>CM073582.1:30401672-31626448 GCA_037074715.1 Magnolia kwangsiensis | reverse complement strand
TGGAACGGTGGGATGGCATGATAACCATAGGTTTGTGGGTGTGGACACCATGGTGCATATTTTTCATCAAACCCATTCATTAGGTTTTTTCTCACCTGGATGAAATACACATATAAAATTTAGGTTGATCCGAAACTAAGGTGGGCCACAACGAGGGAACTTACCGGTTTTAGGAGCGATTTTACACTGCTCTCATTGGTGTGGTCAACTTGATTTTTTTGGGCTGATATTTTGTTTATAAAGTGAATATGATGGTTGTAACCTGATGAACGGAGTGGATTTCACATGATATACAACATGTCAGCCCCAAAGAGCTTGAGTGATTTAGTCTAAGCTTAAAACGTGTCCTGGACTATTTCAGTTCATCCTCAAGGTGGGTATAGCACTCTCATTGATACAAAAATGTCTAATTATAAATTGAAACATGCACTTCATGATTCGATTGTCCATGACTTTTAACAATTATTTTGAACCAATGATCCTAACCATTGAATCAAAAAAAGAAAAAGAAAGAGAGATGCAATTCATTTTCATAATGAAAGAATTTTTTAACAGTAAACGTTGAATTCATTTTTTTTTTTTTCATACCTAAGCACCCAACACACACATCCATGAATGCCGTAGTGGGATTTCACTGCCTATGGGTTTTGAACCCAAGACCTAGTGTTGAAACTTCTCAGAGTCTATCACTGAGGCAAGTACAGGAACACGTTTAGACCTAAGTTACCCAGTACACAATCAGCTTCTATGATAATTACCGATGGCCAATAAAATGGATAGCTTCCAACCGTTCAAGGAAAATTTTGATCATATATTTAGACCTTCCATCATTTGGTTCAGCTATGATTCCTCTTCCTCTTATTTGATGATCTAGCCATCTGATCAATAACCAAGAAGATTGATGATCTAGATCATTTATTACAAAAAGACATTTGATCATAAATTTGGACCACTCTTTATGTGGGATCCAACTTTGATTCTCCATTCATTTAAAGAATTAATTTGACACGAGCTTATGGGTTTTACCATTTACTTTATGGCGTATTTGGATGACGAGTTCCATAATAACACAGTGTAAAACTCACATCATTACCCTTTGTAGTTATCGAATAAAAAGCTGCGTGAAGACCTACTTAACTTTTTATAGTTCCGTGAGATCCATCAGGATGTATGTGTTATATCTATGCTGTCCATTTACCTTGTTGGATCATACTATGAAAAGAAGCAAAAAATAAGTTATATTTGAAACAAAAATTGACCACACCTCAAAAGCAATTTAGATTAAATAGCTGCCATTAGAAACTTTATACATCCCGCAAAAGTGTTGGATGAAACCGATATTTATAGTAGTGGCATAAAATGATATCGTAAAATAGATGGACGATGTGGATGTAACACATATTAGGCAAATGATACCTACATAAATATAATTAGGTGAGTACATTACATGCGTATCAAAATATTAAAGCTATTAAGAGTGATATTGGGATTATATGCGACTTTACTTTATATATCATAATTACCCATTTACAGTGGACCACGCCATGTTACCGCGGAGCTCCATCATCCAAACAAGCCCAAGATGAAACTAGGCCATGATTACCTATCGTTAGTGAATTTTGACAAAGAGAGTGCCTTTTTTTTTTTCTTTTTTCTTTTTCGCTTAGACGTGCAAAGCCCTAAAATTCAAATGACGTGACATTTCAGTCATTTGAATGGGGACGCGCGATTTGATAATATACACCGAAATATCATCCAGTGCTCTCTGCGAGGAGGTAAGCAGCGGATTATCATGGAAGCGGATTGGGTGGTGTACCATACACCACTGATCTGGTTAGTGTGAGCACGTGTCATGCGAAGACTAGCGCTGACTTAAGCTCGAGATGTACGAACAGTTTAAAAGGAGATCAAAGTTAATGTATTTATTTGATCCACACCGTTCATCCATCTTGTAAGGTCATTTTAGAGAATGAGCCTAAAAATAATCGTATCCGAATCTCAAGTGGACGACACCACAAATAGCAATGAGCACGTTGATTTTCGCTGTCAAAATATTAGTAGCCCACTGTACCGTTTATTTATTTTCCATCCAATCTGTTCATAAGGTTAAAGAAACTTGGAAGAAGTGGAAAAACAAATATCATATTGGTCCAAAGCTTTTGTGGCTCCAAAAAAAGTTTCAATGGTAGATGTTCAATCCCTCATTGCTATTTGCATTGTGGTCCGTTTGATCTTTAGATCCATCTTATTTTTCAGATCAAGCCTTACAACAAGCTCTCTAAATAGACTAACGGTTTGGATATAACACATGCCTCATGATGAGACCTATGGATCTTGGTTATGTCAACGCATCATCTAGGTCGGTGCTGTGGTCGGCAACCTAATTTTAGGTATTTTCATCTCCGTACAAACATGGGAGAAAACTAATCATTACCCATTTCCCATTACGCATTTGTTTGTTATCACAGCGGTAAAAACAAACAGGCCTAAGGTCTTTGTCATATAAGGCCTATCTTTTAATGGAATTTCAAATATGAGATAGGTTTTTTTAGAAATCTGGTAAACAAATAAAAAAAAAAAAAATTTATTTGACTTTCACATCAGGAAACAAGGAAAATAAAGTCACGGTGCTTGGTGTCGTAAGAATAAAGATTGAAACGACAAATTTACCATTCTTATTACAAGGCCTTAAGGCAGGCCATGTGCACTATATGGGCCATAGTTAAAAAAATTCAACGACTCTGGACAGGTTGGGTTGATTCAAAGAAGACTCGGATGAGTATTTACCTGACTCAATTTAATATTTAATAATTTCTTTAAATATCATTTATAAATATTTTGAACTTTTATATATTTTTAAAATATAAAAATAATACACAGATATGCAACTAGGGGTGCGAGTCAACCTGGCTTGACTTGGCTTTGCCACTAGTTGACATCAGTCCGAACTTGACTTAGCTCGGTCTTTGAGCCTGACTGGCCAACTCAGCTCAGTTTGGCCAGATGCTCAGGACAGCTTGGGCCGAGTTCGCCATTGAGACATTTTCACAAACACCTGAACTGCAACTTTAAAATCCCATTGTATGTAAGACAAAAGGAATGATTTTATAAGTATTTTATCAAACACCTTCTAAGCAACATAAAAATAAAAAAAAATAGAATATTTGTTTCATGTACATACCTTTCTTGTCACCAACCACACTTCGTCGAGTCATTTCATCAAACACTTGTTGAGCAACATCAATAGTAAAGTAATCGAGTCACCAAACTGGTTCGATCCGAATTCAATTCGGGCTGGATTTGAGCCGAGACGAGTTGAGCTGGGGCTGGTTCGAACTCGGCTAGAACTCATTTTTGAGCTCAAAAAATCAGCTCAAACTTAGCTTCGAACCAAGTCAAATCGAGCTTTTTCAAGTCGAGTGGAGTGAGCTAACCAAGCTAACTCAGTTCGTGTACACCCCTATATGCAACTACATAGTTCTTGCCTTGTTGGCACTGTACATGTGTCCCTATATAGGTTCATGCATGTGGACCCCACTGTATTAGGAATTTATTAGGTGCTCTACCGCCATCATACACAGTGCCACAAAAACTTGTTTAGGTGACCATTTATGTTGTGATGCACACCGTTCATTAGTTTTAACTCTATTAGCTGATCCACAATGATCGTACACATGGCACTATGATATTTTATGTTTAGACTTGTCATCATGCACATAAGTTATTGGGTCCGTCCATTAGATCTAGTCTAATATTCTTTCATTACTGTACAAAAACCACTGCAATAAAATGGTTGTAAGCATGCATAAGTGACTCTCAACTCATCTCTAATGAAAATTATTATTTATCAATTTCTACAAGCCACTGAATGGACAGTTCAGATAATCTTACTCCATACAAGAGATGTCCCTTCCCACGTCTATTTACAGAAATTTCTCAGACAACATTCCATGCTAACGTGTATGATCCATGAATAAAGGAGATTCGGTTTTGAAAGTGAAGTTCATTCACTGGTCGAAAGTTGAAAGGCTTGCTACATGCATGATCTATTTTACGAGTATAAGTACATTTTGGAAATTACTTAAATACACCCGCCCACCTATCATGTAAACAGGTAACTTAAAAAAAATAAAAGTAAAAACTAACAGTGCAAAAGTTAGGCCTTTATTTGGAAATAGTAAAAGAATAAGCCCTTTTTTGGAATTCCATTAAAAAACACATAGGCTCTTAATTGTCATTTCCATATGATTAATGTGATGTATGGTACTTTCTGACGCAGATCACCTTCAGACCGTCCTTGCGATACCTTGTTACGATAGGTACTCAACAGAGACGTTCACACCATAACGGACGTATGCATTTCTCTCTGCAAGGCTGGATCCGTCCCTCTTGACAGTTGCCACGTGTCCAAATGATTGTTTGAACATGACATTCCCTACTTTGTACCTTCCTATGAAATATCTTCTGTCTAATGCCAGTGGTCTACTTCTAGGTAGGTTAGACTCCGACCGTGGATTTGTGGGAGCTTGTCATGTTAGCAAGGCTCTCAACACGCATAAGGGTCCACAGCTTCTAGCCGAGACTCTTTTCTAAAGAAGGTTTCACCTTAACTCAACTAGAGAGCTGATGATGGACTGTAATCCCGTAATCTTGATATGGCCTAGTGATAAAGTACCATATGTGTATTAGAGATGGGGTGCATGATGAAAAGAAAAAAAAAGAAGTAAAAATAATATTTTACTTATAATTTATTTATCTATTTTTACTGTAAGCTCAACTTTTGACATACATATATGACGCTTTTTAACCATGTGATATCAGAATTATAAAAATCTCCCATTCCTGGGAGCTAAAGGTAATTCACAGCCCAACTACAAGTGATTGTGTTAAGCAACCAAGGTTGACAATCCAATTAATCTAAAGTAGATGGTACCTTGCCATGAGGTGATGGGCCCACTTTTTAAAAGGTTTTCTTTGAAACCCTGTGTAGATTCATTTTTTCGTAAGAGTAAGTCCACTGTACAGTAGTATGAGGACTCTTGATTACCCTCATTCAAGGTTGCAACCTCAACAATTGGTATTGGCAACATGATTAGAATCAAGTTTGCACACACTCCTCGAGGGCGTATTTCCATTAAGGGGGGGAAAAAAAAAGAGAAAGGAGAAAGGAAACACTTTTCATTATGAGATGTGTTTTATTATGTTTGGATAACAAGCATTGCACTTTTCATAGCTAATTTTTTCGGTATTAGATAGAGATAAGCATTATCTCATAAAAATGAAAATTTTCACTTAATATCTAGGCAAGATCTCAAAGTTGGAATTCATGGGCCAGCAATGTCATAAAATCCTTAGAAGTCCATCATTGGATAATTGTGAAGCTGAAACAACAATCAACGTAACACTCGGATGATGTTAAAGCATGTGGAACACTCAACATATCGCAGGGAGAGCTTGCAACGAACTAAAGAGAAGACGTTAGAAGAGATAAAGGATATGAGATGGAGAGAAGAAAGGTGAAAGAGAAGATGTTAGAAGAGTTAAGGGGTATGAGATGGAGAGAAGAAAGGGGGGAGAGAGAGAGAGAGAGAGAGAGAGAGAGAGAGAGAGAGAGAGAGAGAGAGAGAGAGAGAGAGAGATTCTCGGGTTTGGAATGCCCATGTCCTCACTTTTATTAAAGAGAAGAGAATTACAAGTTCGGGCCTAACCTACTAATGTCCAAGCCTATATACAATCAAACATATTCTCTAACACTCTCCCTCAAGCTTTAGCATATATGGTAATCCTGTGTAGTATGTTACATATAACTACACTTTGTCCGTATATGGTAGACCCTGGGTGAAAAAATTGACTAGTTAGTCCTTGGATGACACGTGTTTCATAACAACCTCCTTTAATGCAACATTTTCCTGGATGAAGTAGCAATCAACTTTGATGTGATTTGTCATCTCATGAAAATTGAATTATTAGCAATGTGGGTTGTAGCCTAATTGTTGCCGTACAAAATCATCTAGGTCATATTAAAGAGTTAGTGTTATTGAGGAGAGACCTAATCTACAAGAATTCACATACAGCGTGGCCCTTGATATTCTGCTTCAACATTAGATCTTGTAACAATACGTTATTTTTTTTTACTTCTCCATGTTATGAGGTTCCCTTTAACAAATCGACATGCAGTACCTCTAAGATAGATCTTCTATCTGTCGGAGATACCCATTTGTTCTGTAGATGAGACCCTATGTAGGTGCACCCTTGAAGCAGTATAAAATACAGAGAACGACATCCCAGTGAAGAGTACGCTGATGGTCATTCTTATTACAAAGGAAGTATCTAGACGAGTAATGGTAAGATATATGAGCTTGTTAACTATCATTTTATACTGCTCTGCATCTTTAAGTGTCTTTCACTGTTCATCAACTAGTTTCATATTTGGATCAATGGGAGTGTCATAAGGCTTACACCCCATTAATCTAATATCATGTAGCAGGTTGATCATGTATTTCCTTTTAGATAACATGATTCAAGAGTTGGGTTTCTTTACCTCAATTCTAAGGTAGTATTTAAGGGGATTGAGGTCTTTGGTCTAGAACTATTTTTGAATGTAACATTTAATTTTGACAATTTCTTATTCATCATTAGCTAAGATGATAATGTCGTTGATATAAATAATCAATATCACAACTCTATTGGATCCATATTTTATAAAAATCGAATGATCAACCAAGCATTAATGGCACCTAAAGTCAAAAAGAGCACAACTATACTTTTCGAACCAAACACTATGAGATTGTTTTAACTCATAGATGGCTTTCCTCAACCTAAAAGCTTTCGCAGTCTCCTCCTGAGTAACAAATCTAGAAAGTTGCTCCATGTACAACTCTTTAAAAAAATTACCATTAAGGAAAGCATTTTTATTTCGATTTGATGAAGTAGCTAGGACTTGTTAGTGCAATAGAAATCAACAGTCGAATAAAATTTAATTTTACCACAGGGGAGAGAGTTTTCTCATGGTCCAAGCCTATTTTTTTTAGTATATCTTTTAGCAATAAGGCACGCTTTAAGGCACTCAACTGAGCCATCATGTTAGTATTTAATACTGTAGACCCATTGACAAGTGATGCCTTATTGCCTAGTGTAAATGCCCCACCCTGTGTGGGATGACCAATTGTAGTAAGATTCAGACTGTGTGTGATTTGTAATTATCCCCAATCTAAGCCCAAAACCAATCCCTTCAAGCCTTAACCCAAGCTCAAAACCAAACCTATAAACCTAGGAAAAAAACTCCATAAGAACGTGTTCAATCCGAACTTGATCCAAGATGGCCCAGAACCTTCTCTATTTTCAACTCAATTTTCTAAAGGTGGTACGACACAACAAACAATTTTTGAGCAAGGTGATTTATAGCTTATTAGAAAGCTGATCAAATTATCTTTCCAATGAGCCAAAAATCACTTAAATCCTATGAATATTAAGAGATAATTGCTAATTTATTGAAGTTGTGTAAAGTTGAGTTTGCAAGTAACAAGGGTCACACTATCAAGTGAGTTTGTCCATTCTTCTTGAGGATCAAATAGCATATAAATGAGGTGATTCTAGTCTCTTTAAAATTTTTATCAAATTATCTTTCCAACAAGTAAAAGAACACAAAAAACAGAGCTATAATGAGGGAGATATGAACATTTTTATGAAGTATAGACTATAGCTGCATGCTAGGCGGCACTCAAAGTGTTGCCCACATTCCAAAATCAAATTTGAGCCATTTTTTAGTATCCAAGCAGAGTTATATATGCCATGTGGCAGGTGGCACTCAGAATGCCGCCTGAGAAAGGAGTTAGTGGGAGATTTTGGGGAGAGTTTTCCTCTTAAGATGGGTTCTCACCTCTGATTTTCCCTAAGTGTCCTTTATATTTTCACTGAATCATCTTCTTTACCACTTCATGAAAAAATGATAAGATGTTGTGTGGCTCACGAGCTCTCTTGACCAATCAAAGCTTTATACTTGGCATGCTTGCCTCTTACTTGAACCCTAATTACAATATTGCAATCTCCCCACCTATAAAAAGTCCTCACCCTCTCATTCTCCACACAACACCTCTCATTTTCTTCCTTCCCCCCTTAAGCCCAAGCCCTCCTTAACCTTTAGGTTTAAGCCTTATTTTAAAGTCATTTAACCTAAGACAAAGTGTCAACTCCTTTAGCGAACATACACCAATGGGAGAAGCTCTCTTATCCCCAATCTCTACCCAAGTCCTTTTCACTCTTTTCCTTAGCTAGCATTAGCTAAACTATCCGTTCTCTTAACAATAACCTTTCTAATCCCTTTACTCTTTCCAAATCTCAAACTCATTCTCTACACCCATAATCTATCTCCTAAGCCATTCATTTTTTACACATTATATTTTATGATCTTTATATCTCCCCTTATCTCACATTCTTCACAAATCATCTCCAAGCATCAAAACCACCTGCAAGAGAACTCCTGAAAGAAAGAAGCCTAAGGAGGAGAAAGATCAGAGGAATAAAGGAAGGAAGGGAAGAAAAGAAAAGAAGGAGAAGGAATGAGAGACAGAGAGAGAGAGGACTCGGTAACCAACTGAGTTGATTTGTTGGTCGATCACAAAGTGTTGAAGAAAATTTAATTTTGGATTGAGTCTGGACCCTCAGACGTACCATTGATCAAGTACTCCATTTTTCAACCTTTTGATACAAGTAGTTAATCGATTTTTGTTCCATTTATATATTCACTTAGTCGACTTAGTGAGTCAAACCTCTATATAGTTGTAGAATATAATATCACTCGGGAACCTTGGATCGAAATTTGATAGGTCAGCATGCATTATCTAGGTTGAAGTATCGTTAACTCTTATTTGAACTTGACCAAGTCGCACCGATTCACATTATAGCTGAGTTAGAGTTGTGTAGAAACATAGAGTTATAAGTATATTCCAACATTCTCATCTAATTGTTTCATGTTTAAAGGTAGGTAATCCTTCCCGACTTGAAAATCTTACATTTACACAATTCGTCAAGCTTAGATATTAATTATTTCATACTTATTATTGGTAGATGAAATAATTTCAATTTTATTTAAAATGAAGTATTGTCTTTTCACTTAATGTTGTGGATGTATAGTTTCTAAGTTGTTAGTTTGCATTAATAGTCTCCTTACTTGATGTTAGTAGATGCATTAATCACTATTATGTTTAGTATGTTGATTAAATTCTCATCCTTGGATGTAACATTATGTAAAATGGATGTGAAGTTAGGTGTACTTTCTTTATCTGATGAACTTGAGAAAATACTATTTATTGAACTTTTAGATTGATGGTATATGTTACATGATATATGTCACACTTTAATGAAACATTTAGTGAATCAAATCATGGGTGCTATACCTAGGGTCATTCCTGAAAGGATCAACACATTAGTATGGGTGCTCTGCCCAAGGTCATTCCCAAAAGGATTAACACAAATTCTCTACCTACGTTTATTCTCTAAAAAATTAACATACATGGGTGCTTTGCCTTGGGTCTCCCTTAAAAGATTATCACGGGTGCTTTACCCTACATCATTCTCTAAAAGGATAACATAAATGCTTTACCTTGGATCAACACACACGGGTGCTTTGCTTTGTATTACTCCAAAAAGATTATGAAGAACTGCTTATCATTTTATAATTTTTTGAACGTCAATTTAATTATGTGATGTATTGATTTATTTCTTACATTGATTTTACATTGGGCTTGTGTTCGGTACAAACGTAGAATTTTCAACTTGGGAATGAAGTTGTCCTACTGAGTTGGTGTGCTCACCCTATTTAAGCATTTCGTGTACAAGGCTGGAATACTTCGAAGATGCGGAAACTATTATTGATTTAATTTATGCGTAGTTTGATTAGTTCTTTAAAGCTTATGGTAGGACATTTTATTTTAGTTCATGTAAAGACCGATGTATTGATTGAATCATATTTCCTTTCACGCATTCGATTATTGAATTCAAATATTAATAGAATAAAAATTTATGGTGATATTTGTGTATGGAATAGTAATTTTGGCATGTTGAAAAGTAAAATGAATGTGTTAACATAATTGAATTACAAATTTCATATCTCATGGGCTTGAGATTTGGGTCTGAGTCGCTCTACTTGGGTTTTCAAATTTTGGGGCGTGACACAAAAAGTTTGTAGAAGTCATGATGTTTGTCGGTCAGCTATTCTTATCTTGACCCGTAAAATAAAGAAGTCTTATCTCATCCCCGTACAAATAGGCCTCGACTGAATTCAAATTGGCCATAAACGGTTAGTTGCCAACCCACAACACATTGACTTTATCTTTGCTCTAAAAGATTAAGAACCAATATAAGGATAAAGGTGTACAACAATTGGAGTGAATAAAATCTTTCCAAAGTAAACGTTGTAACTTAAGGAATCTATCAAAAAAAGGTTGGAAAAACCTTTAATGTTTCTAACTAATAATTTGATGGGAAAAACCCTATAAGTATTAGTGACACCACCAGTAAAGTTATTGACTGTGACTTCGTTTGCAATAAGATTGCTTTCAGTTTTTTCGAGCTCCTTATGTGTGGAAGCTTAGTAGTATATTGATAATTACACCGTTGTTGACCAGAACTCTGGTCAGCTAGTAGTATACAACAACTTTAAATGCTAAGTCATTCGATGAGTGAGATTCATTAAAACCACTTGTTCTTAATCTTAATTGGCTCCACCGTGACGGGGAAAATATGTTCATTCTCATGAATTTTTGGTAGAGTATTATCTTGAACGGTCACTTTAACCTCATATTCTTTCACATCTCCCTCCATGTTGTTAGGCTAGTTAGGCTTGACTTGAAAGAATAAGGGAAGTGTGAACACCATGTTGTTATCAACTGTGATTGGCGACCAGGTGCCAAAAGTTATGGTGGTTATTTATGAATTTAGAGCAGCTAGTTCTTCCTCATCTTGGTTCCCTTTTATGATAGAATCATTAAATTGGACTGTGTAGACCTCCATTTATTAGGTATATATATCATTAGTAAGAAGCATAACATTTACCATTAGTTCCTTGATTAAGAGCATCTAGTCTTCCAAGAGATCTTCATTACTTGAGAAGTCATTAGAGCCAGATCAGTTTTGACTTCAGTCATGAGGTCATTTAAACTTACTCCATCATTCGGATTTTGATCATGACCTTTATCAAGTGATTGATTTGGTTATAGATTAGATCGAACTCATGTGAGCAAGCTACACCATTCTGTTACAAGTTTAGATGGTGTTGAGCTCACTATAGGTCGCGATCTCTATTAAAACGTACTTTTGCCCGTGCATTGAAGTCTTAATGCCGCTTGTCATCATTGCCAGTGATGTTTTTAGGAGAGAGTCATTCTAAAAGACTACATAGAAATTTTTGGGTGGATCACTCTAACCCATCTGGTTTCTCTAGTGTCAACTGGTTTGATCATTTTAGGACAATCACCGGACCGATCCTTTGAATTTTCTATTATGACTTTATGATTGTGGGGCCACCATGCTTGCAGAGCCATGCGTGGCGGCCAATAAGGCTATTGGCACAATAAATAATTAGGTTTGAGCAACTTTAACATTTGGCGGTCAAATTTGATTAATGATGTAGACGATTCAAATTAACCTCACAGTTGCATTAATTGCATAGGATTTGATACGGTCTCCTATGCAAAGACCGTGTGGTTTCACTAGCTTGCCCCCATGTGTTGTGGGTACCTTTGACTCCTTAACAGTCATGAGTTTTGGCTTCCACCTCATTGACTAGTAATCGTGGTTAGGCATACAGACTAGAGGCTTACGGTTATAGCGAGATCAACTTTCAACTTCGGGGCATTGAGCTTCTGAAAGTGACGCTCTATAACGGTTACTTCGGCCATGTGTGGAAATGAGTCAATATCAATCACCATAGTTTCTATCTTATTAAAAAAAACTTGAGCAATCCTCTATAATATTGGCTTAGATGTTGTTCTTGAAAACCACATAGTTAACTGCGAAGTAAGGACGTGTACCATACCATTTTCAATATTTCATCTTTTTGAGTTTTTTGACTGAGAAAATTCTTTGGTTTGTTAGAACTTTGATAAAATTTTATTCTAGCAAATGATTGAAGATCTTATCAACATAAGTTATATCAATGGAATATTGTTTGTAAACCTAGAATATATTTTTCTTCAAATTTTGGCCAGGAAGAGAGACCATATCTGTAGTGCCTCAAAATTCAAGGACCGAGTAGCTACTTGGATCCCAAATTTTCGAGTGCCACGTGTGTAATGATGAGTCACAAATGCATATAGTTAATCAGGTATTAACAAGCAATGATGAATTAATCTAAGCATATTCAATTTCTAATTAAGTAATTTAGATCTAAGTGCTACTAACCAACTAAAATTTCATAAAAAGTTCACATCCACCGTATCAACTTAATAAATTTAGTTTAACAGTTATCTTTAGATTTAATCTTAAACACTCGTCAATCTCCAAAATGAACTGGTCTCTGGCCCGGTCCCACCAATATCCATCTCGCTAGTATGCCACACCAAACTCCTGGTAGTACGCCCTCTCCTAGTCATCGTCGGCATCGACATCGTCCAGTGTGTGTTGCTCCAGAGTACTTGCATTTATAACGGGTTCTGGTTAGTGTTTTAGAACACCGTCCCAGAGTGGTAGTGAGTGATCAACTCAGTGGTATCATTAGCAATAGGCATCGAATTGTCATGCATAACGTACATTTAATGAATAACAAACAATATAGATTCCTGAACACTATTATTAATGCAAATGCATGATTATGATATGATGCATGCTCCTCACAAAAAACAACTCCCACAAGCGACGACATCTGATGTTCGCAATGAAACAACACTCTCTTAAAAGCGACCTTGACTGCATAATCGCCAACAATGTAAATGCAATGTCATAGATCATGTTAGCCAGGTTGATTAGTTAAGTACATTCATCCACAAGTTGGAAAAACCGGAATAACCTTAGTGGAGTTATTACCTGTCACGCCCCAAACCCAGAGATCGGATTCACAGGAATCCCGATCGCTGAGTCCGGTGCCGACAGCCTCCGTAGTACCCCATTCTCGGCTCCCAGCGCCCATACGCTAAATTCCGATCCTGGGATCCTACAAGGAGGATTTTTCAATGTACATTTATCTCGTAAGAAGTATAACCACAAGTTTATCCAAATCATAAAGGCAACATCTTCATCACATATCCACTAATATAATCATTTGAATACAATGCTGAAAGGAACATACATATGTCAAAATCAAAGCTCCAGAAAACAGCTGCACGCTCCAAGCTCAATGCTGCTACAACCTAACATCACCTGCACGCATTTATCGTGCATAAGCTTATAGAAAGCTTAGAGGGTGGTGTAAGTGTGTGCACAAGGTAGGTGTCAAGTATTCAATACCAAGCCATAATCATACAATACCGAAAATGCTGGTAATCCATAAATGGTATAATGTCGGAATAAGCAGAAATACTGACAAGAGCATGAATTATCATAGTACACAGAATATTGAAAAAATCATAAAACATATAATAACAGAGTAAGCAAAAATACAGACAAGCCCAGAAGTTAATCAATATAAGAATACGCATTATAGAATAGCTATGCAAATGAGGAGTCATAAAGAGCCAAATGTCAGATCCCGAAGATGCGATGCAGTACATAATTCCTGATGAGTTCACTAATAGCATCAGCCGTATCTAGACCATATAAATACAGGAACACAGTAACCCAAAATGCTATATGTTGCGAATGTAATGCAATATGCAGTGCGAATGGAATGACCATGCTGGAGTGTGAAGTCGGGATGATAGTACATAGTATCACAGGCTATGGGGTCCATCATAAGGGACTTCTATCCAAACCAGTTCCATACCTAAATTTGGATAGTCAGACACGATGTGGTAAACTCCTGATCTCAGGTTGGTCACGCGCCCAACCGAAATCCTTGCCATAACGAAAGTATATAACAATTAGTTGCGCACCATCAGCCCGAGTGGATAGTGAATGAATAAATGAATGGATATGTAATTTTTATTCAATAAGTCCACATATCAGTACGGTTACTCTCTGGAGAAATTATCAGAGTTTATTACACTCCAAATGACACCGCCGCTCTCCCTAGCCGCACGGTCCAAGTGAGCATAAGAAACCTCACTATCCGCCTGGCCAATAGTCTGCCAATACTTACCCGGCACGTCGATAGCGGACCCATTCCTCGAGCTGGTCAAACTCAGCCTAGTAATGCTCCCTACACTCAGGCGGGTAAGGCCACACCCCCTCCCAACCGATCACGGTATAGTGGGAGACGTGACCTCCTGATATTCGGCACTCTGGCGCTCATGTATCCACTCGGTCTCCACGTTGGGGCGTCCTCTAGTACCAAGAGAGTGTTTAGAAATTTTCACCCAGGGCCATTTATGGCAGCCCGATGCTCAAACAGATTTTTGGTGTCCCATCTGGCCATCCACGATATGCCTGTGGAGGCCACGGCCCTGATGTTACTCAGGCGTACAATAATCACAACACACAATGTAAGATGCATGAGTTATACAATCCAATCATGCATCAATCATGCACATACCATGCGTTCATGTGAGATAACCTCCGCCTATCAGGGAGTCTCATAATAAGCTACCTAATGACATATGTAATGGTCAATCACGTCTCATAACAAACATGCAGATGATGCGCATGGGCATGTATCATGATGTTATGCTGTCACATACTCATAATCGGTAACCTCAATCAGCCTCGACAATGTGGACATCTAACCAACATTGCCCCAAGGAATGACGCACATAGAGTCAAACACATAATGGGCCCACAGCCTCACACAAAGGCCTAATGTACAACATAGTGGGCCTTGACCAAGGATCACATATACACAACAGGTGGGCCCTGCTCATGGGCCTAAAATACATGACATGTGGGCCCTACACATGGGTCTCGAATACATCAAATGGATCATGCATCATGGGCCTAATACATATCACAATAAGCCTTGCTCTTAGGCCACGAATACATCACAACAGGATCCTAGTACAGGTGCACATACCTCATATAGGTTTCGATAATCGGCCTCGGCCTCGACAATCGAAATCGGCAATCAGAATCGGCCTGTACAATCGAAATTGAAAATCGATTACGATAATTGGCCTAACAAGGCCTAAGGGAAGGTCACAAGGTGAACATTTAACTAACATTGTCCCAAAGGAGTGGCCCACATAGGGCCGAACATACGGTGGGCCCACGGCCTCATACAAGGGTCTAATATACATCACAATGGGCCGAATACACAGGCCTAATATACATCATCATGGGCCTTGTATACATCATGTGGGCCGAAAATATATCACAATAGGCCGCATTACATCAAGCAGGTCGCATTCACGGGCCGCACCAATGGGCCTCACCAAACAGGCCACAAATACTTAACAATGGGCCTCGACACATGGGCCATAAATATAACAAGTGGGCCGCATCAATAAAACACGTACATTATGGTGGGCCCACTGTCCCATGCTAGATGGTGCGACAGATACATCACCAAGGTGGGCCCCGCGTCCAGGGATGGATGATGTGGATACAATAAATACATCAAGGTGTGGCCCATGTTAAAATGGATGGACCGAGTAGATACAACACGTACATTATGTGGGGGCCACATGAATGAACGGTGTGAATATACAACATATATATCACGGTGGGTCCCACTAGGATGTGGGTGAGAGCTTGGATTACATCTAAAATCATTTCAATCATCTAAAATCATTTCAATAGTGGCAGGTGCATCATGTATATCACTGTACACTATCATTCTATGGAGCACATGGCCCACTAATGATGATCAGCACTGTCCAAGCATTGTCCAGCACCATGGTGTGGATAAAATAAATACATCACGGTGGTGTCCACGTGGTGGCCCACCAGAGATTTGAATCCGCCTAGTTTTAGTCTCAAACCTTAAAACGAGCTTGTCAAATGGTTGGACGGTTCAGATATAACATTTACCTCGAGATGGGACCCATGGGCTCGCTGACATCATCACAGCAGGTGGGTCTCACAGTATTGGGCGGTATAGATGAAGCACATACATCATGAGGGACCCACAGAACTTACTGGCGTCACCACAGCAGCTTATAGCTGTGTGTGGTTAACCAGCCAATCTGCTCCACTCATCAGGTGGGTCCCACTAGGGGCCCACCACATATATAATATATCATATATAATAATAATAATAATAATAATAATAATAATATATATATTTTTTTGAAGGACGTCCAGCGTCCACTGGCGTGTATAAAACACATACCTTGAATGGGGTCCACCGTCCTGGACATAAGGACAGAGTGGATATAGAAGAAAAGCATCATGGTGGGTCCCACCCACATGTGTCACAAGTGTGGGGTGGGCCCACAAGTGCCAAATGGCTGGACGGGGTGGATATAATTCATACCTCGTGATGGGCCCACTGAACCGACATCTTACAGCAGCTGTAGCTGCTGATGGACGGTTGGATCTCACTCAGTAGTAAGTGGGGTCCACGGCTAGACAGACTGGGTATAGAATAAATACTTCAAGGTGGATCTCCAATGTCCATGCAGTGGACGGTGTGAATAATACACAACCAAGGTGGCTGCCACCGTCCAGTACATTTGGACGGTGCAGATCAGATACATGAATCAAGGTGGGGCCATGTCCAGACGTTGGAAGGTCTGGATACAACACATACATGGGCCCCACGTCCATGAAATGGACTACATGGATATACATCACCGTGGGTCCAGCACTGTCCACAAGCTGCTGGACGGTGTGGATACACCACACACACACACACACACACACACACACACACACACACACACACACACACACACACACACACACACATATATATATATATATATATATATATATATATATATATATATATATATATATATATATATATATATATATATATATATATATATATATATATTGAGGTGGGTCCACACACCAGCTTTACATCTAGCTGATATTTATACTTCAACTCCATCCAGACGTCCTGGACGTCCAGAGGACGGATGGTCTGGATGGAAGTGCCATCAAGGTGGTTTCCCACCGTACTCAGATGGACGGTGAGATCAGAACACCCATCAGGTGGGGTCCAGCCCACATGGCCCACAAATATAGTAAAAATGGACGGACGGCTTGGATACACATATACAGGAGGGTGGCTCTCACCAATCACCGTCCAACAATGGACGGTGAAATCCTCAACGAATACATCTTGTGGGACCCACTCCACGCGTTACGGACGGGCGACGTGGGTTAAAATACATACGTTGTGGTGCCACGTGGATGGGCCACAATGATTGGATCAAGCTGCCATTTATATTTTCTCACGTCCAGGGACCCGCTGGACGGCTTGGATATAACTCATATCATGGTGGTCCCATGATTTGGACGGTGTGGATCACCATGAAATTACAGTAGGCCCCACATGTCCTATGTTGTTTTGGACGTTGGGGATAAACACATGCATCAAGGTGGCACCACGTGGGTGGGCCACCAGGAATTGATTCAAGCTGATATTTCTACTTTCCTAGGTGCAGTCCAGCAGCCTTTGCTGCTGGACGCTCCACAGCTTGGATGGTGTGAGTGCTCTACGTCCATCAAGGTGGGGTCCACGTACACGTGGCCCACCAACCACACATATCAAGGTGGGGTCCATCTCGTGGACGGCATGGATAAAGTGGGCCATACAATCATCATCATCATCAAGAACGAAAAGAAAGAGAGAGAGAGAGACGTCGGATGGTGGAGACACCTCGCCACTATGGGCCCCTCTATACAATACATACATCAAGGTGGGTCCCACCTCATGTGGGCCCTCAAATCACAAAATCAACAATAGAAAATCATAAAAATCACCCACCTTTGATCTTCTCCTCCTCCTTCCGCCAAAGCATCCTAAAGCTCCAACGAACAGACTTCAACGGTTGAGATTGGTTTTGGAGGGTGGGGATGGGAGATAGGAAGTGGGTCACACAAACTTCTCTCCTCTCCCTTAGAAAACCATGGACGATTTCTCTCTTACTTGGGAGAATGGGAGAAAGAGAGATTAGAGAGAGAGGTTGTAAGAGAGAGGGATGGGTGTGATGGGTGAAAAGGTGAGTGATGGGTGATGTGTACTTTGACATGTGAGGGAAGGGTTGCTTTGACTTTGGGGTTACTTGGGGATGGAGTTTTGTACTTGACATGAGAGGTGATTGATAGGATTGATTGAGGTGACATATCGTAGAGATTCTATTGGGTTTTGCAACGCGCGGTATTTTTCTCGAACTGAACGTGGGCCCACATCTTCTGGCCTGGGTATCGCCTCAGCGCGCGAGTCGCGACATCGGAACCGCGGCGACGGCGCTGTCGCTAGGGTATAAGTCTTGGGTTAAGCCGACTCAAATCTACGATATACGACTTAGGGTCGTGCGTAAACGTTAATTATAGGTCGCAGGTTGTCGAAATTAGATGGGTATGATCGCGGGAATTGACGGAACAGTACGGACTAGGATACGGGCCTTACATTGCCTTAATTTGATCGCATGGCATAGGGGCCGTAGTCATATGACTCTCACGATCCTTAGCCCTATATTGGGGCCATCAGTCCCAAATAAAATATAGCGTGGACAAAATTAAATTGGAATTTAGATGTCCCACTCGCGGTCACTGTAGGGAGGTCATCACCCCAATATAGGTCGATAACACGGGTACATCTCCCATACTACCGTTCCCGGCTCACGAGTCCAAATGCTCAATGGATATTACGGAAAGTCTCGTCACCCTAGTGTAGGCCGACAGCATGGGTATAGTGTCCCATATCACCATCTCCAACTCATGAGACTTTGTGGGCCGTAAATCATATTTTAAAATGAGTGCAATGTCTTAGGATACTTCGGGTTCATACAGGCGTGATCAAACAAGATTAACGTACAAGGATGGTCGACTAATAGTCAATGTGGCCTGATGGGCTAAACTATAACTAATCGGCCTGAGAACATAATCTCGTGTAGTCCAACTACGGCCAACCACTTATGGTTCAACTGTCAGGTCAGATTCACTTAGGGACAGGTCTAACAAAGACCGCCCAAGAACTTCTAGGTAATCGGCCGATCCATAAGGGAAATATACAACAATGCTCCACAAACAGGGATTTCTTAAATACAATTTAAGTATGGAAGATAAGATTTCAGTGTGATCATTACAAGGACAAAAACATACAATATTCTATCCAAATTCACAGATTCAACGTGACATGTTTCAGCCTATACGATCATATGAACAACCATATAACAATATACTGAAATATATCTCCTATAGGCGAATCATGCATCACATTATTCAACCATAAATTAAAAATTTAGACAAGTGACTTAACCAATCAACAACTTATAATGTTTCGAGCTTTTACCCAAGCAGGATTAATCATAAAATCAGGAAATCAACCACTAATTACCATTCTACAGCAATCCATGCCATCATGTTAAGCATAGTTAACACCAAACCAGGAAAACAAAAATCAACTAGCAGCAATATGGAAAAATTTAGATATTTGTACCCTACATGAGCATGCGGATGGACAAATCACAATTTGGGATATTAGGGCCAAATCCCTTCCAATATTTTGATAATTCCTAGTCCATTAACCTATATATGCAGTCCAAATGAAAGTTCAACCACATGGATTAATAATTCACCAATCACGTTCATTAAACCTACTTTAGGTGTGACAGACGGCCACCTAAAGGTAATGGTCCTCACCTAAACTTAGCTGGAGATTGCTGAGATGATTCTAGTGACGTCGGGTCAGCAAGCTCGAGGTGCCGGGTCCCTGCATTCCATTGGATGGACAATAATTACATGTATGTTGTAGAAATCAGGAAAGTAGAGTAAGAAATCCTAAATCACATTAGATGGGTTGGAATTTCTTCTTCCAACGATAGAGATTAACCATGATTTCTGGCGGAGGAGGGGAGAGGTCGCTGAAATTGACAACATCCAGGCACCGGGGCCACATGCAAGTGAAATGCCCTCCTTTTCTCTTTCCTCTTCTCTCTCTCCCTCTCTTTCTCTCTTAGTTGCTGGAGCTTATGGGAGTGAGAGAGAAAGAGCTGGATATTTATATCTAGGATTTAATTCAGTTAACCCTGCAGTTTAGTGAAATTCCTCTAATGACCCTGTGGGCCCATTTCTGATTATAAGGGATGTCTTGATGGCTCTCTAGCCCATCAGACACATGAGATAGGTGCCCCATGGCCCGATGAAGGGTTGAGTGAAGTTTGATCATAAATGGATACAGGGTTTTGCCGTAGTGGCTCGATTCGCGATCAACGGTTATCGTTCCGCGATCAATGACCAGATTTTATAGTTATGTGTCTAGACTTATTTCCAACGTTCGGTGTGAATTTAGAAGAGATCTGATGGCTGGAACACCCGAATTTGCATACTCAAGCATTAAAGTTATTTGGTTAAAATTCAGAATTTGAGTACTTTTGGCTAGGCGACTTGCGGTTTGCAAGTTCCAGTAGGGCAGCACTATTTGACAGTTTCTAGATATTTTCAGGGCATGACGTCTGTGTGGGACCACGAACCCAGCGGGCCCTAAGGGTTTGACAAAGTTTCAGGATTTTTGGACCTTCCTTGGGCGATACAAATCCGTATGGACAATTGCCAAGTATGGCTCGGCCGATTGGCTTTATGGCCTATGCTCGACCCGATCTTAATTTTATTTAAATTGTATGGAAGGATAAGTTGGGGTTAATTAACCCATCTTAAGCCCACACGTGCGATAGAACCGTTCGGTCCTGAGTTAGTTCACACGTGAGTGCCTCAGGACACTGTTCCCTTTTTGGACGGGGCATTACAATATCCTTCTTAGTAGAGATTGACAGATGAATAGCTTTCTCGCCACGATCTCTATCATGTCCATCTCGAAGTTTAGGTCCTAGTAATAGGTCTCCCATTGAAGAATTCTTACATTGGCTTTCCTTTCAAAAAAGCTATTTATAATAGGTAACTCGAGCGGATAGATTGAACAGATCTTCAAATTTCATGGTCTCAAATATCTTCTATAATTCAATATCTAAACCATTTTAGGTCAGTTTAACAAATTTAACCTTTAGCATGGTGACTAAGCACTCGTTTCTTACCTTTTTGAAGCGAGAAATATATTTATCAGTTGTTTCTCCTAGTAGTTGCCTTAAACAAGATAAATTGGTCATAGAAACCTGTGGCCCAGTTTTGAAGAACTACGCATGGAACTTCTCTTCTATTTTTAAACATGTATTAATAGAGTTAAGTGGGAGATTAATGTACCATTTAAAGGCTATTCCGGTGAGAGAATTTTCAAATAGTCGTAGCTTTAGAAAATATTAGTTCAAAACTTTACCACGTTAGATGCTGAAGTGACTGATATGCTCAATGGTCAACTGACCACATTCTCTTGAGAATATGGTGAATTCAAGAGGATGATAGCCTCTTAGCAACTCTTAGTACCAATCTACCCATTTTGGATAGGGCTTCCTATGAGTCGTTTTTTTTATACGACAACCTTTTTAATGGGCAATAACTTTTTGGACATAACGAGGTGCTCGATGTTTTTAAATAATCACGTTAACCATTGGAGGAACCAGGATAACCGTAAGAGGAACTGTATTTGTAGGAGATTTCCCTGGAGGATGTTTGTCTCCCGGGACATATTGCCCCCAAGGGCTAGAAGGTTTGTCACCTCTTGGTCCAACTGGTTGTATGGCTTGCCGTTGCGGTCATTCCTCCTTATGTCGACCGTGGGTAGTGGAATTTTTTAGCCATACTAATATTGGTTGAATCAATTAATCCTCCATTAAGAAGGTATCGGCTCATCCCGAAGAGGATTCGTTGGGTAAGGTTCCATATTAACAGGCTAACCATTTAGAAACCTTTTGAATAAAAGGCCCATAAGCCTATTAAAGTTCTCGACCTGAAGTCTTACTTGCTTGGCTTAAAGCTATTCTTTCCCAGTTTGGATCTGTCATGTTCTAATAACTGTTATAAGCTAGCATGTATGCTATACAAATAACATAATGCTCTCGAATGTATTACTGAAAGAAAATGGGCGAACCTCTAAAGGATTTGGCTTCGATAAACAAAGGAGTTTATGTCCAACCTCTATAGGAATCTCTTCCTATAGATTTGGTATATCTTGATTTTCAGGTTAGTAGAAAGCCCAGTGGACCATTTACTCATTCATTATAAAATTGGATCAAACAATACACATGGGTCCCATTGGGTGTACTAAAGAAGGTGTTTAGATCGAAATTCGATTGTTGGTACGTGTATTATGTCGAGCATGCCAGAGCCTTTTACATTTTGATTTGAACCGAACACCTATGACCCTAGGTGCCAAGAAACACAGAGAGATCATGAGAGGTCATTTATGATAGAGAATTAAGGTAGTTCGGCTCTCGATTCATGCACCTATAAATGAAATCATGCGTTTTGCGAAAGGAAGGGTTCATCATTCTAATGAGTTCTTTTTGCCTTTTGGCTGAAAAGATTTTTTCTCATCCTGATAACAGAGATAATTTGATTTATGCAATGTGATAGTAGAAGCAACTCAATTATATTGAATTAGAATAAAAATAAAAACTTATAATAATATCCCTTGGTGACTGTAATACCCTGGTTCCCGAAACCTGAGTACGCTACTTGCGTTCCAAAAACCCAAGTGTTAACCTTTAAAGATAGTTTAAATTTCATGTATATTTTTTTCTTTATCAGAGTTAGCAATTTAGTGGAATAGAAACAAATCAAGTATAAGAGGGAGTTTAAATATACATAACCAAAATTTCAAGTGGTTACCCGAAAACTTATACAACACAATGTCTTAAGTCTTTAAGATACATGAATGTATAAACTAAACATGAAGGAAATTTGGAATGGAGAGCCACCAGATTATCTAGCTACTTATAATCCCCATAAGCACTCATATACGCATCATCTGCGTGTCCTGCACACTAGATATGGTTTGATAGCGTCGATGACTATCCCAGTGAGGTATAACCCCTAAGATTTCACAAACATCATGATAGTTAAGCATAGTTGTCAATATCCGTGTATAACAAATATTTCATAATGATTATCATAGTAATCAGATAAGGTTCATCAGATACGCATTCATTAAATAAATTCCACAAAAATAATCTTGTTTAAATGCATGGAAGCATGCACATGCTCACAGACCTAAGGATGCACATCCAACTAGCAAAAGGTCACCCAAGGATAACTAGCTCTTGAAAAAGTACTCAAAGGTACGCTCTAAGGAGAACTAGTCATCCAAAAAAGACCATGTAACAAGTACACTAAAGGTGGCCTAGCTTCCTGGAAGAGTATTCTATATACGTCCAAGAAAAACTAGACACCCGGAAAAGTCCATGTGAAAAGGATAGCTAATGATAGTTGAATGCACGCAACGAAAACTTATGATCATCAAGTAAAATACTCTATGGTATAACTCGTAGTGACCTAAGAAAATCCCGTGTCTTGTATCGACCATCCGGTAAAGTCCGTATGCCATGAAGATGCATGATTAGCCCAAACGTGATTATTCCAATTTTAAACAACCATTTTAAGAAAGCTCAAAGGTCACTACGAGGGATTTATCACCCAATATATGCCAACAGCTCAGACATAGTGTCCCATTCCACCATCTCTGGATTATGAAATTAACAAATATAATATTTTAAGGGTAACCTCTTCAACTAGTGGCCAATCATTATCCAACAAGTGGAACTTACCATCGCAAGGTCGTACGAAAATGGTTCGTCAAAACCACATCGGTAAATATTCCATCAAAACTATAAGGACAAATATTTCATCCCAAGGATGCGATAAAAATGGGATTATCTCCAAAAAGTCATAAAGGCACCAAGGACCCACAAGGTAGTAAGTCCACGACAAGAAAATTCTATTTAATATATTTGACAGAAAGGCCACTAGTTCAAGGACTTCCACAAACACCATTAAATAAACCAAGCACAATGTCAATAGTATTTATACATGTAAAATGGGATATTCGAGATCCATCGCATGTTCATATTTGAATGTAAATCTTACCATTAATCATTATGAAGAATTACTCAAATAGAAACTAGCATTTATCATCAATTTCACTGAGTATTATTTTACGTAGTAGATGAAATAAATGAGCTACACTAACTATCAAGATGCAGAAAAGCTTGAAGGGTGATCCTCACCTTTCAAGAGTTGGTTCGTCTCCTGGTAATGCTAGAGAAATTTGTACATGCCTATGATCAAAATCTAACAAAATAAGAATACTTCGAGTGGTTAGATTACAACATAACAAAATTTATATGGTTAGGATTAAAGCTTAAGGTTTGGATTATGTAAATTTTTGGAATTTATCTAGCAATCTATATCTATGCGTAGGTTTTAAAACTTGAACTCTAACTTTTGCACAATGAATAAAATAATATTACTAACGATAAATTGCAAATTAGTGTTAATCTCCCAACAATATCTAATATCATAAAAATAAGAGTTTAATAAATGCTATAAATGATAATAAAATTAATAATGATAAAACAACAATTTTATAAGAACTAATATTAATAATTACACAAACCCAAAACGGAAATGACAATATTATCTAATAATGATAATGATAATAATCTTAATAGCATACTAATTATCCTAACGATAATAATAACACCATAATAATAACAAAAATGATAATAAGAGGTGAACATCGACTCATCTTATTGTGAAACTCGACCCAACAAGGTCTGGAATCAACCAGATTCACATCCCACTGGGGCCGATCTTGGCCCAACGAGTCGGACCCATTCGACTTAATAACCCACAACTGTCCCTATCTCCTCGTTCTTCCTTCTTCTACCATCTTCTCTCTTCTCCCCTTTTCTTTTATTTCACTCCTTTTCCTCTTGTAATGTGCAGTTCCAGAAAGGTCTGGACTCAGGAAAGCTTGACCCAACTCGCCAAAAACCAGCGAGTTGATTCATTTTGACCTTCTCCTATGACTTCTTCCTTTCCCTGTCACTTTCCTTCTTCTTCTGTTCTCTTACTTTCATCCTGCTCGAACTCCATCCAGGCACAAACTCAAGCCCAAATTGACCCAGCTCGTATAGACCATCCCTTGACACAACAGCGAGTCAGCCGTGGCTAGCTGACTCGTCCCGAACTCAATCGGGTGTGTAGCACCACTCCACTCCTCTCTCTCTCTCTCTCTCTCTCTCTCTCTCTCTCTCTCTCTTCCTACCTTCTCCATTATTTTCTTCTTCTTTCTTCTTTGTTTCTTTTGCTGTAATGACCCGTGGGTCAGCCCTAGAACTCAATCGAGTCGAGATGGTGTGATAGCCCCTAACTTGGAAACTCAATACGTCTCTCTCTCTCTCTCTCTCTCTCTCTCTCTCTCTCTCTCTCTCTTTCTTCTCTACTTTCTCTCCATCTTCTCCATCCTGCAATTCATGTCTAGCAACTGGACTAAGCATGGCCTGCCTTGACTCACGACGACTCGAACCGAGTCAACTTAACCTCGTGCTGCATCATAGACAATGCCTTTTCCCTTTTCTCTATAACTTTCTATTTTTGGGAAGGGTTTCCCTAAATGGGTAGCCTTTTATAGGTTTTATTTATCTATTCTATACAGTTCAAATTGTAACTAATCAAAGGATTAGTTACGATCTTTAGTTGTTTAATATATGATGTTTTGTAATGATGAGATATAATCCTGATTGCATGGTTGTGATCGGATGGTAGAGATGGACTTCTGGGACCCCGGGCCACCTATCCGACGTCTTAGATTAACAGTCCATGATCGAGAATCCAATGGTGGGCGTTTTTGACTCAATAGGAAAGATGATCCCACCGCCAATGGTGAATCATCACCTAATGGTTGATCTCACAATCAGTAACGCATGGATGATGTGGATTTAATCTTAGAACACTGTAGGGCCCATGTTTTGGATGAATATATGGGCACCTAATGGTATGTGAGATTTTCTCGCGTCGCATGGTATCTTCTCGGGCCAATGAGTTTTCTCCTAAGATCTTCTTATCGTAAGTGAAAGGGCTTCCTAACGCCCTAGCTTCGACACCTGGGATGATCCGAGATTTTCTCCAGAGCGATACCAGCGGTTGGGATTAGTTTTAACCTTTTACGAAAAGATTCTTTCCACCTTTTCTTCTAGTTAAGGAAAAAAACCATAAAAGGAAACAAATGGAAGGTTGGGATTACTCAAAACGGAAGGTTGAGATGGAAAAGTGGAGATGACTCGGATTGTCAGTTCATAAGAGGAACAAGATTTTCATTCTTGGAAACACGTCGCACACAGATTTGTGTGTGCTAGAGATCGCAAGGACGTACCTTCATATCAGCATTGGATAAGACCTAGGGTCCTGGTCGGATCTGAGGTTTGTGCACGACGGACGATTTAGATATTTCTTACAATTGATGTAGGTGACCCATCGATCGAATGACTCATGCATAGTTCATTTTTGAACATCTTCAACCACAACGCAATTTGCAATTCAGGTTGTGTGTAAGTGTGAGGACTTCAACACGTGCCAATCATTTGGTTTTGGTCGGCACTTGATGCCGCATCAAATGGACGGTCTGGATTATTGATCTAACTCAGATGGTGGGCCAAAATTTGAATGATGGATGTTGTCCAATTACTGGCGAGAAACACGGGAGAAAACCTCCTTTTCGGTAATTATTAGGTCAACATGGCTTTGATTGTGTTGGCGGATCCAGTGTGCAGCAAGTGCATGCACCCCTTGTACACGTTTAGTTAAGGTGTGGCCCACATTGGTGTATATGAATGAGATCCCCTCCATTCATCTGATTAGTCTATCTGTTATGGGCCATGAGTCCTGCAATGAGGTTGATTTAAAGCTAAGGTGGCCTATACCGTTTGATTTATGCACCTAATTGATACTATCCATAACCCTTGAAGATTCGACGCTCAGATCTTTATCAACTATGATCAACCCCATTCTAGAGGGTCCTAAGGATTGTTTAAGGGAATGCTAATAGTTTATGTTGTATCAAATCATCCACTTCACGTAACTCAATTGATGATTTGACTGATGGGATATCATGATCCTAGTGGGTAGTAGCTCTATTAAACTAAGTCTTGCATTTAATGATGTATGGTTATTTTTGTCTAATAACATGATTGAAATCATAATTAAACTTTCCTGATGACCTGGTGGTCTATCCTGAATGTAACGGTTGGATGGCTTCATCTACGAGTAAAAGTTACTTTCAACAATCCCAAGGGTCATAGGGTTTGTCTAGATAAAGATCCATGAGAGAAGACTACTTCCGATAGTTTGATTTAGGCTAGGATGAAGGCGAACATATAAACAAATTTGAATTAAGGTACTAAGTTAGGTCTACTTGGTAACACCCAAGTACTGGAAAGTACAGGGTGTTACAGTGACCCAACATCTATGGCTCAGATGGCAAGTCCCTAGGTCTAAGCTTTCATTTGTCCGAGACTTAAGTGTAAACGAAGGGAATTGCACTACTAAAAAGAAAAGAAATAGATGATCATCCTTGTGATCTAGTGCTCGATGTAGATGGAAAGGAATTACACTACTCCTAATTTAGGTCGATGTAGCATAACAGTGTAGAGGGACATGATTACACTGCTCCTGTGTTAAAGCTGGTCCAACGTAGTAGCGTAGACAGGTTGTCCTATGCTAAGATAATCTAAGATAAAAGATAGCTGTTGTGTTATAGAATTAATTTGATATGTGTTGGGTTGGCAAGGTGTAACGCCCTGTGTTTTCAGGACCCCGAGTATATGACTCATTTCTCGAAAACCAGAGTGTTAGCCTATAGGGAGTCACATTCCATGTATAATTTTTTTTTTCCTTTCAGAGTTTAGAAGATTAGCGTAAAATGGACAAGTCAACATAAAGAAAACCAGAGTGTTAATTTCCTTGCAGCTTAGGCATAATGTCTCATTTCATCATCCCTGACTCATGAGGCTACCACCTTAGGATGTTTAATGGAACCTATCGACTATTGGTCAATCATATTTAGTATATAGGGCTTCCCATCACATGATTGCACAAAATAAAAACCACTTAGACACAACAACCCCTGGATGATAGGTCCATATCAATTTAAACCACCATTCAATAACCACTAAGTCGAAAGTCCATTACAATCACAATCCATCGAGTTACATCCCAAAGTATGAGTGTACATTTTTCAGTGGGAGTTTTCCACTGATGTACCAGTTTAACTCCTATAAGCAATACATAAGTAATCCACAAGCATAAGCGAAATATGCAGGATAAATATTAAGCATGTAATCTAACAATTCAATTCCAACAATTAATACATGTGATTATAAAATGAAGATATCAATTATCAGTCATAATTAAAGTAAAAACTATCACTTAAGCTAATGAGAAAATAAAAAGCTCAAGGGGAAGAAATTAACACTTGATGTGTCGAATCATTAACTATTATTCTTAGGGAGCTCGCATGCCCTTAGACTTGGATCCTACCATGAATTATGAAATTGCATAATTAGATCCCAACTTAACTCATTGTTTATGTTTAAAGTAAGGACCTAGGGTTTAAGTTACTTAGGTCTAGAAATTTATCCTAGAGTTTAGGTCTAGGCTAGATTTTAGGTTTTGATAATGGAATTTGAACTCTAATTTGTGTGGCCATTAATGATATTATTAATGAAAATAATAAGTGAATAAAATTAATAAGATAAGTTAGTTATTAATTTTAGGAATATTACAATGGCTAATATTATATTAAATTATCTAATGACGACCCACAATGAATAATAATACTAATAGTGACTCGTAATAGTAGTAACAACAGTTAAAAGAACCTATAATAATATCATAGGGAATAAACCCACTGACAATAGAACTCAACCCGGTGAAAGAAGTGAATTAACTTGAATGGTCAAATTCAAGTTTTATACACCATCTATGGTTAGGATCATAACCTAGGGTTTCGTCCTATAGTTTAGTTCTGGCCTTGATTTTAGGATCTAAGTGTTAATTGATATACAATTAACCACAATGTTGATAGTATTAATAATTGTAAAATCGCCATTAATACTAGTGATGTAGATGTTATTAACTAACATGACAATCATTAATCCTTATGGTGATTTATGATATATTATCAACGATAACATTTAAGAGCAATATATAAAATACTACTATTTACTAATTGCAACTTTGTTTATAATAATTAGTTTTAGCATAGGTTATCTACTAATGGCTAATCATACCTAATGTTAGCATTCATAATAATAAGAGTGGTAACAAATAGTGTGATCTATTATCAATGAGAGTATTTAGGAATGATAAGTAAATACTAATGTCCAATATCTAACGGTTGTAGTTTTGTTTATAATAACTAACATACATTACTTGCTAATGGATAATCATATTTAATAATCACGATAATTATGGTAACACCAATTATAATACTAAATCAAACGATTTGCTTTGGCAGAGCAGGCTTACTCACATTAGTTGGCTCAATAGTGAGTCAGTCTTCCAAACCCGACCCGTTTACAATAGGCCCAAACCGCGACTCGGGCGAGTTGACTCTGCAACTCATGTTTTCTCCTTCTTCCTTTCCCTCTTTTTCTTCTTCCTTCTCTTCTTTCTCTCATTTTCCTCTTCACTTAGACCATACGCCAGCAAGCTGTTGGGATAAACTAGACCCGTCCTAATTGAAACAGGCCCAACTCGGGCCAACTCAGTGGAATATAGCCGAGTTGACTAGATAGCAACAAATGGCTCAATGCCCTCTCTCTCATTCCTCTCTCTCCTTATTTTCTCATGTTTTCTCTCCTGGAACCAGGGTCTCTGGTTCGTCTTGACTCATCCCGAGTTAACTGGACAGACTCGCTGCAGTGAGGCAACGAGTGCAGCGACGTCCAAACGCTCAGACTCTCTCTCACTCTCTCTCTCTCTCTCTCTCTCTCTCTCTCTCTCTTCTTCTTCTTCTTCTATTCATCTCCTCCTTTCCTTCTCTTTATTTTTTTCCTCTCCTTCTTCTCTTCTCTCTTCTATTCCTTCCTTTTTCCAGCATCCCTCCTGGAGTAGGCCCAGCTGGGCAGTGAGTCGTAGTGCATCTCAGTTGCACTCCTCACGACTCTCTCTCTCTCTCTCTCTCTCTCTCTCTCTCTCTCTCTCTCTCGCTCTCCTTCCCTCCCTCCCTTCTTCTCTCTCTTTCTTTCCATTTGGAAACGTCCAACAACGAATGCCAATCCGGCCAGACTCGGTCCAGACTTGACTCGCTTCAAGTCACTTGGTGCGGTAGAACGTCGAGGAAGATGACACATGCGTTAATGGTGGATTCAAACGATGGCCACCTTCCCTTGAAACATTGATGCTGGAGGGTCTAGGCCTTTCATGTGATGCTTGTAGGAGTGAGAAAATGAAGCTCCATTGGCCTTCTCGTGGTGGGTTTGAAGGTTTGAAGGTGATGGTCAATTTTTGGTTGTGGCTATAAGAATGGCAAGGAGGGGCGCTGTTGTTAGTTTTATTCCCCTTCTAGGGCTACCCTAATAGATCTTAGACCATTAGGTTAGGAATAAACAGCCTAGATAGGACCTAAGGCCTTCCACTCTCCCTCTCTCTTCATAAGAGGTTTGGTTGTTTAGTTGCATAACTGGCACGAGAGCCCTAGCTTAGAGGGCTGAGATTGGTTTGAAACAAACGGTCGTGATAGGAGGATTTACTCTCACACGGATTGCCAACCTAGCGGTGCAAACAGGTTTCCTTTTTAGAAAACATTGTGCGTTTGGGACTCATTTGCAGCGAGAATCGTGTGCATGCACACGCGCTCCCGAGCGTGAGGTTATGTAGGGTTTGGTCAGAGGGACTGTCTGCACCAAATGGACGGTTCAGATGTCCCATCTGATCTTAGATGGTGAGCCATAGCGCGTCCCAAACGAACGCTGTCCGTTGGTTGGTGCAAACCGAAGAGAGAGAGAGAGAGAGAGAGAGAGAGAGAGAGAGAGAGAGAGAGAGAGAGAGAGAGAGAGAGTGAAATCACTCTTTTTAAAGAAGTTGTGAGTCAGCCCACTTTGATCGGGATTGCAAGTCTGGTGCACAGAAGGTGTGCGTTAGCTGTGCACATGTACCCGATTAAGTGGGGTCCATGGGGCAAATCTTGACAGATCTGAGCCGTTCATCGAGTTCTATGAGTCCTAATAGGACATCAGGCTAAGGATGAGGTAGATCATAGGCTTAGGTGGGCCATACGAATTAATTAAGCCATTTTTAGGTGTCGATTGCATCGTTCCGATGGTCAAATCATTTCAAAATTGAACGTCAACAGTTAAAAAGATGTTAATGGGTCACGTGTACGTTCAAGACCTTCATAACATATCACTAATCCAAATAGTACTACTGTTAATATAAATTTTATTACAATTATTATTGTCATTATATATTTCACTTTATTATTATTATTATTATTTCCACATATGCATGTGTTTTCTGTTGTGGGTCTCGCTCTGTAGGTTATTAGGACTATCTGTCTCATGATTTTATATTATTATTATTTTTTTTATTATCATTGTTACTGCCTATATACATCATTATTTATTTATCTTTTTATTTATTTAAGCACAAGGTCCATTAATCTAGGTCTTACATTAGATGATGTATGGTTAGGTTTGTCTATTAGTGAATTTGGAATCCTAAAAATAGGGATCCGTCTTGGAAATTGATGGATGGATAGCTTGATATATGGATAGAGATTGTTTTCAAGGGTTGGATTTAGGCTAGAATGAACATGAATGTTCATTTAAGTTTGGCTTGTGTTTACACTAAATTAGATTACATGGTAACACTTGAGTATTGAAAAGTATGGGGTGTTACACAAGGGCATGAAGTTCTTTAATCTTCCTCCTATTTATAGAATTTTGGGACGGTTTCATAGAGAGATATTTGTAGCCACTTCTCTTGTCTACTAATGTAGAGATAACCATCTAGACGCTGTTGGGATTTATGCTGTGGAATCACACAGATATGGATCTAGGATAGCAAGCAATCACAGGAGAACATAAAGATTTAAATGTGAAAAACTCTTTTGGGTAAAAAATCATGACACAAAGCGACAGAATTCTACTATGAAAATATAAATTATAAAGAGAAAGGACTTACCCGATTCGATCAACCTCAAATCTCACCCTTGCTACACCCTTTCGGAACCTTAAAACCCTTTTGGGAACCCTAAAACCCCTTTAGAAAACCTTAGCATGCCTGAGAATGGCCTTAAGGACTCCTATTTATAGATAGGGAAACCCCACTTACGCATATCCCTAGAAATTGCTTAAAATTTACATAGTTCACGCATAAACCGCGCACCGTCTGCGTAATCGTCGACTAGTCGAGCCAGTGCTTTGATTGGTCGAAGGACCCCTTCAACTAGTCGAGCCTATCCCTCTACTGTTCAAGTATCTCAAAATTTTTAAATACACCTTTGCTGGACTTCGAGTCGAGCTGGCCTCGAGCCAGTCCCTCGACTGGTCGAGTAGCGTGGACAGAAGATTTAAGACATCTTCTGAGAACAATCTCCGCCATGTCTTCAATCTTTAACCATGTACCTTTTTGACCTCTTCTCTTATCTGTGCATCACATCATAGCTTCTTATGCACATTTCGTCTTCCTTTTACGCCATCGCCAAGCCCAAAGAAGTTGTACAATACTTGAACTTCTTTGTAGGAATGACTTTGGTGATCATGTCTTCCGGATTCACGCTGATATGAATTTTCTCCAGTCTTACGCCTAGACATCCAACTAATTGCTTCACTTGCTAGTACAAATGAGTAACCTGAAGTCGACCTTCTAAAATCCACACTACCTGTGTAATCTGAATCCACATACTTAACCAACTTTATCCCTATCTTCCCAAAAGTAAAGACGTAGTCTTCTTACCATCTCATCGCTACGCAATATTACTTGCCGGGGTATTTGCTTACAACACCAATATCCTATGAAATAATCGGTCTAATACAGACCATGAAATACACTGCCAACCACATTCGAATAAGGTCCATGAGACATATCTTACTTTTTCTCATCTGTTTTATGACATCTCCTGAGGAAAACTTAAGGAGAGACGTGTAGGGAATGCTCTCCGACTTTGCCTAGTCCATCACATCCTTGATCAATACCCACACAAGATATTCTACCTGTGATTACCAAAATTTGCTCCTCTTTCTGTCTCAATGAATATCACCACCGAAAACCTTCTTTATAGTCCCCTAATCCTTCATCCTGAATGTCCCACTTAATCGAGTCTTTAGTACATTGATTTCAGACAAGTCATGATTGGCGATATACATGTCATCAACATATAATTCCTGACTAACCATGAAGGAATCAAATTTTATACCACTTCTTATATGACAGGTCGTACCACGACCTCCTGCAAACTCTTTTTCTCGGCTCTTTTAACTTTGAACTGCTCTGGTTGCTTCATGTAGATCTGTTCTTCCAATTTCTCATACAGAAGTACAGATTCCACATCCATCCTTCCTGCTCAAGATCACATTGGCCAACCATTGCCAATTACGGATCTAATAGACACTTGCTATACCATTGGTGCGAATATCTCTGAGAAGTCGATCCCTTCTCTCTGAGCATAACCCTTCGCCACCAACCACGATCTGTATCTATGCTTTATTCTCTTGGAGATCCACCTGTATCCAACCGCTTTTCGACCCACTGGAAGCTTTACCAGCTCCCATGTGTCGATCTAGTACAATGAGTCCTTCACGTCGCTTGTAGTCACATTCCACTTCTTAGCATGAGGCTCACCTGGAGTTATCCGAATAGAAGACGGATCCCCTGCGATATTGGAGTCATCCATGTACCTCGTCAATATCCTGCGATTATGCTGTGTGATTCTTCTCACAAGTGGTTGCTCCACCTACTCCGTATCTCTTTCTGGGCGTCTCATCCTCCCTGCCTTGCCCGCTCATGTGGTTATGCCCAACATGCCACACACATGTAGAAGTGGAATCCGCTACATCCATTGCAGCTCCACCTTTTGAAGTGCTCCCGATAAACCTGTAAACATTATCATGTCGTTGCGCTTTCATGATTACCCGTGCCCCCTTAGATACTTTAAGGACACCATCAATACTTATGAACTTGTACCCTATAGCCTCGAGTGCACCAAGAGAAATCATGCTCTTTTTCATATCAGGAACGTGCCTCACCCCAGTCAGGGTACTCTCTGTCCCATCAAACATCTTGATACACATTGTACTAACAACCACAACATTACATGCACTATCATGGCCCATAAACACATGTCCACCATCGCACTCTCTGTAACCAGTGAGCCAACTCTGATAAGGAGTCATATGAAAAGATGCCCCTGTTTCTAGAATCCACTCGTCCTTATGATCATCATAAAAGTATCTGATCGTAGACACAGACAAAATATCACCATCGCATCCACTCGATCTATCTGACGTGACAACGTTGGCCTCACTGTATGAAGCCTCATATTCTTCTCTCTCATATTTAGAATTTGTACAATTCTTCTTCACATGTCCTTCCATCCCACAGTTCAAGCACTTTACCTTTCCTTTGCCCTTGCCCTTGGATTTGGATCTAGACCTTGAAGATCATGTACCTTGCTTAGAATTTCTGTCTCTTATAAACAATGCATCAGAAGATATCCCCATGTTGACGTTAAGCTTTCTCATAGCCTTCCCTTGAAGGGTTGAGATAACGGTGTCGACACTCAGGGTTTTATTCGTGGTGCACATTGTGTCCTTGAATGAGTCATATGACGTCGGAAGAGAATTCAGCAACATATATGCTTGTTCTTCATCTTTCTTCACTTCCTCCATATCCAACAATTTGCAAACCAATTTATTAAAGTTACTGATGTGAGTCTCCAGATCTTCACCCTCTGCCATCTTGAAGTTATACCACTGCTGCTTCAAGTGTAGGTAATTTTCAGAGAATTTTTTCACATAGACACCCTCTAACTTCGCTCATAACTTAGCCATAATTTTCTCCCTCATGACATTGTAGAGAACCTCATCCGTGAGACATAAACGGATCGATGATAAAGCCTTCTTATCTAGAGTACTCCAATCATCATCAGTCATAGTAGACTTTCACTCCTCAAGACACCATCTTCACCTTGCTTGATTAAGGAACTGATCATCTTGATCTTTCATAACTAAAATTTATTTTTTCCTGAGTACTTCTCAATATCATACCTAGTACTTCTTATTATCGCTAATCCTGTAGATTCAGATCTGTGCCTCAACGATTGCTCTGATACCATTTGTTGAAATTTATGCTGCGGAATCACACAGATATGGATCTAAGATAGCAATCTAAGACCACAAAACAATCACAAGAGAACACAAAGATTTAATGTGGAAAACTCTTTTGGAAAAAAACCACATCACAGAGCGATAGAATTCCACTATGAAAATAGAAATTACAAAGAGAAAGGACTTACCCGATTCGAACAACCTCGAATTTCACCCTTGCTATACCCTTTAGAAACCCTAAAACCCTTTTAGGAACCCTTGGAACCCCTTTAGAAAACCATAGCATGCCTGAGAATGACCCTAGGGACTCCTATTTATAGATGGAGAAACCCCACTTACGCACCTCCCTAGAAACTGCCTCAAATTTACACAGTTCACACATAAACCATGCACTATCTGCGTAACCCTCGACTAGTCGAGCTAGTGCTTCGACTGGTCGAAGGACTCCTTCGACTGGTCGAGCCTATCCCTCGACTGGTCGAGCATCTCGAAATTTCCAAATACACCTTCGCTAGACTTCGAGTCGAGTGGGATTCGACCAGTCAAAGGGACCTTCGAATAGTCTAGCTAATCCCTCGACTGGTTGAGCAGCGGGGACAGAAGATTTAAGACATTTTCTGACAACAGACGCAAATATAGTAGTGGCCTATCAGACAACACTATGTGTAGCCAATTAGATAACACTACACATGTGGGTTGTTCATATGGATTGGTCATTGGTTGCGCACGTTTTATTCCTATAACGTGGATGTGAGTGTCTCTTGAGTTTTTATATATTGGTAATAGTCATCTTATTCTCCGCATGAACGTGAATAATGCAATGTGAAATTAGGCCAACTTAGCATAATCATTACTCTGTTCCTTAAGTATTGTTGGCTATAGATATCACTCACAACCTTATGGCACATTGGTCGAACTCATCATTTGGCATGACCATGTTTTAGTTGAGACTCAACCCCGTGAGCATGAGGCCACTATGGTAGTTAGCTTTGCCACATGGATGAGATATGCGACACATGTACCCTCACTATAGTCAGTTAGGCTTACCCTTTTTGGGCTACTTATGACTTTGCAGGTTCTTATATCATTTGACCATCAGAACAACCAAATAAATCTTCCATCTATCTCTTGATGAGATTTTACTACTATGTGGCATAATCTGAGTCGTTGGATTTGTTGCGGTCAGATCAGGCGTAAACACCACCTCCTTCACAAGTCATCCTAAATGGAAGCTCAAGTGGCCACACCATAAGGAGCAGTTGGGAGGGGATTCCCAACAATGAAGACAGTCGAGCATCTTTGGAGGCATGTCATATTGTGTATTCATCATCCAATTCATTCATCAAACGCATTCTACTAAGATCTTGTAAGCAAAAGGTCATCATCATTTAAGCCTTATAACAATTAATTAGGGTTGGCTACATGAATCTTGTTTCGCCATTTAATTAATCAAGGGCCAAATCTTCAGTTAAACCATAAGGGCCTATTTGGAATGTGAGATTAAGTGGGATTAGGTTGTATGGAATTGCATTTGGTCTAATATAAATTCCACCCATCGTTTGAAAAAGATGCGAAGGATTAGATTAATCCAGGTATCATATCATCTAATCCCACCAATAGGAGATATGTTGGGATTTTGGGTGGATTTTGAAATCAACTACATCATGGGTCCTACATTAATGCATATGTTTTATCTACATCGTCCATCCATATGCGCCATTTACATGTGATGATTGAGCTGCATATGCATATACGTGACTAGCATTAGTTATGAAATGTGTTTCGTTGATTATAATTTCATGGTCCACCAAACATAGATTTTACTTAATATAGTGTTTTTTTTCAAAGTATTTGATTTCAAATGTGGAATTGGACAGTAAAAATACCATGGTATTTCCAAACATATAATTGTTGTGCAATAATGGTGTAATTACATCAAATGCAATTTAATACCATTTAATCTCGCCTTCCAAACTAGCCCTGAGCTATTAAGTCTTTTCCTACCACTTGCATCCACGCCCTTTTTTGTCTTTCCATTGTCTTTTTAGAGCCTTCAACTTGTATCAACTCACTCTTAATCAATATAGTTCTTTGTCTCTATTTCACATGACCAAACCATCTGTCTACTTTTTGTCATCTTATTATCTATTGGCGCTACTCCTAAGCTCTCTATAATGCATTCATTTATAATTCTATACTTTATTGTTTTATCACTCATCCATCTCAACAATCATTTTAATTACACTTATCTTATGACATGTTGTTACTTAATTGACCTACATTTTATCCCATAAAGTACAGCTTGTCTTATTGCTTAGTTATCTTGTAAATTTTCACTATCCATTTGAGTGGTATGCGACGGCTATATAAAACTCCAGAGACATATCTATTATTTTTTCCACCTAGTTTGAATTTTATGAGCAACATTTTTCTCAATCTCTCCACTCATGTGTTAACGACCTATGGTATTGAAAGTGGTTCTCTTGCAAAACTTCTTGGTCTTCTTGAAAATGGTTCTCAATCTTTACTAATTTTTCAGTTTCACTCATATTGTCACTAAAATTGCACTATATATACTTCGTTTTAGTTTGATTAATGATTCTAAAGCATCCCTTAATAAATCTAGTTTTGTGTATATACCATTGCTCACCTTGTCAATGAAAACTATTTTATCTATGAACAACAAATATAATAAGAGCTCTTCTTGCAAAATGCCTTGCTAATCTGTCCATAACCAATGGAAAAAGGTACAAGCCCGGTACCGACTTTTGTTACAAGCTTAACGTAATTGGCAACTTACTTGTCTCTCCATTAGTAACCATCACATTTGTTACCACTCACTCATACATATTCTTCATCAAATTAATATATCCTCTTGAAGTTCCTTTCTTTCTCAACACTCATAAGATTAACTCTCTAGGACTTTATTTTATGTTTTTTTAGAGTTGATAAAAGCCATGTGGATGTGCTTCCTCCTCTCCCTACATTTCCCCATCAATATCTAGAAAAATAGCTTCAGCGGTAGACTTTTGGGGAATGAAGCCAAATTGTTTTTTTTTACTCATTCATCTCATACTTTAGTCATTGCTTAATCACCTCTCCGGAAATTTCATACCATGGGTCATAAATTCAATCATGATAGTTTGTGTAGCTTTATATGTCACTTTTATTCTTACAAATAACTATTTTCCGCCATTCGTTTGGTATTTTATTCAGTACTACTTGCAAGAAAAACATCAGTGCAATAAAAAAGTTAAGATGGGCAACATCCATCCAAATAAAGTAAAACTGTGAATAAAGCATCTAAGTTTATCACTATAACCATGTGAGTATTGGACCAAGATGATTGTTGAATATTCCCCTAATGAATGGGTTTAATGAAATATAGACACCATGGTGGCCCCACACACAAATCTATGGTCAGTGTTCCATTCCCATTCTTCCCTGTGATATATATGGTGCACCTCAGTGGTGGATCTTGCTATTTTTTGGCCCAGGGGCTACCATCGAGGATCGCACTCTGATGGGTGGAGTAGATTTCACGCATACAACATGACCAGCCCCAACGAACTTAGTTGTAGTAGGACCATGTAAAACAAATGTTACAGAGGATTAAGGTCTTTTATTCAAAACTTTTGCTGAAATACATCCTAACCTACTACAGAACGAGGGACTTTAAGCTTTGAATATGTCGTTTTCGAATAAATCAAACCGTTTACATGACATGTTTGATTTTATTTATTTATTTTCCTTTTCTTTTCTTGTTTTCTTTTTATCTTTTTGGTTGGGCATCCCCCATCGAAGGGGAAGCCCATCAAATGAACCATTTAGTGGTATTGAAAAGCTCAAATCCAACTAAAGTTATAAGGTATCTTATTGTAATACATAGGAATGTATTCGAGCAAACCTATTTAGGGAATAGTAGACGAATCTTCTACAACAATGGTTTTATGCATGGAGTACAACACACCCAAGCGGACGCGGATTCCGTCCGGGCAGGGATCTGTGGGGCCCACCGTGATGTAAGTGTTTTATGCACGCCATTCACCAATTTTCTCCGATCATTTTAAGATATGATCTTAAAAATGAGGCAGGTCCACCACTCCAGTGGACCACACCAAAGGAAGCCGCACTAATAATGACACCCACCGTTGAAACCTTTCTAAGGGTCAGCATGATGTTTTTTTACCATCCAACCTATTCATAGGTATGTAGCCGTAGATGAAGTGAAAACAAAAATATAATCTTGATCCGAAACTTCTCCAGCTCCCAAGAAGTTTTTAATGGTGGAAGTTCAATCCCCACTTGTGGTCCACTTAAGCCTTGGACCTGCCTCCTTTTTTGGTTCATATCTTAAAAGCGGAGTGGATAAAACACTTACATCACGGTGGGCCCCGTGGAGCCCTGTCCGGACGGATAACCGTCTGGTCGGGGTAGGACGCAATCGGCATCCCACCCAAGTTTTGTTGGCTTGCCACGTTGTTGGTAGGACACGCACTCTATCCATAAGATGTGCTCATCAAAGCTTGGTCGTGTGGCAAAAAAAAAAAAAAAAAAAAAAAACCTGGAACAACAACTAAGGTGGACCACACTATAGGGATTAAATGATATGGGATGCATCCATAAATTTATGTGTGGGACCATCATGGTGTCTATATTTCATTAAACCTACTTATCAAGAGTGACTCACCAGGATGAATGAAAAATTTATAAAAATAACAATCTTGATTTAAAACTCAGACAGCGAAGGTCTTAGGTGTAATTTTACAAAAAAAAAGGGTGTAATTTTACATTGTTCCTAGGGGTGTGGCCCATCTGAGTATTCTATGGATCTGATCATCAGGATATGTGTTTAACATAAAGGTTGTGAGATGATGGATGTATTGGATGAGAGAGAGAGGGAAGGAGACTGCATGGGTAAGGTAATTTAAGTTTTAATTAAAAAAAATATTTTGGTTATTTAAATGAAGTCTCTTTGTTGACTTTTGGAACGGGCATAGAAAAGAAAGTGTTTTAAATCTTACGGCATAAGTGTAATAAATAATGATTGATTGTTTTGAAATAAATATGGTAGATAGTGTAATTATACCATAAATAAAGGTTTTTTTGTACTGTAATTGCACCCATGCACCAAAGGTCAACAACCAGTGGCTCCCTTTGGCTAAAGAAAAGGGCAGCGGATTAGGTGGTGTTGCCAATGTATTGGGTTCTGTGGGGCCTAATGTGATGTATGTGGTTTATATCCATGCCATCCATCCATTTGTACAGCTCATTTTAGGGCATGAACAGATCTAAAGCTCCAGTGGACCACCCCACAGGAAACAGTGGGAATAATGACACCCACCGTTGAAACCTTACTGAGGCCCACTGTAATGTTTATTACCATCCAAACTGTTGATAACGTCACACTGACCTGGAAGAATGGAAAAAACAAATATCAGCTTGACCCAAAACTTTTGTGTGCCCCTAAGAAGTTTTTAATGGTAGGCATTTAATTACCACTACTTCCTGTGGTGTGGTCCACTTGAGTTTCAGATCTGCTTCATTTTTGTTTTATGCTCTAAAATGAGTGGGGAAAACAGATGGACGGCGTGGATGTAAAACACTACATCAGGTTGGCCCCGCAGCATCCAACACATCAACGCACCATCACCGGTGTGTTGGCCCCGTCCAGAGAAAAGGTGTGGCTGCAGATGGTCGGTGGCTGTCGCTCCCAAGTCCTAACCCAAGCGTAAGGCCTCAGTTGAGTTTTGGTTTATCTGATCTGTTCTTGGTCATTGATTGACTGGGAGCAGATTAGGTGCGACCCCTCACCCAACACCATGCGGGCACGGATTGAATAATATTCCCACCAGACCTAGCTGGAGATGGACGGTCATATCAGGGGTTCCATGGGGCCCACCATTGTATATATGTTTTATCCCTTCCGTCCATCTATTTTGAAAGATCATTTTAGGTCATAAGCCTAAAAAAGAGGCGTATGAAAGGCTTAAGGAAATTGTCTAACAATCATAAATTTTGGTGCATTAAAAGAAAAAAAATTAAATAAAGTATTTAAAAAATTTATTTTTAATTAAAAAAATAAGAATAAGCCAAAAGTTGAGTTGGTAGAGATATTCTTAGTTGAGAGAAAGGTTTAGAAATTGATTATTAAAGTAGTAATAATAAATTTTTTATCAAGTGTCATTAAAAAAAATTTTAAATTTAGGATAAGTGAAGATTTGCTTATACTATCTCATGAGAATTTTCTTTAAAAAGGGATAAGGTCTGCATGAGAAAAAAAAAATAAAAAAAAGATAAAAGAAGCCCTAAAGAAAAAAAGCAGAAGAGATTCTAAGAGGACTTGGTTAGGTAAGTTTCAACTCTTACATCTTTTTAATTTTTTATTATATTGTTAATTTCTTCTTCATCTATACAATGGATAGTGTAGATCATCCACATGATCATTGTATAAGTATATAGAGACAATTTTAATAAAGTGATGCATTATGATTTTAAATCTGTTCAGTATTATTATAGGAATAAATTTAATGAGTGCAATCTGATTGTGTTAAAATAGATTTGAACGGGTCATTTGATCCTAAGCACTAAAAGATAATAGTGCCTTGAATTTAAGATCGATCTGGCCATCAGATGGGCTACACTAGTCAGGTTTATAAATGTTTAATAAGGAAAGTTGAGATTTTTGCGCAAGTGTTGGTATCACCTGGTGTAGAAGGTCGAGATGGGCCATTAGTGTATGTGTTGTTAGATCAACACCATTCATCCAATGTGTAGATGCAAAACATAAAAAGACCTCAAGAATCTGAATGATGTAATCATCTAATAGGCCACTCCGATCAAGTATTTTTCAATCAATTTTATAATATTAAAAAGGAAATAAAAGATAGAAATCCAAAATAGAATTTTTAATTATTCGATCATTTTGGATTTGGTCACTTAGAATGTTAATCAAAGGTGGGCCCCATCATGTAATAAAAATAGATGAATAATAAATATTGTTGATATAATTGATAGGATCTCGGAATTCAAAACAACCTAATTACATTGTGGAGTCTATATTACCAGACTTAGATGAGTAACCCAACTTGTCTCGTAATTCATTAAAATTAAAATAAATCGTTTGTGATTGTTTGATTGATTGATATAATGATTTGAATATTTTGTTATGATAATTGTATGCTAAATTTATATGTAAATATTCTAATAAAGACAACTATATCAATTATAAAAAATATGCATTTACATATTATCCATCTTTCATTATATTTACATAATGTATGGTTGATCCTAGGGGCCCTCCCTGGAAGAAATGTCGATCCTGGTAGAGCGTTACCAGATGTGGGCTATGTCCAAGTCTACTAAAAGATGGAAGCCTACCCAATGGGTGGATGCGGGTTGGCGACTTCCAACCCAAGTAGATGGACGATATCCCATCTGATGCATTCATACATCATTTGCATCTATATCATTGTACATTCATTTTTATATTATTTTAATTACTATGATTATGAACCATGTTAGGTTATTTTATTAAGCCTGAACAGCTCACCTTTTTATTGATGGAAAAACTATACAGAGGAGCTACTAGCAGATGATTTGGCGCAAGAATTGGAAGAATTTACAGCAACTGAACACGATCCATGTGAAACATAGTTATACTTATTTGAAGATGAAGTGACGACATTAGACCATTTCTTATTATATGATTTATTTGTCAGAATAGTTTGATTAGTATATAATGTATATTTGTATTGATTTTAAGATTTTAAGAAATTGTTTAGATATATCTAATTAAAATAATGTTAGTCTGTAATAAATATATTTGTAATATGATGATATAATAAATGAATAATTTTTAATATTTATATTATTGTAAGAATCGTCAAGATTTATATATGTCTGGTTGATTGCTGCTAAGTGTTATTTATGTGTGATTGAAGTTGGGATAGAACTTACACTGAATGTAATTATCACTTATGATTATACTGATTAAGGAATTTAGTACACTTTGTGTACGAGTTACGAACTGAAACTCAGATCTTAAGGGTGCACACCTTGTATTCGAATTTCAAAGCGTGACAAACTACATTACATGAAGTAGTAGGGATTTAAAGGCCACTGTTGAAAGCTTCTTGCGGCCCATTGGATCGAGCTGATATTTATGTTTTCCCTTCATACATGTCTATGTGACCTTATGAACAGGGTGCTCAAAGTATTCAATAGTAAGAGTTCAATCTCCACTGCTTCATATGGTGTGGTTCACTTGAACCTTCCATCTACCTAAATGATCTTTCAAAATATATGAATGTCGCGGATATTTTATACACACACACACACACACACACACGGTGGGCGCCACAGAGCCTTTGATATGACTGTTCATCTCCTACTAGGTCGTGGCGGGGTGGAACCCAATTTGCACCCACACCATGTAGCCCTATCCGTGGGGTCACCTTGTAATATATCTATATGGTTCATCTATTTTTTTAAAAAAATCATTTTGAGGACATGAGATCAAACTGAAGTTAAGCCAAATCTCAGATAGACTCCACTACAAGAAACAGCTGTGATTGACCATTAAATCTCCATGGGCTATAAAAGTTTTGAATCAATTTAATATTTTATTTCTCCTTTTATTCAAGTATGTGTGACCTTACCAATAGGTTGGATGGCGAATCAAAATTACCTGGGCTCTAGTCAATCACCACTCTTTCCTATAGAGTGGTCCACATGAGATTTGTATTTTTGCTTCAATTTTGGGCTCATGCCCTAAAATGATCTAGCAAAACAAAATGGATGGTGTGGATATACTACACATACATCAAGGTCAGCACAACGGTCAGGGACCTACTGTCTCTTGAGAGGCATTTGTCTTTTTTGGGATTTTTACCAAAATGACTCCAAAGGTTTGGCCCGTGCGAGTATTTGGTCTTACATTTTAATTTTTATTTTTTTGCCCTCTTCTAACTTTAGAAAATTTACATGGACGAAAATGTCCCAATCTCTTTATTTGAAAATTCTGATTTCTTTTAAAGGGAACTTGAACGAAAATCTTCTTTATTTAAAGCTTCTTTTGGTGGGACTAGGGTTGTACATCAAGTCGAATCAAGTCGAGGTGGGCCAAGATTTACTTGACTTGTCCATGCTCTCCTCGAGTTTGACCTTGAGCTCGAGCTTGGCCTTGAGTCGAGGCAATCTTACTCAGTCAAGTTGAGCTTGCTCCCAACCTGACTCAACCAAGTAACCCGACCTAACCCACACCCGATTCAACCCAGCCACCTGATCCAACCTAGCCACTCGACCCAACTGACCTAACTCCTAAATTGAATATTCAATTTTATATATATATATATATATATATATATATATATATATATATATATATATATATATATATATATATATATATATATATATATATATAAAGCCATAGAGGTACCTTGTTGTTGGTGTTGAGAGAGAGGGGGAGGGACTGTGGATCTTGGACGAGACGAGTTGGGTAAGGAAGGGAAATGGTAAGAAAGGGACGAGCAAGTAGAGTTTATGTATGTATGTATATATATATATATATATATATATATATATATATATATATATATATATATATATATATATATATATATATATATATATATATATATATATATATATATATATATATATATATATATATATATATATATATTTGAGTCAAGCCGAGCCGAGTTCGAGTCGAGTCGAGTCTAGATCCACTATGATCGAATTTGGCTTGTTTTCAAAACGAGTTGGGTTATATAAAGCTTGGCTCACCTCAAGCCATCGTTCAAGCCGAGCTAGATCGAGCCGAGCCAAGCGAGCTTTTCGAGCTAGCTTGGCTCGTGTACAACCCTAGGTCACTACCATTCTTTGGCCATTATATTCTCCGACATTCCATTTAATTATTTGACGTTTTATTATTTGAAACCCTTCTTCGAAGCTTGCTTTGTGGGACCTGTAAGGTCCGTACCATTCCATAGACTCCCACGATCTTTCCTGTCATATTCCGACAAACCGCGACTTGTAATCGACGCTTGCGCATGACCCTAAGTCGCATCCTGTATATTTGAGTCAACTCGACCCGAGACTTGTACCTTAGTGACCGCGTCGTTGCCGCGGTTCTAACACCACGACTTGTGCATTGATGCGATACCTAAGCTAGGAGTTGTGGGCCCTCGTTTAGTTCGAAAAAATATCACGCTTTGCAAATTCTGAGAGATCCTAAGAGAATCTTTACCACCTTTCAAATCAATCAATCAATCAGGTCAAGTACAACCCATCAGTCACCCATACCCTTCTCTTTTCCAAAGTCAACACAATCCATACCTCTCAAGTCAAGTACACCCATCATACCCATCCCTTTCTCCTTTCATCTTCTCTCTCTCTCTCTCTCTCTCTCTCTCTCTCTCTCTCTCTCTCTCTCTCTCTCATTTTCCCCACCATTTCCAAGTAACCCAAGGAAGGAAATTATTCAAGCATTCTAAGGGAGAAGAAGAGCCAAGTGTGTGGCCCACTTCATACCCCAAGATCTCATCATCCAACCCTTTAATCTTCATCTTCCACCATCAAAGAAGAAGCCAATGAGTTTAGCTTTTCAAGGAACCAAGAAGGAGTGAAAACGGTGGGTGTTTTGTAGGATTAGTTTTCAATTTTTGTGATGGACCAGGTAGGGCCTACCGATTGATGGTGTGGATCCTATTTGGGACCTATCATGATGTATGCATTGTAATATTAGGAGGACTCATAGTGGCGGAGCCCTCTATTGCATTTCCTCTCTCTCTCTCTCTCTCTCTCTCTCTCTCTCTCTCTCTCTCTCTCTCTCTCTCTCTCTCTTTCCCTAGTTGATGGCCTGCCATTGATGTATATGTGAGATGGACAGCTTTGTTGCCACCGTCCAGGGTCACCTTGCTGCCTGTTTTTGGGCAAGCTTGGACGGTGGGGAAAGCACCAATATCAACTTGATCCATGGACCCCACCGTGCATGTCCCCTCCATCTACACCATCTGTCCAGCCAGCTGGGCCCACTGGCTGCTGGACTGGCCGTCCAGACAGGCCCACTTGCCTGTCCGTTTTGGACAGGCCCTGATGAAGGGAAATATACAAATATCAGCTTGGATGGCTGACAGGTGGACTGGACGTGAGACCCACCTTATTATATGTATTTTGCATCACTTAGTCCGTGCATAGCACGTGGGGCCACCTTGATGGCACGTGCGGCTCACATCCATGTGGAAACCCACCAAAATATATGTATTTTATTCCCACCGTCCATCTGGATGGTGGGGACCATAGAGATGTATTTGTTATATCCACACCATCCTAACATTTTCTAGACAGTGGAGCCCACTGACGCGTGTGATCTGCCCATCGTCCAAACCCTAGACGGTGGGGCCTATCATAATGTGTTTTAATCCACACCATGCATCTATGGGACCCACCTGATGTATGTTCCTTACATCTCCACCGTCCTGACCTCGGACGGTGGAGGGGCCACTTGATGTATGTGTTTTACCCACGCTGGTCAACGGCAGTGGGGCCCACATGCTATGTGCATGAAATCCATACCGTCCAACCATTTGTGGAGATCGTTTTATGGCATTGCAAAGAGGATGAGATAGATCTAAATTTCAAGTGGGCCCTGGCAGCTATAGCTGTTGTATTGATGTCAGCAGTCCTATGGGACTGATCTGAGGTATGTGATGTCCAAACCGTCCATCTGGTGTGGGTCCCACGCAGCAGGAGCTGCTGCTGTTGACATTAGCATGTTTTGTGGGTCTAAACTATGATGAATGTGCTATATCCTAACCGTCTATTCTTCTGTATGTGGACCCCAATCCACCTATATAACTGCTGTTAATGTCAGCAAGTTCCGTGGGTCTAAACCATGAAGTATGTGTTATATCTTAGCCGTCCATCCATTTGGACGTGGACATGGGATCCACATTGATGTATATGTTATATCCGCACCGTCCAGCAGGACGGTGGGATCCACCGTAATGTATGTATTTTATCTGTGCCGTCCAATTGGGACGGGACCCACACCATGATATATGCATTTTATCCCACCGTCCATCCGGACAGTGGGGACCACCTATATAGCTGATGTACTGACGTAAGCAAGCTCGGTGGGTCTGATCTGAGGTGTGTTATATCCAAACCATCCACCCACTTGCGAGCAAACCATCCACCCACTTGCGAGTTCGTTTGAAGGCTTGAGACTAAAAATAAGATAGATCTGCCCATTAGGTGGACCACACTACAGAAATCAGTGGAGGACTAAACATATATAATTGAAACCGTTTGGGGTCACATAAGTTTTAGATCAATATGAAATTTGTTTTCCTCTTAATTCAGATCTCTGAGACCTTATGAACAGATTGGATGAAAAATAAACATTTTGGTGGGCCTGTGAATGGTTAACAGTGAAAATCTTGATCTCCACCACTATTTGGGGTATGGTCCAGATGATCTTTCGATATGATCCATTTCTTTTTGGGTAATGCTCTAAAATGACCTCTAAAAATAGATGAATGGTGCAGATAGTCTAGTTAGGACAGTGGGTCCCGCTTGATGTATATGAGGCCTATGAGATGTGGCCCATTGCGATATATATGAGACCCGTGTTTAAGGCCCATTGTGATGTATTTGTGGCCCGTGTTTGAGGCCCAATGTGATATATATGCGGCCTGTGTTTGAGGCCCAATGTGATGATGCGGCCCATGTACGAGGCCTAAGTGATATATATGTGGCCCTTGTATGAGGCCCGATGTGATGTATACGAGGCCCTTATATGAGGCCCAACTGTGATGAGTGATTCCACCATGATGTATGTGTTACATACACGATGTCCATCCATTTCCCTGATTTGTATAAGGGTCGTGGGCCCCATAAAGAGTTAGATTCAAATCCCAAGTGGACCACACACCAGGAGACAATAGTGGTTAAATGTCCACCGTTGAAATCCTCCTTAGGGCCCATTGTTAAGCCCATTACCCTAGGAGCAATGATGGTTAAATGTCCACGTTGTAATCTCCTTAAAGGCCCATTCTCATCTCCTCTTATTGGGCTTACCCCAAACCATTGGGCCCCATCGATGATAACCATCTCACCCTGCGGGGCTAACCTAAACCCTTGGGCCTCCATTGATGCTAGTGATACCCATCTTTCCTTTGATTAGGCTATCATAATCTGTTGGGCCCTCATTTGATGATGGTGCTTTCCACCATACCTTGTAGGATTATCCAAACCTTGGAACCCATCTTGTATTAATACCGGGCCTTCCATAGGAGATATTGCTCACCTAGATACATGTGACTACCTAAGTTTTGTGTCTCTACCCAAGGCTCACTTAGATGTTGAGCGGACTGCCCAACCCGTTTGGAAAGACACATAGTCTTAGATGTATGGACCCCACCAAAGCCTACCTTGTGTACATATTGGGCCCAATAGGAAAGCCCAATTTTTTACATAATAGAGTGTGAGGAAACCCACTTGTTGTACTTAAATTCATCCTCTTGTACACCCGCTTGACTCGCCTCGTGAGATGTGTTCTACTCTCATAACCGATTGCTAGGACTTCGATATTATGTTTTTATCATTCACACCGTTCAGTTACCCCTTTTGGGATGAGTGTGAGGCCCATCCTTGATGTTAGTATGTCATCTAAGCCATCCATTGTTTGTAGGATGAGTACATCATCACTCATTGACATAGATGGAAGAATATGTGGTATCAGGTTTAGTATATCCACTATATAGAGCCTATCTCAATGTATGGGTAAGATCCGTCGTCCTTCTAGTAGACCCCATCTTGAGATATATGATATATCAATAACTTGGAAGGCTAATGTTAGTATAACGCGGGACATACCGCATGGACTCCTATAGTTGTTTAGTTTATACTCTTGGTATGTGACATGCCGGTGAAGATCAATTGTGGATTATGGTTGTTTGCCTTATCAAATAATCATGTTTATATACTTTATTACATCATGATACATGTCCATACGCATCATATGTATGCTTGTTATGGGGAGTGATTGATCATAGCATGTTTCGTTGGGTTAGTTTATTATGGGACTCCTTGTGAGACGGAGTGACCCCACATGAGTGCACAATACATGCAGGTTTGATGCATGGCTGGATAGTATGACTCATGCATCTCGCATTTTTGTGGTATGATCACTGTATGCCCTAACGACATCAAGGTCATGGCCTCCACATGTATATCGTGGATGGCCAGTTGGGATACCGAAACTGTTTAGTTCTAGCATATGAGCATCTAATATGTCTGTGGGTAAAAGTCCTTAAATCCCTTGGTGCTAAGGACGCTCCAATGTCTAGACCGAATGGAAATACATGAGTGCATAAGGGCCGTATATCAGTATGCCGCATCTCCTACTGTGTTGTGGTTGGTTGGAAGGGATGTTCCCTTACCCACCCAAGGGAGTAGGCAATGTTAGGCTGAGTCTAACCAGCTCATAAATGAGTCCGCTATCAATGAGCCGGGCCGATATTGGTAGGCGGATAGTGATGTCTCTTCCACTTACCCGGTTGTGTGCTTGATAGGACAGCGGGTGATGTAGAGTGTACTAGACCTCAGTGGCGATCCCAAAGAAGTTCGGTACTGATATGTGGACATACTGAACGGATTTGGATACTAAGCATTTTACTCACTCATTCATTCACTATCCACTCGGGCCGGTGGTGCGCAACTAATTTGTTATATGTACCCTCGCAATGGTCATAATTTCGATTGGGTACGTGACTAACTTGAGATCAGGAGTTTACTACATTGTGTCTACCTATACAAATCAGGTATGAGTCAGTTTGGATAGAAGTCCCTTGTGATGGACTCGGCAACTTGCGATACTACGTATTATTATCCCAACTTTACGCTCTAGCTTGGTCATTTCTTTGGTACCGCATATTGCATTGCATCCTCAACATATGACATTTGGTTTACCACGACCCCACATTTCATAGCCGATCTGTATTGCATACTCTGATATTGTATGACTCTTAGACTTGTCGGTATTTCTATTTACTCTAATATTGTATGACTTATAAACTTGTCAGTATTTCTGATATCGTATGAATTGTGGACTTGTATTGTATACTTGACACCTACATTGCGCGCACACACGTACACCATCCTCTAAGCTTTTTATAAACTCATGTACAACCGTTGTGTGCAGGAAACGTTAGGTCGCAGTAGCATTGAGATAGGAGTTTGTGGCTGAGCTTTATGGAGATTTTATTATACACATGTATTTCCTTTCAACATTGTAATTAATGATTTATATTAGTGGATATGTGATGATGATGTTGCTCTTATGATTTGGGTACACTTGTGGTTATGCTTCTTTACCAAAAAAAATCACACTGAAAATCCTCCTTGTAGAATCCCAGTATCGGAATCTGTTGTATGGGCGCTGGGAGCCGAAAATGAGATACTACGAATGCTGTCGGCGCCGGAATCGGCGATCGAGAATTTTGTGAGCCTGGTTTCCAAATTTAGGGCATGACAGGACCGACCAACACTCTCCGGCATTCCATTCCATTCTTCAGTTCCTCTATGAGACTAATGACTTCTCTGGCAGACAATTCTCCGATGATGATAATGGAGACCTGTAGCACATGATAATGATGATGACAACAGTGACCTATAAAACCTGATAAAGGCAACCCATAACACATGGCAAAGAAGATCCATAATACATGGAAATGGTGATGACAACGGAGACCTATAACATATGACACCATATGATACTGATAACCCGTAGCACATGACAACAGAGATCCATAATACATGACAACGGTAACCTGTAGTACATGACAATAGAGACCAATAAAATATGAAAATGATGACCATAACACATGACAACGGAGACATATAAAACATGACAACGATGACATATATATATATATATATATATATATATATATATATATATATATATATATATATATATATATATATATATATATATATATAGCATATGACAACAAAGACCTGTAACACATGACAATGGAGAACCGTAACAGATAATAGCGGTGACCTGTAACACATGACAACGATGACCCATAGTACATCATAATGAAGACTCGTAAAATACGATAGTGACAACTCATAACACATGACAACAAAAACTCATAATACATGACAACGACGTTATGTAGCACATGACAATGAAGACCTGTAACATGTCAACATGTCTCCATTGTCATGTGCTATGGATCTCCATTGTTATGTGTTACAGATCACAGTTGTCATGTTTTATGGGTCTCTATTGCCATGTGTTACGGATCTCTGTTATCATATCGTTACAGGTCTCCATTATCATCACCACTTTCATGTATTACGGATATTCATTATCATGTACTACAGGTCTCCGTTGTCATTACCGGATAATGGTCCGCCAGAGAATGGAACACCGGAGAGTGGTCGTCAATCCCATGGAGAACGCTTCAAAGAAAAAAGGTATCAGTGAATGGTCCGCCATAGAATTGAATGGAATACTAGAGAGTGATGGTCGATTTCCTGGAAGAAGCTTCGAAGAATAAGGGTTTCAAAGAATGAAATACTAGAGAATTGAATGGAATGTAAGAAAATGGTGATGGGTCCCACTGAAGAAGCTTCGAATGAAAAAGTATTTCATTTGAAAAAATCAAAAATTCCAAATAAAGAGGCATATGGCATTTTCGTCACTATAAAATTTCAAAAATTGTCAGAGGGTCAATAAAATAAGAAATTGAAAAGTAGGGCCAAAAACTAACATCGGTCAAATCTTAGGGTCAATAAAATAAATTTTTATTTTTGCTCTTTTTTTCTTTTTCTTTTTCTTTTTTTTTTTCAAACTTTTAAATTATGAATCTTAGATTCCATGCCTCTTTTGCAGTTATGGCTCTCAATAGAACATTAATAAAGGATATGATTCTTCAAATTTGGAAGAAGGGAAAGAAGGGGGAAAAAAGTGCTAATGCTGTCTTCATTGTCTTCACCTAGTGCACAGGCAAAACACATCCAATTAGGGTTTTCATTGATTCTAATTCAGAAGATAAATCAGAATTTCATGATCAATGAAATGACTAAAAGTCATGGAATTGATGAAAAAGAGGGGACCAAATTAGAGTGACGTTTGCTAGACTGACATGCACCTTTCAATGTGATACACATGCCAACATGGTACATCTGTGGGACCGTGCATAAGATGGACCCCATCATGCAGATGATCTTGTGCAAAATTCTAGAGACAATCCACTCATCAAGCAGGCCACCGGTAGCTGAAACAAGGGATGGTTTAAAGAAAATATTGCTAAAGGTCACATACAATGTATGGTCAGCCCAATCTTTCAAAAAAAAAAAAAGTACAGTCAGTCCACGTTATGAAATGCTCTGATGACCCGTACAGGAGTCATGTTGGCACGTGAACCATGTATAAAGGTGTGTGTGGAATGGTTACCTGCATGGCTACCAAACCCCAAATTGTGGTATTCTTGGTTTCAGCCTGTTAATCACATATTGTAAATTAAAATCAAAATCAAAATATCATATGCCTATTTAGACACATGAAAATGTAGTTTGTCTGCATGCATGAATGTTCACATTACCCAAAAAAAAGATAGAAAAAAAGAAAACCATTTCCTATAAAAACACAAACAGTACAAATGGAGCACACTAACAGGATAGATTACAAACCACAGCGAAAACATGTATACGATCAAAGACATTATTTGAAAAATATTACAAATCCAATCCTCTACTTACCATGATATCAATCAAGAAGGGGCACATGCAGAAACCAACAAAAAAGAAACTTCTGCTCTTCTTTTTATATGGTCCAAATTGCAGAGAGATAAATGCCCCCATATGAAGAGTAATCTCTATAAACAGCAATCTGGTCTAAAAAAAATAAGCAACCCACTTGAAAACCAACACCTCTTTCTTCTTCTTCTTCTTTTTCCTAACAGCACAATGGAATTTGAATTCAATGGCCCAAGCAGCAACACAATCTGCAAAGAAATTCCAAGTAACAGTTTCAAATGACGATATCAGAAAAAGAAACAAAAAAGGCAAAATGATACGATTCTGGAGTTTTATTAGTCAAGACAAAATTTCAAAAGAAATGATTAATTAGAAGAGTTCATTTTAAAGAACATAAAAATTGATCCATGGTCTGAAAATGCCACATTAAGCAATTTGACAAATTCAACATTTCTTACCATAATTTCTAATTCAGGTTGCATTTGGATGCTTAATTAATTGAATATCAATCACTTTAATGAATGTTCATGATGAGAGAGGTATGTGAGTGCGTGTGCACACGCGTCTATATATATATATATATATATATATATATATATATATATATATATATATATATATATATATATGGGACAGGGAGAGGGAGAGAGGGGGAGAGCATTATGAGTTAAAATGTTGTGGTCCATCTTTTTATTACATTAAGTAAAAAAAATAAAATGAAGTGCAATCCAGTTCAATTGAGCATCCAACCTCACCATAATAAAGAGGATGGTTAGAAACTTCATCATTTGCCCACTTAAATCATTTCGATAGACAGAGAATGATGCCACCAACCCAAAAACCAGTTAGTGACATAACTTATGTACGAAGGTCAAGTCAACGAAGGTTGTGGCTGTTGGATAGTGGTATCATCATCATCATAGCCTAGTCCTACCTATTTTTATTCGGTGCCAGAATCCTGTTTTGCCAATGGTTCCTAAGGCTCCAGCAGGTGAAAAAGCCTTCATAATCATTCTCACTCAACTCATTTTAGGTCTTCCTAGCATCCTCCTCAAAGCTCTTCTGTTGAGGGATAAGTTCCGTATATCATTTGTACATTGAATTTTAAAGTACTCTGGACCACTATACTCAATAGTAACATTCTTGCAATATATGAAAAGTGTCCCTGTATTTTTGACATATGGTAACACTAGGATGTTTACCACTAGTAAGAAAATACATTCATAATCCCCTTCTCCTTCTTCCTCTTCTCTCTCTATCAACTTGGTGATAGTTTTTGTCCTTTGACCCTAACCAAGTTCCCCTCCTCACCGGAGCCGTCTCTAGTTTTCATTGAACATAACCAAACCGTGAGGGAGGTCCTCTTCTCTCTCTATGAATTTGGTGATAGTTTTTCTCCTTTGACCCTAACGAAGTTCCCCTCCTTACTGGAGCTATCTCTAGTCTTCATTGCACATGACCAAACTGTGAGGGAGGGAGGGAGGTATATATCTTACAAAGCTTTAGATTACTTCCACATGTTTCCTAACTAGAAATGATCATTATAATACTCCAAAGGCACATATCTACTTCATCCACCTATGTCTCAGTTGCATTGGAAACATCCTTATCAATCTCTCCCATCCTTCCGAAGAACGGTCACAAAGTTAAAAAAAGAAGGTTTGGAGCATCTTTCAGCCATTGATTGTAGCTTAAGCCCTATCGCTACAACTATTCTAACTATAGTTGCATTTGAAATGCTGTCTTGGATCTGCTACTTTTAACCATCTAGACTCTACAGCCTTCCTCCAAACCTCTACGTTAGCATTTTGATTCCTCTTAGTCTTATTGACCAATACCATGCCCTGTGCAAACAAAAGGTTTGAGGCATCTTTCAGCCATTGATCATGGCTTAAGCCTTATCGCAATAACTATTCTAACTACAGCTGCATTTGAAATGCTGTCTTGGATGTACCAATTTCTAACCATCTAGACTCTACAGCCTTCCTCCAATCCTCTAAGTTGGCATTTCAATTCCTCCTTAGTCTGGTTGACCAACAGCATGCCCTTGCAAACAGCATACACCAAGGGACTCATCCTGAACATTGAAATTTAGTTCATGTATAAAAAGTGTGAAAAGGTAAGGGCTTAATGCCAACCTTTAGTTAAGGCCCATTGTTACTAGGAATCCACGTCTGTTGTGACAAAACCTCCATACAAGTCCACAGTCCTCGATTCATCTTCCCAAGACCCTTCCCATCACCCACCAGAAAACCTCCTTGGTGCTCTATCATATGCTTCTTCTGGATACAAGCACAACACAGTGAACACATGCACGTGTGCACACACACACACACACACACACACAAGGGTCCCCTGCCCTCCCAAAAGAGCTAGGGTGCACCTTCCTGGCCCTTATTCGTAAGTTAGAAGGCATAGATTGTCTCAAGAATTTTAGGCCTATCAGTCTGCTTGGAAGCCCATATAAGATGGTCACAAAAGTTTTGAATCAAAGACTTATGGTTGTCCTCCCTAAGATCATCTCACCATTCCATAGTGTCTCTGTCTCGGGTAGATAGATCATTGACAATGCCCTGATTGCCAATGATTGTCTGCAGCTACCTTCTTGGTCTTAATTAATGGGTCCTCTTTTAGGGTTTTTTTTAAGCCTCTCGGGGCCTTAGTCAAGGGGATCCTCTTTCTCCTTCCCTCTGTGATAATTGCTGAAGCTTTTAACAAGATGTTATCCAGAGGTCAGTCAATGGGGCTTTTTATGGGTTTTGCTGTTCAGAACTTCCCATAGCCAATCAACCATTTGCAGTTCGTAGACAACACCATCCTGTTTTGTGAGTATAAGGAATCCATGGTTTATAACTTATGGATTTCTATTACCCAGTTTGAGGTGGTGCCAGGTATTAATGTTAACCTTTCTTAAAGTGAGATTCTAAGCATAAAAACCCCTGCAGAACTATTGGCTCAGTTGGCTGGTATTTTCATCTTTCCCTACTTATCTCAGCCTCACCCTTTGTCTAGGCAAGCTGGCAGATTTTTTGTGGGAAAATGTGGTGGAGAGAATGTAACGTAAGCTTAGCCCCCTGAAAGAGCAAATTACTCTCCTTAGGGATAAGAGTAAGTTGATTAAATCTTCCCTTTCAAACCTTCCTGTCTACTATATGTCCCTTTTTCGACGCCCAAAGTCAGTTATTACTCGAATTGACAAATTGAGAAGGGATTTCTCTAAAGGTAAATTCCATCTCCTGAATTGAAAAAAAAAAAATAAATTTGTCATCCCTACAAGATGGGGGGTGCTTGGAGGCTGTTAATGAGGCTGAGGCTATGCTTGGCAAGTGGGTATGGATTTTTGGGGCGAAGGTTTTGGGTCTGTGGAGGCAGATTGTGGGTGATAAGCATGGTACCACCTCCTTGGGTTGGTGGATTAAGGAATCCTCCCTTTACCGTGCCTCTTATCTTTGGAAGGCTGTTGCGAAAGTGGCCCCAAAGTGTTTTTTTTTTTTTTTTTTTTTTGCAATGGGTGAGGGTTCTAGGGTTAGTGATGTAGGACGAATGGTCTAACCTAAGATGAGGCAATAAAATCAAATAACAGATTAACTAGTGAATTCAAAGCACAAATAAAACTAATCTACCACAAATTTGAAGAATTCAAGTATTAAATATGCTCAAGTTCAAACCAATTAATAATCTCGCAATGAGATATTTAGAAGATATTAATCAATTAGGACCTATGGAATGTAGAACTTCCATGTAGCATAGGGATCAATCATAATTCAAAGGGAATCACCGGTCTTAGTAGGGTTTGGTAGGTTAGGATTAATTTAGGAGCTAGGAAATTGGGAATTGGATTAGGGTTTTGGGATTAGGTAAGCTATGATTTGGGAATTAAGGTTTTGGAAATTAGGGTTTTACGCTTAGGGTTATGGGATTTAAAGGGGAATGATCAAGGATCAAAAGAGGGAAAGAAGATGGGCTGGCAGTACGGTCACATCAGTACAGTCGTACGGACAAGAGTGGGGGTCCGTACAGTTGTACGGCTTGGGTATAGTCTAGGTTTAGATGGTTTTGAGATGATGGTGATGGGATTTGGGTGGAAATAAAAGGAAAAAGGAAGAAACAAAGAGAAATAGAGAGTAATAGAGAGAGAGAGAGAGAGAGAGAGAGAGAGAGAGAGAAGAAGAAGAGAAAAGTGAAGAGAAAGGAAGAGAATAAGAGAGAGATAAGTTGGAATCACTCCGTAGCTTCACACCAGCTCCAATCACAGGAGATTTTCTTTGCTCAAAGCAAAAAAGAAAATTTTATTTCAATGCATCATAATCCTAAGGCATTCACATGCCCAAGGATGTTTTTTTACAATATCACCCTTAGTGCTAAGAAATGTACAAAATACCCCCTTATTTCAATTAAAACATAAAATAAACCAGGATTCCTAAAATAAATAAATAAAACAACTAAACTAAGGCATCTAATAACTCCATTGTGTCGAATCGTCCACGATCAAGATGATCCCACAATCAAGATGGTCGACAGTCACGATTCAACATTCCAACAAGTGTATCTGATTAATCCAACGGTCTAGATGTGTCAAATCAACTCCTATGTGCAGCCCATATGCATCTTCCCAGTGTGGAGCCTTCAAAGATGCATAAACATGCATGTGAGGTCTTCCAACATGGCTACGTACTCGATCCGTACCCCATATAATGATCCTCCAACCATAGAGATTATGGAACTAGGGCCAAAGCTCTCCTCCTCTTCTGGTATACTCTAAATGGTGTTAAATGTCCTCATCAGTTAGACTTTGGGATGATAATTGGTGTGGTGATTCTACACTTAGAATGTCCTTCCCTGGTTTAGCCAGCCTTTGCCTTGTGGATGATATGTTAGTTGCTAGCTATTTTTCCTAGGATGGTTTGGGAGGTGTTTGGACATCTCTTTGCAGGAGGGATTTGTCCGATAGTGAATTTGATGATTTGTTGTGCCTTTTATCTCATTTGCAGGGTCTTCCGACTTCACTGGGGGTTGAAGATTCGTTGTTTTAGCGCTATGGGAGTTCTGGCATATTCAAAACCAGGTCCTTTTACCAGATTCTATCTCAGTCTGCTCGAGAGGGAGAACAACACTGGACCTCATTCATTTGGAAGTATGGGGCTCCTCCAAAACTCCATGTTCACCTAGTTAGTGGGAGAAATAGAGTTCTCATTACGGATAATCTTCAGAAGCAATTGATGGTCCTTCCAAATGTGTGCCTATTGTGTATGGATGTCGAGGAGTCTGTTGACCATCAGATCATCCATTTCTCTTTTGTGAAGGTGGTGTGGTCCAGTATCCTTCGGTCAGCGCACATGCTGGGTGATGCCTAAATCTATTGCGGATCTTTTTAGATTGCGGTATGACTGTTGGTGGCTCTCTTGGTCACCCTAAATGGAGGTTGGCCTTGCTTGTTGTGTTTTGGTCTATATGGTTGGAAAGAAACAATTGTTGTTTCCATAACCAGTGTCATTTGTTGGGTAGTGTCCTTAATCAAGTCTTCATGTATATTTCAGAGTGGTCGGACTAAGCTTCGTTTTGGGTTTCTTGCAGGGGGTTTTGTTCTGGTTTTTTCATTTTTCTTTCTTGTTCTTTTAGTTTTTTTTTTTGCTGTTCTTGTTGTTTTTTTTTTCGGTTGTCTAGCCTTAATAAATTTGCTTCATCCTTCAATCCTAAATCTAACCCATACCAACTCTTTAATCCAATCCTTTCTAAGCTCTTCCCTTACCTAACTAGCGATTTTCCATCTCCCAACACAAATCCTGGATACATCCTCGGCCACCATTAATAGCTTCATAAGTGACCGCTAAATTCCTGCAAGACCTACTTGTTTTTCCCACAAACAGATCACTATTCAACTCTTTAAGCGTGCATTTGGATGCAACACTGAATTGAATTGCAATTACGATCTCATGAGTGGAAATTAAAATAGATTACTTCCAATTCAGGGCCCCTAGTATTCATACTGAGGGTCATTCACTTCAAAATGCAAATTACTTTGAGATTGGACTTAAAGGGAATGTAATTGAAATTGGACGGTTAGTTCTTCATTATGGATACTAGGAAACATAAATAATTTTGGTTCATCCCAATGAAGTCTTAATCTTCTACTTGCCAACAGGCCTCCGAAGGTCCACTTGCTTTTGCACAAATCTTGAAAAAAAATTTACATACAGATCCTTATTCACCTCTTTTAGGGAGCATTTGGATGCCATAACAAATTGATTGCACCAACTATCAAACATGTGTAAAATGCCACTTTCAGGTTCAGGGTCCCTCCCTAGCATCCATATTGAAGGTCGGGGTTTCAAGTTGCAATTAGGTCAAGTTCAAGTTAGACTTGAAAGAATGTAACTGCAACTTGAGGGCTATTTCTTCATTATGAATACTAGGAAACATTATTATCAATGTTTGTCATCTCATATTGATTACACTGAATGTTCATATTTTTCTTTTTTCTTTTTTGAAGGATGATGAATTTTATTATGAAACCGAAGAAAAGAAAAAAAGAAACGACAACCAAAAACAGGAAGGCAATCCCTCTTGTCATTTCCCTCATGACTCATGAACCATCACTACATGCACTCCAAAGAAACAAAGGAAAAAACAAGGGACCCAATTGCCAAAAAAAATGAAAACCAGCTAACTTGGCCACCAAAATCCCCCGATAAATCTGCAATAGAGCAACCACCGAAATCCATCCTTCGAAGCATCCAATTAATATCATATTCATTATTCTTCTTTCCAAGGATTTTCCCCAAACAACTTTCTCATAAAGAATCATGTTATTCATTTCCTCCTAGTCCCCAAAGGACCTCAAAGAACACCAAGTTCCAAAAAGTGTTCTTGTGCCCCATAAATGGCCCACAACACCATTCTAACAATAATTCGAAGACAACCCTGTTAGTGCATTGATTTGTGCACCTTGTTTGTCAATCAATTGAGTAGTGTTTTAAATAGCGTGTAGCGTATAGAGTGGCGTTTGGCCCTCTATAGGATGCAACGCAAGCTACACAATCCTTAATTTATATATATATATATATATGATAAAATTTACAAAATGCATAATTTCTACGATTTCTTGACTACGAATCTGGATCATCAACCACTTATTTCCATGCAAAATCTCTCTCTCTCTCTCTCTGCCTTTAGACATCTCTAAGTGTGACCTCTTTTTTTCTTTTTTTCTTTTTCATTTATTGAAACATCACAAATTCATGATATAGACCACATTTTGGATGGTCCGGATTGATCCAAGTGCTCTATCCACAATATGGACCACAATTTGGATGGTCTGGATTAGTTTAATGCAGTATCACATGTCATAGGTATAAGTCATCACCATTTTAAAATAGGTGTTAAACTAACATACAAAAAACACTTAAAAATAAGATTTTAGGTAGCTTATGCTATCTACGCTACACACTACGCTACATGTAGCATACACTACATGCATTGTATAGCATACGCTAGAAGGGAGTTACGCTACTTGCGTACACTACACTACATAGTGTATGCTACGCTACAACGCTACTAAAAACATTACATGTGAGTCCATGTGTCATGTAATCGGTTGAGCCCTTAGAAGCTGAAGACTGAAGACATAAGAGGATGTGGAGTAGCAAGGAGCAAAGAACAGGTATATGAGGTACCTTGGTGACCCTAACCCTTGACCCGAAACAACCTATACATCTAAATGATCCTAAACCTAATAGGTAAACCCTTGGTGTTCATCCCTTAGCCTTAGAAGCCCAATTGGAACATTATAAGGGTAAAAGAGGTGCTAAGCTGCTGTAAAGATTTCAGCCCAAAACAACAGTTTTCAATAGGTTCTCGATCCCATCGAGCAATCCTTGATTCCATTGAGCGATCCTTGATCGATCTTGATTGATCGGGCTCGAGTAATCGAACATGCCTAGAAACATCCAGCAACTAAAATGCATAATTCCTAGATTTTCTCGATGCCATTGAGCGACACTTCGATCCCCATTGAAGGGGAGTTCGATTGATCAAGCCTACTGTTTTTTGCTTGTTTTTATATATATATATATATATATATATATATATATATATATATATATATATATATATATATATATCATTGGAACTTGATTCCTTTAAAAGGGGCATACAGGCTTTGGCCAAGATGATGGTTTTTGAGCAAGGTACTTTATATCGGTAACAGTGGCCGTAACAGTCACCAACATTATCGATACGGGGGCGTAACGACCATTACGACCTCCGTAACGGTTGAAAATTTTCTTTTGCCTGAAAAATTCTTTAAAAAAAAATCTAAAAAATCTAAAATAATGTAAATATTCCAAATATGCGTTCACATTTTATTTTTATTTTTTAACATACTTATGGTAGTGTAATGGTCCACTATTTGGTGAGAGTGTTGTATTGAGTTGTCTGGTGAATTTGTGAACGTGATTATATGTTTCTAATGTTTACACATCACAATCAAGTATTAAAACTACAAATCATTTTTTTTTTTTTTTATAAAAAGGAGCATAAATACACCTTTTCGTTTTTTTGAAAAAAAAATTGCACTCGGAGCTTCTATTTGCTTAAATCACTTGAATCTATGATTTTAATCTTAAAAACTGTAGTAAGAGTGGTTGAAATTTGTTGTAAAATGATCTAGGAAAGTTTTTGGAATGAGAAAAGTGAAAAAATGAAGAGAAAATGGATTTAAATAGGAAAAAAGTGGTTTTTCGACCACCGTTATAGGGGTAACGGTCGTTATGCCCTATAACGGCCTTTACGGCCATTGTAATGGTCGATACGGTCCCAAAAAAGTCAATTGCCCCATATTGCATAACGGTCATGGCCGTTACCTATACGTATCGGCCTTTACGGGCGTATCATAATGGATATGCAACACCTTGTTTTTTAGTGAGTTTAAAGCCCTAGTGTATCCAAATTCTCAACACTTATAGGCTCTCACCCAAAGGGATTCAAATCATCTTGCATGTGTGTAATCACTCTAATGAGCATCCTTAGCTCTCTATGAAGATAATCTTGTTTACTTGCATTCTTTAGAAGATAAACATCAATCTAATAAGAAAACATTTTTCTTTCAAACCTCTAGAATACCCATCTAGGTGAATCCCCATTTAGAAACCAATTAAGCATTTAGTTGTAGAAGAGTCAAGCAAACTCCTCTCATTACGTTGGTAGCTTCATTGGAGCATCGATTGTAAGGTAGCCGATTCAAGGAAGCGAAAAAAGACCAACTTCAACGATTAAGGGAGCACAAGGGGAGTTGATTGGAGCACGAGAGAGTATCGATCAAGTAACCCAAGCACGACGCATCAAAGGGGCTCAATCCAACAAGGTTATCATTTATAGAGTCCATGTACACTCCTTCCTTGTGTAGGATTGAGTGTAAGAGTTTGATTGCCAAACTCGATTAGGTTCTTGTGTAGGACCTAAATCGAGTCCTTGTGTAGGCTACCAACATGGGTGTGTACGTATAGGTTCTTATATAGGATCAAGGCTGTTGGTTAGCGGATAAAAAAATCAACTAAAGTCTCTTGCGGGAGCCTTCGGCGGGAATGTATGCTAAGTCCTTGTGTAGGGTTGTAAAGGTTAGATGTGAACCTGATTTAAAACCTCTGACAGTGAAATCCGGTACACTCATGGGTTGAACATGTCTGTCGGGAGTGGAGTAAGGAAACCGAACCACTATACAAGCTTGTGTTTGGGATTGTCTTTAAGAACTTATTTAATTATGCTTATGTGATTGATTGATGAATTATATATATGCATGATTAGATGAAAGCTTGGAGTTGATAGTTAACACATCCCATACGCACATGTACATTATCTTTCATAGACTAGTTGCTTCATTAGCATATCATTTATAGTCTATGTTTAGACCCTCTATTGGCTTGGAAGTCTTAGAGTTAATTGCCTTAATTTAATTGATTTTTAATCAAGGTTGCACTTGGTTGCACCAATTTCATGGCATTTTGCACCAAATTAGACATTAATAATGAAATTTAACAAAATTTAATGACATTAGGTGCAACCAAACATAACCAAGAGTAATAGGAAAGGGCAATGATTAAGTATAAGGGTAAAGGAAGAGCGATAAAACTAATTTAATGCTATTTCCTTTTAATGATAACTAATTTAATATTGTTACTATGTTATTTTACTAAAAGCATGAAAAGATTAACTAATTTTTATTGAAATCAGAAAAATAAAATAGAAAAATGTAACAAATAATTGAAAACATTAATTGATTTTAATGTTATAGTGAAAAATAACTTGTAATGTGAGCTACATACACGTAGCGTAGTCTATGTAGCGTGTAGCGTATGCAAATTATTATGTCACATAGGCTACACGTGACTTGAGCTATTTTCATGAGCTACGTAGTGTTAAGGCTACGCTACGCCGTGTAGCGTAAGCTACATGCTACATAGTGTAGCTATTTTAAACATTGGATGTAAAACTGAGGTATAGAAAATGTTATGACAAAAATGGAGCATCCGAATCCCAAAGGGCCGTGCAAAATCTAGGAACATGGAAAAATAATAGAGCTTTCTTGAAACATTAAGATGGCTAAAAAGCATTCAGAAGGTTTCTACCAGATGGGAGTGTTATTCTAACGCCTTATGCATGTCAGGTTTTCACATCATAAAAGAGAACAGAAATTTACATACGAATTGAATTATTCATAGTATTATTCCTTAGATTCGCTGGTGTTGTGCATATTAGTGAAGTTCATCATGATTAGTCTTCAGTAATTTGGGAAACCACCAGGACACAGTCTTTCTCAAAGTGAAACATTTTGTTTTGGGATGGGGCAGTCTTATTTGATGACTGGGATTGTCAAGGCCTTTTGTAAGCTCTGGGGGCAGACGGCAGAGCCTTTTGTAATCGGACGATGCCTTGTCATCCTTCTTGAGTGCAATAAAGTTTTGGAATCCTTCAAAAAATTTAAAAAGAAAAGAAGAAGTTCATCATCATCTTAGCCTCAATGCGACTCCGAAGTCCCAACACAACCATTACACGCAGGCCCCAAAGGACAAATTCGGAAATTAGGCTAGCATGCATGCTCAAACTGCATGACACCCATGCAAACACCCACACCCACCGACATGCACATGCACATGCCCTCACACAGAAATGTAGACCCCAAAGCTCCCGATTCATATGAGTGGATGCAAATAGCCAATTAAATGCAGAAAAACAAAAACAAAATGTGAAAAAGGTTAAAAATCTTGCTAAGTTTCTAAAAACAACAGGTCTCGAGTTTGAGCTCCTCAGATTATATCATAGCATTCACCCACGAAGAAAGCTCGATTATAAAATAACCTTAGAAGGAAATCATATCATAGTTCATGGACTCCACAAAGATATTCTCAACTTAAACAAATTAAAATGAATAGGATTTTACCTAAAACTGGTGCTGCTTGTGGACATCAGAACAGTAAAATCGATATTTTCACTGTTCTATATATACTGGTTCCAACTTTGATCCCTTGACTACTTGAATTGACACCAAACAAATCATATGTTTTCCAATATCTGATGCAATTTCGGGACCCGCCGTCGAAATAACGGTTCGAGCCGGAAAGATGGAGCACCAATCAGCCACCTTTTAGCATCATACATTTCATTCCATGCTTGTACTATCTCATCAATCTTGAACACTAACCCTGAAATCAGCTCAAATATGTCAGCTGGCTTTAAACAATAATCTATGATTCTAAATAAGTGCTTTTCTAATTCTACATGCACATCCATGCATGCAAGTCCGGCATGTGTGTGTGACATCTGACCCATGCATCACGTGGGCCCTGCTGTTTCAGGAACTGGCCCAAAAATCAGTCCTACCAACTGATTAGGTGGGCCATGCATGTTTGAAAAAAAAAGGTGGAAGGTGCATGCCAATGGTCCATGTTCAATGCATGTAGCTAATGACTTAACCAGACCAGATATCGGGCCAGGTCATCCACAAGGTGAAACCCACTTGATACATGTCTCCCATGTCCAACACAAAGGGAAGTGTGTTGTGTGCAGATCTGTGGCTGTAGGAGGGAAAAAAAACACTTCTGCTTAGATAGTCATCACATTTTACCTTCCTGAGCAGTCACATTTGAACAATGGTTCTTTCTCATAACTGCAGTGTCAATTCGAGAAGCTCCAGCAAGTTCGAATTTTTCAATGGCGGCTTCCAGACAATCCTCCCAAAAGTCCAGCCCCAACTTGAATTCAATTACTGAGCGTTCATAGAGCAAAGTGCCCCATAAAATGTTGATTTGTGATCTCATGTTGGAGGCCTGCTCAGCAGCTTCATCTGTGGATACATCTTTGTAAAGCTCATCCATCCCCACTTTCTTCAACAGCTGTTTCTCCTTATCAGGCTTAGCGAGTTCATCCAAACGCTGCATCTCTTGCACCTCCCACATCTCGCTGCCCTTTGCGATTCTGTCCTCAGCATGGTCAAAAAGACTAAGCATCCCCTCATAAGGCCACGTGTCAAGATCCACCTTGCTTCCAACCGCAAAATACCAAGTAAGCTTCGCCTGCTCAAACTGCTGCAGCCCCAGTGCAAGGAAACCCTCGTAGAAGTTTGGCTTAATTTTGATAGCTTCTGTGTATCTCTCATTTGCCTTCTCGTATTCTCCATGTGCCCACTCATACGCAGATTGAACCTGCGTATGTATGGTTTCTTTTAAAGCATCTTCCATCAAAACCACCCTCTTCCTCGCCCGGGACATGTGGACATTCCCCCAATTGAACAGTGCTAAGGCTGCCATCTCTTGAAACTTCCCTTCAGCGATTTCGAAAAGGTCCTGGGCTTCTTCACTCGTAATGGCATCCTCCATAGCTTCTGAGTAGAGCCTCATCCCAAGTTCATGAAGATCCAAGCATGTGTCGGAATTGAAGCCGACGTGGTTCTTGAACATCCATGCAAATTCAATAATCCAATCATCAACATAAATGGACCCATTTTCACCACCAAGTCTTGTGCTCCCATTCTCAGAGACAGTCTTTTGGTTCATATCGGACTCTGCGACCTCCACCCCATTATTTGATTCCTCGAAGAATGACGGCTCTTGCTCAGGATCGACTTCTGTGAGATACAGCCTAACTGATCCCTGAGGATCGGCAGATGCTTCAGCCCACCTTAGCTCTTCAGTGGTGGTGATTGTCACCAAGTCACCCTCTTGGTCTTTGTATTTGATAAGCATGGCCTTGGATCCTGGGAACCGATTCCGAACAATCTCCCTCAGCTGCAAAATGCTACAATGGCCAGGTAGCTGGGCACTCCTTATATCCTCTCCAAATACCAGCTTTGCAGTCCTCGGAGCTTCTTCCTTAGCATCACAGCTCTCCTCCACGACAACCTTATCCTCAGTCGTGCTCCCCTTATCCTCGGTCTTTCTACTCTTCTTCTTCCTTGACTTCACTTTAGCTATTTTGAACTGAGGCGAATCCGGTCCCATGTATTCTGAAGCCGACCCGATCTCTTCCACCCTCAACCCCTTTTTCTCAAGCCCCTTTTGGAGCCGCTTCGACATCTCCAACGCTTTGAGATTGCTCGGCTGCAAGCTCAAGACCATATTGGTGTCTCTATATGCCAACTCCAACTTGTTCAATGCTTCATAACACTTGGCTCGCTTCAAGAGGGCCTTGCTATATTTAGGCGAGACTTCGAGAGCCAAATTGCATTCATTTATCGCATTGTGGTACTCTCCAGGGCTCATTTTCATGTAGCAAGTAGCTATGTTGCAATGGAGGTATATGATGTCAGTGTGGTTTCTCGGGAGCAGCTTAAGGGCCTTCTCGTACTTCAGGATGGCTCCTTCATAATCCTGCTTCTGGAAAAGTTTGCCACCCTCCTCTTTCAGTTCTTGAGACATGTTGATGAAGACAGTCATGTCCTCATCAAAGGCTTTTGTGTTCCGTTTCACAGCTGAATCACCTGATTTCCCCCCATCTTGATGTTTTTTCTTGCTGCTGGGCTTCCCCATCACGATTTTGACAAGCAGGACGTAACCCCAAAGAAAAATTCAGAATCTCAATTCTACCACCCACAAAAATCCAATTACAGCACCGGGATCCCTCGAATTGCCGAATCTGTTCAATTGAATAAACGAATCCAAGCCCCTCCAAACACTATTTCTTCCTTTGAAACTCTACAAATTCTTCAGAATCACGCTAGAAGTACTCGAAATTCATACAATATGAGTTCCTCGCATACGGATATTTTCACCAAATCTAAGAAAAACAAGACCCAATCCGCTCAGAACACCGTCTCTGAAGACACCTATTAAAAAAAAAAAAAAATCATAAAACAAGGGATCAGAAAACTTATCTGGGAAACAGGTTCTCCTCGAGTTACAATTTCCTGAAATTTCCAGCAAAATCATCAAAGAAACCATTAAAAAAAAAAAAAAAACCATTTAAGCATCAGAAGTTCGACTTTTCTAGCCAAAATCATGAAAAATACCTCAAATATTCATAGAACAGGATTAAGAAGCATCTCTGGAAAATGGGTTCCCAAACTGCAACACCCAGCAATTCCCAAACAAAAACCCCTGACGAACACAATCCCAATCCCCCCCACACCTGCACCCAAATTTTGCTTTAAAAAAAAAAAACACCTCAAAAAACTCTTACAACAGGACCCAAAAACAAAATCTGGAATTGGGTTTTACCTCAAATTGTAATTCCAAACAAAATACTCCCAGAAAACAATCCAAAACACCAAATTCCTAATTCCACACCCAAAAACTACAAAAGAACACCTACAAAAATCACAGAACAAGGTCGAGAAACTTACCTGGCAGATGGGTTCTACTCAACTTGCAAATTCCAGCAATACCCAGGAAAATTCTCCAAGAAAACAATCCAAAACACCCTCTTTTCTTTTGAATCTCTCTGTGCTTCCAGAGCCTAAAAAATACCAACGTGTTGCACAAAACTCAATCATCTCTCTTTATTTCCTTTTTTTTTATATATACATGTATATTTGTGGGTCCAAACAGCTTAATGTAATCGCCACAAAAGTTGCAAAATCCAGCCTTTCTTTCCATTTTGAATTGGAATTTTCAAAAGCTGTGGGACCCACAAACCGTAAGATCCAAGTTTCTGGCGAGACGGCATTTGATGGGACCTGATTTTGTTGGATACTGTTTTGAGGGAAATGGAGAAATTCGTTGTATGAAGGAATGAGGGGAATCTTCTTGAGAATCCGGGAATTGCAAGAGGTGAATGAAGGCGAGTTTTGGAATTCCCTGATTTTCTTGGTTTTTTATTTTTGTTTTTATTTTTTATTTTTATTTTATTTTATTTTTGGATTTTGGAGGTTTGTGTCTTTCTCTGGACGGTGAACAGATATTGCAAAGCGGTCAGTTGAGATTTTTAGAATGACCAAATTAACCTCAAAATTTTGAGAAATGGCCGCAGTATAACAGAGACCGACGTATTCGGGGTCGAATCGAGGTTGAATCGGCCCGACTCAGGACGAGTGACGATTCCGAGTCGACTTGGACGATTCGCATCAGACTCGGAGAGATCTCAAAACCGCCTTGTGTAGAGATCCTAATGGGAACTTTTTCACGTGCAGCTACTCTTTCCAGTCATCGGGTCATGCGTGAAGGACATCTGATCCGTCGAAAAGCTGGGCCATGCGTTGATGATGGCCTAACGGGAAAATAGGCTCATCCATTTATTAGGTGGGCCCTACATACGCATTGTATTAGACCAACGGCTGCTTATTGATTTAAAAATTTAGCCCACTTGATTAACATGGTATCCTTATTTTAATAGCAGTCGATCTTTATAGCGTGAATCTCATTTTGCAGGGTCAGATGTCTGTGTATGTGCTCATTTCTCAGTATACTAGAATCTTTGAAAATAGACCGCACCATGAAGTGGGCCATGTGTGTGTTGGATCAGACCGTCGGTGGTCCGTTGTGACGGTGATCTTCATATCTACACGTCCATATGATATCTGACGGTCGAAAAGGTCGGACCCATGTTGATAAAGGAAATCAGCTATACCTTGCACATGCAGTCAACTGTCACGTGTATATTCAATGGATTAACTCAATGTACATGTGTGGTCCACATGATGAGTAGATCTTAGTAATTAACGTGCCTAGTGATCTTCCAGGTGAGACTAACCAGCTTATCTTCTCGGTGGGAGCCACATTATGCACGGTTTAGATGTTCCAAATATGTCCACGTGTGCACACGTGCCCAACGAGCTAAAAGGAGGATTATCCGGTCCTTCCAAAGAAAGCAGGGAATAAGTGGGAACATTTCTTCAGTGGAATGATTGTAAATAAGCTCCCCTACTTAATGAAATTTGTGTTGGTATATTTTCCTTGTGTGTATGATTGGGGTTATAAACGGGCTCTGCGGGTCAGGCGTGAACAATTCGGGCCTGACGGTCCCTCGTATGATGTCGTGGTGTGTCGTGTCGTGTCGTGCCATCTTTTTAAAAGTAAGGTTCGGCTTATGTGCCTGATATGTCAAAGGGATGTACTTTTGTTGATGCTTGAATCGGTCGATCCTCGTTCGCTTCCTAAGAGCCTTTTGAATACCGGCAAAGGAATAGGGAAAAGGGAGATGTTGAGAGGCGCTGGTTGTGATGGGGGACCTTCTTATGCTTAAGTTAGTGTATAGCCTCACGGTATGCATAATAAACACGGAGTAGTTGTACCTGACTTAGGCATCGAATGGGCCAGGCCACAATTGACACCCCCAATGTCTCTTTATTATTTATTCCTTTGCAGGCATTCAAGAGGCTTGCAAGAGGTGGAGAAGAATTGACATGATTTAAGCATCAACAACTGTGTCAAACTGTACCTAATGTGTCGTCCCTATTTGTCAATTCAAAATGAAAGCAAACACATCAATATATTAAAATATTATGCTTTATTTAATATGTTGAACAAATGTTGAAATGAAAATTACCAAATTCATAATTAGTTGAATACATCTCAACTTGGTTGGCACCCACTTACCTATGGAAATCGACGTGAAGAAAAAAAAAAGATTACTTGATAATAATATATTTTTTTAGTTTCTATAAGAAATTAAAATAATAATAAACTATAAATAAGAATAAAATATTATATATAATGTTGAATTAAACAAATTGTTAAATTTATGTTTTATAGATTTCATCTCCGAGAGCATCTTCATCGATCAAGTTTTGCGCGATATTATCCACTTTGAATCAATTCTTCAAGCACTATTACACTCTACCGTCTTTGTCAGTAATCTACTCCTGTAGTCATTTGATTGTTTGTCTTAAAGTGCAAAGGTTCATAAGTAATATCCTGTGAATACAGGGTCAATCCCACATGGAGATGATTTATGAGAATGAGAAAATTAAATGCAAAATTAACTAAGTAATGAAAATTAAGCAAATGAAATGATTTTGAAGGTTTTGAAGGTATGAAATTTAATTAATTTGAAAACAACACCCAGGCTTCAAAGTTCCACACATAGGTTAATGTTTCATAAGTCATGATGACTTTGATAACGCCGCTAGGATCTGAGCACTATGGTCAACCTAATCGAAAAATAAAACAGTTTAAATATTTTAATAAATGATATAAAAGATTAGATAATCATAAATTAACATCATTAATATATATTCCTAAGCGCCAGTGATTTTAAACATTTAATATCCATGAGATAATGAATCAAAAAAATGTAACAGGTTGAGAACATCTCCCATCTATAAAATTTAAATAATTTAGGTTAAGCCTATCCATAAATATGGATCTCATATGATGAAAATATATGGATCTCACGTAAGGATCAAAAACCTAAACTTAGATAATTGATAACATGCATACAATATTCATCTCATCATTAAAAATAATCAATCATTATAATTTATAAAATCATTAAACCAATGTGTTTCCGTTCTAGCTTGAGCTAGAGGAAACTAGAAAAACATAACTAAATTGCAAAATAGAAAACCAACAAGAAAGAAATAAATGCAAATAGAAAATATCTAAAAGAAAAAAATAATTTATAAAACTTTAATAAAATCGAAAACTCTCTAAAAACTCTAAATCTTGCTCTTGAATGCTTTAAATGATCCTACGAATGCCCTAAGAAGTTCTATTTATAAGTGGGAAACTTCCTCCTTCAAACTTATTTGAAAAATTCAGAAATTATCTTAAATTTACGCAGTTTACTAAAATAGACTTCACTTTGCATAATTTTTCAAAATAGACTTAACTCTACGCAATTTCATAAAATGACCCAGAGTTTCAGAATATATATTTTTGGACAATTTCAGGATTCTTTTTTTTTTTACTTTAAATTTTTAATTCTCTTCATTCCTCATTTAGTTTTCTTGGATCTTTGGCATGTGAATTCTTCAATCTTAGTCTCTTAGGATCCATCCGTTGCCTTGGTCATTCTTAAGCATCAAATCTATATTTTTAGCATTGTTTTCACTCTAAGCTCTCAGGTTCACCTTACAACACAAACATGTATAAAATTTACCATTAAGCATTATCATGTTTATAAAACTAAGATATAAATGGGGGATAATATGCAATATTTGACCCTCAACACACCCCCCAACTAGCATTTTGCTTGTCCTGAACAAAATAAGTGAAGAAAAATAAAAACTAATTCTAGAAAAATTAAAACGAAAATAAAAATTATAACTACACCACTTTCGTAGGTAATCTCAATTGCATTTAACATATGCAACGAGCTTTTAAACTTATAGGTTTCCTCTAGTGAACGAGTTATATTCTCATGACGGTTTTCAAAAATGTTACTTACAAACATTGAAAACATAAAAAATAGTTCAAAACTCAGAAATACATACAATTTATGCCTCTATTCATCATATGAATTCCAAAACAAAGCAACACTTGTCATAAGTCTGAAGTTAATTAGAATCTCAATTTTCTAATCCATTACATCCTTGAGTTTAGAGATCTAATCAAAATTTAAAATAGTTATGATACAATATACTTTGGTGCTCAGTGACACTAATCCAACTTTGAGAAATATGCATGTTTCCTATCCTAACTCTTTTTAATCATCCCAATAATATGAAATCTCTCGTTATCTCATTTTCTTCATGTCATTTCTTCTTTTATCATCATATCCTCATTATTATAAACCACCTTTAGATAAAGATTCCCACCGGGTTTGTATCATAACCTAAGATATCGTAATTGTAATGGTAATAGCATTGGATACTTAGATATCCTTACTTCGGATTACTGATACGATTGTTATGGTCATTATATTCATATTCTATACTAAAATTTTCTTTTTCCATCACTTTTTTTTCTTCAATATTCTTTGCTTTAAGCATATGTCAATAGTACTAATTCATTCAACCTTGTTTGAATCAAAATTTGTTATTCTAGTTCATATATCATATTCATCACTTAGTTAGCTAGGGTGTATTGTGAATTCAGTTAATCAAATTACAACTTATTCTAAACTAGTGATTAGATAATCGAACTCAAGTGTATAATTTTTGGTTATCAGAATTCTGACTACTATCAACCTAGAATAAGTATTAACTTTAGAATTCACATAATATCATGTTTACATTTTTTGTATATAAAAATTTTATTTTAAAAATGTTGAAATTTTTTTCCATAAACCTAAAAAAGAAACTTAAAACCTTTATAAAAAAAAACTCACATGGATGACTATCCACACCCCCAACCTAAAATCTACATTGTCCTCAATGTAATGATATATTAATGCAGAGAACAATAAAAATAACAGAAAGGATGGATAGTACCTGTCATGAAGAAACGCACATGCTAAGTATCACGAAAAAAAATATATATTATATAAATCCTACACAAATGCTCTGTCAAACTAGGAGCATCAATCCGAATATTTTGGCTCATGAAGAGGGACGGATTCTTCTCTCAAATGAAAGTTTTCCACATAAGGCTTTAATCTCTAACCATTAACTTTGTACACATTGCCATTACATGGATTCTCAATTTTAATAGCCCCATGACTATTAAGATTCTTCACAATGAAGGGGCATGTCCATCTTGATCTTAATTTTTTCAGAAAGAACTGGAGATGAGAATTGTACAATAGGACCTTTTGTTGAGGTTCAAAATTCTGCCTTAAAATATTTTTGTCATGAAAAGCTATGGTCCTCTCTTTGTAGATTTTAGAATTTTCATAAGAGTCTCTCCTCAGCTCCTTTAATTCATTCAACTTTAATTTCATTTGTTCACTTGCTTTGTCCATATCAAAGTTTAATTTCTTTATTGCCCAGTAGGCTATATGTTCCAATTCCACAGAAAAGTGACAAGCCTTTCCATACACCAATCTGTATGAGGACATTCCAATCGGAGTTTTATAAACAATCCTATAAGCGCATAAAGCGTCGGATAGTCTGAGGGACCAATCATTCCTATTTGGCCTTATAGTTTTCTCTAAAATGTGTTTATTTTTCTAATTAGAAATCTCAGCTTGCTCACTCATTTATGGGTGGTATGGAGTGCTCACTTTATGCTTAATGTCATATTTCTTTATCAAAGTCTCAAATGTCCTATTATAAAAGTGAGACCGTCATCACTAATAATGACTTTTGGAGTTCCAAATCTAGAAAAAATATTTTCTTTGAGGAATCGTATGACCACTTTATTGTCCTTGGTCTTACTTGGAATTGTTTCAATCCACTTGGAAACATAGTTCACCCCAACCAGTATATAAAGAAATCCAAAAGAATATGAAAATGAGCTCATAAAATCAATACCCCAGCAATAAAAATTTTTTAATGGTAAAATAGGGGATAAATGTATCATGTTGCGTCGGGACACTCTTTCCAATTTTTAACATTTATCACAAGCAACACAAAAAGCATAAGTGTCTTTAAACATGGTGGGCCAGTGAAAACTACATTGTAAGATTTTTACAGTGATTTTCTTAGCAGAAAAATGGCCACTACATGCTTCTATGTGGTAAAAGGAAAAACACTCTGAACTTCATCCTTTGGGACACGTACAAATATTTGATTGGTCCCATATTTATATAAATACAAGTCATCGTATAAGAAGTTCCTAACCTCGGTTTCAAAACGCTTCCTATCTTGTGACTTTCAATGATATGACATTTTTTCGTAACAAGATAGTTCACTATATCTGCATACCAAGGCAATTTTGAGAATGCAAATAATTATTCATCAGGAAAAGTATCCTAGATATGCATCTTCTCAGTGGAATCATCTAACACCAATCTTGAAAGGTGATCGGCCACTGCGTTCTCTATTCCTTTCTTATCTTTTATCTCTAAGTCAAATTTTTGGAGTAGAAGGATTCATCTCAAAAGTTCCGGCTTTGCATCCTTCTTAGATAAAAAATATTTCAAAGGTGAGTGGTTCGTGAAAATGACCACTTTGGATCCCAGCAAGTATGACCTAAACTTATCCAAAGCAAAAACTACCGCAAGTAACTCTTTTTCAGTTATTGAGTAGTTCACTTGGGTTGAGTTTAGAGTTCTACTCGCATAATAAATAAAGTAGGGCCGCTTATTTTTCCTTTAGCCCAAAACAACCCCTATGATATAATCACTTGCATTGCACATTAGTTCAAAAGGAAGTGTCCAATCTAGTGGACACATGATAGGTGCAGTGGTAAGGAATGATTTAATTTTATTAAAAGCACTTGCACACTCATCTGTCCACTTAAATGAGACATCCTTTTGAAGAAGATTAGTTAATGGTCTAGTAATGGCACTAAAGTCCTTGATGAATCTTTTATAGAAACCAGCGTTCCATAGAAGTGATTTAAATTCTCTAGCAGTTCGGGGAATAGGTAGATTAATAATAATGTCCAATTTTGAGCGATCTACCTCGATTCCATTTTTGGAGATAACATGATCCAAAATAATTTCCTTTTGAACCATGAAATGACACTTCTCCCAATTTAAGACTAGGTGCTTCTCTTCACACCTAGATAAGACGAGATAAATTGTTGAGGCATTCCTCAAAACTACTCCCAAATATAGAAAAGTCATCCATGAAAACCTCAAGAAACTTCCCAACTATATTTGAAAAAATACTTAACATACATCGTTGGAAAGTTGCTTGGGCATTACACAATCTAAATGACATCTTTTTGAAAGAAAACGTGCCAAATGGACAAGTGAACGTGGTTTTCTCTTGGTCTTCCAGGGCTATCTCTATTTGATTATATCCGGAATATCCATCGAGAAAACTATAGAAGGAGTGACCTACTACCCTCTCTAAAACTTGATTAATGAATGGTAGAGGGAAATGGTCCTTCTTTGTAACCGTATTCAATTTTCTATAGTCAATGCAAACACGCCAACAGTGGTGACACGTATTGGTATGAGTTCATTATTAGAATTTTGTAGGATAGTTATTTCGGATTTCGTTGGGACTATTTGAGTTGGACTCACCAAAACACTATCGAATTTTAGGTAGATTATTCCCACATCGAACAATTTGATTACCTCATTTTTTACAACTTCCATCATGTTTGGATTGAGACGCCTTTGAGGTTGTATTGATTTGGTATCCTCATTGAGGTGGATCCGATAGGTGCATATAGAAGGACTTATACCCTTAATGTTAGAAATGGTCTAACCCAAGGCTCCTTTATGGTCCCTTAGAACATTCAACAATTTAATCTCTTAATCCTTGACTAAAAATGAAGAGATCACTACAGAATAAGTTTTATTTTCACCCCAGTATACATACTTAAGCTCATTTGGTAGTGGTTTTAAATCAACCTTTGGAGCATTGGTTGGTGATGACAGAGGTCGCAAGTCCTCAATAGATATGATTTGAGTGCGTAGTCTCCATTGGTACATACCAATGTCCTGGGTGGTAGTGCTCTCATTATCATTATAAATTTCAGAAAGCACTTTTTCTAAATCAGAATTTTTTTAAGTCCCCAAAGACTTTAACCAATTCCTTAGATAGGCTAGGTTTCAATTCCTCATCCTCTATCAAGCAGTCCATAAAATTCAGCTCATGGATCTCATTATTTTCCATGGGCTGCTTACATAGATTGAAAATACTTAGATCTACGGTCATGTTACAAAAAAACAACTTCATCATTCCATTCCTACAATTGATGATTGTATTTGAAATTGCTAGGAATAGACAAACTAAAATAATGGGAACATGAACATTAACATTTACACATGGTTCGGTGTCTAGTACAATAAAATCCACAGGGAAGTAGAATTGCTCCACTTAGAGTAACACGTCCTCTAAGATTCTCCTTGGTACCTTAATGGAATGGTCAGTGAGTTGGAGTGTAATCTTGGTTGGTTTAAGCTCGCCTAACCCCATTTGTTTGTAAAATGAATAAGGTACTAAGTTGACACTTGCACTAAAATCTTACAAAGTATGTTTAATTTAAAAATTTCCAATAATACAATGAATAGTGGGACTTCCCGGGTCTTTATATTTGTGTATAGCCCTTTTTTGAATGATAGTGCCCACTTTCTTAGTGAGGAAGGTCTTCTCGTGCACATTTAATTGTCTCTTTATAGTGCACAAGTCCTTGAGATATTTAGTATATGATGGAATTTGTTTAATGACATTAAGCAGAGGAATATTGACAGTAACCTTTTGGAGTACATCCGACACCTTTTGTTATTTCATGGAGATAGTCGGGTTCTGAAGTCTAGATGGGAACAGAACTGGAGGCTCATGTGACTTAGTCTCTTTATCCTTTTGTTGTTGAGGCTCTTGAACCATAGCCGGTTCATCATTCTCTTGAGACAATGACTGATCCTCCGGTATTTCAACCGGTTGCATCATCTTGTTATCGACTTCTTTTCCACTTCTCAAGGTAATGATAACCATGACTTGTTCACGATGTAGCTCGCTTGGATTTGAGTTTCTAATGAAATGTGTATTTCTAGGGTTTAGCACAGGTTGAGAAGGAATGATGCCTTTTTCCCTAGCATTTAGTTGAGTCTCAATGCTAGCCACGACCATTTTTAATTCCTTATTTAATTGGATTAGAGACTGATTCATTTGAGCTTGAGAGTTCATGAATGCGGTCAATGCATCCTGTAAGACCTGTGTCCTAGACTGTATCGTTCCGTAGGCTTTCGCGGTCCTTCCGGTCTAATTTCGACGACCCGCGATCTTTTATCGACATTTACGCGTGATCTTAAGTCGTGGCCAGTATATCTGAGTGGGCTCGAGTCGAAACTTGTACCATCATGACCGTATTATCATCGTGGTTCCAACGCCGTGTCTCGTGCACCAATCCGACGCTTAGATCATAAGTTGTGGACCGCGCATGATAATGATCGTGGACCACGTATTGCGGGACCCACCTATCCAGATTGCAAATTTCCCTATCAACCATTATCATGAGGATGATGTCACCCTAGCTATAGCCCTTAGCCCATAGCCCTAGGCTTGCTCTTACAACTAATAATGGCCTTAGCCCATGCCTCCCTTACAACTTATGATTGCCTAGTCAGAAAAGCAATCATTTCTCCTTTCTCTCTCTCTCTCTCTTATCTCTCTCCCTCCCTCTTTCTTTCTTATTTCCTAGCAAGAGAGAGCTCCCAATGTCCATGAGAGCTCTCCATTTTCAACCCTTTGTAAACTCTCCACCCCCAAATCCAACCATCCAAAATCAATTCCAACCATTGAATCTTGTTCCCTTGGAGCTCTAGATCACATTGGTGAAAGAAGAAGTCCAAGATCTAAGGTGGGTGCTTCTCTCTCTCTCTTTTTCATTTTTGTGTGATGTGTGGCCCACATGGATAGACCCCACCTTGATGTGTGTCTAATCCAAACTGCCTAAGTCATGTGGACCCTACCTTATGGATGATGAGAAAATACAAATATCAGACCCAATAGGTGGGCCACGTTCATGTGGGACCCACCTTGATAAAACATGGGCCACGTACATGTGGGACCCACCATGATGTTGTGTTTATCCATGTCGTCCAGCGTCCCTGGACGTTGGACGCGAGGCAGGGAGTGGCTAACGTGGAAAGCGTGTACTGACATGGGTGTGTACTTACAAGCTTTAAAAAAAATGAGCTTTTGAGGTAAGCTACTTATACAGGCCCTATCTTGATGTAAACATCAAATCCACACCGTCCATTTCATTTCTTAGCCCACTTTAGGTGTTGAGCAGAAAAATGAACCAATTCGATTTTTTGGCGGGCCCTGGTATGGAAAAAACATTTTTCATCTTGAAAATCCATTAGGACCCACCTTGATGTCTCTACCCGCCAAAAACGCACTGCATATTAGACTTGTTTGATCCGTCATAGGCCATAGAATCCAGTGGTTGGGTTGGATTTTTCATATGCGGGCCCCACATGGGAAAAATTGCAAGTTTTCTAATTAAAAAAAAATAGTATAGGCAATAGCGCCTGCTGCTGCCGCTGACAACAGAGGACGACACAACATCCTGCGGTTGACGGACGGGCAGGGTCGTGGGTCCCTAACGTGGGCCCCACCCTGATGTGTGTTGATCAATCAACACCGTGTATTTGGTAGGCCCCTTAGGGCAGTGGGCCCTCACCCAAATTCATCCGTATACACAGCTCAGGTGGCCCACACGACAGGAAATAGTGTTGAATTGAACTTCTGCCATTGAAACCCTTTTGGGTGACAAAGAAGTTTTGGATTATTACGAAATGTGTTTTCCCTCTCCGTCCGGGTCTGTGTGACCTTACCAACTGCTTGGATGATAGGTAAACATTATGGTGGACCCCACGTGGGACCCACTGATGTATGTATTGTATTCCACACCGTCCACGATATTGGACAGTGGAACCCACCAGGATATATGCATTTTATATCCAGGCTGTCTGTGCCTAGACGGTCTTGTGGGACCCACGCATAAAGTATGCATTAGATCCACGCCGTCTAGCCACGTGGATGTGGACCCATAGTGATGTAGATGTATGATCCATGCCGTCCGTCCGTACATGAGGCGTAACACTCATGATATATGTGTTGCACCTACACCGTCCAGCAGCAAGCATTGCTGGAGAGGCGGACACAAATATTTGCTTGACCCAACACTGGCGGGCCACCACGTGGCCCCACCTTGATTTATATGTTGTATCTGCTACCGTCCAACAGAATGGGCCGTGGACCCACTCAAATGACATGAGTTTCATCTTCATCATCTATTTGAGGATGGTGGAAATCCACCCTGATGTATGTACCTCACCTACACTGTCTAGCTGAGCAGTACTGGACGGTGCTGTGTACTCCACCATGGTGTATATTTTGGACGCACACCGTCCAGGTGTGGACCCCATGTAATGTATGGGTTACATTCAACCGCCATCCATTCAGTGCGTGTGGGACCCACTCCACACGTGTTGCACATGTGGAGGTGGGCCCCTAGATGAGGTATGTGTTTTATTCAATCCGTCCATATGGACGGTGGTTGGGTCCCTCTCTGATGTATGTGTTATATATATATATATATATCGTCCATCTATTTCATCCACTTGGTCCATTGCCCAGATGTGGGGCCTACCATGATGAATGTGTTGCATCCTCACCATCCAATTCCTGGATGGTGGGACGTAGCATACCTCACACCTATCATATATTATAATATTATATTATATTATATGTGTATATATGATATATATCTGCTGCATTGTAGCCGTGGGATCCACACACATGTGGACTCCACCATGCTATGTGTATTTCATCAACACCGTCCAAATGGTGGGCCCCACATCAGTAGTTATAGCTGCTGCTTTGACACAACAAGATTTATAGGCCCCTGCTCGAGCTATGTGTTGTATCCATCTATCCACGCGTGTGAGGACCACACGTGTGGGGCCTACCATGTAATGTATGGGTTTAATCCACACCGTCCACTGTGTGGGATGGAGTGGACGGTGTGACCCACTGGGATATTTGTGTCTTATCTCCACCGTCTAGTGATTTGGGTGGTAGACCACACCATGATGTAATTATTTCATCCACACCGTCCAAATTGTACTGGACGGTGTTGGGCAATGCTTGGATGGTGCCGATTTACATAGACAATGTTTGGATGGTGTTGATTTACCTGGATAATGTTTGGACAATGCTGATCATCGTTATTGGGCCATGTGCCCCATGGAATGATAGTGTGTAGTGATACACATGTTACACCTACAACTATTAAAATGATTTTGGTGTGGCCCATGTGATGAGACCCACCTTGATGTATTTATGGCCCATCCATGAGGTCCACCTCGAGGGATTTGTAGGCCGTCCATGAGGCCCAACATGTTGTATATGAGGCCCATGTAATGCGGCCCACTTGATGTTTATATGGCTCATGTGGTGTATTTGAGGGATCATATGCAGGGCCCACTTGTTATGTGTTTGTAGCCTTTTATTGAGGCCCAATATGATGTTTTTATGGTTCACCTGGATACATTTGTGGCCCACCCCCAAGGCCTACCTTGATGTGTATTAGTGCGTCCCGTTGATGCGGCTCACTCGGCGTTTATGAGGCCTATTGGTGCGACCCGTTAATGTGGCCCATTTAGGTGTATCTGAGGCCCATGGGCATGGCTCATTGTGATACGTTTGAGGCCCTTGTATGAAGCCCAACGCTATACATGAGAGGCCCATGAATGAGGCCCAATGTGATGTATGTGTGGCCATTATATTGTGTATGAATCCCTTATGTAGGCTACTCCTCGGGAGCAATGTTGGTTAGATGTCCACATTGATAGGTAATGATGGTTAGATGTCCTCATTATGACCTTCCCTTAGGCCTTATTAGGCTCATTTGCACCATTCTCTTAGTGGGTTAACCCAAATAAGTGGACCCTATTCGCCATAGACGGAGGGCTCCGTGTTATTGAATTTGATATAACCACGGCTGAGGGCCGATCTTTATATTATGGTTTGATCAGTCGTTCATATATGGATCCCACCATGTATATAGGCCGATTATCAATGCTGATTATCGATACCAATTCCGATTGTTGTGGCCGATTACCGATTGTCGATTATTAAGGTCGATTATTGATCGATTCCGATCATTGTGGCCGATTGCCGATTCCGATTATCGAGGCCGATTCCAATTTGTCGAGGCTGATTTTGATTATCGAGGTCGAATATTGAGGCCAATTTTGATTGTCAAGGCCGAGTATCGAGGCTGATTCTGATTTGTCGAGGCCGATTCCAATTGTCAAGGCCGAGTATTGAGGCCGATTCCGAGTGCCGATTCCGATTGTTAAGGCCGATTTCGATTGCCGAGGCCGTTTATCAAGACCCATATTATGTATATGTTGCCCATATTTGAGGCGCGTCGTGATGTGTATTAGGCCCTTGTGTGAGGCCATGGGTCCGCTATATATTAGGCTCTATGTGGGCTACTCTTTGGGGCAATGTTGGTTAAATGTCCACATTATTGAGGAAAATTGTCGATGCCGTTTGTCGATGCCAGTCATTGGTACTAATTATGAATATGTGATAACATAGCATCATGATACATGCCCATACGCATCATCTGCATGTTTGTTATGATGTGTGGTTGACCATTGCATATGTCATTGAGTAGATTGTTATGAGACTCTCTGATAGGCGGAGGTTATCTCATGTGAGTAGACGGTATGCACAAGATTGATGCATGACTAGATTGTATGATTCATGCATCTTGCATTATGAGTTATGATCACTGTACGCCCTAGTGACATCAGGGCCATAGCCTCCACAGGCATATCGTGGATGGCCAGATGGGACACCAAAAATTTGTTCTAGCATCGGGCTATCATAGATAACCCTGAGTGAAAATTCCTAAAACCCTCTTGGTACCAGAGGACGCCCCAGCGTCAAAATCGAGTGGATACATGAGCGCCCGAGTGCCGAATACTAGGAGGCCATGTCTCCCACTGTGTCGTGGTCGGTTAGGAGGGGGTGTGGCCTTACCCACCCGAGCGTAGGGGGCATTGGTAAGCTAAGTTTGACCAGCTCGTGAATGAGTCTGTTATCGACGTGCCGGATAGGTATTGACAGATTATTGGTCAGGTGGATAGTGAAGTTTCTTACGCTCACTTGGACTGTGTTGCTGGGAGAGGGGCAGTGCCATTTGGAGTGTACTAAACCCCGGTGATGATCCCAGAGATGAATTGTACTGATATGTGGACTTATTGAGCAGGAGTTGTATACTCATTTATTCATTAATTCACTATCCACTCGGGCTGGTGGTGCACAACTATTTGTTACGTGCACCTTCACAATGGTTAGGATTTCGGTTGGGGCGCGTGACTAACCTGAGATCATGAGTTTACCACATTGAGTCTGACTATCCAAATTTAGGTATGAGATTGATTTGGATAGAAGTCCCTTGTGATGGACCTCATAGCCTGCGATACTACGTACTATCATCCCAACTTCACACTCTAGCATGGTCATTCCATTCGCACCACATATTGCATTACATCCACGGCATATGACATTTTGAGTTACTGTGTTTCTATATTTATATGGTACAGATACAGCTGTCACTATTCGTGAACTCATTAGGAATTATATATTGCATCGCATTCTCGGCATCTGATATTTGGCTCTTTATGACTTCTCATTTGCATGACTGTTCTATATTACGTATTTTGATATTGATTGACTCATGGACTTGTCCGTATTTCCGCTTACTCGGTTATCATATGGTTTATGATCTTGTTAGTATTCCTGCTTACTCTGATAATTCATGATCTTGTTAGTATTTCTGCTTACTCCGATATTGTACGATTTATAAATTACCAGTATTTCTGATATTGTATGATTATGACATTGTATTGAATATTGTGCACTTACCTTGTGCACACACTTACATCACCCTTTAAGCTTTCCATAAGCTTATGCACGATAGATGCGTGTAGGTGATGTTAGGTTGCAGTAGCATAGAGCTTGGAGCATGTAACTGACTTCTGGAGTTTTGATTTTGACATATGTATTTCCCTTTCAGCATTATATTCAAATGTTTATATTAGTGGATATGTGATGACGATGTTGCCTTTGTGATTTGGGTAAACTTGTGGTTATGCTTATTATGAGTTAAACGTACATTGAAAAAAAATCTTCCTTATAAGATCCCAGGATTGAAATCTGGTGTATGGACGCCGGGATCCGAGAATGGGGTACTACGGAGGCTGTCAGCATCGGATTCAGCGATCAGGATTCCTGTGAATCCGATTTCTGGGTTTGGGGCGTGACACATCCTCCATAGATAATCGCTTTGATGGGGGCACATATGGTGCATTATTAGGTGCCTCAGAGAAGTTGTTTTGTGGAGGGTCTTGAGGTACATTAGGTGTATTAATTTGTGGTCCATTCCTCCAACTAAGATTATGATGGTTACTCCAATTTGGATTGTATGTGTTTCTCATTGGTTGCATAACCGACCTTTGGTAGTTATTTACAGCGTTTGCTTGCCCATGCTCATGCATGATATCTTGTACAACTGAGATTGTTAGACACTCCTTTGTGTCATGGTCAGCGCCACCACAAATGCTACAAAAATTAACTAAGGAAGTGTTTTCTTTAACTATATCAACCTTCCTAATTAGCAAGGCCTCGACCTTTCTAGCTAATGCATTGAATTTTGCATTAAGGTCATCTTCTGCTCTTAGGACATACATTTCTGTTTTTTCTCTAGGAATGGGTCCACCACACATCATCTCTATGAACTGATGGTATCCATGGTGAGCCCCTTTTAGAATGTATCAGTTAAGTGTCATGGTTCATAACTATGATGTGGATAAGTGAGTAGAAGGTCTTTGAAGCGCTCCCAAGCTTGAAAAAGCAATTCATTCCCCTTTTGGGAGAATGACATGATTTCCTATTTCAGTGCATTTTTTTGTGCTCGGGAAAGAATTTTTTTCAAAAATTCTCTACTTGAGGCTTACCATGTAGTGATGGTATGAGGTCTTAGAGAGTAGAGACATGCTTTGACTCGATCCTTTAGAGAAAATGAGAATAACCTAAGTTTGAGTACATCTCTATTGTCATTGTTTACTTGTAATGTTACAATTACTTCCTCAAAGTCCTTGAGGTACAAGTAAAGACTTTCAGAATCCAAGCCATGAAATTTAGGAATCAATTGAATCACACCTGATTTAAAATGAATGTTCCCTATGTGAGCAGGGAACATAATGCAAGATGATAAAGATGATCTCTCAGGGTGTAGATGTTCACGTAAAGTCCGTGGTTGGTGTAACACATTCCTATGAACTTCATTCAAATCATTAAAAGGAAGATTAGGTTGATTTTCTCTGTTTGTAGTTGGATCTACAGATTTAGATTTACATTATCAACTGGGTCTGCCTTGGAATCTAAGTGTCGTTGACTGCCTCTCCTAAATGAATGATCAAGGCATGGGACTAGTCCACCTTCGGAAGAGAGTCGATTGTTTTGATCTCTACTCCAACGGGACATAAACTATCCACACAATACAACAAATACTACTAATTCAAATAGCAAGTATGATACTTAAAATAAAAATAAAAACTTAACCAACAACCCAGGCGGCAGAGCCGACCATGAGGGTTCAATCCATAAAGCAAAATAAATCAACAACCCAGGCGACAGAGCCAACTAGAAGGGTTCAATCTACAAAGAAAAATAAATTAACAACCCAGGCGGCAGAGCCGACCATGAGGGTTCAATCCATAAAGCAGAATAAATCAACAACTCAGGCGGCATAGCCGACCATAAGGGTTTAATTCACAAAGAAAAAATAAAAAATAAATCAACAAAAGTAAAACTAATGTAGAAATTAAATTATGTTAATCTGGAAAATAGATTCAGCAGATGACCTTTGTGATCAAACAACAACTGTAGGACAACCATAATACTTGGGTGATAAAATCTCAAGCAGGGCAATCTAATGTCACAGTTAGTACTTGAAAGATCCAACTGAATTTACTTGCAAAGTAAAACAAAAAATCTACAGAAATTTTGGAGGTTTTAGAAAAGAACTTACCTTAGATACCTTGCAAAGATCTAATCTAACTCCATCTCTCCTCGGTAACGACGCAAAAACTTAATTGCTTCCCTCCAAGTGCAGAGGTTCATAAGTAATATCTTGTGAATACATGGTCGATCCCATAGGGAGATGATTTATGAGAATGAGAAAATCAAATGCAAAATTCACTAAGTAATGGAAACTAAACAAATGAAATGATTTTAAAGGTTTTGAATGTATGAAATTCAATTAATTTGAAAACAACACCGAATCTTCAAAGTTCCACACATAGGTTAATGTTCCACAAGTCATGATGACTTTGATAACACAACTAGGATCTGAGCACTATGGTCAGCCTAATCGGAAAATAAAATAGTTTAAATATTTTAATAAATGATATAAAAGATTAGAGAATCATAAATTAGCATCATTGATACATATTCTCAAGCGCTAGTGATTTTAAGCATTTAATATCCATGAGAAAATGAAGCAAAGAAATGTAACAGGTTAAAAACATCTCCCATCTAGGAAATCTAACTAATCAATGTTAAGCCTATCCATCAATATGGATCACATATGATGGAAACATATGGATCTCATATGATGGAAACATATTGTAACACCCCGCAATTTTGCCAACCTGGAGTTAGACGTCCTTAGGCAACGGGTCAACCAAATCACTCTCAAAGATCAATCCTAAAGTCTAGAAATCATTTTTCAACCCATTTCCTTCAAAATCTCACCTTTCACCACTTCATTTTTCAAATTTCTCCAAGTACTTTCATATTAGACACAAACCTAAAGTTTAAAAGGTGATGAACTATACTTAAACTAAAGCTTAGTATAAATGGTAAATACATGAGTAAAATGAGATTTCGACTATTTAATATTTAGAATTTCATGATGTAGATAGGTTATTTGGATGGATTAACTTCTTCTACCCCAAAATCATATATTGTACATTGAATAAACTCATTCCAGTTTACAAATGAGACTCGATAAACGCTTCGACGGACTCATGGGCCCAAACGACTCAATTCGGGGGGACGTCCCACATGTTTCCGGCATCCCCCGGGGGGGGGGGGGGGGGGGGGGGGGGAGGGGAAGACCTCCCCCCTAGGGCGATCCCTCACCAAATAGGTCAGTGACCGGTAAGGGGATCACCGAATCGGATAGGCCTCATCCGTACAACGGACAGGCAGCCCGATTTCTACATTTTTGCTGCGCATTTTGTCAAACTTTGAAAAATCATATCCTTTGTTATAACTCCAATTTAGGTGATTTAAAATCATATTGAATATAAATGAGTCTAGTTTTATATAAAAATAGTTAAAAAATATAATAAAATATTTAATATAGTTTAAAGTAGGACTTGTGACAACTGTCCAAAAATTACTTGTTGGAAAACTGCTGCTTCGGGAATTTTTAGAATTTTTTTACAACTTGAAATATCATGAAATTTGGTGGAGATAACGTAAAATTGATAATGAACCACCAAAAAAATAATTAAAATGATATGATACCTAGAAGTGCCCAAAATGGAGAATAGAATGACCCTAGGACCGTATTCTATCATAATTAAAGTAGAATTTGGTTAAGTACTAAACTAAATACTCAGTAGAATTGACTTGAACCACTTTAAATACGAACTAAAAGACCCAAAATGAGTAGGACTGCTAACGCTATGTTACCTACAAACCTAGGATTAATCTTTATTACCGTTTGCTCTCGGGAGCACTTTGAAACTTCGTATCGGACCTATACCGCACGTCGAAAGTCCGATAGTGATGAACTTAGACAATTATGACCGCTTAGTTAGACTTGACTATCATCTCAAAAATCAAGGCCAAACGATGTCCTGAGACCATTTTATTACGTCTGGAGTAAAGAAAGTGAGAAAAGGAAGATATTTAGAAAATTAATTATATTTTTAAGAAATCTGGCACGTTTCACTTGCACAATATTTCTAAGCGTTCTGATCGTTAGAATTCGACTCAAATTCACCCTCGGATCAGGATAGGTGGCCCTTACATGTCAAAGTACTTGAGGCCTTGATCGAAGTTCGGTGACCGCTGAATTGAAACTGATTCGCCACATGCGATCTGGAAGTCCGACTGGGGAGGAAAACTTAAATCCACCTAGATCCAATATTGGTGAGCTTAAGTCCGACCGCATTTAGTAACAGGACCTCCAGAAGTGCTCCGTTGAGACGGAACAGTCCGTATTTAGAAATAACCTAAGTATATCATGGCCCTGAGTCTAATTTGGAGAGTTTTGGGCCTATATAAGGAACTTAAACCCTCACTCTCTCATCCCATACGAATTTGAAAAGACCTAGGAGAGAGAAGAGAGAAAAGAGAGAGAAAGTGTGAGAGAAGTGGGAGGATCTTCCTTCTATCCTACCCTGCTATCCTACGTGCTTAACCATCACGATCTAATCATTTTTCCGGTGATTCTAACTTCGTTCTTAGGTAAGAAAGCTTAACCCTAACCTGTTCTAGGGTTTTAATTCATGCAAGTGGTGAATTAGCTAACCTAAATCATACTGTAGGTTGCCAATCAGTCATTGACAAAGACTTAGAGTCTCTATTGAATTCGTTACACTTCTACGGCGTAAGGTGCAGATTTTAGACGCTTAGGTTGTCATTTTTTAAAACTTTCAATGTCGGCTAATGGTAGATTATTGACGAGGATGTTATTTCACATGTAGAACATGTTGTCCGTTTTCCTTTTCGAATACATACGAAGTATATGGAATTTTATGTATTTTAAGTATTTGTAGAAAATACCGTATACGTATAAATTTTATAAATATGATTTCCATGAGTATTTGTCGTATATACATGCGAGTTATGGATGCAGTATCTGTTTGGCGAAAGGATTCGCCCTAATACAGGTTTTAGCCAACATATGATGTGTAGGCTAATATGTGTAGTCTAAGTGTTTGTATAAATGCTTGTATGAGTATATACGTAGTAAATAATGCTTTACTTGGGTGTTGAGATAGGATTCTCAACTACCTTAGCGATGTTTTTGATTTCCTCCATGCAAGTTGTTTAACTTAGTCGCTTTACTTTGAAATGCATGCGTATGGATTCTTGTTCATGTTGTATCTTATAACATATTGGGAAAAATGCTTGAATTATTTGGTTATTTCTATTCTGACTACTGTACATGTTTACTGGTTAATATGGAATGTGTTTGGGGCCATGTTATTGTAAGACCCGTATTTTAGTCCGTACTGTTTCGTAGACTTCCGCGGTCTTACCGGTCGAATTTCGGTAACCTTCGACCCTTAACCGATATTTACGCGCGACCCTGATTCGTATGCCGTCAACCCGAGCCGACTCAACTCAAGACCATTACCATAGCGACCGCGCCATCGCTGCAGTTCCGATGCCGCGACTTGCGCGCCGAGGCGATACCCTGGTCAAGAGATGTGGGCCAATGTTCGGTGTGAAGAAAACGCCGCGCGTTGCGAAACCCAAGAGAATCTCTACGATGTGTCCCATCAATCAATCAATCCACCAATCCATCACATGTCAAGTACATGTCAAGTACACATCACCTTTCACTCATACCCAAGCAACCACAAAAGTCCAAAAGTTCTTCCATGCCCATACTTTTCTTACACAAAATGCCTCAAAAGTCAAGAAATCCTTACACAAGCCATGCCTTTCTTGTACAAAAGGCCACCAAAGTCAACAAAGGTGTCTTACAAACCCATCACCACATCCATCCATCACTCACTCTCTCTCCCTTTACAACTCTTTCTCTCTTTCTCATTTTCAAATCTCCAAGGGGTAGAAATTCCATACGTATGAGAGCTCTCCAAGCATTTCCAAGCTCCAAGTGTGGCCCACTTTCCTACCCCATCATCTCCCATCCTAGCCATCCATTCCTCATCTCACCCATTAAAATCAAAGCTAAGGAGCTAAGGAACCCATAGGAGCAAGAAGATCGGACGGTGGGTGCTTAATAATAGTAGTTTTTCATATTTTTAAGATGGGCCAAGTGAGGCCAACTGATCAATGGTTTGGATCTCACTTGGGACCCTAAGTTGTGGTCGATGGCCCACCTTGATCATCATAATCATTCCATGATGGGGCCATTCTCCATGAACCCCATCATGATGTTTATTTTCTTGTATTAGAAAGGTCACCTAGACCATCCATACCGGTATGGAACGGATCTCCACCGTTGATTTTTGATTTAGGTGGTCCCATGTGTAAAGGGACCCATTTGATTGTATAATTTCTTCAAGAGAGGGCTCATAGTGACGGAACCCTCCATCACAAGTGTGTCCCACTCTCTATCTTCTCTCTCTTCCTTTCTTTTTCTTTCTTTTGTGATGATATAGCTTAGTGGCCCACTTGAATGAGCCCCACCATGAGGCTTGTATCCTACCCAAGCCACTTATAAGTGGGGCCCACCTTAGATGTGTTCATCCATCAGTGGTGGCTCACCTCAGCAAGGTCCACCTCAATGTTTCTATCAAGTCCAGGGACGTTGGATGTTCCCTGGACGTTGAATGGAAAACACAAAAATAGTTTGGTTCAAGCCTTGGGAGTGGGCCGTTTGTGTAGGCCCCACCTTGATGTATATATTCAATCCACGCCGTCCACCTCATTCCCTAGGACATTTTAACCATTGAGCCAAAGAATGAGGCTGACGTGATCAACTGCTGGGCCATAACATAAGAAACTTTGGTGGTTACCGTTAAAAGAATTTTCTGGTGTTTCTAATCATCCAAAAATTCCAAACTTTGGACTCCTTTCACCCGTTACGAGCCGTAGAATCCCATGGTTGGGGCGGATTCACTTGGAGCGGGCCTCATACTTGAAAAACCTCAAGATCAAGGTTTTTTTAAAAAAATAAAATAAAATGCAAAGCAGCAGGTGCTGCTGCTGCGCTGACAGTGCCAGTGCAGGCGCTGCTGCCAGCGCTGGCAGGCGGGCGGACGTGCAGCCCCACGGCTGGGCCGTGGGCCCCACCATGATATGTGTTTTACATATCTACACCGTCCATTAGTTAGGCCACCCCCAGAAATGGACCCCCTCCAAATCTTGGCCCCATCCGACGCTCAGGTGGCCCACACCGAAAGAAATAGTGGAATTGAACCTCTACCTTTAAAATATTTTTTTTGGGCCCCAGAAGTTCTGGATCAAGATGAAACTTGTGTTTTCCCTTCATTCAGGTCCGCGTGACCTCCTGAACGGTTTGGATGGAAATTTTAACATTACTGTGGGCCCCACCCCCATCCCTTGGTCCACGTGGCTGTGAATCAGGTTGGACGGCAAATAGATATCACGGTGGGTCCCCTACCCTGCCCTGCCGTGTGGCCTGGTAAACAGGTTGGGCGACAAATAAACATTTAGGTGGGCCCCACGTGGAGCCCACAGTGATGCATTTGCTTTGCCTCCACTGTCCGCTGGACGGTGGAGCCCACCTATGCATGTGTTTTCTCCACGCCACCCCCCCTGGCCGGTTGACGAATAAAAATTGTAGTGGGCCCCCCTGGCCCACATGCTGGACGAATGGCAAACAAATATTACAGTGGGCCCCCTTGCCATTTGGATGGCAAACAAACATTCAAGTGGGCCCTGTCATTTGGATGGCAAATAAACATTACAGTTGGCCCTCTGCAATTTTTGGATAGAAAATAAACATTTCAGTGGGCCTCTGGGCCCATGGGATTAGGCCCATTTGTCATATCTTAAGGCCCATGGGACTGGACCCATTTAGAAGTATTCCAAGGCCCATGGGTTGAGGCCCATTTGATGAAAATATGGGGCCCAATTGGTGTGACCCATTTGTTACATATAAGACCCATAAGATTAGGCCCAATTGATGCAATCTAAGGCCCACGGGTTATTACCCATTGCAATGCACATAAGGCCCATTGGTGTGGTCCTTTTATGTGGCTCATTTGATGAGTAAAAGGCCCATATGATATGGCTCATTTGATATATTTAAGGTCCAATGGGATGTACCTAAGATTCATTGCAATGTGTAATCCCAACACGGATTAAGTAGCGATGTCTACAAAGATTGTGCCTTGGGAGCAATGTTGGTTTGACGTCCACATTGCGAGTGTAATGTTGGTTGGATGTCCACATTACGACTCTCCTTAGGGCCCATTGTTAGGCCCGTACTTATTGTGTATAGGCCATCCAGGCCCATCTGTATTGTAAGGATAATTCATCTCATTATAACATGTTTAGTATAATTCCATGACTCATGATCATACACATCATACGTATGCTTGATATGAGAAGTGACTGATCATAGTATATGCCTTTGGGCAGATTGTTTATGGGACCCTGATTAGGCGGTGTTGCCCTGCTGAGCGCACGATACGTGCAAAGATTTGCTGCATGATTGGATAGTGTGATTCATGCATCTCGCATTGTGTGATATGGTTACTGTACGCCCTAGCGACATCGGGGCCATAACCTCCACAGACGTATCGTGGTTGACAGGATTGGATACCGAAAATTTTATTCTACATGGGGTGCTATAGATATCCCTGGGTGAAAGTCCCTAAACCCTTATGGTACCAAGAGGTTGCTCCAACGTCTAGACCGAGTGGGTAGACGAGCGTTGAGTGCCGATTATCAGACGGTTGCGCTCTCCACTGTGTCGTGGTCGGTTGAAAAAGGGTGCGGCCTTACCCGCCTGAGAGTAGGGGACAATGCTAGGCTGAGTTTGACCAACTCGAGGAATGGGTTCGCTATCGACGAGTCGAGCTCGATATTGGCAGACGGATAGTGCGGTCTCTTCCACTTACCTTATTACGCGAGATGAGGCGGCGATCTGGTTTAAGTGTACTAAACTCTGGTGATATCTAAGAGTTGAGCTGTATTGACATGTGGACTTAGATGAGGATTGTATGCTTGACTTGCATCTTGCATCGCATAGCCTTGGTATGACTCATGATATTATGGATCCATCTGCATATTTTACATTACTCTGATATTGTATGATCATACTACTACCTTGCGCACACACTTTCACCACCCTCTAAGCTTTCTATAAGCTTATGCACTCCCGTTGCGTGTAGGTGACGTTGGGGCGCAGCAGTGCTGAGGCAGGAGCGCTTTGCAGATTATTTTAGAGTTTTTATTCTTCATCATTGTATTTCCCTTTATGCTCATTGTACTTGTTAAGTTTTTTATCATAGTGGAAATGTAATAGAGTTTTTGGTTGTTGTTGTGGGTTATGCCTTTGGTTATGCTTATCACGATTCAAACTTACCTTGAAAATCCTCTTCGTAGCATCCCAGGATAAGAACCTGGCGAATGGGAGCTGGGAGCCGAGAATGGGGTTCTACGGAGGCTGTCGGTGCCAGATTCGGCGATCGAAAATTTTGTGAGCCCGATTTCTGAGTTTGGGGCGTGACAGTTATGGTCCAAGCAATCGGTAACAGATTTGAGCTCGTGGTTGGCCTCTATTTTCCACGCAAGACGTGTTTGACGAACCCGAGTCATGCGTTGCTTGTCGACAGTGGTTAGGCCACACGAAGTGCTTATGCACTTCATGTCGTATAACTCAATGGGTGCTCGTACTAGTCGAACTCGTCGAGTAACCCGATTGACCATTGTATGGTCACCTTATATTGGTCATAACTACTTGAACCTAGGGTACTGAAATTACTAGTGAAAACCCTGATAACCGTGGTACCTCGATCCGCTAAGAATCATGAGCCGGACATGGTGGTATGGGACACCGTGGTCGAGCTGTCGGCTTATGCCGGGGCGACGAGCCCACCCGTAGTGATCAGTGACTAACCAGACTCGTGAGCCGAATACGGTGTTATGGGACATTGTATTCGAGCTGTCAGCCTACACTGATAAGGTGATGGGGGAGTGGTATAATGAGTGCGTGTAACAGCCCTGACAGCCCTTTGTAGTGACCTCGAGCGTACTCTGAGTCTACATGAGGCGACGACCCTTCCGTAAAACAAGAGTACAAACTAGGCCTGTATTGATAAGGTGATGGGGGAGCGGTGCAACGAGTGCGTGCAACAGCCCTTGCAGCGACCTAGAACCATATCATCGTATGAGACTACTAGGAGTGACGACCCTAGACAGGATCCTTGTTGGGAATGATATAAGAAAAGTACCCTAGTTTTCCAATTCTACTGTATGAAAAGGACTAATAACAACTCGGTAATCAAGTTCATATCGCACCGCATGTGCTTAGAAGATGTGGAGCACTGAGGGACGAAAGCATACCGCGAACGTAAGATGGTGTCGCATGAGGGAGTACGTAAGTGAGGGCATGCATCATATCACATCTCATCCTTGCATTAATTACAGTATTTAGGAATGTTTGATTGCTTGCTTTATTATTATCGCGTGATTGATTTGATAACATGTTAACCTTTACTTTATGATTCCACTGAGTTGATCACTCACTCCCACGTTACGGGACGATGTTGTACACACCAACCAGTCCTTGTTTTAGTTTCAAATGATGGCGCTGCTTGTGAAGCGGAGCTGGACCTTCATGATGATGAGGAGGATTTCTCCTATAGGCAGCTATCAGGCAGGTCTACGTAGACCGTGTTTTGATCTACGGGATTACAGGGAGGTTGATTAGACGCCATGACACTTGTCTTTTTGCACTTTTGGAGCACTCATGTATATTTTTTTTTATTCATTTTTAGAGTATACATGTATATATTTAACCTGGTAACATGTTCACACTCTAGAGACTTACAACAGTTTATATATGTTATACATACTATCACAGTCTTTCGCTTGCATAAGTTAACTGTCTCTGGAGTATGATATGCTGTTTTGGCTTAATCCACTTCATGTTTGATGCACTATCACAGCCGACATTCATCCATCATTGAAAATGTTGCATAAGTGATGTTCTGGAACTCGGGAGTGGAGTTTTTACTCGACCCTCGATTTTTCGGGATGTTACACATATGGATCTCACGTGAGGATCAAAAATCTAAACCTAGATAATTGATAACATGCGTACACCATTCATCTCATCATTAAAAACAATCAATCATCATTAGTTATAAAATCATTAAACTAATGTGCTTCCCTTCTAGCTTAGGGTAGAGGGAATTAAAAAAACATAACTAAATTACAAAATATAAAAGCAACAAGAAAGAAATAAATGTAAATAAAAAAGATCTAAAAGAAAAAAATAATTTATAAAACTTTAATAAAATTGAAAACTCTTTAAAAATTCTAAATTTTGCTCTTGAATGCTTTGAATGATCCTAGGAATGCCCTGAGAAGTCCTATTTATAAGTGGGGAGCTCCCACCTTCAAACTAATTTGAAAAATCTAAAAATCGCCTTAAATTTATGCAGTTTTCTAAAATAGACTTTACTCTGCGCAGTTTCTCAAAATAGACTTAATTTTGCACAATTTCATAAAATGACCTAGAGTTTTAGAATGTGCTTTTTCAAGACGATTTCAGAATTCATTTTCTTCACTTTAAATATTTAATTCTCTTCATTCCTCACTTAGTTTTCTTGGATCTTTAGCATGTGAATTCTTTTAGCATTGTTTTCAGTCTAAAGCTCTCAAGTTCACCTTAGAACACAAACATATATAAAATTTACCATTGAGCACTATCATGTTCATAAAACCAAGATATAAATGGGGGATAATGTGCAATATTTGACCCTCAACATCATCCAGCAACCGATTGCCTCTATTAAACGTTGATTCGTATGTAACTATATAAACTAGAACCATTAGTAAATCTCTGGCCATGATAACAAGAACAAAAAAGCTAGCTTCATATCCCCTCTGCTAAGCCAAAACATTGAAATGAGCAGCTTCATCCAAAGTGTGAAAAACGAGCTATTTATTTTCAAGATAAATAGCTAATTCTTATGATAAATTACAACATAATCTACCTATTCTTCTATTAAGAATAAACTAGGATGGATCAAATTCAATTAATGACGGTGTAAGGGTAAAACTTGTTCCTACCTTAGTACCTAACTGGTTCTGATATTCTTCAAAAAGTTCATTTAATATTGTCCTAATAATAAGTGTATTGATTGAAATATCAGTATTCATATTTTTATTATATTCCTCAAGAAAAACTTCTAAAACATGTAATTTTATTTTAGGGTCCATAATAGAAGCTAAATAAATAAATAAACGTATAGGAATATCTCTCCAATATTTTAAAAACTTTTTTTTTCCATTATTGCACAAATTTCTATTTTGGTCATTTGAAAAAAGTAAACTTATATTATATAAATAGTTTATAGTTTGATTATACATTTGGTAATAAATACCAGACAAAGTTGTGGTTGCATTATAAAATGCTTGTAAAAAATCTTTTATTATTTTTACAATGACCCAGTTTATACTAGTTGTCAAATACTTAAAATCTTTTTTTAAGTAAAACTTAGTTATCACATCTTTAAATTTGTTTGAGGCCTCTAATATAAAGAAAATTTAGAATTCCACCAGTGTTTAACATCCAATGAAAATTTTCTAGCTTTTTTACGTGTTGTTGTGCACATGACTTCAAGGTATTGATATCTAGCAGGAGAATTAAAAAATAAAACTTATTAATTGCCTAATATGTTATACGTGAGGTTTACTAAATGTTAAACAATCTTTCACAACTAAATTTATGATATGACAAGTACATCGTGTAGGGGGACCGCGGAAGCACATAGAGATGAATCAAGTAAAGTATTCCAATAGCAACAACCAAACATAAGCATAAAGACTCCGAATTTAATGTGGAAAAACCCCTATGGGAAAAAATCACGACACAAAATGATAAATATCACTATGAAAGCAAAAATTATAAGAGATATACAGAATACCCGATTCGAACAAGCCTTGAATCTCCACTTACAAGCCCTTAAAAACCTTAGGAACGAATTAGAAAGCACCTTTTTACACCCAAATCCCGATTACACCCCTATATATAGCCTTAAGAAGAATCACAATCAAAATTGGAAACAAATCCTATAGATACGCTGCGTAACTTTGTGCCATCATTCAATGGCACATTCGATGAGACTTCAATGGCATCGACAAACTGTCGATGGCATCGAACCCACTTCGATGGCATCGAACTAATGACTAAAACGTTCTAGCAGCTAAACATGAAATTTTTAAATTTTACCAATGACATCAATCAGGCCTTTAATGTCATCGAGTAGGCCTTCAATGGCATCGAGCAACTTTTGATGGCATCGAATAAGAACCCTAAAGTGTCCAACAGCCAATTCGATAAATTTCATATTTTTCCAATGGCATTCAACCAACTTCGAAAGTCCGCTCAAACATATAATGATGATGATGGAATATGGACTAGACTACCATGAATTTCTTATGTGACAAGATCTAGGGTTCTGGCAAATCATAGAGTATACAATCAATGGCGATCTAGAGGAGCAAGGGGGTTAAGAAGGGAAGTAATGATGCGATTTAATAAAATATGAATGCTAATGATGATTACATGATCTTTGGCTTGCACTTGAAATGGCTTGGATGTTTGGATGCACCATGGTCAGGGATGATTGACCCGAGTAGGACTATAAGTGTAAGAGGTGGTTGGAGGAGGCTAGAGGGGGGTTATAAAGATGGGAACTTGAGAATTCAAGCACTTCCTCTCACTCTCACTCTCTCTCTCTCTCTTAGTAATAGTTGTTGTAGGTTATGTGAAGTGAATGTTATTTATAGCCTTTTGTTATGACATTTTGGTAATTTTAGGGTTTATGGAAGATAAATGTTGATGTGACAGCTTATGATTGGTTGAGGAAAAGGTAATGTCTTATGGCATACTTTCATAGGCTATTGGGTTTGGTAGGATGGTAAATAGAGTGAATGTTGGGGGTAGGTTTATAGAAGAGTTGACTTTTAGAGGGGGAATAGCTGTGTGCTCAGAGGGGACACCTGTTGAGAGAGGGCGATAATTCGATTACCACCGATGGTAGTCAGATTACCGCTTGGGTACGGTTGCTCCCATGGTTTGGCCGGTGGGCCTATTTCGGGCCCTGAGAGTAGCCTGAAGCCCTTTTTGGATATTTGGCTAAAAACTGGATCGAATTGGCTGAGAAATGGCTTGGAAATGGCTCGAGAAATGGATCAATTTTTTGGCATGCTCTGGCTAGAATGATGGCTCGTAATATCTCAGGTTTGATTAGGGTTTGGATCAGGTTTGAGAAATGGCTGCGGTTTTAGGTTCAATTCCTAAGGGTCATCCATGCCTTATCAAGTTGCTAGCCTGGGTAAGGTGTCTACAGATGCCCTTCTTTGGTAAAGGTTGTATGTAACCGAATGCTAAAGCGAGTGGATACCTCACCCTTATGGTCCAAAAAGGTTATGGTTTAAATCCATTGCCTACCATAGTACCATAGTCAGCTTATTGTTTGGAAAAGAGATGACTTGCACATATCATGAGGGTATGAGGAAAACATTGTGATTGTCCCTGCGCATTCTGTGATATTACGGGCCACAAATCACAACTTTTTTACGTCAGATTGATAGTATCATAGGAGGATAAGTCTGAGAAGTAGGGCCACTGCACGTTTTGTGGCTTTACGGGGATTTTCGTACTATTTGGATCTTGTTGTTCCTTTGCTACGTAATCATCATAGGAGTACTTGTTCCGTTTGATCGTCAAATTGGTTATCTACCCTGCGCCTTCCATGGCCTTACGGGGAACTCACTATGTCGACTTGGACTCGATCAAACTTTCCAAGTGTCCCGGACTAGGTATGTGTGGGTGACCTTTTTCCATGTAGTCTTCTAATTTTGATACGTTGGTTACAATCGATCTTTTCCATTATTTTGAAATGATCACTCTGACCAGAGTTGGATCGTGCTTACCATTACTTGCATTGAACTTCATCGTTGCACGGCCGTCCTAACATTGAGATCCAAGCCAACTGTGCTTATATCACATACGGATTTGACAACTCCTGAGAAACTAGAAGTGGTCGAATCTTATTTTGTTGTTTGCGCTATATGCCACTAACAGGTATAAAAGACCTCCTAGTATCTTGGATACCAAGCACCATGTTTTTTGAAAATTTTTGTTTTGAAAACTATCTCGCATGAGGAGCTACACTCCATGGGGATTTTATTATAATTTTTAAAGATTTTCTTTGAGCCTTTTGAAAAGATCTGTCTGATTTCGTGGGAGGGCGTCATCGTTCGATTTTTATTGTGGCCATCATTTCTTTTTGGAATAAGTCCAAATAGTTCTGTTGCCTCCACTGGTGGTTTCATGGGACTATTTGACTGATCTGGTTTTTATTGGAAGATCGATTTATCGAAAGGCATGTTTTTGTAATTTTTGAAAAAGGATCTAATTAGTCATTTTGCATTCTATCCCTTGCGATCGAGATCGAATTCACCGGGGATGTATATTTTTTTTGTAATAATTTTTTTTGAAGGGATGAGATTGTATATGAAAAATGAAAATTTTTGTGCCATATATGACTGTGTGTGCTTGTGTCTGAATTTCTACCTGGATGATGGAATCAGAATATTGAACTTAGCCCACTTCGAATTTGGTATTATGAGTTGTTTACTAGGGATCCCGGTTCCCTGAGAGTAACACATACTAGGATCATGCCCCTTGAATTTGGGTAGAGTTTAAAAGAATTCTGATTCAGGACTTATCTTTTCCTTGTGCTTATTCACTTTTCTTGTTGCCTTAGCTTCCTTTGTACCTGCAATTTTTTTTTTAAATTTTTTATTTCTTTTCTAGCCATTTTTGCCCATAGCACCTTTTTAGGTTTTTACCACGACCGACTTTCCAATCATCTGTGGCGTCCTTTCAAATTTTCACCACGTCTTGGGTCTTTGCTCTTGCCCACCCCTTGGTAGGTGTGCTCTTTTTACCCTTGGTGCCTTTTCAGGTTTTCACCAAGTCCGCTACATGCCCGCTATTTTTACTCGAGGCACCATTTTAGGTTTTCACCTCGCCAGTTTCGCTTAGACATGTTATTTTCCTTTTGATTTTTTTTTTCAAAGTAACAAAAGCGGGAGGCAAGATTCTATTCATTGCTAGCCTACTGGTGAGTTTCCTGACTTTTTCTTCAATCACAATCATGAAGCTGTTGATATTTGTGTAAACTATCCTGAGGGGAAACGGGCTGGTGACATGTGTTCTTACTTATTGGGTTCGACTCTTTTTTTTTTGGACTGCACGCTTTATTCGATGAAATGAATGATGATGGAATGTGCCTCAGGATGCTAACCTCTTGACTTTAACTTTATGATTGTGGTAGTTGACATAATCAGGTAGGATTACCAGTGATAGATCTTTACGTTGCGGGCATTGATGGGCTTTGAAAGATCTTTGCCCCTAATGATGGTGAGATGAAGGGCACCTCCTAGAAGAACTTCACGAACGATTAGCGGATCATCCCAAAATGGCTTGGACTTGCCCCTTGGATCTAGTAGGCGCAATGATAAGATATGCATTATTATCATGTTGCTAACTTTTCTTTTAGACTTGCTTGTTGTTGGTCATAGCGATCATTATGTGCTCTATGTCTACGAGATGCAGTTGGTTGCATCGAGCTTACTACCACTCATTTTCATTGGGTTCTTTCTTCATTCGTACCCATGATGTAGGATGTCGTCGCCACCCAATTTTGTCTCAATTGTTCATTAGTAGTAGCTTAGTCACAAGTTCTTTTTGGACATCGCATGTTCATTTATGCGCAAGTTGTGGACTCCATTGTGGGCTTCAGACATGATCTTGACAGCTTTGCTTGTCGGACTTGACTTTAAGCTTCATAGCAGATGGTGTATGACTAGTTCTTCATTCGATCTGGGTAAGGCTTCATAAGAGAACGCGAGGGTGGATAGCCCTGACCTTAAGAATTTTGTCATCCTCTGCTTGTATTCAAGATGCGAGGATTTCTTGATGCGTATTGTTTTAGGGAGCTCAAAAGATCCCAAGTTCACAATTTCAAAATCGTTCGTGACTACATTGACCTTTGTTTCAAACTTTCTGAGGGAATCCTCTAGCTCGAGAGTTGGACATCATTTTTCCCATCCTGGGCTTTGTCCAAATCTATGATTTTGAAGTCTAACCCTAGATCGAAATCATATGAGTTGACTTCAAACTTAAGTGTTTTGACAGACACACCTGACACATTATTGCTTCTGATTTTTTAAAGATTTTTTTTTATTATTTTTGTGTTTTGAAAATTTTTGATTTTAAAAAGTATCTGATTTTTTTTTTGGCATTTCGGAAATATCTAATGTTTTTGGCATTTTGAAATTTTCTAATTTTTTTTGAGAAAGACGATGATGTGAACCAGGGATTGCCTGATTTGAGCCAAACACTATTTTCTTTTATTGTGTTATCTTGGGGATCCCAACTATTGCCCTGCACTCCCTCCCCTCAGGAGGCAGGGCCAGACGAATAAATAGGTGGGCCCTCATCGTTGTGCCCAAACATCATGATGAATTCGGGATTGAGATTTGAGTTGGTGTTATATGTCATTTTTCTCAGCTCATCCCCGGTATATTGTGACTTTTTAGATTCTTCCAGCTCAGGTGGGATAGAGACTGTGGTCCAGTCAATCAGGGGGAATTCTTGCCCCTTGCCCGAGTCATTTTCAAACAAGTCAGTTAGGCTTATTTGATCCTCCACGGTGGATCTCAGCCTACCAACTGGATAGATGATTCCTTCTTTGATGGATTTGATTGATGTGTGGCTGAAGGGATCATCCTCCTCTTGCCGATTTTTCCCTCCTCTGGTACATCTGTGCTTTGAAATCTCACCCTTAGGAGGCAGATATTCCAATCCTCTCATACCTGCATTCTCTTGATATTCGAGCTAGTAATAAAGATGTTTGCGCTCGACTAGAGGGAAGACATAGTTTGATTTGATGGGACATGCAAGAGGAATGTAATTCACAGTCTCAAACTCAAGATTATGGTATGGAATGTTCTCGCCAGAGAATTATACTTCTATTACTAGCATATCTAGCTCTTAATGATTGGTTGCTTTTATCAGAAAGATTTGTTCGGGATCATTCAGAATGGCCAGTGCCTTGTCTCTGAAAATGTACTTGGCCTTTTGGTGAAGAATTGAAGAGAGAACTTTGACTCTATGGATCTAAGATTGATCATGGAGGAGATGAAATGAAGTTGTCATATCGAAGACCTGAAAAGTGATGGTTGATACTTTGGGACTAAACAAGATCTCGACGTTAATCTCTTCCTCGACCTCTCTCCTGGAGGCAGGAACCACTCATCCTAGACTCTTCTCTTGAATGATTAAAGACTAAGTAGAGCTAGAAAAATCCCCTTGAGTAGCAAAATGTCCTTCATGGAAAGTAATTGCATGATTGAAGATGGGCCTTGATTTTGTTAGGGCACGTGGTATGTTGATCGGGGAAAAAGCATTTCCTTGGAGCATGATAGTTGGAGTAGGGGTCGGATAGGAAGATGGTGCCCCTTGCAAGATGGAAGATGTATGGACTAAACTAACTGGGTGTGCCTCTTGTAGACTTGGGGTCATGAAGATTGGATTGGCTGGAAATGCCCTTTGCATATTTAAGGGTGTAGAGATTGGACTGGCTCAGTGTGCCTCATGTAGAATTGGGAGTATTGGTGTTGGGTTGGTGGTGATTGCATGGATGGATTGAATTGGATGGCAAGGTGATTCTCCCTGGATGATATTAGTGGTAGGGGTGACCAATGAGGTGGGGCTTACTTGAGATAATGGCAGGGGATTCTGGAGGATGTAATTGGTGGTGGTAACAGTAGGAGAGGTAACCACAATCCTTTGGCTATTAATCAGATCTTGGACCCCATGTTTCAGGGTGAAACAATGGTCTATTGTGTGGCTTAGAGATTGGTGGTCTGCACAATACTCATTCTCATTATAGTTTGGTGGCAGAGGGTTTGGTGGGGGCGTAAGCAGTAGCAGTGTAAGTATTTACCTTTGAATTAGCGTGGATAGTATTTCATTGTAAGTTTGGCTATCGGTGTGAACCGCTTATGTTCCCAGGCCATCCCTATCTGCTGAGCATGATTGGGGTATTGAGGAATCTCCCTTTGCTGTTGTTGTTGCCATTATCTATCTTGAGGAACAAATTGAGCACCCTAAGTAAAGGTGATAAGATTGTCTTCTTCTTTTGGATGGAGGTCAGGAATACTTTTGTTATCATTCTCGTATCTAGTAGGCCTTCTTTCCACTATCCTTTGTGCTAAGGAGGCTTGATAAGGCCGCCAAGGGGAGATCGTCCCAACCCTTATTCCGGCTTCGACTTGTTCCCCGGCATGGATGAGTTGGGTAAAGTTAGCATATGGATACGAGACGAGATATCCAGAGATACTCGGGTTTGTCGAGTGGATGATCATGTAAATTTATTTCTCGTCATCAATGGATGTTTTTGTTCTAACGGCCATTGCCCACCTCCGTCCAACGTAAGTTGACAATGACTTATCATTCCTCTGCCTTAAGGCAGTAAGATTCACCATTTTGGGCACTACATTAAGTTTGTACATGAAACGATCAATGAAGGCTTGGGAAAGTTGTTCCCAAGTTTTAATTCGATAGTAGTTTAATGTAATATCTTTTACCACCTCTAGATATATGATTTCTAAAATTACATAGGTCACTGTGTATCAATTCTAATGGAACAGAGGATCGTTCTATTTATTTAAAGGGTTTTCTAATGAATTTTGATTCTACACATGTTTCACATTTATTAAATTCTTCATTAGATATATTAGGTAATAAACCTAATCTTTTTATTTTCTTCAAAGACACTACATTCACATGACCTAATCTATTATGCTATAGATAAAAGGGTTCAACGATATAAACAGAACTGAATGTTTTATTATTATTATTATTGGATACATTTACAATGAATAAACCATCTCTACAGTTTTTCTTTCCAACAAAAGTTTCATTCTTAGTCATTACAAGTTTATCTGAATCAAATACTAACTTAATACCAACCTTATTGAGGAGCGAACCAGAAACCAAGTTTCTTCTAATGTCAGGCATATGTAAGATATCATTCAATCGTAGAGTCTTTTTAGAAGTGAGTTTCAGAAATACTTTCATTTTCCTTACAACTAGAGATGTTCTAGCATTACTCATGAACACTTGTTCATCATCTCCTAATACTCGGTAGGAGGTATATATGCTACAATCCTTTCACACGTACCTAGTTGCACTAGTTTCTAGAACCCACTCTCAGTTGTTTATAAGAAAGACTTCTGACACCATAACTACTATCATGTCAAACTCATTGCCTATTTCTGTAAGATTAGCTTGCAACTTATCTTTATTTTTCTTAAGCCTGCAAGTTTTAATGTGATGCCCAGGCTTTCTACAATTGTAGCAATTTTCTTTTTTTTTGAATTGATTATTTACATTCTTCTTTTTGAGTCTGCATTCATTAGCATAATGTTCAGGTTTGTCACAGTTAAGACATTTACCATTTTTCTTCTTATTATATTCACAACTTGAGTCCACAAGATTTGCCTTTGAATCTATTTCATTTCCTTTTTTTTTGTCCCTATTTTTATTGGCCTCCTCTATTCGTATGTGTACAATAGTAGTTTCCAATAAAACACAGTTCTTTTTATGTTTTCATTTTTTTATTATAGTCTTTCCAGGATAGCGGTAGTTTTTCTATCAGTGCTCCTGACAGAAATGCTTCATCCAACTTAATTCCTTCCGACAACAGTTCATGAACTAGATTTTGAAAATCATGAATATGATTTGTGACAGGTTTATCGTTCGTCATTTCATAATGAAAGAAATTAGCGATTGCATGTTTCTTAGCGCCTGCATCTTTCAAAATGTACTTCTTTTCTAAAGCAGTGCATATGTTTTTAGTAAACTCGTAAGAAGCATACACGTCATATAGTTCGTTGGACAAATAGTTTAGAATATAATTTTTACAATTATTTTCATTTACTACTTCAGTTTGATTTGTTAGATTTATAATAAATGATTTAGACAGAATGTATGAAACTTTAAGGGTGTTCAATGCGAACATTAGTTTCTGTTTCCACCGTTTAAAGCATTATCTAGCGAACGGTTCGATTTTGGCTAACTCGGTAGAGGCATTAACTGTTACGATAGGCATAGTATATATAATTTGACAATTCAATTTTAAGATTGTTGGAATATTTAATTGAATTAAATATACTATTAAAAAGTTGAGAACCAAAAATGAAAATAAAACTTGAGAAATAAGACTTATTGAATTGAGTCAAGGTGTGATGTGAGTTACTCATCTTGAAATCAAATTTGCTCCCCTTGGACAGCATCCCAAGTACAACATGTTTCCAAAGCAATCGACCTCCAGGATATAATGACTATGACCCGATTCCAGCGCTGCACTCACTGTACGCGAGCTCGAACCACTTGTAGTTTAACCTAAAAGTGTTGAGTTGACTCGGCAACAAACTCAACAAAAATTCTTAAACCAGAACCAGTAGAATAGAGAGAGTTTTTAGAAGATGAGAACAAAACTCATTTTTTTGTACTTTGAAACTGGAATGGAAGTTCTTTTATAGACTCCAAAGTGGTGTATTAAGCACCCTTTAGAAAGGGTTAGGTCCGTTGGGTTTAAACCCAATAGGTACGTCAACCAAACATTTGCATATCTCTAGTTTAAAACAAAAAGACGCAAGTGCGAGTACATTCTCGCAAATAAAGTCTTACGAGTACACACATACTCGTACTCGCACCTGCGACCACGTCCAGCCCAACCCAACTTGTTGCATCGCATCGCGCACCCGCACGCGGACTCAGATTCATCGCATGTGCATGTGGTCAATGACATAGAGTAGAGCTATTGACATAGCCCACGTTAGAATCAAATTCACATACCCTTTTATGGGGTTCAAGCCCCAAGGTAAAAAGAATATCTCAAATACAAAAATATTTTCTTTGAAAATTTTGATGTAAGACAAAACCCACGATTCAAAATCAACAAAAATTTCAAATGTTGAGAGAAATCAAAATGTTTAAAATTTCAATTTTAATATTAATTTTGAAACAAAATACAACAATCCAAACCAGCAGGGAATTAACAATTATGGCTTCTTCCCTTTCTCAGCGCTTGCACGGCAAGCAACTGCTAAGTCCAAACGTATTTTATGAGAAAGACTTTGATTCTGTCTGCGATGGATGTTTGTTTTTTAAGTAAGAACGCGTGTCGAAATAAAGATGCAAGGGATTAAAAAAGAAGTTTGCTAGATTTACATCGAGACGTATTGCTTAGCTTACGTACAGGCCTTACTCTTTGAGTGTCGTCCCATATTTTATCGATCCAAGCCGTTTATATGATCGGACACAGTTTGAATTAACGAGAGGATAAAAAGTAAAATTTTCTAGATTGGACTTCTCCAATCGTTCAGTCATGGGATTGTTTTCCTTTGAATATGGATGAGAAGACTAAATTTTCAACCCGAATATTTGCGGACCTGTCGTCTAGATTGACGCTCATCGTATAAGTGGTTTGGATCACTGAAAACAAATCAAATCCATCAGCATGTCACACGCGTGCCCATGCCGATGGTCGTACAGTGCTGGTGGACCCACTGTGAATAGAGAGTGGATTAGGTGCAACCGGGGCCTCATAAGACAGTGCGGAAGCGGATTGGCTGGTGTACCACACACTAGCCATCTAGCTTGTGTATCGGGAAACGGATTGGCTACTCCCCCTGCCATCAGCCGGCTGATGGTCGGTGCTCTGTGGGCCCCACCATAATGTATGTGTTTCATCCATTCCGTCCATCTATTTTTCTAGATCATTTTATTTCATGAGACAAAAAATGAGGTATATCCCAATCTCAAGTGGACCACATTACAGGAAACAGTGTTGAATGAATTTTGACCATTAAAAACTTTTTGGGGGCCATAAAAGTTTTGGATCAAGATGATCTTTGTTTTTCCCTTCATCTGAGTGTGTATGACCTAATCAACATATTTGATGTCAAATAAATGATACAGTGGGCCTTAGGAGGATTTTAACGGTGGATATCCAATCACTATTGTTTTCGTATGGTGTGGTCAACCTGAGATTTATATTCTTATCAGTTTTGGTATCAAGCCTAAAATGATGTGTAAAAATGAATGAACCGAATGGATGAAGTACATACGTCATGGTGAGGCCCACAGAGCACCGACCATCAGCCACGGGCTGATGGCAGGGGGAGTAGCCAATCCGTTCCCTGTGTATTGACGTCAGCAAGTCATGTGGGTTACACAGTGAGATATGTGTTATATCTAAACCGTACATTTATTTTAACATTGAAACTCGTTTGGGGTTACAGAAGTTTTGGATCAATATATATTAGATGGAAAATAAACGTTACAGTGGGTCCTATAAATGTTTTAACGGTGAAAATCATTATCCCGACTGCTATTTGTGGTATGGTCTAGCTGAGTTTTGGATATGATTCATTTTTTGCATAATGTTCTAAAATGATCATGAAAAATTGATTAATAGTGCCAATATAGTAGATACCTCATTTTGAGGCAAATGTAGCTTTGATCTCATTTGAACCGTTCGTACAACTCCAAGCTCAGGTGTAAGACCCGTAACCTTGACCGTACCGTTCGGTAGGCTTCCGTGGTCTTCCCGGTCGAATCCCAGTAACCTCGACCCTTAACCGGCATTTGCGCATGATCCTGATTCACGCGCCGTTAACCCGAGTCGACTCAACCCGAGACTTGTACCCTAGCGACCGCGTCGTCGCCGCGGTTCCGATGGCGCGTCTCGCGCGCCGAGGCGATACCCAGGCCAGGAGATATGGGCCCGCGTTCAGTTCGAGAAAACACCGCGCGTTGCAAGTATTAAGGGAATCTCTACGAAACATCCCATCAATCTTATCAATCAAAGTACACATCACCAATTAATGCCAAGTACAACCACCCCTCCTCAAAAGTCAACATTTCTTACAACAAAGTACATGCTTACATCACTCACCATTATTTCTCTCCCATCACTCTCTCTCCCTCTCTCATTTCTCTCATTCTCCATGCAAGAATCGTCCAAGCCTCCATGAGAGGCCATGTATGGCCCACTTCCTAACTTCCATCTCCACCATCCATGATCCATCTCGACCGTTAAATCTCAACCATTAGAGCTTAAAAAGGCGTTCATGGAAGAAGAAATCCAAGAAGATCAAAGGTGGGTGCTTCCCTCTCTCTCTTTTTCTTTGTTTAGTGATGATGTTGATGAGGTGTGTGGCCCACCATGATGAGTTTGATCCACACCGTCCGATTGCGGGACCCACCGCTGTTGCCCGTCCATTTGAACCGGCATAGATGGGGGAAAAATACAAATATCATGTTGATCCAAAGCTTTGGTGGGCCATCACATGGACCCACTTTGATGTGCGTGTGCTGGACACATTGTGATGTGTGTTCCACATCCACACGTCCATCCATTTCGTATAGGCCACGGCCCACCTGATCCTAGCCGTTTAAGCTCAGGCGTCCAGCAGCAACGCTGCTGGACTGTATAAAAGGAAAAAAAAAAAAAAATAATAAAAAAAAAATAAAATAAAAAAAAACGTATCAGCTTGATAAAAAAAAATGGTGGCCCACCTTGATGTGGACCCACCTTGACGCTTGACGCAGTCCAGACCGTTCATCTGGATGAAGAGAAAATACAAATATCATCTTGATGTACGTAGGGCCACACGTGTGAGACTTACCTGAGATATATATTCCATCCAAACGTGTGGGACCCACTGCTGTATTCATGTCAGTAGCTTTGTGGGCCCAATCACCATGAAGTATGTGTTCAACCGCACCGTCCAGCAGGTCTGGACGGTGGGACCACCATGACGTGGGTTTTGATCCACACCGTCCAACATGTGGACCCACCTTTACGTACGTGCATACCCAGACTGTCCCTGGTCTGGACGCTGGACTGCAGCATATAATAATAATAATGATGATGATAATAATAGTCTATTTACTATTTTATACGGTGGGCCACCGCGTGGGACCTATTTAATAGGTTTTCTCCACGTTGTCCGTCCGTGGGATGGCCCACCACGTTGGCCAGCAATAACGTGTGGACTGATATTGGGGGTGTACTAGCCAGCTGCATCAAAAAAAAAAAAAGAATATATGATAAAATATATGATATTATAAAATATTATATTATATTATTATGTTATCAGAGAGGGTGGCCCATTACGTGGGACCCACACCTCATGTATTACATCCTCACTGTAGTTGGACCGTGGGACTCACTCCACATGTGTGCACGTGTGGAGCTGGGGCCACCTTAACATTTGTGGTCTATCTAGACCGTCCATACGTGGGCCCACCATGATGTAATGTTGTATCCAGGCCGTCCATGGGACAGTGGGCCCAACAACTTGAGCTGCTGCCGACTTCGGTAAGTTTCGTGACCCCATCTCGAGGCATGTATTATATCCACACCGTCCGTCCCCATGGGCAAGGGCCCACATGGTGCATGTGCTTTACCAATGTTGTCGATCTATGTGGGCCCCACCTCCTAGCTGATGTGTTGACGTCATTTATGTGGGCCGCAGCACCTTGTGGCTGCTGTGATGACGTCAGCAAGTTCCCTGGGTCCCACCTTAATTGTATGTATTGTATATCCACCGCCCATCCATTTTGACGAGGCCCACCTCGGTGGATTCGATCCACACCGTCCGTCCAGATGGTGACCCATCTGGGAATCGGATTGGGAGTATACCTCACACTAGCAGTTTGCTGCTACTGTACCATGTTGGCAAGCGGTGTGGGACCACCTCAATGTACGTGTTTTACCCCTTGCAGAGGAACCCACGTGAGATGCAAGTGTTTTATCCCAACTGCCCATCTGTTCTAGATGGTGGGACACTACGGTGATGCATTGGTTTTGATCCACACCATTCAGTCCAGCGTGGAAAGTGGGCTCCCATCATAATGCATGCGTTGTATTTTCACACTATCTGTCCAGCTGGGGCCCTGATGTATGTAAGTCGTCCATTTGTATGTGGGACTAACCATGATGTAAGTATTTCATCCGCCGTCCCATCCACGTGTTGGACATGGACCCTATACACGTGGTCCACCTTGATGTTTGATTTAATCCACACCGTCCATCAAGTTAGGACGGTGGGGACTCCACCATGATATGTGTTATATCCTGATTGTCCATCTGGACAGTGCAGTCCCATGGCTGCTGGTTGACTCCAGCCAACTCTGTGGGATACCATGATGTATGTATTATTTCCATGCCATCTATCCGGTGGGCTACGTGGGGCACACCGTGATGCATTTGTGATCCACACCGTTCATCTATCAAGTAGACCACATTGCATAAGCAGCAGGAGATTGAATAGAAAATAAACATTATGGTGGGCCCTGTGGATTTTAAATAGTGGAAATCGTTATCTCCACTACTATTTAGGGTGTGGTCCAGATGATCTTTCATTATGATTCATTTTTGGGTATATGATCTCCAAAAAAAAAAAAATAGATGTAGGGCGTAGATAGTTACGGTGGGCCCGATTGGATGTATTTGAGGCCACCTATTGTGTACTAGGGCCCATTAGTGCAGCCCATTGAGCGGCACATTGTGATATATGTTAGACCCATTGGTGCGGCCATTGATTCGGCCCAACTGATGTATATTGAGGCCCATGGGTCATAGCCCATTGTGATGTATATTTGAGGCACAGATATGAGGCCTATTGTGATGTAATTGTGTCCCCTATGATGAGGCCTGGTATGATGTATCTGAGACTCATTTGGTAAGGCCCAATGAGATATATTTTCGGCCCATAAGATGTGGCCCATTGTGATGTACATAAGCCTAGGGATGTGGCCCGTTGTAAGGTATTTGTAGCCCTTTTTGGCGAGGACCGATGTGGTGTATATGTGGCCCTTGTATGAGACCCATTACGATGTACATTAGGCCTTTGTGTAAGGCCATGGGCCCACTATATGTTTAACTCTATGTAGGCCACTACTTGGGAGTAATGTTGGTTAAATGTCCACATTGATGGGCAATGGTGGTTAGATGTCCCCATTGTGATCTTTCCTTAGGCCTTGTTCGGCCGATTATCGAGGCCGATTCCGATTGTCGTGATCGATTGTCGATTCTGATTGACGTGATTGATCTGCTAATTCTAATAGCCGATTACCGATTTTGATTTGTTATGGCCGATTGTCGATTGCCGACTCTGCGTATCGTGGCCGATTGACCGATTATCGATCAAGGCCGATTATAGTGACCGATTACCGATTGTGACCGACTATCGATTAACATGGCCGATTGTCGACTCTGCGTGTCATGGCCGATTGACCGATTACCGATCGAGGCCGATTATCGTGACTGATTACCGACTCTGCGTGTCGTGGCTGATTAACCGATTACCGATCGAGGCTAATTATCGTGGCCGATTATCGATTCCGATTGTCATGGCTGATCGCCGATTTTGATTGTCGAGGCCCAATGTGATGTATATGCGGCCCGTTGTGATGTGTATCCAGCCTGTGTCTAAGGCCCAATGTGATGTATATTGAGGCCTAGGTGATGAGGCCTATTGTGATTCATTTGAGGGTCGGGCAAAGGAGCCCATTGTGATGTATGTTAGGCCCATGAGCAGGGCCCACCTGTTGTGTACATGTAACCCTTGAGTAAGGCCCATTGTGTTGTATATTAGGCCTTGTGTGGGGCCGTGGGCCCATTATATGTTTGGATCTATGTGGGCCATTCCTTGGGGCAATGTTAGTTAAATGTCCACATTGTCGAGGCCGATGGTTGATACCGATTATGAGTATGTAACTGCATAGCACCATGATACATGCCCATACGCATCATCTGCATGTCTGTTATGAGATATGGTTGACCATTGCATATGCCATAGTGCCGGTTATTATGAGACTCCCTGATAGGCGGAGATTGTCGCACATGAGTGCACTGTGTGTGCAGGATTAATGCATGACTGGATTGTATGACTCACGCATCTTGCATTGTGTGCTGTGATTACTGTATGCCCTAGCGACATCAGGGTCGTAGCCTCCACAGGCATATCGTGGATGGCCAGATGGGACACCGGAAGTCTGTTCTACATGGGGTGCTATAGATATCCCTGGGTGAAAGTCCCTAAACCCTCTCGGTTCCAGAGGTTGCTCCAACGTCTAGACCGAGTGGGTAGATGAGCGCCGAGTGCCGATTACCAGATGGCTGCGCTCTCCACTGCGTCGTGGTCGGTTGGAAGGGGGTGTGGCCTTACCTGCCCGAGAGGAGGGGGCAAAGCTAGGCTGAGTTTGACCAGCTCGAGGAATGGGTCCGCTATTGACGAGCCGGGCCCGATATTGGCAGGCGGATAGTGAGGTCTCTTCCACTCACCTTGTTGCGCGCGATGGGGCGGCAATCTGGTTTGGAGTGCAATAGACCCCGGTGATTTCCCAGAGAGGAACCGTACTGATATGTGGACTTATTGAGTAGGAGTTGCATACTCATTCATTCATTCACTATACACTCGGGCTGGTGGTGCGCAACTAATTATTGTGTACCTTCGTTATGGCAAAGATTTCGGTTGGGCGCGCGACTAACCTGAGATTAGGAGTTTACCATTATGAGTCTGACTATCCAAATTCAGGTATGGGACTGGTTTGGATAGAAGCCCCTTGTGGTGGACCCCGTAGCCTACGATACTACGTACTATCATCCCGACTTTACACTCCAGCATGGTCATTCCATTCGCATCGCATATTGCATTACATTTGCAGGTATATGGCATTTTAATTTCCTATGTTTCTGCACTCATATGGCCTAGGCAGACTTAGCAGGATTTGTATATTGCATTGCATCCTCGGCAGTGATATCTGACTCTTTATTACACCTTATTTCATAGCTGTTTTATATCGCGTATTCTGATATTGATTGACGTATGGACTTGTCCATACTTTTGCTTACTCGGATAATTCCTGCTCTTGTCAGTATTTCTGCCTATTTCGATGATATACGAATTATTAATTATCCGTGTTTTTGGTATTGCATGATTATGACATTGTATCGAACATTTGATACTTACCTTGTGCACACACTTACACCACCCTCTAAGCTTTCTATAAGCTTATGCACGATAGATGCGTGCAGGTGATGTTAGGTTGCAGCAGTGTTGAGCTTGGAGCGTGCAGTGGTCTTCTGGAGCTTGATTTTTCTTTATTTATGTATTCCCTTTCAGCATTGTACTCAAATGATTATATTAGTGGATATGTGATGATGATGTTTCCTTTATAATTTGGGTAAACTTGTGGTTATGCTTATTACGAGACAAGTGTACGTTCAAAAAAAAAAAAAAAAAATCCTCCTTGTAGGATCCCAGGATTGGAATCTGGCGTATGTTGCGCTGGGAGCCGAGAATGGGGTACTACGGAGGCTGTCGACACCGGATTCGACGATCGGGATTCCTATGAATCCGATTTTCGAGTTTGGGGCGTGACATCAGGTAGCGTTAGCACTCATCTTTGCACACATATACCCACACCAGGTATATCATTGGTGTGTGGTACACCAGCCAATCTGCTTCTAGACTGTGCATCCCTTACTCATGGGGCCCACATTTGGAAGAGAGCAATAAAAAAAACCTTCATGTTTAGAAGATTAGTACTTTTTTGTTGGGCAAAAGATTGTTTAGATAACTTTATTATTCACAAGCTGAAATTTGGGCCCACTTTTGAAGGGGAACATCATAAAATTATCTTTCTAGCAAGCTTAAAATCATCTTGATTTGACTTTAAATAAGGGAGGTATAAGCATTTTCATGAGATCACGTGATGTTAGAACAACCGCAATTATTGCTTTTGTGCGTATGGTGATCATGGCTTTTGGGAGATTGCAATTGCCACTTTATATAGATGGTAAGTATGAAAATGCTCATTACTTCTAGAGTGATTTTGGGCTCATTCAAAATATAATTTTATGAGCTTACAACTAGAACTAAAATTATCACATTTGAAGACCATTTGACCTTTCAAAAGAGGGCTTAAAGTTTGGCTTTCGTAACTTAAATTGTTTATACAGCCAACACCACGTGGCTTAGGTAAACTAGATCTCCCTAATTACACCTCATTTATAAGTGATCTTAGGCGCATTGGAAAGTTAATTGAATAAGCTCTCCACTGAGCTATAAAAAGCCTCAATTAGGAATCATTTGGTCTATCATCATTTGATTATAAGATTGCATAATGCTGAAAAAGCCATACAAACCGGCATTTCAACTACTCGCTTAGTATAACAAGAATATAAATAGTTTTAAGTTGAATTTAATAGATAAATATTGAAAAGAATGAAAAAACTCTAAACCTAGATTTTCAACCATTTTTTTCATTTTGATTGTCTATCAAAAGCTTGTTTGGATGCACTTTCTTAAAGGAATTTTCAAAACATATAGTCTCACTTATATGACCAAGTGCAAGATGACACTTGAGTTTATAGAATGCATACAAACATACAGGAGCAACTAGATTGAAACGACATTTAATTAAGCCAAAGTCAACCTTTCGTAGGGTTTAGTTATAAACATGCCCTAATTAAGTATCTACCAATCAGCGACTTAGGAAATGAAATTAGCATGGTTTATTTTATTTTATTTTTTGTGGGCCCCTCGGATTGGCAACCACACTCTGGGAGGGTGCATCAAATGGGCCTTAAATAAAAATATCTATCAATTAACTACTTTAGGAATCAAATACTATAGTTTGTTTTATTTTATATTTTTTGGGCCGTCAAAATTGGTGACCATGCCTTAGATGGTTCGGCCTCATCTCATGCCACATGCAAATTTAGGGCAGGTTTATCAACAGTCATGCGCTGAAAAACGTATAACTTTTCCCTCCACTTCTATATCATCTTTTATTTATTTATTTATTTATTTATAACTTGGCACGGGGTGGTGGATTTGCTTCATTTTTCAGATCCAAATCTCCACCGGAGCGGATTAGGTGAGATCCGAGTAGGTAGGACCCCTAATTGTAGGGCTCTTATTGATATACGTTCCTTGGTCTATACCATCCAACAGTTTTGAAAGCTCTTTTTAGAATATGGTCCAAAAAATGAAACAAATTCAAATTCCATAGGGAATGGTGCATTGATATAATGTCAAATAATCAATTGTTCTAAAAGCTCGACCCTATAGAAGATGGTGCATAATTTATATCAAAGGACTTTAACAAAACAAATGGATGACTCCAAACCTCTCAATTCGAGGTGGACACGATGGGTGAATTTGAGGTCGACTATTGTTTATTAACTTAATAAATAAAAATTTATTAATAGTGTGACCGTAACCAATATGTAAAATAGAGGGGGTGTTCATGTAATAATCTAAAGTAGAAGGGAATTAACAATTATTGCTTCCTCCATTTCTCCGCTATTGTACGGCAAGCAACTGCAAGTCCAAATGTTTTTTATGAGAAATACTTTGATGCTCTGTGCGATGGATGATACTCAGGCAGTTAGAATTACTCAGATATTGCTGCCGTAGCATACATCTTATTCAAGCTAAACCGTTCAAATTGTGGGTATCATGTTGGATCCATCATTAACCAAATATTATTTGCTGGACGATAGTTGTTAGATGTTTGGAAATGAAAATATCCAATAGATTTATTTCATAAAACAGGTGTCCACAAGTTAGAGATTGTGTGGGCCAGATATTTCTAAAATACTCATAAAACATTGAGACCAGAGATAGAATGCCCATGTGGCGTGGGTGGGTCAGTGAGTGTGAAAGGCACGCAAAGTGGATTTTACACAAGATTCTGGTGAGCCCCAAAATGCCCTTGTGGCATGGCCTTACCTACTTCAAGGTAAGTGGGGAGCACACAGAGAGAATAGGCAAAATCAAAAGTTTACGCAAAATCAAAAGTTTACTTCCTCTTTGGAACTAATTGCAGGGGGGAAACTTAGCAATTGTATAGAGAAGAGACGTTAATTCAATCCAATTTAATTACAATCATTAATTTGTAATGGCCCAGCAGACATGCCTCTCACACTACTGATAAATCCACTCCGTACATAAGTTTCTCAAGATCATGATAGGACAGAAACTTAAAAATCAGGAAATCCAAGACTCAGGTGACGTCCACAATTGGAAACTCTGTATGATATTTATACCTACAGTCTATCTGAGTGGTAATAACCATATGAACGGTTTGGATGGCATATGAACATCATGGTCAGCTCTAAGCAGGTTTCGATGGTGGACATTTCTGTTCTTACTATTTCATGTTGTATGGCCCAATTGAGTTTTGAATCTGTATTATTTTTGGCCTTTTAGCCAATGTTAATCTTTAGAAACGGATGGACGGCGTAGATTTATTACTGTAATTTCTGTAGGCCCCACACAGCTTCATGTGGCCGGGGGCACAGGCAAGTCGCGTCCGGACAATGTGGCACACGTCACGGAAAGCTTCCATCTGGCACCATGCTGGCACATGTGTATACTTGTAAACAAGCAAGGCCGTGCGCACGTGTCGGCTTAGCAAACGTTTTCTAACATTTTTGCCAACATGACAAGTGCATTGGGATCTACATCGTGGGACCACTGTGATGGACAGCTCAGATCTGATGCATCTAAGCCACCCTGGCACGTGTCGTGGGAAGTAGATGAACTGTGTTATACACGCATGCAGGCTTAGCAAACTGCACAGCATCGATGAAAGAGGAGGGAAACTGCCCAAAGCATAAAGGAACATCACAAGCATATTCCATGATCGACCATGCCATTCATGACCACCTCGTGGAAAACGTTAGGTCTGCCGCACCATTTTTTTTTTTTTGGATAACCCACGTGATACAAACACGTGAAGGAGCTTCATGGGCCCATTGACTACATCCACGCTCATGTCATAACAGCTGGCACCCCTCATGGAGGTTTGTTTGCCCCACAGGCAGTGTATAGTTCAGCTCCTATACAGGCCCCCATATGTACCCACGTGGCATTCGTGTTAGACATCCAAGCCGTCCATTTCTTGGTCACGACATTGTAGATTCTTCAGCCTTAAATTCAACGTGGTCCATTGGTCAAGTTGGCCGCTTGGTACAGAACAAAAGGACAGCTTATAGAAACTTGTTTAGCCATTCATCATTTTAGTGCACTTTATCTGAAATTAATCAGCCTGAAATTAGAGCCAGGGAACCTATGAAGTGAGGCCCACCTGAAAGACGGCTTAGATGTTGTAAACATGGACCAGTTGGCACACACGGAGGTACGTGCAGGACCAATGTTACCGAATCCTGCTTTACAGTGGCAACGGTTGCCGTTGATTCCAGGAAGATTTCCAATGAGCTGTGATGATTTGACCGTTGATGGCTACATGATTTTAGTCGTTGCAAATTGCAATTGACAATTGACAATTGACAAGAGGAAGGGCAAGACCGTAAAAATATCCTACAGCAGAGACAAGAGAGAGGGTAAGACGGTAAAACGTCGCCCAGTCACGAGGATCGAGCAGTCTGCTCATTGGGCGGTCCTCGTGAAGACGGGATGGACGTTGACACACATCACATGTATACATATACGAGTCCTGCGCACGTATGTACGTGCGCACCTTTTTACACGTATTAGCATCTAATCCGAACGATTTATGTGATATGAAATTCCATTGGATAAAATTTTATCCCGATCTAAAATTCCATTGGGTCATAGAAAAGAGAAACGTAAACTAAGGTAGAAAACTGTATTCATTTTTTTATGACCCATCAAAAATTTTGGTCAAAGTAAAAATTAGACCGAGGATTTAATGAGGTACTACTTCACCTGATCCGTTCGAATTTGAGAATCACATTGAGTTTCCAAAAAAGTTTGCGCGAGTTTCATGTGAACTAATAAGTTGATGCTCGCATGCATATACACGTGCACCGTACGTAAGAAAGTTATATGCGCTCCTTCGTATAAGCCGTAAGAGGAGAATGCCGGGGATTCGTAAGAAATGACACTCCAACTGGGTTAGCTACCGCAAAGTTGAGTAGGGAGACTTAAATAACGCCATCAAGTTATGTGAGCCCACCTTGATGTATTTATTATGTCTACACTGCCTATTCATTTTTAGAGATCATTTTAAGACATGAGAAAAAGAATGGGCAGATTGGAGTGATTCCTACCACAAAAAACAAACGGGAGAGAGACTCCTATCATTGAAACCTTCGTAAAGTCTTCTGTGATGTTTATTTAAGATCCAACCGGTTCATAAGTTAACATAGACATTAAAGAAGGGAAAACACTTGTATCAGCTTGGTTGAAAACTTCTATAGCCCTTAAAAGTTTTTAATGGTGAGCATCACTCTCTCCACTATTTTCTGTGGTGGGGTCCACTCGAGCTTTAGATCTTATTCATTCTTTGGTTAATGCCATAAAATGATCTCTACAAATGGATGGCCGGTGTGGATACAACACATACGTGGTGGTGAGGCCCACAAGATAAGGGCTAGGTAACAGTGAATCCACTCCTGTGGTATCGACACCGCATCACGAAGAAGGTCGCCACTCACGCACAATTACATAATCCAACCGTGTTGTATGGTGGGCTCAGTGGGCCTCATCGTACTGTATAAGTTTTATCCACACCGTTCATCCATTTTTTCAAATAAGTTTAGGCTTTTCCCTCGAAAATAAAACAAATAAAAGGCTCAAGTCGGCCATATCACAGGAAACAGTGGTGGTAATGACAGCCAACATTGAAACCTTCCTTAGGCCCACTTTGATGTTTATTTTCCATCCAATCTGATCATATGGTCACACAAACCTGTATTAAGGGAAAGCACAAACGTATGGTTGATCCAAAACTTCTGCAACCCTTAAGAATTTTTTAATGGTGATTCAATCTCCACTGTGTGGTCTTTTTGACATTTGGAGCTTTCTAATTTTTGAAAATCTAAATTAAAATTATCTAAAAAAATTGGATGAACGGCATGGATAAGACCCGTACATCACGGTGGGCTGCACAGAGCACACCTGACTTGACCGATTCTGTCCAGGCAAGGCATGACACAATCCGCTTTTGTTCGCATGACATCTAACCCATGGCGGCGGGATGCGGATTTCCTGCGAAAGACAAGTTCCTTCGCGGGAACCGAGGTGGGGCCACTTTGATGTTGGTTGAGAAATCCTCTCCATCTTTTTTTTGTGAGTTCATTTTAATACATGATGCATAAAATAACAATATCAAATTCTCAAGTGGGCCGAAAATGTGATAATTGAATGTCCAGAGTTGAAATAATCATGGGCCACAAAAGTTTTGAATCATGCTAATATTAGTATTTTCAGTTCATCCCATGGAAATGATGTTATTAATGATATAGATGGCATGTAAACATCACCGTCACCAAAGTAGGTTTCAACGGTAAGAATTTGCCTATCCACATTTTCCTTCCGTACCTCACACTTGAGCTTTGGATACTACTTATTTTTGGTATTATGTACTAAAATGAACTCACAAAATGGATGGACGGAGAGAATTTCTCACAAACATCAAAGTTCACCACCTGGGCTCCCAGCGCGAAGGCTTTTGTAGGAAATCTGTGTCCAAGAATCGAAAACGGATTGGCTACTCCCTGCCACTGTCCCGATGGCTGGTGTTAGGTGCTCTGTGGACTCCACCATAATATATATATTTCATCCATGCCATTCATCCATTTTTAAAGATCATTTTAGGGCTTGATCCAAAAAACGAGAGGGATATAAATCTCAGGTGGACCACACCACAGGAAAACAATAGTGATTGGATATCCACCATTAAAATCCTCCTAAGGCCCACTGTACTGTTTATTTGACATCTAATCTATTGATTAGGTCATATAGACCTAGATGAAGGGGAAAAAATAAAGATTAACTTGATCCAAAACTTTTATGGTTCTAAAACGTTTTTAATGATCCACTCTCATTCAACATTGTTTCTTATAATGTGGTCCACTTGATATTGTGATATACCTCATTTTGGTCTCGCACCCTAAAATAATCTAGAAAAATAGATGGACAGCATGGATAAAACACATAAATCATGGTAGGGCCCACGGAGCACCCACCACCAACCATTGGGGGAGTAGCCAGTCCGTTTTAGTTAAAATCGGGAGCGGATCAGGTGAGACCCAGTAGTGGTCGTGAGATCCAGAAATGGGCAGCAGTTGTTTCCCATATCTGACTTGAGAATGGAGAGACCATGATGTATGTGTTGTATCCATACCGTCTATCCATTTATAGAGATCATTTTATGATATGAGCCAAAGAATGAATAAGATCCAAAGCTTGAGTGGACCCCATCATAGAAAACAGTGGAGAGAGTAACGCTCACCATTAAAAAATTTTAAGGGCTACAAAAAGTTTTCGATCAAGTTGATACTAGTGTTTTCCTTTCTTTAATGTCTGTGTGAACTTATGAACAGGTTGGATCTTAAATAAACATCACAACGGACCTTAGGAAGGTTTTAATAGTGAGTGTCTCTCTCCCTATTATTTTTTGTGGTGGGTCCCACTCCATCTTATAATTTGTTCATTCTTCTTCTCATGTCCTAAAATGATCTTTAAAAATGAATGAGCAGCGTGGATACAACAAATACATCAAGGAGGGCGCATGGAACTTGGTGACGTTACTTCAGGTCTCGTGACTCAATGCGTGAGTTTAGGAGCGTCATTTTCTACGCAGACTCTCTTGCTAAAATCCAGCCGTTCTCCTCATCTCACGGCTTGTACGGAGGCTTGCATATAACTTCCTTACGGTATGGTGTGCAGGAGACCACTACTTTATATATATATATATATATATATATATATATATATATATATATATATATATATATATATATATAAACACACGCACATGGGAAATGATTCTATACTGTCGGTGTAACGCCCGTGAAAAATCCGTACTTGGGCTCGAGTACCAACTCGACCCAAAATCGCGTAAAATTAATTTCCATGGAAATTAAGCGTAAGTTAGCTAGCGCAATGCTAGAGTAGTTGGGAAATAGTCCCTGATCACTTTAAATACGTTCTACAAGACCCAAATCGAGTAGAACAAACAACTCTATAATACTCTATAACCTCGGATCAAACTCTAAGCGGGTTTGTCCTCTGGACCACATTGAATTTTTGTATTGGATTTAGACCGCGCGTCGAAGGTCCGATACCTCCTATCTTAGACCGTTAGAACCGCCCAGCTGGACTTGACAATCATCTCGAAAATCAAGTCAAACCGATAATCACAGACTATTTCGTTGAACCCGGACTGAAGCGACCGCGAATAGGGACAGATTTGGAATTTCAAATTCAAATCTGGCACACGACTTGACGCGTCAGTATTGAGCGTTCTGACCGTCAGAATTCATCCAGATTACACCCTCGGATCAGGAAAAATTTCTATTTATTATCATGAGACTCTCAGCCCTGATCTACGTGCGGTGACCGTTGAACTGAAACTGGTCCGCCACGTGCGATCTGCGAACCCTGCCAGACTGAAAACTTAATACGTGCTACATCTGGTATGCATGAGCTTAAGTCTGATCGCAATCGACCAGGGGACCACCAGAAAGCAGTTTTTGGACCGAAACAGCCCCGAAATGGATAGGCACTAAGTAAACTTCGTTCCGGAGCCTATTTTCGGCGTTTTTAAGCTTATAAAAGGGGTTGAAACCCTCATTTCTCTCTCCCATTCGAAAATTGCAAACCCTAGGAAAAGGAGAGAGAGTTTGAGAGAGAGATTGGAAGGGATTTTTCCCGCTTCCGAGCCGCCGACTGCTAGTGCTTCAGCACTTCTTCCCAATCACCTGGTTGGTGATTTCTCCACTTTTTTAGGTATAAAATAACTCTAGAACTTGCTGATTTAGGGATTACCTAGATTCATAGCATGTTAGCTAATGTATTCCATAAATCAGGTTCTCCTACTGCCGTAAACGAAGCGTACACGCTCCGTTCAAAATCCCGCAACCGTAAGAGACTAGGTGAGGATTTTAGACGCTTTGATTGACGGTTTACAACGCTTTCAATGTCGTTTAATAGTAGATTATCGATGGCATCGCCGTTTGACATGTACAACATGCTCTCCGTTTCCTGTTTCGTAAATTAACGAAGAATATGAGATTTAGGGCATTTTAGTCACTTGTAGGAAGTGCGGTCTACATGCATAGTTTGCTGACGTGATTGACATGGTTTGTCGTCGCATTAGAGAGTTAGGAATGCTTGCATAATCAGTTTGGTGAAGAGATTCGCCTAGTTGCGCACTTTGAGTCTACATACTATATGTAGACTTAAGTGTGTAGTGTATGTGTTTGTATAAATGCTTGTATTAGTATGTATTGAGTTAAATGATGTTATGTAGTAGTTTGAGATGGATTTCTTGATTAATATGCTGACCTAAATGATTTTCTAATGTTGACCTTATGCATGATTGCATTACATGCATGGAAAGTATGCCTTGAAGATTTACTTAAGTTGAATGTTCTAACATGTGTTAACATGCTCACATGATTGTATTTCAATTCCAAACTTCTTACATAAATTGCTGATTTGATTCCATAAGTGTTTGGGACTACCCGTAGTCCAGGCAGTCGGTAACCGAGCGAATTCGTGGCTGACTGGTCATAGTCACGGACGACGCGTCGATGAATGTGATTCGTGTTTAGAGTTGGCGGCAGTGGTTAGGCCACGCGAAGTGTTTTACGCACTTCATGTCGTTCGACTTGAGATGCGGTCGCGCTAGTCGAGCCCGTCAAGTAACCCGACTGGCCGATGTATGTTCACCTTGTATGAGTCATAACTGCTTGAACCTAAGGTACTGAACTTACCATTGTAAACCCTGTTAACCATGGTACCTTGATCCACGAAGACTCATGAGCCGGGCATGGTGGTATGGGACACCGTGGTCGAGCTGTCGGCCTACGCTGGGGCCACAAACCTCCCCGTAGTGACCAGTGAGCACCTTAACTCGTGAGCAGATTATGGTGGTATGGGACACTATATTCTAGCTGTCGGCCTACACTGATCAGGCGACGAGCCCTTTGTAGTGACCGCGAGCGTATTCTGAGTCCACGGGAGGCGACGACCCTTCCGTTGCAGTAGAGTACGGTAGGCCTGTATTGATAAGGTGATGGGGGAGCGGTGCAACGAGTGCGAGCAATAGCCCTGACAGCCCTTGCAGCGACCTACGAAATATACATCGTATGCGATTACTAGGAGTGACGACCCTAGACAGGATCTGTGTTGGGATTGATACAAGGGAAGTACCTTAGTTTCCCAATCTTGCTGTTTGAATGGACTTAATAACAACTTGGAAATCATATTACCATAGCATTGCATGTGCCTGGAAGATGTGGAGCACTCTAGGGAGTGTGGCATGCCGCGGTCGTAAGATGTTGCCGCATGAGGGAGATCGTCGGTGAGGGCATACATCACGTCATGTCATCTTGCATTAACAACAGTATTAGGATTGTCTGATTTACTGCTTTACTATTATCGCGTGATTGAATTGTGAATATGATAATCTTTGCTCTATGATTCCACTGAGTTGATCACTCACTCCCACGTTACGGGATGGTGTTTGCAACACCCACCAGACCCTGTTGTAGGTACAGGTGAGACCGAGATCCAGGAGGTGGAGTCGGAGATCGACGAGGACCAGGATGAGTTCTCGTATATGCAGTACCACGACGGCTTCCCGTAGGCGACTTGGATCGAGGGGACATCAGTGGGACTTTCTTTTTTGAACATTATTCTTTTGTTATGTATATGTATATGAGACTCAGAGATGTAGTCATACTTTGGAGACAGATGAGATTACTTTATTTTTCCATACAGTGATATATACATTGTTTAGTCTTCCGCTTGCTTTTATCACTGGATCTGAAGTATGAATTGCAGTTTTGGTATACTTTTACTCATGTGAATGCTTTAAATCAGACAACATTGAATCATAACCATTTTTGTTGCATAAGTGACGGTCTGGAACTCGGGAGTTGAGTTTATACACGACCCCCGAATTTCAGGGTGTTACAGTCGGCCTCATGGAAACTTCCCATGAGCTCGAGCTGTGTGGGCCCCACTGTGATGCGTGTTGAACATCAACTCCATATATTTGATGGGTCCCCTTTAAATTATGGGATATCTAAAAATCAGCCGTATACACAAAACTCAGGTGGTCCATACCATCTAAACTCATGTGAAGACTTGCCTAAAACATATAAAAGAATTTGGTGGGGCTCACCTAAAATTTGGATGCATCTGAAACTTAGTTTGACCCCTCGTCCAAGTGGGACACACGTAATGGATGGGCTGGGTTTGTGAACCACATCTCGATGGGCCCAACAAATGATTATGAATGTTTTAATGGGAGGGTAATGCCTCTCTACTTTTGTATGTGGCGTGGACCATACAAGTCATGGATTGACTTGATTTTTAAGCTTGAGGCCCACCATGGAATGGTGCATCTAACTGATGGGGTAGATGTTAGACACGCATCATGTTGGGGCCCACACATCTTGACCCCATGGGAAGTTCCCATGAGGTTGACGGCATAGAACCATTTCCCCCCCTCCGTGTGTGTGTGTGTGTGTGTGTGTGTGTGTGTGTGTTTGCGCGTGTGTTGATATCTACTTGAATGGGCTTAAAAATAAAGTCAATCCATGACTTAGATGGGCCACACCACATACAACAATTGAAAGGGGTTATCCTCCCATTAAAACATTCATAATCATTTCTTGGACCCACTAAGATGTGGTTCACAAATCTAGCCCATCCATTGTGTGTGTCCCACTTGGATGAGGGATCAAAATAAGTTTTAGCTGCATCTAAAACTCAGGTGGGCCCCACCAAGTGCTTTTATATGTTTTAAGCATGTCTTCACATGGTTTTAAATGGTATGGCCCACCTAAATTTCATATATAGATGATTTTTGGGATATCCTATAACCTAAAAGGGACCCATCAAATGCATGGTATTGATGTTTGACACACATCACGGTGGGGCCTACACAGCTCGACCTAATGGGAAGTTCCCATGAGGTTGACCTTATAGAACCATTTCCACACACACACACACACTCAAGTGCACATCCCTTTGCGCACCACTGTACCTAGTATCATGGGAAATGTGGAAGGTCTTTTCTCACATAGGATGTGTCAAAGTCATCTAATTATGTGGGCCTCGCCATGATGTATGCATTATATCCAAATCGTCCATCCATCGTGGAAGATTATTTTAGGTCATGAGCCCTAAAGTAAGCCAGATTTAAAGCTCAAGTGGACCATATTGCATAAAGCAGTGGGGACAATGACACCTACCATTAAAACCTTTCCATGGCCACCATAATGTTTATTTACCATCTAACCTGTTGATAAGTTTAAATAAACCTGGACTAAGGGATAAAACAAATGTCGGCTTGGCCTAAAACTTGTGCCCCATTAGTGATCAATCACCATTGTCTCATAGGGTCTGGTCCACCTAAGAACTGGACCTGCTTCATTTTCTGTTAGAAAAAAATGTGTTGGATATACCGAAAATAAAATAAAAATAAAGTAAATATCAATTACGTTTCACTAGTCTGAATCACGTAAAAATGATACGATGTCCTTAAAGCATAATTCTTCCCCTTATCAATTGTTGATGGGTTACGGGTGAATTACTTTCAAGATAAGACAAGCATGTTTGGTTCCAGCGTGCAGCAATCACAATGGGTCCACTTAGGAACAATTGAAGGTAGCAAATCTGTTAAGGCAGAATTAGAGAGTAGAAATGTTCACAATATCTTATGAAGGACATCTGGAGTATCTAATGAGAGAGATTAGTGTTTCAAATGATGTATTTGGACCAGAATGATCTAGTTTATATAGGCACTAGGGAGTGGACCGTTGTTAGGTGGCCATCAATGGTTCAGAACGTTTAAAAAATGTTTCTGACCATTGATCATTAATTTTAACCGTTTTGGTCGTCGAATCAAAAGATCTGACTGTTAGATCATCATGGCTCGTCTGTTTTTGGACCGTTGTGGCTTTCAAGGCAGCTAGTCGTTTTAAAAAATGGATTACCATTTTGAATTTATGATCTGATCATTCTCAATTGCCTATAAAGTCCTGACTCATTTCAGACCCATCGCACTTATGCTCCTACTAGACCTCTCGCATCGCGATCGTATCGTCTCGCGACGGTTCGCGTAAAGTCATAAGAGAGTGATTACTCTGTGACACGATGCTGCGCTAACTAGCGCCACTACAACCACACTGTCCATGCCCATGCCCTAGCCCTCACCCACTCCTGTGCCCGAGTGCGAGTGCGCGAGCGCGCGTGCGTATATTCTAGTGCTATGCACTAGAACATGCAACCTAAGCATCACAGTCTCCAAAATATCTAAGAAAGAATACTATGCACATATCCACATATAAACTCCAAAATTCTTTATATCATTTCTGATGTGGGACTAAAAACACACACGACACTTTTTAATTTGAAATTTTTAAAAATTATTTTGGCGGCAAATTCCCAAAAATTCTAAATTTTGAATTATTTTCAAAAACCACAAATTTTAACAATCCCCCACTAGTTTTTAAAACAATAGAAAAAATTTCTGACATAGAATAATAGTTACTATGCATAAAGAAAAATATCTTGTGATTTATATCTTTCTTTAGTGTAAGTATTTTAAAGTTATTTCAAAATTTCTGATCGCCGCAACATTGAACCAGTTATTCCTTGATGATATAACCAAAAATACTACACACATAATAGCTTTTGCGTTATGTTTTCCTTCATAATACTCGCTTAACACTTTTAATGGCCATGTGCATATCCTGTTTCATGAATGATCCCGAGATAACTTAACTCTCATGAGAAGCGGTACCACTTCTACGTTCACATAAGTGAAATCCTTCCAATGTTTTCATTACTTAAGACACTTGTCCTATTTGATTGGATTTCATTAAGAGTTTTAATACTCAACCCTCTTTTATAACGGTCAACACTTTCATCCTATATGAGGCTATTTAGATTTAGTGCTGAAAGTTTCCAGTTATCAGTGATTTGTTGTTACCCATCGAATCCAATCTTTAGAGATTTTCTAAGTTTGGGTTGGGTTTTTATCACTGGTGGAACTTTGATTAAAGAGTTTCAATCCTATTCCTCTACATGTTGTCCTTACTACCTCTCTCGTAAGAGGTTTAGTAAAAGGATTAGCCAAGTTATTACTTGACTTCACAAATAAGATCGCAATGATTCCATATTGAATCAATTGTCTTATATAATCATGTCTCAAATTTATGTGTCTAAACTTCTTATTATAGGTACCGTTGTAAGCTCTCGCTAGAGTGACTTCACTATCACGATGAAGTGAAACAGCCAGTATAAGCTTCACATAGAATGTGATTTCTAATAAAAGATCCCTTAACCGCTCAGCCTCTTTGCCTATAGCAGCCAAAGCTATGAACTCAAATTCCATTGTTGAGTGCGTTATGTAAGTTTATTTCTTAGATCCCTAAGATACAGCTGCATCTCCTAAGGTGAATATCCACCCTGTAATGGACTTGTTGTCCCCCACACTCAATATCCAACTTCCATCGGTATATCCTTCTAATATTGCTAGAAATTATGAGTAAAATTGTGACGCCCCGGTCACTGCTTCATATGGGGGGGCATATGTGGGTGGGCGCACATGTGGGCGAGCCCCAAAGCTGGCTGACAGGTTACTGTGTGGCTGACAGGCTACTGTGCTAGGCGAGCTACTGTTGCAATTGACTATAGCGTAACTTGTCCCACATCGGAAGAGTTGTCTGAAGTTATAGTGGTTATATGTGGAGTGTCACCTTATACTGTATGAGGCCTTTTGGGGACAATCCCAAGAACAAAACCGTGCGGGCTGTGCCCAGAGCGGATAATATCATACAGTGTGGGCATGAGCTTTACAAAAATAGCCCTAGTTCTTTAGTTTCTTTCAAATAACCTAGAACTCTACTTATAAGTTTTTAGTGTTCAACAGTTGGATTACTAATAAACCTACTTAGTTTACTCATAGTGTATGCTATATCCGGTCTTATATATTGCATTGCATACACAAGATTGCCTATGATACTAGAATATTCTAGTTGTGGAACTGCTCTTCTACTTTTTTCTTTCAACTTAATACTTAGATCAAATGGAGTTTTTGTCTCTTTGATTTTCAAGTGGTTAAACTTGATTATTATTTTCTCAATATAATGAGACTGACACAACGCATAACCCCCACTATATTTTTTAACCTTAATACCTAATATAGTATCCACTTGTCCAAGATTTTTTATTTTGAAAACTAAAGAGAGAAACTTCTTTGTTACAGTTACACCTTCCATTTTGTTACTGATTATTAACATATTACTGCCTACAAGCATATGATTACAATATAATCATCACATATTTTTGAGTGTATGCATTTATCAGTAATGTTATGTGCAAAACCATAAGACAGAACTTTAGAATCAAATTTATCATGCCACTATTTTTATGCTTGTTTTAATTCATATAAAGACTTAATAAGTATACACACTTTCTTTTCATTTCCTAGTAGAACTATAACACCTTGAATTTTCGCTATTTTGAAATTACTAAAAATCCTTAAATTTTCTTTTTTATAACTAGCTACGTCATCACTTACTAACCCTCGACACTCGAGATGGGCTTATATGCGGTCGATATTGATAAAGAACCATACAAATAGGATTGATCGACCGTAGAAGACCAACGAATCTGCCCGATCACTTAAACATCGAACTTAGCCTAAGGATTTGTTCACGTAAGGTCCAATTCTAGCCGACTTGTCACTGACTAATTGAGATGACCGTAACTAAATAAAGACATGCCAAAAGTTGTGATAACTAAGGTTTAGATCTTAATTAACAAAACAAACTGAGTCCTTTTAGCCTAAGAACCGATGGTTTAGAGTGATTATAATCGAATCTTCATTTTCACTAGTTGCGAATAGGTCATACTATGAACTTAGTTAATCCAAACCCTAATAATTATGCACAAGAAATCTTGATACCTAATTCATTCAAGAAATGCCCCGATTTCCAAACGAGCTCTATATCGCTCGTTAGTGGGCCATTAGTTTCGAAACTATAGAATAATGTACGTCTCACTGGGCTTGATGCCCATCACGGGTGGCAAACTAAGAAAGTGCCTAGAACGGCTCAACTTGGGCTGAAAGCTAAGTGCTTGCAATGCGCAAATCTCCTAGGCCAAAATCTGAAACTTGAGTGAAATAAACCTTCCGTTCTTTCCTGAAGTGATGGCTTTTTTATTGTTATATCACAACCAAACTCGAGGCATGAGTTAATGATATTTTCCTTCTCATATCCGTATAACTGCGGCCCCAATCGACCAACGGTGACCATTAACTAGACTTCTAATCATATTCGTTGATTGACACATTCAAATGGCGGGCCGATCATATCCATGCATAGATCATCATTAAGGCTAATTATCCTACAGTGTATATCAACATGTACACCCTATAATGGGCCTTAGAGGTTAGAAACACTCCCCCATAAGGCTAGTGTAATGAAAACTTAGCCTTTGGGACCATTTGTGCAACATCTGACACTATATAAAGCCCTCATTTGGGCACCCCCTCTCCCCATACGAATTTGTGTTTTTCAAAAAAGAGAATGAGGAATAGAAAGAAGAAGAGAAGAATAGTGAGAGTAGGAGTGAGGAGGCTTTAGTGCTTCCCTTTATCAGTTTCTTCCAATCAAAGCCCTAACATCGATCATTTTCCTCCACCGAATCTACCCCATTCACAATTGAAAGGTAAGAAACAAACCTACTTCTTAACCTAGGTTTTTCTAAGATGAATTGTATGGATCTCACGTATTTTTTGGTGTTTGTATAAGAATTTGTGATTTTTCCCAAATCCATAACCGTAAGAGCTTAAAATTGAAGATTTCTTCTTAATGGTGCGGGCCATTATCTCTATGTTATCATTTATCGACCTTTAAGGGTCTCAGTTAATGATTAGATGATTGTATATGAATTTGTACATGCTAATATGTAAACATTTTTATTTGTTTATAATATATGTTATTTGTTAGATATGGATGCTCACATGTTTAATGAAATACTTGAATGGTGGAATGTATTATTTTTTCGATGCTCATGTGTTTGATTTAATACTTAAGTGATTATATTACTTTATACATACTCACATGTTTGATTTAATGCCTTAGTGAACAAAGTATCCTATGTATGCTTACATGTTCGATGAAATGCCTAAGTGGTTGTGTAGTAGAACCTATGCTATAATTATGTGATTTAGTATTTAATCCATAGCGATACTTAGGATTGCTACAATGTTGGGTCAGTTGGATAACCACCTGAACTAAAAGGGTGGCCCAAGTTAAAGCGGTCACCTTAGGCTTGTTCAATTGACCTGGGTTGAACATGGATGACCGACAGTAACTGGACTATATGGGCTACTTGCACCTAATGTGGTTGTGTCATGGTTCTCCTAGGTTAATCAAATTACTCAACTAGCCGACTGATCATGTATGTTCATAATGTATGATAGTACTAAATGAAATCTAAGATACCTCATTCCCAATGGATGTGTCCATTCATAACCGTAGTGTGATACGATCCCACAAAGACTCATGAGTCGAGCATGGTGGTGTGGAACACCGTGTTCGAGCAGTTGGCTTACGCTGGGGTGACGAACCTCCCCGTAGTGACCAGTCAGTAACTAAGACTCATGAGCTGAGCACGGTGGTATGGGACATAGTGTCTGAGCTGTCGGCCTATACTGGGGTGACGAGCCTCCCCATAATGACCAGTGAGCATTGATGGAGGTGACAAACTATTGTTCGAACGACCCTTGTTAAATTATCCGGCCGATGGTTGCATGCTAGAGTACCATTCGAACAACTCAGGGCATGAATGGAATTGGGTGACGAGCTATTTTTCTCTGTGTTTTGGTTTTATGTGATAAACCCGCACCTCAGAATTGAGTGATCATACCGGTATTGGGTGATGATTCATATTGGGTTGATCCTCATACATTTAAGTATTATGTTGTACCTTTAGAATTATTGATTTGTGAGATAAATGGGTGATATCTAAAGTTGGATCAAGAGACACTGGTAAAGAGTCGCTACGTGCGACAACGAGCCACATGATCCAGATATGGACTCGTGATATAGCGTCGGTATCTTAGCTTCGCCAATATGCTAGATGAATTGAACTTAATAATTACTTGACTAACATGATCATGTCCCGTATTACATTAGTTAAAATGTGACGGAACCGGCGTTGAAGTCGCACGTTTGGTGGAGTGTTATCATTTGTGAACTAAGTGGTCGGAGTTGCGTGTGAGAGAGTGTTATTTGGAAAGGGCATGCATCATGTCATATCTTCATATGCATATTTAACAAGAGTATTTAGGACATGTTTGATTTCTTGTTTTATCATTATCTGCGCTGATTGGGTTGATAACATGTGTAACTTAGAACTAATGGAACCACTAAGTTAACTACTCACTCTCACCTGGGACGGTGTTCTAAAACACTAACCAGAACATATTATAAATGAAGGGTTGATGGAGCTGGACGAGTTGGAGGATGCCGACATGGACGACAAGGAGGAGCGAGCACACTACCAGACTTATAGTAGATCTTTCTAGATTGAGCTCGTCGACCATGGGGATTGGGCTAGGGCCCTAATCACTTTGGGGACATATGTATGGGTGGGACTGGTTCCCTATTTAGATATTTTTAGATTTTTCGTTTGGATATTTTTACATTTAGTGGCACTTGATTATGCTTTATGACTTATTTATGCTTCATGCATTGTTAAAATCTCCATTGCTTATGACATCATCCAAATGTAATCAAAGTCTGAAGCCCATTATAGCACACGTGGCATCCGGAAATTCAAGAGCCGAGTTCCTGCTCAACCCTTGAAAATCCAGGGTGTTATAAGAACAAACCCTTCTAGTTGCTCCATGTATACCTCCTCATCTAGGTCATCATTCAGGAATGGTGTTTTCACGTCCATTTGATGGATAAGAAGATGATGTATAGATGCTAGAGCGAATAAAATCATAATCGATGTTATTCTAGCCACTGGTGAATTTGTGTCAAAATAATCGATTCCTTCTTTCTGTTGAAAACCCTTAGCAGCAAATCTTATCTTAAATGTTTGAATTGTACCATTGGTATGATATTTTTTCTTAAATACCCACTTACAACCTATTGATTTAGAACCTGGAGGTAGATCTATCAGTTTTCATGTTTGGTTAGATATAATAGAATCCATTTAATCATTAATGGCCTCTTTTCAAAAGGCGGAGTCTCTTGAAGTCATAACTTCACTAAAGATTTTAGGTTCGTCTTTTATAGTTAAAACCATAGGTATTTTTCTAATGACATTCTCTCTATCACCCGAGAGTTGCTGAGAGTCTATTTGATCATGATCAAAACTCTTCTATACTCTTGCTCTTTGACTCTTATGAGGTTCGCTTGGTGTTATGACTTTTAGTTGTATTTTTTTATAGTTTCATTAGGAGATTGAATCTTAGCATTCTTTTTCTTCATGAATACAGAGTTCTCAAAGAACTCTACATCTCTAAACTTTATGATTACATTGGAGTCTAAGTCTATAAGCCTTACTATGTTGTGCATATCCTATAAGGATACACCTGATAACTCTTGGTCCTAACTTAGTTATTTTAGGTTTTGGAGTTCTGCAATATGCGAGACACCCTCACACTCTAAGATACCCTATATTTAATCTTCTTCCTTTCCATATTTCGTACAAAGAGGTCTTGGCTTTCTTAGATGAGATTCTATTTAAAACATGACATGCAGTTAACAACGTTTTTCTCCATAGGTATAATGACAACTTTGTTTGTATTAACATTGAGTTGACCATTTCAACTAAGGTCTTAAATGCACTAAATGCTTCATCTTTTGAGTTTAACGGATATATATATATATATATATATATATATATATATATATATATATATATATATATATATATATATATATATATATATATACATATCTTGAACAATCATGTATAAACGTTATAAAGTACCTCTTCCCTTTATGGATAAGAACACTATTTAGTTCACATACATCAGTATGCACTAAGTCTAAAATTTAAGATAATCTCTTAACACTTGGAAATGGTTTTCTAGTTATTTTAAACCATATAAATATTTCACATTTATCCTTGTCATTATCATTATATGATATTAGGTTGTTCTTAGCCATGAGTTTTATGGTACTATAGCCAATATGAGCTAGTCTATCATGCCATAGCATAACAGACTCAATCATGTAAGAAGAAAATTCTTTTCATTTAAAGAAAATTTAATCATCCTATTACAAACATAACCCTTACCCACAAAGTTCCTATTCTTGGACAAGATCAGCTTGTCCGATTCAAACATAACCCTAATCCCATGTTTGCTCAAGAGATGCCTTGAAATAAATTTCTCCTTATGTTTGAGACATGCAGAACGTTGGTCAGGATTACCTTCTTTCCATAGGTAAAGAGTAATTTCACGGTTCATTTGCCTACGACTTTCGATCGATCTTCATTTCTCAATTGAACCTTTTGATCATTGGTCACGTCTTCATAGGTTTTAAAAACAGATCAATCGTTGCATATATGGATTGTGGCACCTGTATCATACCACCAACCGAAAATTTTCTCTTGAACTAAGTTCACTTCTGTGACCATTGCTACCATATCATCGTCTACTATATTAGCCTCTTTCTTAGGCTTTTCACGGTCCCTACCAATACAGGAAAAATGTCCAGTCTTACTGCAAACATAATAAGATCCCTTGGGTTTACCGTTTTTAATTCTTTTGTGTTTTCTTGAATTTCCCTTAATCTTTGTTAAGTTTAAGAGAATTAGATTTCTCATAGTTATTGTTTTGGGATGGTCTTTTAACTGCATTCACCTTAGATAATGATGCACCATTAGCGTCATCCTTCTTATTTCGGTTATGGAATTCTTTTTCAATACAAAGATATCTTTGGATTTGTTCCAAGGTGAATTCTTTGAATTTATGTGATAGTTTCTTCCTGTAGTCTTTCCAGCTTGGAAGCAATTTTGTGATAATAACTCCAACTTGAAAGGATTCAGGTAGGTCTATTTTTAAAGCCTTTATCTTGTTTACAATTAATTATAATTCATGGATTTGGGTTAGCAATGGCTTGTTGTCTATTATCATGAATTTTAAATACTTAGTAATTAGAAATTTCTATGTACCTTCCTCTTCAGCCTTGTACTTGTATTCCAGTGCGCTCCAGATTTCTTTAGCTGATGTGGTCCCCGTGTGCATATCGTACAACCGACCAGAGAGAGTATTGAGAATATGGCCATGATACAACAGTTCATCTTCTTGTCGCTTGATCCTAGTAGCGACCTATTCTGGAGTATTAGTGTCATTTGCTTCAGGCAGAGGCTAGAGAGTCGGGTCTAGGATGTAGAAGATCTTTAGTGTAGTTAGCAAAAATTTCAGCTTGCCCTATCACCTAGTGAAATTTGAACCGTCGAACCGATCCAATTTGATCATATCTTGATTCATCAGTTCGACTGATGCAATACTTTCGGTATCTATAATCACACTTTAAGATTATTAGAAAAAAATGTGTTGGATATACCAAAAATAAAATAAAAATAAAGTAAATATCAATTTCGTTTCATTAGGCAGAATCATGTAAAATGATATGTTGTCTTTAAAGCATGATTCACCCCCTTATTAATTGCTGATGGGTTACAAGCAGATTGCTTCTAGGATAAGACAAGCCTGTCTGGATCCGGCATGCAGCAATTACAATTGAACACAACAAATCTGTTCTGGCAGAATCAGATAGTAGAAATGTTCACAATATCTTATGAAGGAGATCTGGAGTATCTGATGGGAGAGATTGGTGTTTGAGATGATGAATTTGGACCGGAATGGTCCAATTTATATACGCATTAAGGGATAGATTGTTGCTAGGTGACCATCAACGGTTCAGAACATTTGAAAAACGTTTCTTACTGTTAATCATTAATTGCATCTGTTTCTGGTTGTCGGATCGGAAGATCTGACTGTTGGATCATCATGGCCCATCCGTTTTCGGACCGTTGTGGCTTTCAAGGCAACTAACCGTTTTCAGAAACGGCTGACTGTTTCGAATTTATGATTCGACCGTTTTTAGTCGCCTATAAAGTCCTGACTCATTTCATACTCATCGCACCTAGGCTCCTCTTAGACCTCTCTCACCGCAATCACACCATCTCGAGAGGGAACGACACGATGCGCACGTGTGAAGTGTAAAGTGCGCCAACTAGCGCCATTATAGCCACACTACCCATGCCCTCCCCCATACCTATGCACGTGCACGTGTTCCAGTGCTACACAATATAACACAATCTAAGCATCACAATATCCAAAATATCCAAGTAAGAATACTATTCACATATCCACATATAAACCCCAAAATTCTTTCTACCATTTTCGATGTGGGACTAAAAGCAGACACCGTACTTTTTAATTTAAAATTTTTAAAAATCATTTTGGTGGAAAATTTTCAAAAATTCAAAATTTTGAATTATTTTTAAAAACCACAAATTTCAACATTTTCAGTTTCATGACATAAAACGATACGTTAAAACAGATGAACAAGGATATAGAATACATACATCAAGGTGGGCCTCATGATATGGGTGCATCGTCTTGGGGCAGGCTGGGGTTGTCTCCTTTTCCGTTCCACCCCCACACCATCCCACTCGTATGTGATCGCCTGCAAAGCATTTGCTAGGTGTGCCCCACTGTAATGATGGTAAGAAATCCATCGAGTTCATCCGTTTTTACAGATTACGTTAGATCATCGCCCAAAAATGAAGTAGATCAAAGATTCAAGTGAGGAGCATAACAGGAAATAGTGTTTTCCTACGAGGATTGAATGTCCGCTTTTGAAACATTCGTGGGGCCACAGAAATTTTTGATCAGGTTAATATTAGGGTGTTTTTAGTTCATCCTAGCAGGAATGACTTAAAGAACACTATGGATGGCATGTGAACGTCCTGGTGGACACCTGGGAGGTTTCAATTGCTGGCATTTCCATACCCACTTTTTCATGTCGTGTGGCCCACTTGCATTTTCTATCTGCCTCATTTTCAGGTCTAGTGGCTGGCATGATCGGGCAAAACGGATGGACCGGGTGGATTTTTCACAAGCATCATAGTGGGCCCTACCCAGCTTCCGTCACTGGACGTTCCTGAAAAAGGCTTTGACAGGCAAACAAGGAAGCTGCTTGTGTGGTATACTACACACCATGTATGTCACCAAGTTTTGTGGGATCCACTATAATGTATGTGTTCTATCCACACCATCCATCTATTTGACGAGATTATTTAATGGCATGGACTCAAAAATGAAGCATATCTAAATTTTAAATAGACCACACCATAGAAAGAAGTGGCAATTGAATGGCTAGCATTGAAAATTTCTTAGGCCCTTAGAAGTTCGGGATCAAGCTGATAATTGTGTTTTTTCGTTCATCCAGGTCTGTGTGATCTTATGAACTGGTTGGATGTAAAATAAACATCATGGTGGGCCCTGGAAACTTTTCAATGGTAGGTATCATTGTTCCCATGGCTTTCTGCGGTATGGTCCACTTAAGCTTTAGGTCTACCTCACTTTGAGGCCATTACCTATAGTGATCTCACAAAATGGATGGACGGTGTGGTTATAACACACGGTGGGATTCACATGATTAGGTGACCTCAACACATCTTGCGGAGAGGCTCTGAGGTACGATTTCCGCACGACGCCATACACTGAGGTTGTGCAGAGAGGCATATACGCACGGATGCGCACGTGATCATTCCTCTCTCTATATATATGTGTTATGGACACAAAATCTGAACGATACCAGTGATGCGACACCCCTTCAAACCCGTGAGCGCAACTCCCACCCTATCTAAAACTTTGGTAGGCCATAGCAAAGAGAGATGCAAGAAATTCCTTTTGCCATAGCCCACGAGTGTTTTGGATGGGGTTGAAAGTTGGGCCACCAGGGTTTCAAGGGATGCCGTATCATGTGGACCATTCAGATTTTGTTCTCATGACCCGTGTACAAGGGTGTGCACGTGTATCCATCTAATAAGGTGCACGGGTGAGCATTCCTCTTTCTCACCCACGCACCTTCTTATGTGAGGACCTATGTGTACAATTTGCACACATGTCATGGGCATAGAATTTGAATGGTCAATGTGATGCGACACTCCTTGAAACCTTATCAGCCCAACTTTCAGGCTGGTACAAAACTTCGGTGGCACTACACCAAAATTGTCATTTAGGAACGGTTTAAAACCGTTCCTAAATGCTTCAAGAACTTATCTGAAACGTCGCAGAGAATCAGGAACGGTTCAGAACCGTTTTAGGTACTGTTTCAGTTTTTAGAAACGAAATTTTAGCACCGGTTTTAAACTGTTCTGGTGCCAACTGTCACATTTTGGGTAAAAAATTTAAAAAACGGTTTTGAATGCTTATTAATGTTGCCAACTGTCAGATTTTAGGACAATTTTAAAAACAATTTTAAACCCTTTTGTTCATTGTATGAGAGAGAGAGAGAGAGAGAGTGGGGTATGTAATCTACTTGTATTATATGCCAAATAATTACATAAATAGAAGAAAAGGACAATAGAATGATTCACACACATAATAATCTTTTCCTCCTTTTCTAGTACACATTTCAATTTCAATACAACATTTCATTTCCAAGCTTCTATAATCCAACAATTCCTTGCTCTTTTTTAAAATGATCACTCTGCCTTCAGATATGACATCCGCTGCAAATCTTCCTCTTCAATGTCTTCTCTTCATGAGCTGTTAATCCTGTGCACATCCCTTCCTATAGTGGCTGGAAGTATTGGTGCTATTGCTGCTGCTGTTGGGCTTGAATCAGCTGCCCGAATGGCTGGAGAAGGCCTAGAGAATGCTGCTGCCTACTGTTTGACACGGGAACTGCATGCTGTTAATCCTGTGCACATCCCTGATAACTCTGGGCTCTTCAACTCTGGCAAACTGCATTGCTCAACAACCACTAGACAACACTAAACAATTAGGGAAAAAAAATCTACTTTCTCCTTCACATGAACTCGTAAAGGATCTCAGGTTACAAGATTATCACCTTCGCATTTTCTTCGCAATGCTTTACGACTGCTAGAATGTTTGACTAATGACCATGCACCAGCCAATTCTCAATACAAAAAATCTAACAATCATCAACCGTCCAAACAGAGAAATACACTATAAAAAGTCTTTAAGTAGCAGCCCAAATGCCTTAAGATGGGCCTCATATGATCCGCAACATTCAATCATCTTCTTTGAAGTTCAACACCTTAATTGAAAAAGCAAAGACAGTGGCGAAGAGCATTGTAAATCCAATAACAGCACCGGCAACTGCTCCCAAGAAGCCGTGTTCGAATCCAAAGTAGTCCTCTGTGAAGACCTTCACCGTTAACACCACTCTCCTCCATAGGAGTTTCCAAGTCGCCAAACTGAGAAACGACCATTCCATACAAGGTCTATGCAACGGGACATGCCCAATAATACCATCTCCACCATATTGGGATTCTCTGTAATCAAAAGAAGAAATTTTAGTTCCCCATATCAGGGGAAAAAAGTGTATAGAGAGATTGGATTTAGAAATTACAGGTCAGGGAATTAGGAATCCTGCGAAGGGATTCCATATTGCATAAAAAGCAGATGAAACTATCGCAGCAATGTCATGATTAGGAGCCATGCCAACCACCATCATCCTGTGAAGAAAATAGTCCAGAAAAACTTGGCAACAGTCCACTCGAATGCAATCATGGTGTAGACAATGATAGAGTATATTAGAGTCTGAACCAAGATATATGGAACCTTGATTGCAACCTGAAAATGAAAAAGAAAAAATAAACAAAAACAGTTGAGATACAACTCAAAAACATTGCAAAAGTATTTTGGTCGGTAAAATCAGTTACCTGTGCAAATGCATACAGCAAAGCCGAGTACATTCCAGCAGCCCGCTCTCTGTCGAAGACCATTCGTTCAATGGCCACCACTGGCTGCACAGATGCAGCATTTTCAATTCCAATGAACAGAACTGCTATGTACATGGAACCCATTGCATTGAGCAGATCCTGTCGTTTACTCCTGCAAAAAATAAATTGCCATTGCATCAACATAGTCCAATTAGTGTTAAGTAAACAAATTCAATTTGTATTTAGACAGTAACAGAACATAGTAAAAATCATATGTTCTTGTGCTGAGATCAGGGGCATCTCTTTGCTTACACATCACCCATGGCACTCCAGTCTTTAGCCCAACTGCCATGTTTCCAGCCCATTGAACATAAGATGCTCCCTTCTCCTTAAATGCAAGCTCGATAATGTTATATTCGTTTTCGATCTGGAACCACCAAAGAATATTAAGCTAATCGAGATTAAGAGGATTAAGTAAGACCATACTTTCAATTTGGAGGAGGGAAGTTACAAAGGAATTGAACCTGTGATAGGATAATAGGACTGCCCTGAGATGCATATAACTTCTGTCTCTTCATCATGTTCACAATCATCTTTGTAAACTTCTCCATATGATACTGAATATTGAAAATTTTCAGTAAGAGGTCATTGAATGTGCATGTAAGCTTATGTATTCATTTCATATCAATAATGGAAAAGAAGAATCATGAGGAAGAAAACCACCTTGAATGGTGGATTATCTGTGTATACACCTTGTTACGATTCAACATTAGAACAAGGAAAGGATTGATCCAGTGGACTAACACCAATCAGTAATTTTGTTTTTACTATAAAGACCAATAAAATGAAGATGTATGGATACTTGCATCTGGTCAAGCAGTTGGGGAACTGATAGAAATGAATGGTGTAAGTAAGATCTAGAAGCCCAAAACGTAATTCCCAACAAGGAATTAAAACTAGATTTTGGACTGCAACTGGCTCAGGTATTAAAAGCCCAATGATCTCTCAACAATTTAATAATAATAGTAAAAATTCATTTGAAGAGGAACTTCAGGCATGTATGGTCAAGCTATCCCACCTGAGTATCATTGTGGCCCACATGGCTAGCAGAGCTGCCTGATTTCCTAGCCATTTGGGACACATGAACTGGTGGTGTACATGAACTGCCGTAAGTACAAAAATAAAAAGGTATCAAATTCAATTTCAGTGAAATCATGAAAGTAGAAGTTTCAGTTGTCTATACCATTGATCTATTAAAGAGATAATCACATGGAATCACTCCAATGGGGATTTTCATGGCATTGCATCGCACCATAGGAAAGAAACACGGCTGAGCCTCGAGTGCCTTTTTTGCAAATCGAAAAGAAGGATTACCTGAAATCATGAAAGTAAAAGTTTCAGTTGTCAGCCACTCTGACTTACCATCTAACTGGTATCCGAGCTCACTCTTTGATAACTCCCACAATCTTAGATATTTTCTTTTCCACTTTCTTGTGATTACTTACATAGAAATTTCAGATCTAAATTTGCAGAAGATCATGACTAGAATCAGCCCAGAATTTATCCATTTGCATCAATTCCCCAAGAAAAACTCTAGACTTCACTTGTGTTTCATACTCTAGCCCGACTAGTTATTTAGAATCTAAAAAGAGAGATTATTAGAGATCAAGTAAAAGAATCATGCATGCATGCATGTTTATTGGAGTGAGAAGGTTCTGTGCCTTAGCATATAATGTGTGCTTCAACCGAAGCAAGTTTCTCACTGATTTTGATGCCAAACTCCTTTGCATAAGGACCATTGTGGTAACTGGTAAGTATTGTGGTGAACTGTCTAACCAAAGAAAAATGAAGTTTCAGGGTAATTCATTCTGACACAAGCATTAACAAAGAGTAACTACAAAGCCAGTGCCAATCACCATGTTGATGCACTAAAGAATAGTTTCCAGGAATTTCATGTGCTTGCTCTGCATACTTTTGGAATGTTCTCGAGGCATGGTAAGAATAACTTGCATTTTTTTTGTCCGACATTGGAACATCTTTTGTGTTCAAGCCTGATAAATAGCAATACTTTTGGGGAAGTTCTCCATTATTCTCTAAGCAGATCTATTGGGGATTGCAACTAATTTGGTCTGTATCATCTGTTTCACATGTTATTCAATCTCTATGTACTTTATAAATTAAAAAAGCCCTAAGGTTTGTATTTAATGTACTCTCAAATGGTAAAGAAAACATAAATTTAGTATCACAAAGGTATAATACACATGTAACAGGATTTCTTTCATTCAGAGGCTCTAAGCTCTCAAATCAATGCATTCCCAAATTACTTTCTTTTTGTTCTAACAAAGCAAAAATTAATTAAGGGGTTGCCCCAGTTTCCTTCAATCGGGATAGACCTATGTCAACGTATATGATTTTTGGGCCAATACATATGAGATCCCAACAAAGAGAGGAAATTATACAGAAGACAAGGAAGAAATGAAAAAGATGAAAGCATAAACAGAAGGATCCAGAGAAGCAGAGCTTACCCAGGTTTAGATGCAGAGTTGTGTTTACTAGCAAGGAATGATTGCATGCACAGGCACTTTTCCCAAAGCAGTATCATTCATATGCTACACCAAAATACAAAGTAAAAAAACTAAAAATAGTGAAATTCAGATTTACTGCAGCACTTGAAGATGGAAAAGTGTAATTATTAGGCACTCAGTAGGAAGTGAATCTGACACAACCCACCAAACATGGGGTATCTACCTTAAAATCTGTGCAACAAATGAATCTGACACAACCCACCAAGACAGTAGGAAGTGAATCCAGTTGTGTAAATTTCTTTAGATCAGTCATAGTTAAACAATTTAGTTGGTATTTTATAACAGCTGTAAACGGTCACACTGTATAAGTTCTCTTTCTTTTTTACAGTAATGCAAATTCATCGAACCATTCAATGGAATTGACTGGCAATTTTTAAAAGGGGAGTTCTGCAAGACTCAGGCAGCATATGACGATACAGAGGCACTCAAAAATCGTACACATTGTATACATTAACTCATAATAAAACAATTAAATTGTAGAATCCACCATCGCTAAGTCACAATCCCAAATCCGATTGTTTGAACAGTCCTAACCTCTGATTTGTGAACACTTGTTAACCATCCAATAAATGTCCCACCAATCCAATAGTCAAATAATCAAACGAGCTTAATTTTTATTCATGATACATCTACTGGGAACACCATAATTTGGACGGCATAATTTGACTTGTATGCCATGTATGCAATTTCTAAGTAATTTCTAAGTGCCTGCACATAATCCATCACACTGTCAGAGTATCTAAAGTTTCTATTTTTAAAAGCAACCACCTATAATCCGTTCAAGTGCCCAAGCAAAGGTGAGAAATGCTAGCCAAATGTAGATGGGAATGGGAAAACTGGAAGCCATTTTCAGATAAATGGAATACGAGTACAATACATTGTCTAGTTAGTAATTGTATTTATCATGTAGAACATGTTTGCTTTATCGCCACCAAAAAAGATGAGGGGAAAAAAAAATAAATAAAGAACGTGCCATTGTAAATAATCAAAATACCATGAAAATAAACCCAAGTATACAGATGCCTAACAAGGTAGAGAGAATTGAACCTGGACTACCATGGGTCAATGCTGACTTTGTCCTGCATTCTCTACTGTTAATTTCTCTGAAAAATAAAATTTAGAGTCAAAATCTATCAAACAACAACAGTATACAATCTAACATAGTACAATCAATCATAGTTCAAAAACTGAAAACTTGACTCAATTTGATGTTCAACCAGTATTTGATATATCCAAAGGCCTCCGTAGAAAAATTCTAAAGAACAGTGAGGTCTCTACTACTTTATCTAAAGGATATCTGGATGTACTTATCCAACTAGAATGGTGGTCTGAGCTTTATATCCTGTTTTTAATTAAAAAGGGACCAAGTGAAGTAAATAATGAAATCAAACTCCTAATTACAAGAAATATCAGCTCCATGCACTTAAAGGTTGCATTTCCATGTCCTGATTTTTCTGCCCAGGCAGGATGCTTTTCTCCCCAAATCAACATCCCCAATGTTTCACGTCTAACCTGAATCTGGATACTAATTTGGCGCACACAAGGCTGAAAAATGAGACCCTCGATAATGCAGTTTCAAAAAACTTGCACCACTCCAAGTGTCAGGATGGAACAAATAGCCATCTTTTAAGCCAAAAATTGCCATCAATTTGCAATTTAGATGACAACCAAATGCACCATGATTGTCTAAGAGGACCACAACTAAATTTCCTACCTCTCCCCAGACATGATTGAAGAAAAGTATAGTTCCTGCCTCATCAGTTAGTCACAACAGCCAGTAGGGTTGCAGTTTAAATTAACATGCTCGAGGTCTGAACTATCATCCCAGTCTACCACTTCATTTTTCTTTTACCAATTCCAAGTCCACATTCTCCTTGTTGTGGTAGATTAACTACTATAGTCTACAGTATGTCACACCCTAAACCCAGAAATCGGATTCACAGGAATCCCAATCACCGAATTCGGTACTGGCAGCCTCCGTAGTACTCTATTTTCGGCTTCCAACATTCATATGCCAGATTCGGATCCTAGGATCCTATAAGAAGGATTTTTAACGTACATTTGTTTCATAACAAGTATAACCACAAGTTTACCTAAATCACAAAGGCAACATCATCATCACATATCTACTAATATAAACATTCGAATACAGTGCTGAAAAGAAAATATATATGTCAAAAATCAAAGCTCTAATAGTCTGTTGCACGCTCCAAGCTCAACACTGCTGCAACCTGACGCCACCTGTACGCATCTATCGTGCATAAGCTTATAGAAAGCTTAGAGGGTGGTGAAAGTGTGTGTACAAGGTAAGTGCCAAATATACAATACAATGCCATAAATCATACAATGGAATAAACGAAAATACTGATAAGATACGATCTCAGATTAAGCAGAAAGATACTGATAAGTCCATGAATCATACAATATCAGAGTACGCAATATGGATCAACTATACAAATGATGAGTTAAAGAGAGCCAAATATCAAATGCTGAGGGTACAATGTAATATGAAAATCCTGCTAAGTCCGTCTACGCCATATAAGTGTAGAAACATAGTAACCCAAAATGCTAAGTACTGCGGATGCAATGCAATATGCGGTGCGAATGAAATAACCATGCTGGAGTGTGAAATCGAGATGATAATACGTAGTTTCACAGGCTATGAGGTCCATCACAATGGACTTATATTCAAACCAGTCTCATACCTAAATTTGGATAGTCAGACTTAATGTGGTAAACTCCTGATCTCAGGTTAGTAGCGCGCCTCAACCGAAATCCTGGCCATTAAGAATGTGCATGTAACAAATAGTTGCGCAACACCAGCCTGAGTGGATAATGAATGAATGAATGAATGAATGAATGAGTATGCAAATTCTGCTCAATAAGTTCATATATAGTACTGTATATCTCTGGGATCATCACTGGGGTCTAGTACACTCCACACCAGCTTGCCGCCCCATCAGGTGCATAACTGGGTAAGTGGAAAAGACCCCACTATCCGCCTACTAATACCGGCCCGGCTCATCGATAGCGCACCCATTCACGAGTTGGTCAGATTCAGCCTAGTTATGCCTACTCCCTCAAGCGGGTAAGGCCATATCCCTTCCTAACCGACCACGACACAGTGGGAGACGTAGCCTACTAGTATACGGCCCTCATGCGCTCATATATATCTACTCGATTTCGACGTTGGGGCGTCCTCTAGTGCCAAAAGGGTTTAGAAATTTTCACCCAAGGCCATCTATGACAACCCGATGCTAGTAATAGATTTTCGGTGTCTCATCTGGCTATCCAGGACATGACTGTGGAGGCTACGACCCTTATGTCACTAGGGCATGCAGTACTCACAACACACAATGAAAGATGCATGAGTCATACAATCCAGACATGCATAAATCCTGCATATACCGTGCGCTCATGTGAGATACCCTCCGCTTATCAAGGAGTCTCATAACAACCTGCCCAATGACATATATAATGGTCAACCACATCTCATAACAAATATGCAGATGATGCGTATGGGCATGTATCATGATGTTATATTGTTACATACTCGTAATCAATATCAATAACCAGCATCAACAATCAACTTCGACAATGTGGACATTTAACTAACATTGCCCCCAAGGAATGACCCGCATAGAGCCTAACATATAGTAGACCCATGGCCTCACACAAGGGCCTAATGTATAACATCATGGGCCTCACTCAAGAGCTTAATACACATCACGATGGGCCTTTCACATGGGCCTAACCTACATTACAATGGGCTTTATCGCTTGGCCCTCGATACATCACAATGGGCCTCATCACATAGGCCTCATATACATCACACTGGGCCCACAAGCTGAATACTCATTACAACGGGCCTTAAATACGAGCCGCATATACATCACTTTGGGCCTCGACAATCGGAATCAACAATCGGCCACGACAATTGGAATCGATAATCGGCCATGATAATCACCCTCGATAATTGGAATCGGTAATCGGTTACGATAATCGATCTCGATCGCTAATCGGTCAATCGACCATGATAATCAGAGTCAGCAATCGACTACGATAATCAGTCTCGATAATTGGAATTGGCAATCGGTCACGATAATCGTCCTTGATAATCGGAAATGACAATCGGTCACGATAATCGGCCTCAATCTCTAATCGGTCAATCGATCACGACAATCAGAATCGGCCTTGACAAATCGGAATCGGCCTCGACAAATCGGAATCGGCCTCGACAAATCGGAATCAGCCTTGATAATTGGAATCGATGAGAATGGGCCTAACAAGGCCTATGAAAAGGTCACAATGAGGACATTCAACATCATTTCCCATCAATGTGGACATTTAACCATTGTTGCTCGCAAGGAGTGGTCCACATACAACCAAACACATAATGAGCCCACGGCCTCACGCAAAGGCCTAATATACATCATCATGAGCCTCACTTATGGAGCATATACACATCACATTGGGCCTCACTCAAATGGGTCACAATACATCACGATGGGCCTCCGCAAATACAACAAGTTAGGCCTCTTATATATTATATTGGGCCTTATCAATAAGCTCTAAGTACATCACATCGGCCGCACCAAATGAGCCTCAATATGTCAAATGGGTCGAAAATACATCACAATGGGCCACGACCCTCGGGCTTCAAATATGCAACAAGTGGGCCCTATCACATGGGCCATAAATATATTACATCAGGCCTTGCCCATGGATTTTGAATACATCACAATGCGCCACAACCCATGGGCTTCAAATATACAATAGGTGAGCCCTACACATGGTCCTCATTACATCACAAGTGGGCCCTACACATGGGCCTCAAATATATATCATGATTAGCCTCATGGATGGGCCGCACCAATGAGCCTTAAATGGGCTTGGACCACATCATAAATCATTTCAATAGTTATAGGTGTAACATGTGTATCACTGTACACATCAACCTATGGGGCTCATGGCACCCTAATGATGATCAGCACTGTCCAAACATTGTCAAGGTAAAACAACACCATCCAAACATTTTCATGTAAATCAGCACCATTCAACCGTTGGACAGCACTGTCCAAGTATAGTCCAGCATGGTCCAGCACTATTTGGACGGTGTGGATGAAATGAATCCATCATGGTGGTGTCTACGGTTCAAATGGGACGCACAGAACTTGCTGATGTAAATACATCAGCTTTATAGTAAAGTACACCAGCCAATCAGCTTCCATCCCAAGGTGGGTCCACACGTGTGGCCCACCAGTCCAGGTGAATGGACGGACAATGTGGCTGGAATAAAAAAGGGGAGGTGGGTTCCATATATCAAGATAGGCCCTACCGTCCACACATCTAGACGGTGTGGCTGGGCCGTTGGGTCTTGCTGACGTCAACAGGGTGGGCTGCTGGCCCTCCGTCCATCAAATGGACGGTGTGGATGAAATGAATAGATGGACGGTGGGGTTATAAAACGTACCACACGGGGCGCATAGCACTGCTGACGTCAGTAGCAGTGGGATGCTACTGGATGTCTAGGCTATTGACCAGCGTCCAGCAGCTGGACGGTTTAGATACAATACATACATCGTGTATGGGCCCCACAAATGGGCACTTTCTATGCAATACGGATGGACGGTGTGGATCAAACCCACACAACTCTGCTGACTTTAAACCACAGCGAGATGGGGTCACTTGCTGGCTGCAATGCAATAGCTATATAACTGGTGTGAGACGCACCAGTCAATCCGCTCTCCTAAACAGGTGGATCCCCCGTCCAGGGACGGTGCGGACAGAACACATACGCCAAGGTGGATCCCACCGTCCAGAGATGCTGGACGGTGAGGATTTCACACATGCATTTCAGTGGGACCCACCCACGTCACCCTCTCCAGGCAACGACGCCAGGTGAGTGCTGGCAGCATCGATGAAACGCTTACATCACGGTGGATCCCACCGTCCTTGCTGGACGGTGAGGATGCCACACGTGTGGTCTGGCTCCACCGTCCAGAGATGCTGGACGGTGTAGATATAATATACATACATCGTGTGTGGGCCCCCACAGAGGTTGCTGACGTCATGGGACCCACAAAACGTGATGATGTAAATACAACAGCTATAATGTCGGCATGTGGTAGAGCAGCCAATGCAACACATCTATACAAGGTGGGCCCCTCACGCACGTGGGCCACCTCACATAGCGTGGATAAAAATACATGAATCATGGTGGGCCACACATTAAAAGGAGAGAGAGAGAGAGAGAGAGAGAGAGAGAGAGAGAGAGACGGTGATGAGGGGAGGTACCCCGCCACTATGGGCCCTCCCTATACGTTGGATACATCAAGATGGATCCCACCACATGTGGGCCTTCTAATCATCAAATCCAAAAAAAATCACCCACCTATGGCCTCCTTCTCTAGCTCCTTGGACTCCTTGGTTCCTAAGCTCCTTCTTTAAGGGAGTGAGATGAATTTTGAAGGGATGGATAATGAGATGAGGGGTTAGGAAAATTAGCCCTCTCTTGCATTCTTCTCTCCTTAGAGATTTCTCTCATGGAAGCTTGGGATGGAATGAGATGGAGAGAGAGAGTGGTGGGGTGAAAATGGGTGGGTGGAATGGGTGTTGTAAGAAAAAGATATGGAGGGTATGAGCTTGATTGAATTTTGGATGAAAGAGGGAGGGGTGGAGAGAGAGAGAGTTGACTTAGGGTAAGACTTGTGTAAGAAAGGGATGGGTGTTGATAGGATAGGTACTTGACTTGTACCTTAATTGATTGATGGAATGAGTTGTAGAGATTCCCTCAAAATTCGTAACGCACGGTGTTTCTTCGAAAAATACGCGGACTTACAACTCCTAGTCTGGGTATTGGATCGGTGCGCGAGTCATGGCGTTGAAACAGTGGTGCCGACACGATCGCTAAAATACAAGTTTCGGGTCGAGCCGACGTCGGTATGCAGGATTCAGCTTAGGATCGCGTGCAAACATCGAATACAGGTCGAGGGTTGTCGGAATTCGATCGGAAGGACCGCGAAAGCCTACGGAATGGTACGAACTATGATACGGGTCTCACACAGTATGTATTGGTAATGGAACACAATAATAATAATTCTAGTTTAATGCAGTGTTTGGAACCTAAACTGGACCAGAGAGTCCTAGTCGAGATGAGTTGGGAAATCCCGGTCCACTAAGGTGTTCATTTGCTTTCTTTTAAAAGTAAAAACAACTCTATCAAGTAGAGTTCGAACCAACAAACTCTCATTCAAAAATAATTGCCAAGCCAATGACAGATATGTATCATTCGTTATCCTTTTAGTTACTTTTTTTTAAAGTTGAGTAGATTTTCAAATTGGATAAAAACAATTTGAAAACCCCACAAAATGCAAAACTACATGTTAATAAACAATTATAAATACTTAGCTCCTTCAACATGGGCTTTTAACAGGTGAATCGAAAGTTTATTGGTACAATTCATCTGTATCATTGGGCACTAAAACAAATATCTATTGGAAGATTATAACATGCACATTCATGATGAGAGATTCTAAAAGACATCATTTCAATTGCATGGAGTAAGCAGACATCACAATACCTTCTTCCACAAATTCAAATGCACGACTGCACCTTTCATATGAGAGGAAATGCAAGGAGAGGGACATTGCAGGGAGAGGGAGATCGAGGGGGGGGGGGGGGGGGGGGGGGGGGGGGGGGGTGAGTGAGATTGAGAGGGAGATCGAGAGAGAGAGAGAGAGGGTCGAGATCGGAAGGGGGAGAGGGAGATCGAGAGAGTCGAGATCGGAAGAGGGAGAGGGAGATCGAGGGAGAGGAAGGGAGAGTGACAGGGAGATTGGGAGAGAGGATTGAGATCGTGAGAGGGAGATCGAGAAAGAGGGTTGAGATTAGGAGAGGGAGATCAAGGGAGGGAGATCGAGGGAGATTGGGAGAGGGAGATCGAGGGAGATTGGGAGAGGGAGAGGGAGAGGGAGATAGAGAGTGAGACGTAGAAGGCGATGGCGTAAGGAAATAAAGGATTTAGGGCGTTTTGGCGTAAGGAAATGAAGAAAAACATTCGATAGTTTGTGGTAGTGTACAGTAATGTGGCTCTCGGGCCATGTGGAGTCCACTCAGAGGTTATTAATAGAATCCATTCCATCCATCTGTTTCAAAATAAAACAATAAAGCATAATAATAATAACTAAGAACATAAAACACTCAATTAGGACACACCAACAAAACAATGGAAACAATAGCGTATAACAGCAACCACTCGAGTACGGTTCATTACCATTTCAAATCAGAAATGGTTTTAAGCCGTTTCTGAACCAAACTCCCGACCGTACTAGAAACACGATTTTGGTGTAGTGTGGGCCATGGAAAAAGGAAACGATTTCCGAAACAGAGGTTCCACACGTTCGTTGTCGGCCACCATCATGCAGCAAAAAACTGATCTGAAGCGTCCATCAAGTAGAGGGATAAAACACCATCAGAACCATGTTGAGCTTTGGCGACCATGCTCATTCAAATGATCACTACGTCGATCGAAAGAGGACCATTCGTCTACTGTTACAGCGTGATTATCTTGATGGGCCACCTCATCGGAGGACCAAAACTAGACATTCACGGTTGGAATTCTGAGAGGAAGGCAGTAGACGGTGTAGATTTCTCAAAAGGACACTGTATTGGGCCCCACCAACAGCATAGTTGAACGGAAGAACCTTTCTTCCTCTGCTTGCGCACGACCGTAAATCCGGTTGGTTGCGTGGGTACATGCAAGCAAATCCTTCTTCGGATGGCATTTCTGGGACGTATGATTCATGGGAAACCTCCCAATCCCGTTGTACGGTCTCGCACAATGAGTTTTCTCCAAACTCCCTTGAGAAGCCACCTTACTTCAGTTGTGCGTGTACGCGTAGGCAACTCTAGTTGTGCGGGTACGCACAAGCAACTTTTAGTTGCGCGAGTACGCACAAGCATCAACTTCTACCTTGCTTCTCTTTTATTTCTTTGGCCCACCAACTGATTCAATCCGATCCAACCCCTCAAATGGAGTAGAAGGGGGGGGGGAGTGAGATTGAGAGGGAGATCGAGAGAGAGAGAGAGAGGGTCGAGATCGGAAGGGGGAGAGGGAGATCGAGAGAGTCGAGATTGGAAGAGGGAGAGGGAGATCGAGGGAGAGGAAGGGAGAGTGACGGGAGATTGGGAGAGAGGATTGAGATCGTGAGAGGGAGATCGAGAAAGAGGGTTGAGATCAGGAGAGGGAGATCAAGGGAGGGAGATCGAGGGAGATTGGGAGAGGGAGAGGGAGAGGGAGAGGGAGATAGAGAGTGAGACGTAGAAGGCGATGGCGTAAGGAAATAAAGGATTTAGGGCGTTTTGGCGTAAGAAAATGAAGAAAAACATTCGGTAGTTTGTGGTAGTGTACAGTAATGTGGCTCTCGGGCCATGTGGAGTCCACTCAGAGGTTATTAATAGAATCCATTCCATCCATCTGTTTCAAAATAAAACAATAAAGCATAATAATAATAAATAAGAACATAAAACACTCAATTAGGACACACCAACAAAACAATGGAAACAATAGCGTATAACAGCAACCACTCGAGTACGGTTCATTACCATTTCAAATCAGAAATGGTTTTAAGCCGTTTCTGAACCAAACTCCCGACCGTACCAGAAACACGATTTTGGTGTAGTGTGGGCCATGGAAAAAGGAAACGATTTTCGAAACAGAGGTTCCACACGTTCGTTGTCGGCCACCATCATGCAGCAAAAAACCGATCTGAAGCGTCCATCAAGTAGAGGGATAAAACACCATCAGAACCATGTTGAGCTTTGGCGACCATGCTCATTCAAATGATCACTACGTCGATCGAAAGAGGACCATTCGTCTACTGTTACAGCGTGATTATCTTGATGGGCCACCTCATCGGAGGACCAAAACTAGACATTCACGGTTGGAATTCTGAGAGGAAGGCAGTAGACGGTGTAGATTTCTCAAAAGGACACTGTATTGGGCCCCACCAACAGCATAGTTGAACGGAAGAACCTTTCTTCCTCTGCTTGCGCACGACCGTAAATCCGGTTGGTTGCGTGGGTACATGCAAGCAAATCCTTCTTCGGATGGCATTTCTGGGACGTATGATTCATGGGAAACCTCCCAATCCCGTTGTACGGTCTCGCACAATGAGTTTTCTCCAAACTCCCTTGAGAAGCCACCTTACTTCAGTTGTGCGTGTACGTGTAGGCAACTCTAGTTGTGCGGGTACGCACAAGCAACTTTTAGTTGCGCGAGTACGCACAAGCAACAACTTCTACCTTGCTTCTCTTTTATTTCTTTGGCCCACCAACTGATTCAATCCGATCCAACCCCTCAAATGGAGTAGAAGGGGGGGGAGTGAGATTGAGAGGGAGATCGAGAGAGAGAGAGAGAGAGGGTCGAGATCGGAAGGGGGAGAGGGAGATCGAGAGAGTCGAGATCGGAAGAGGGAGAGGAAGGGAGAGTGACGGGGAGATTGGGAGAGAGGATTGAGATCGTGAGAGGGAGATCGAGAAAGAGGGTTGAGATCAGGAGAGGGAGATCAAGGGAGGGAGATCGAGGGAGATTGGGAGAGGGAGAACTATTATTTGATTTGAAACCAGAGTATTGTCGCTTCGAAGGACTAGCTGACGCAAATCATGGCATTCTTAATGCATGAGTTTGCTTGAAATCTTTTGCAGGAGGTGCTGTGAGTGGACATTCACTGGTTACGGTCACCTTCCCCTTATTTTTTCGAACTAACAATGATTTTGCGGAAGATCTCTTTATGGTTATAGTTGACGGTATTGAAAGAACTTTTGGAGTGATGGGCCTTTTTGTTTTTCTCGAATGAGATAATCGTATAACTGAAGCAGAACTATGTCTCACGACACTTCGCATAATTGACCTAGTACTTGGCGAGATGGTGCTTCTTGCGGAAGTAGATCGAATTTTCTGACTTTTGCATGTTACCATCTTCCATTCTTCCTCATCTTCTTGAGCTATTGGCGAAGCAGAGATTGCTCCGTCCATTGCAAGAAATTCACTACTCTTAATCACAACAGACTTTGCTTTTCTAACGCTTTCTATTTTCTTGTAGACAAAATATAAAAATTACAATTAGGCATCTAATTGACAAGACATTCTATCTCAGAGAAAGCATGAAAAGTGTTAGTTAATTTATTAAATAAAATCGTGCTTCATTTTCAGAGATGAAGGGGAGGATGTTCCCGTTGAGAGTCGCCATTTTGACGTCTTTGTAGGTGCCAAAAAAGTGACAAATATTCTTTGAATATTTTCTAAGTTATCATCCAATAATAAGTCCCCAGTGGAGTCGCCATTTTGTTTCGACAAGAAAACAAATGCGTTTCATTTGGGGGATTTATTCAATGATAACAAAGAACTTGTTGAGAGAACTTTCATCACATTTATTTGAGTTCATTTACATCCTCTGATTCCCTTGATTCTGAAAACAAAGTACAATTAATGCAATGTACTGAATGAAAGAGAAGATAGCTCGATAGAAATTTCGACAGCATAACAGCCTTATTTGGTCATCTCCTAGGTACTTAGGAGGAATTGCTGATTTGATCAGCCAGTCTTCAATGAGATGGAGCATCCTTTCAGTCATTCTTCCTTAAAATATGAAGCAGCCCGTTGAAGTATGGCCAGGCCCTAAAGAAATCGAGCCGATCATGCTAAACGGGCCTGAAAAGTCTTCCAGAATGTAAGATTAGGGGGTTGCCACCGTCCATTCAGCTTAAAACTTTATATGCAGCCTTCGAACCACAAATTAGCTGTACACGTTAAGTTTCAGCTCCTGAATCCTTGTATAAATGGATAAACTGACAAATCAGCCCTTAAGATAATGATTTGGGGCCTGCCTATAATCTGGATACGCTCCAAATTTGGTCCCAACGTGTTAAATAAGCTACCAAAGCAAATGGACGGAGCAGATGTCTCACGAGCATCCTACTGGAGCCACATGGATGACGCATGTACATCATGTACAAATGCACTAGCCGTGCATGGAAATTCTTTAAGTCATTCAACACCTGCTTGACCGACTTCTTCTTCTCAAATATGGAAAATGCACAGTGTCTTAACTGGTTGTTTGCAATTTTCTCACTATGCCCCACTCAACATTCAAATCATCGATCTGACCCGTCCATTCACTTCAGAAGGGAGTTTTAACCATTTCTAAGGTGACAATCTCAAACCATGTAGGCTGTTATAGAATCATGACCGTTGAACATGAAATGGACGACGGAGTAGATAGGTTAGTGGGCCACGTTGATTTTCCTTCAAAAGTACCCTATTCTTGATGGTTTTCGTCCTGAGTCCAATGAACGGATTGGATTTTCCAAAAAACTCAGTAAGTGGGTCACCTCATCTCTTAGAGTCGACGTACGTCGACTCTGTCTGAAACAGAGGTTCCACATGTTCGTTGTGGGCCACCATCATGCAGTAGAAGACTGATCTGAAGCATCCATCGGGTAGAGGGATAAAACCCCATCAGAACCATGTTGAGCTTTGGTGACCATGCTTGTTCAAATGATCACTACGTCGATCAAAAGAGGACCATTCATCTACTATTGCAGCATGATTATCTTGATGGGCCACATCATCAGAGGACCAAAACTAGACATTCACGGTCGAAATTCTGAGAGGAAGGCAGTAGACGGTGTAGATTTCTCAAAAGGACATTGTATTGGGCCCCACCAGTAGCACAGTTGAAAGGAAGAAGCTTTCTTCCTCTGCTTGCGCACGACTGTAAATCCGGTTGGTTATGTAGGTACGCGCAAGAAAATCCTTATTCGGACGGCATTTCTGGGACGTGTGACTCATGGGAAACCTCCCAATCCCGTTGTGCGGTCCCGCGCAAGGAGTTTTCTCCAAACTCCCTTGAAAAACCACCTTACTTCAGTTGTGCGTGTATGCGCAGGCAACTCTAGTTGCGCGGGTACGCGCAAGCAACTTTTAGTTGCGCGGGTACGCGTAAGCAACAACTTCTACCTTGCTTTTCTCTTATTTCTTTGGCCCACCAACTGATCCAATCTGATCCAACCCCTCAAATGGAGTAGAAGTGGGGTATTTATAGGCCCCACCACTCTTAGAGAGTGGTGATCACCACCACCTATCACTTCACATATAAACTTCTTCTTTTCTTAAACTACGGTGACCACCAAGCTCCCTCTTAAATGGTGGTGTACAACCTTTCTTCCTTAAAATGACACATGTGCATCCTTTTTTTACCAAACTACCCTTTTCAATCCCTTTTACCAAAATACCTAAACTATCCCTTGGACATGAAATATTACCAAAATACCTAAACTACCCCTAGAGCTGAATTTTTACCAAAATACCCAAAATACCTCTGGAGCTGGATTTTACTAAAATATCCAAAATACCTCTGGAGTTGGATTTTACCAAATTACCTAAACCACCCTTGGAACTGGATTTTTACCAAAATACCTAAACTACCCTTGGAGCTGGATTTTACCAAAATACCTAAACTACCCTTGGAGCTGAATTTTTACCAAAATACCTAAACTACCCTTGGAGCTGGATTTTTACCAAAATACCTAAACTACCCTTGGAGCTGGATTTTACCAAAATACCTAAACTACCCTTGGAGCTGGATTTTACCAAAATACACCTGGACATGGAATATTTTTTATGCCTTAACAGCCACTATCTTTTGTGCAAGATCTAGGCTATTTTTTTAGCAAACCAATCATGCATGATAATCACAAACAACTGTGAGTTATATCTTCGTAAATGGACACCCTACAAGCATTTGTATCAGACTGCACCAACTCATTCTGATATGATGCATTTTTATAGAGGCGCACTGTAAATACAAAAAGTTAAAAATGATGCCTCACGGTACATATCCAAATTCAAATACAGACGTTGCATTGCATCAGAGGATGAATTTATCATAATAAATTCATGATACAAAAGGAGCATTCTGATATTTTGAATCCTGATATAAAATAAAAAATAAAAACCCAACAATCTATTGAGGATTGCAGTCCATTTGATAGTCACCAGTTTGATGGCTGGGATCATTCCATCATTGTGATTTCGAAGCTAGGCTCCATGAATTTCTCTAAGAAGATTGCAGTACATGTATTCCACGAGCTTAATAGATAAATCACTGCCACTGAATACCACAGGCCCACAAGTAAATAATCTCTTCATTTCAAAAACCCAATTCCAGAAATTGTAAAAAATAAATAAATAAATGAAATCAGAGACATCTCAGAAAATGCATCAGAATGCAAAGTTCAAGCATCAAAATCCTACCTTGAGCACCACCTCCTCCTACCTTTCAAGCTCATTCATGACAGCAAATAGAGAGAGAGAGAGAGAGAGAGAGAGAGAGAGAGAGAGAGAGAGAGAGAGGCTGAGCGCGTGAGGGAGATCGAGAGAGGGCGAGGGAGATGGAGAGGCTGAGTGCGAAAGAGAGATGGAGAGATGGGTTTGCTACGGGCGGGAGAAAAGGGTGCGCGTGTGAGGGAGATTGAGAGAGAGAGGGAGAGGCGCAGAGAGACGAGGAGAGAGAGGGAAAGGGAGAGGGAGAGGCGTAGAGAGAGAGGGAGAGGCGTAAAGAGAGAGAGAGAAGGAGAGATGGAGGGAGAGGCGCAGAGAGAGAGGGAGAGAGACAAACTGGTTAGGGCCGATGCCCTAACCAGTTCTTATAAGAAGTTTTTAACGGTGGTGTCACTCTCACCACTGTTTTCTCTGGTGGGGTCCACTGGAGCTTTGGATGTGACTCGTTCTTTGGATCTTACCCTAAAATGATCTCTCCAGATGGATGGACGGTGTGGATACAAAATATACATCATGGTGGGGCCCACAGAACTTGGTGATGTCACTTAGTAGTAGTCTCCCTATGGAGACGAGCTGGCTACCCCCTGACACCAGCCAACGGCTGATGGTCGGTGCTTTATGGGCCCCACCATGATGTATGTGTTTCATCCATGCCGTTCATCTATTTTTATAGATCATTTTATGTTATGAGAGAAAAAATGAGGTATATTGAAATCTCAAGCCGACCACATTACAGGAAACAATGTTTAATAGACGGTGACCATTAAAAAAGTTTTGGGGGCCATAAAAGTTTTGGATCAAGCTGATATTTATTTTTTCTCTTCATCTGGGTCTTTATGACCTAATTAACAGATTGGATGCGAAATAAACAGTGCAGTGGGCCTTAGGAGGATTTTAATGGTGGATATCCAATCATTATTGTTTTCCTGTGGTGTGGTCCACCTGAGATTTATATCCCTATCATTTTTTTCGTCTATCTATAAAATGATCTGTAAAAATGGATGAACGGAATGGATGAAACAAATACATCATAATGGGGCCCACAGAGCACCAACCACTAGCCACGGGGATGGTGTGAACCCTGACTATGTTCAGGGCAGCAGTTTTTTTAGATAGAGCGGGGCTCGGTTCCATTAGAACCACCCCCAAGGGTCCTTAATTTAGGGTTGGTCTTTCTTTTATTTTTTTTTGGTTCTTTTGTAAAGGGGTGGCCTGCTAGGCCCCTTTGGATGATAGGACCCCTGTTTTTTTTTTTTTTTTTTTCAAGGGACCCCAAATGTGTGTAGCTAGATGTATAGTTTTCCTCCTAAAAAAAAAAGGAAGCTATGGCGGCAGCCTCATGGAGTGGCGACAAGAGCAGTAAATGTGGTAGTTTGCTACTATTGTTGTTATGGAAGACATTGTGTTGTGTTCAACAGTCACATAGAGCGATGATGAGAGTTGTATATGCTACAATTTACAGTAGTGTCCACCAGAAGTAGCATTAAGTATGGTTGTCCTTGCATTGGGTGACAATGATGAGTAGTGGACAAGGTGGAGCCACAATGTAACAATTGTTGAGTGTGGCAAAGATGCCCAAACCCTCTTATTTACAAACAATTAAAATGAGATGTTGGATTAGGGCAAAAGTCTTTCCATATATGCCAGGACCATTTAGCATAGTCCATTTAATCAATGATCGGGTCCTTTTCAGACCTAAGCTTTTTCTTAGGACATGATGATGAAGGCGATATTTTTGAAGAATATATTATATGAAGACATATTTATTGCCCCCGAGGTTTGAACACTTGACCTTATGATCTAATACTATGTCAAATAACCACTTTCTTTAAAAGCTCTAGCTGTCAGAGGATAGGTGTATCTGCGTTAAATGACAAAAAAAAAAAAATCATCTTTCTATACACATATAATTAGGGCTGAAAGTCGGGCGGGTTGGTGCTCAACCCTAGCCTAACCCAAGGTTCCTGTACCTTAACCCTAACCCAACCCAACCCAACCTCAGGTTGGGAATTCTCAACCCAAGCCCAACCCAAGCGGGTTCGATCGGGTTGGCTGGATTGGTCGGGTAGAAATATGCTAATATTTTCATTATTACGTATTTGTCTATTATATTTATTACATATTTGTCTATTATATTTACAATACAAGTTTATTTTTTATACCTATAATTTTATTAATTATATATGTAGTTATTTATCGTAAAGAACATTTTTTCTAAACAAACAAGCTAAAATATAGGACAACTACTCCTTTAAAGTCGTATTGTGTATCAAACAATCTATTTGAGAGAGAGAAATCTGGTGTATCTTGTTAGATTGAGTTATGGGAAATGACGTGGACTAATAAAACCTGACGACATTGGAATTTCTTGTGCCTTCAACACAAACAATCCGCACTCAATTATAATTAACTTATATATTGATCAGGTTCGGGTTGGGTCGGGCAACCCGAGACCTCAACCCAAGCCCAACCTAAGTTTTATCGGGTTGGCGTTTGTATGGCCCAAGCCTGAGACCAAACCCGATACATCCTACCCATGCCCAACCCAATGTCGGGTCGGTCACGGGTTGGTCGGGTTGAACCCACCCAACTCAGGGGGAGTAGCCAATCCCTTTCCGTTGCGTGCTGAGTTGGATTTTCCTACTAAGTAAACCCTGTTGGGCCCACCGAGAACGCATGTGGTTTATCCACGCTGTCCATTCATTTTTCTAGATCATTTTAGGGGTTGAACCCAAAATTGATGCATATACAAATCTCAAGTGGATCGTACCACAAGAAAAAGTGGAAGTATTGATTTCCACCGTTGAAAACTTTTTAAGGCCCCAAGTGATGTTTATTTGTCATCCAACCTGTTCGTGAGATCAGATAGACATGGATGAAGGGAAAAAAACAAATATCAGCTTGATCTAAAACCTCGGTTGCCCCCAAGAATTTTTCAATGGTAGATGTTCAATTCACACTGTTTTTGGTGGTGTGGTCCAATTGAGATTTGTATATATTTCATTTTTTGTATAAAGCCCTAAAATCATGTGATAAAATAGATGGACGTAGTGGATACAATGCATAAATGACAGTGGGGCCCACAGAGTTTACTCAGAACGCTAAGCTACACCTTGATGTTTATATTCCATCCAAATAGTGGGGAAAGGAAAACCTACCATCAAAACCTTCCTAGGCTACACCTTGATGTTTATATTCCATCCAAACGGTTTATAAGGAATACCTAATCATGTATTAGGTCTGCCTAAATGTGATTCACATATCCAACCCACTCATTACGTGTGCCCCACTTGGATGAGGGGTCGGACCAATTTTCAACTGAATCCATGTCTGTATTAACTTCTAAATAGGTTGGATCTCAAATAAACATCGCGGTGGGCCCTAAGAAGGTTTCAATAGTGGGTGTCACTATCCCACTCTTTTCTATGGTAGGTCCACTTGAACTTTGAATTTGCTCCGTCAGTCAGATGCACCATTCCATGGTGGGCCACGACCTTAAAAATAATCATTGATTGGGCCCACCTAGATGTGGTTCATAGATGCAGCCCATTCATTATGTGTGTCCCACTTGGTGAAAGACATACATCATGGTGGGACCCATAGAGCACCGACCAACATCCACCAAGTTTTGTGGGCCCCACTATGATGTATTTGTTATATCCACAACGTCCATCCATTTTGAAATATCATTTTACGTCATGAGCCAAAGAATGAGGCAGATAAAAATCTGTAGTGGACCCCACCACAGAAATCTTAGGTGCACCACACCACATGAAATCAATAGTAATTGGATATCCATCATTAAAATCCTCCTAAGGCTATATCCATCGTTAAAATCCTCCTAAGGCTTACTGTACCGTTTATTTGCATCCAATATGTTGATTAGGTCATACAGGGCTAGATGAAGGGAAAACAAAAATTAGCTTGATCCAAAACTTTTATGGCCCCAAAATGGTATGACATCCAATATTGTACTGTTTATATTTTTTTAGATGTCTTCATATAGTTTTATATTGTAATCAACACCTGCGTTTCGTATACATATGATTTTTGAGATATCTCATAAGTTAAAAGGGAGACATCAAATGCATGGTGTTGATGTTCGATACACATCATGATGGGCACATTTTACATGTCTGGTCCATTCACTCTATTTTACTGATCATTACCCTCAATTTGACTAGTTACTCGATCACCTCGATCATACTACATATGAGAAAGATATTGGCCAAACAAGATTGATCAACAATTTGAGTGAATTTTGATTTAAACATCTGAAGTTATTTACTCTTCATGTTCGGACTAATCAGATTGTCCAAAAATAGTTAAAGGTTGTTCATAATATCAAAAATATATAAATGAATAGAAAATACAAACATCAACTTGATCCAAAACTTCTTTGGCCTCCAAGAAATTTTAAATGGTAGAGGTTCAATTACACTATTTCCTATGGTATGGTCCACTTGAGCTTTGGATATGCTTCCTTTTTGTTCTTTAGACCTCAAATTATCTGTTAACATGGATGAATGGAGTGGATAAAATAAATAAATAACGGTGAACCCCACAAAGTTTACTCTGGTAAAGGTAACGAGTAACTCACTTAAATGTAGTGGAGAAAGGTTTTCTTAAAACATTCATAATCATATATTGGGCCTGCCTAAATGTGATTCACATATCCAACTCACTCATTATGTGTGTCCCACTTGGATGAGGGGTCAGACCAAGTTTCAACCGCATCCAAAACTCATGTGGGCCCCACCAAGTGCTTTTATATTTTTTAGGATGTCTTTACATAGTTTTAAATGGTATGACCCACTTGAGTTTCTTTTACCGATGATTTTTGAGATATCTCATAACCTAAAAGGGACACATCAAATCCACGGTATTGATGTTCGACACACATTATGATGGGGCCCAAAAAACTTACTAACATCAATTCTTAAGTTCTCACGAGGTCATTAAGTTGGGTCACAATTTTAACCAGAATATTTGGCCCATTTTACATGTCTAGTCTATTCACTCTATTTTACTATCAATATTCTTAATTTAACTAGTTACTCGCCTCAATCAGGCGACATATGAGAAAGATATTAGGCATACGAGAATGATTAACAATTTCAATGAAATTTGATTTAAACATCTGAAGTTATTTACTCTTCAATTTAAACTGATTAGATTGTCCAAAAACGATTAAAGGTTCAATCAGTGGATGTGCCTAATAATTTAGTAATTTTATTTTTCACAAATAAATTTAACATTTTTTTTACTCTTTCAACTAAATATCATTTTTATTATAAATAAATTTAATTTAATTTTTTTTTACAAAATTTAGTTTTCTTTTTTAAAATATATATTTTTTTACAATTTGTCAATTTTTTCACAATTTTATTTAATTTTATAAATTTTCTTTTTCAAAATATCATTATTTTATCGAATTTTTTTTTTTTCAAAATTATCAACATTATTCAAAGTTCTTAATTTTTTATTTTTTTTTTTTCAAAATCTAGATTTTTATAAAATTATAGTTTTTGTTTTTTTTCAAAATTTAAAATTTTCTTAAACATTGTTAATTATTTTTCTAAGCTTCTCAACTATTTTTTTTTTTTTTTTCAAAATTCATAATTTTTTTGAGCTTTTTAATTTTTGACCTGAGCATTAGAGATGGTTTAGGACCGTCTCTAATAGAGACGGTCTTTGACAATTTCTAATAGAGACAGTTTAGGACCGTCTCTAATAAAGACGGTCCTTGACAGTCTCTAATAGAGACAGTTTAGGACTGTCTCTAATAAAGACGGTCCTTGACAGTCTCTACTAGAGATGGTTTTTACCAGGGATATGAGACAGTTTAAGACTGTCTCTAATAAAGACGGGCTTTGACAGTCTCCAATAGAGACGGTTTAGGACCGTCTCTATTAGAGACTATCCTTGACTGTCTCTAATAAAGACGGTCTTTGATAGTCTCTAATAAAGACGGTCATTGCCAGGGTTATAAGACGGCTAAGGACCGTCTCTAATAGAGACGGTCTTTAACAGTCTCAGACTATAAGTAAAAGACGGTCAAGGACAGTCTCTAATGCAGACGGCCAATGACCGTCTCAAATGACCGGATATAAGACGGTTAGCGACCGTCCTAAAATGATTTGTGGACATTCAGATTTTTAAGATAATATTAGGGATGGTCAGGGGTCGTCTAAAATGTTAGAGACGGTTTATGGCTATCTCTAAAGCGTCTTTAAACCAAGCAATTTTAGAGACGGTCCAGAACCGTCTCGAAATTCGTCATTTTTTTCCATTTTTCACGTAGTGCTTCTGCCGACGAATTATAGAACATTGAATACTATAAATGGCACAAAACTCATTCCCATTTAACTAACATATGTGTCGTATTCAGAAATATGTCTGGGACAATATCGATTGTAAGCTGCTGAAGTACTCCGAAAAAGGTGAGGAAGCGATGTTGATTGATAAAGTTCTGTTCCCACCTAGTCTTGAGGTTAATATAGTAACGACAAACTTGAGGAGGGATAATCGACTGCGACAAAAGCTCAACCCGCCGTGAAAACACGTCGCAATGACTAGGGTAGGGGCGACCTTGACCTGCTTACCCTGTCACCATTCCGTCGAATGCAATTCGGCAGGATATTTAAGGCTCACAATTATGCGATCAATGTGCAAGGAGAAACGTTCTAGGATGAAGTGACCCACCTTAAGCAAAATGGCGAGGCCAATACATGGGGCCTCATATACTGATGGTAATAGTCACCATTGGTCGTAGGAAATGCCTTCATCCTTTGGCTATTAAAATCGAGCTGAAATGTCAAAATAATGGATTGTTAAACCTCTAGCAACTCAAAAAGGAGTTTGGAAGTGAGTCATACATACTAAATTCCTAATAGTACCAGGAGCATTGACTCGAACTAAAAAATGACATTGGAAAAGGCGCAGAGCGGCCATGAAGAGGAAATTGAAAAAAAATAAAGATGTGCCTTGACCGAGGATAGCAAACTATCGCCGTTTTGGAGAATCTCTATCCCTGAAGAACAGGTAGTCGTTAACACAGTCGAGGTGAACAGAACACCAACATTATTGACCCACCTTGTAGATCGATAAGGCCAAAGGAAAAAAGACGACCTTTATAATCTATTTAATTATCTCAGTGATGAATATTTTCCAGGGGATGAGTGGTTGGTAAACGAACTAGTGGTGACTGCCGATGCATTACAAGTAGTTTCACCAATAACCACATCGCTTGGTGTTGTGGACGACGAGAGTGCAAAGCACACTCAACATCTTACTCAAAAGAGCTCAGAAACGTTGGGGGGCAATGTCTAAATACGGAGATTTTGTTTGAGACATTTCCACCAGTCATGTTCCATTGCAATATAATATTCACGTTGGCTTTTAGCTTCTAGGCTAGGCTAACCCAGCCGAGTAAGATGACGGACGATGTGGAAGAATTCAATCCCTCAGTGGTAATACAACATACTTATTTTTCATTTGAGGAAGCGGTCAAAAGTAAACCTGATTTGGATAAAATATCACATGTAAACATAGTTGCAATGGAATCAGGAGCCACATTGGAAAGGGTAGTTATAAAAAGACATACTCACGACATGATACAACATCTTAAGTCATTATACATATCTGCTCATCTTGAAGGATGCCCGGTCACTAGAATTCTGGTTGACAATGGGGTCGTCATCAACCTCTTACCACTGAGAATGATGTCAAAATTGAGAAAGACAATAACCGAATTTATCCATTCGGAAGTTACTGTCATAAATTTTCCTAGTCATGTTACAAATACTCATGAGATTCTGCCAATCAACTTGACTTTTGGGACCAAGATAGTATTAGCCCCATTTTTTGTGGTCGATACTTCATCCAGCTGCAATGCCTTGTTGGGCAGAGACTGGATCCATTCATTTGCATATATTCCGTCGTCACTACATTAGTTCATAATCTTTTAAAATCAGGATAAAGTTGAACTAGTTTTGGCTGATAATCAACCCTTCTTGTCCACGTCGAATGCAAATGAAGCTTATTACTACGGTGAGAAAATAAGGCCGATTCAGTTCATTAGAAGAAATAAGTATGGCCGACTAACTGGAATATTTGTAAAAAAGAATTCGGATAACATTGTGCAAGATATCACAGAGGTGATCTGTCTGGTTAATGACCCACTGAAGGACATTGTTCCTTTTCAGTTAGTTCCTTATTGTACCATCAAAGAAATTCCATGATTGGTATATTGACAGATAACCAATATCAGGCCAATTTCACAGCCAAAATAAGAAGGCTTGAAGAAAGCCTAAGAGATGCCAATGGTAGCCGTTTTGTGAACTTGGTTGATGTGGATGTCTTAATCGAAGAAGAAGACATGGAGCTTAAAGAAGCCCTTGATAAGCAGGAGGATTCTCAGGCCCAAGTTCAAGACCCCTTGGTGGAAGTCAATTTAGGGACCGAGCAAGACCCAAAGTCTAAGTTCATCAATGATTTGTTGAAACCCTAAGAAATAATGCAATTGATCAACTTGCTTAATGAGTTCGTTGATTGTTTCGCATGGGATTACCATGAGATGTTAGGATTAGATCAGGGCTTAGTAGAGCACATATTACCCATAAAAGAGGGGTATCGACCATATAAACAATTACCCAAGCGGATGGCGGCAGAAGTAACTCATAAAATATAGGAAGAAATCGAACAACTGTTGAAGGCTGGTTTCATCAGGACTATTAAATACACGTAATTGATTTTGAATGTGGTCCTAGTCATAAAGAAGAATGACAAATTGTGGGTTTGTATTGACTTTTGGAATTTAAATCTAGCTACACCAAGGAAGAATACTCGATGTTGATAGTCGATCAGCTGATTGATAGGCTGTCGGGCATTGAATTGTATCCTTGATGAATGGTCATTCTGGGTATAATCACATTTATATCACAATAGATGATGTGTCGAAGATGAAATTTAGATGCCCCATGTCCTCTGTTGAGTGTCAAATATTGCATATTTTCTCCTATTTATATATTGGTTTTATGAACATGATAACGCTTAATAGGTATATTTTATACATGTTTGTATTGTGATGTGAGTTTAAGAGCTTGGATTGAAAAGAATGTTAAAAGAATGGATTTGATGCTCAAGAATGACCAAGGTAAGGAATGGATCTTAGGAGACTAAGATTGAAGATTTCAAGACCCCAGGATTCAAGGAAACCAAGTGGAGAAGGAATGAAGTCGAAAGTGCGAAGTGCAGAAATTCAAACTGTCTATGACATCGACCACCGTTCGATGATATCGAAGCCAGTCTTGGATGACATCAACCATGAGTCGATGACATAGAAGAATTATAGAAAATTAAGTCTGGTTGTTAGACAAATTGGATGCAGTTCTCGATGACATTGAAGTTCTATTTGATTGCTCGAAGACTTGTTCGATGACATCAAAGGCAATTCGATGACATTGAACTTTTTACAGATTTTTTGAGTAACTCGTTGGAATACTCTAGATACATTCTTGATGGATCGAACATCGTTCGATAACATCGAAGGCAAGTTTGATGATATGAGAAGTTACGCAGTGCGAAAGGTGTTATGCGGTGCAAAAAGGTACAACTTCTGGATTTAACTTACGTTCGATGACATTGAAGGTGTTACACAGAGTTACGGAGACTGCGTAAATTTGAGGTGGTTTTCTAAAATTAGATGGACAATGTTATAAATATGGGTTTTCCTAGGAGTTCTAAACAAGAATTAAGTTTTGAAAAGCAGAGCCAAAGGGTGGAGCAGCGTCCCAAGAGTTTTTCTTCATTCCTTTTCTATTTTTAATGATTTTTTTTTAAGGTTTTAGATTCATTCATGTCTATGGTTGACTAAACCTCTTAGCTAGGGCTAAAAGGTGAAGCTTGTAGCGGGTTGAGATGATTTTCTTACTTTGATTATTGTTTTCTTGAACCTTATTGATTTATAGTTTGATATTAAATAAATATTTTCAGTTTTATACGATTTATTATGACTCAAATTATAATAGAAGCTATGATAGCTTTGGATATCTTCTTTTTCTGTTTTGAGATTGTGAGATTGGTAAATCCTATTATTCACCATCGTCTCTTGGGCATGGTAGGATGATTGAATCCCTTTTAATCATCAAAATTCTCTTCCATTGAAAATTAGATCATTGAAAAGTTCATATTTGGTTTAATTGCTTTATGTTCCAATTAGATAGGATTTGACTCCAATTCCAATCATGTTTTTTGAATTAAAGTACGGTAACATCCTGATAGCTACAAGTGGATCCTTGGTACCATAGTTCCCTTTTGATTATTGAAATCCCTTTTACAAATACTCTTTATATGGCCCACTGTAATGTTTACTTGCCATCCAACGTATTAATAAAGTCACACAAATCTTAATGAAGGGAAAACTTGGATATCAGCTTGGTCCAAAACTTTTGTGGCTCCCAAGAAGTTTTTAATGGTGAGCATTCCATCACCAATTTTTCTTGTGGTATAGTCCATCAGAGATTTGGATATGCATCATTTTTGAGCTAATGATAAAATGATCCGTGAAAATGGATGGATGGCGTGGATAAAACACATACACCGCAGTGGGCCTCACAGAGCACCGATTAGTAGAGACGCTACTACAAGCAACGTCAATGGGCATTTTGGCATCCAACCTTGCCATTGAAAAAGGGTTTGATGCTCTGACAAAGTATATAGATGATACACAAGCATTTAAAATTTACCTATAAGAAATATAGTAATTTAAAATAAATTATACAAATTATTGATTTTAGTTTAGATATATCATGAACCTAGTTTCATGACCATCTTCCTAATCTAGACCATCTTCCTAATGGATTGGTGGAAATCTATCCGATGGTTAAAAATGAAAAATATTCAACGGTCCTATTTCAACAAATGAGTGTCCATGAATCAATGGTTAAGATTATTCAACCAATCTAACTTTCACCAAGTGATTTGGAGACAACGACTTCCACAGTCTAATCGACTTAATTTAAGTTAACGAGTTCAACACACAATTTCTAAGTTCCTTTGTATCAAGCCTTTGAGAGTATGAAATAACTCATGTTTGAAGTCATCATACCATTTTTTTAAAAAGTAGGGGCATGATAACTTTCTTTAACTTAGTTTCAAATGGGGCCACCATTTTCTCTTTGTCAAATCCACTCCGTCCATCGGGATTGTCGTGCAATGTTAGGATCCACAATTTAGGTGGGCCACACCACAAGAAACTATAGGGGCAAGATGAACATGATCAGTTTATGTCTAGTACTTTCCATCTAAACTGTTCATCAGATACACTTCGCCCCTACAATAAATATTTCTATATTACAAAGGAAATATTAATCGTTAATTCCATACACATCCTACTGCTGGATACATAGGCACCACATGGTACAAAATAAAATTTAAATAATTTCTCAAGAGAATTTTATTTTGCCAAATATATGATTTGGAAACAAACCTCGATTTTCTTAAGAAAATGTTGGTGATAAAGAAACATGATAAACACTGTTTCCTTTCCCACATTTTCTTGAAAACAAGGTTTCTTTGGAAATACATTTTCTTTTCTCACGCTTTTCACAAATCCAATCGGGCCCTTAGTTCATTGTGGATTACTCTTTCTTTCTCGGCATCATGGTACCACTTTTACTATTGTTTTAGTTTATGTGGACAACGTCCTTGTCATTGGCAGCAACGAGAAAGTCATCTCTGTTTTAAAGACCTTAACAACATCAATTTCATATTAAAGACCTCGGACCGTTTTAAGTACTACTCGAAAATTGAAGTTTCTCACTCCCATCGACCATTTACCTAAGCCAACGAAAATACACTCTTGATATCTCATCCTATGTTAGTTTACTTGGTGTCCGTCCTACAAACTTGCCTATGGATCAAACTTCATACTCATGGATGTAGAAGGGGATCTTCTCACCGTTTCGATTCCATATTGTCGATTGGTTGGACGTCTTATCTATCTTACTATTACTCGGCAGGATATTGTATATTCCGTAAAATCCTAGTCAATTCACCTGAGATGTACTCATTGGGATGCCGCACTGAGTGTTCTCTGCTATATGAAAGGATCTCCAAGCGAAGGTTTACTTATGTCATTTTCCAGTTCTCTTATGTCCAAAGGCTATTGTGATTTTGTTGGGCTAGTTGTCCTCTAACTGGTTATTACACTTTGCTTGGCAATTCTCCTTTCTGGTGGACAATAAAGGAGTAAACCATTGTTTCTTGATCCTAGGCTGAAGTAAAATATCGCCCCATGACTACTACCAATTGTGAACTAACTTGGCATATCTATTTCCTTCACAATCTTCAAGTTTTCAATATTCAGCCAACTTTTATGTTTTGTGACAATCAAGTCGGTCTTCACATTACTAACAATCTAGTCTTTCATGAATGTACAAACCACATTGAGCTTGATTGTCATCTTGTTTGTAAAAAGATCAAATCCAGTTTTATTCATCAACCGTCTTATGTTCCATCAAGATTCCAAATCCCCGATTTAATTTACCAAAATGTTGGTGATGGAATATTTCCAACAGTTGAGCTCCAAGTTGAGTGTTCTTAATACTCTCTCCAACTTGAGGGGGGTTTCACATTGTAAATATATAAAATTTATAAATTGATCTTAATTAGATTATAGGATTTGTAACTAGCCTTGTACAACTAATCTTAAATTAAGAGATTGCTGAATATAGGTTTTGTTTCTTTTATAAGGGGACATTTCCTCTTTCGATGCAAGAAATAAGGGAAATTTCCCAACTTAACAGTGGTGCATCAAGGTGCCCCCTGTATGGATGGTCCCAAATATGGAGCCGTTCAATTCATTCAAAGAAGCAGCTGTCTGCATGTGAAGAGGGTCTTCAGCTTCCCCTAAACAAATCTTCTTCTTTTTCCCTCACATGTGGCTGCATCGTGGGTAGCCATCCCACATTGCCTCAGAATGGAAGGGTCTCAGCTGTCAGCAACTTGGCCTGAATCACCAATGAAACATCTGTATTGGTTCGGCTGGGACGATACAGACCAAGTCATCTTATACAGACGCAGCGAGTGGATAAATGACATTAGATTTGTGATGCCCATCATGTTTATGTTAAACTCACTCCATCAACGTGACCCTACATTGGCCCAATCCATATCTATGGTGGGCCACAACAAGAAACAATGCGGAAGGAGGCTAACCATAGAAAAAAAAAAAAAGAAGAAGAAAGAAACATTTTGTGTATGGGGCCTACTGTGGTGTGTTATGATATCCAACTCTTTCAAAATATGTTCCTAACCACGATGAAGGGATATCCCAACACAGGTGAGCCACACCACTTGTCTTTGGAGGTTTGGGCATGTTGTCACAATGTTTCTTATGACGCAGCTTATGTGAGTTTTGGATCAGCCTGATTTCTGGGGCGTTCCATTTAATGGTTGTCTGCACTGGAAGCACAGCTTGGATGTTTAGATGGACTGGACTCCATTATAATACATGATTCCTTTGTTCGTTTTGAAGGAAGTCAGTAATTCGATACTCTGCCATACTACAATGCTTGCATGTCACATATGCAATTTTATTTCAATGCCATTATAGATACAGCCAATACATATATGTTTAGGTACAGCAATACAGAAATAATCACATATGGACTGAAATGTTTTCATGGAAGGGCTAATAAGGACAGCCTCATCTTTTGAGTAATCATTAAAGTGAATTTTGAGAAGAGACTATTAGACTTCTAGACTTGAATATAAGTGCTGACAAGACTAATTCTTAAACAGAAAACTAATAAGACAGCTAAGAAAAACATTGCTACTACAAGTGCAAACCAAACTTGGATTTTTATTTTTTATTTTTTAATTAAAACCAGGAAGTTGTAAAGTCGACCAGTATAAAATCCAGCAACCAAACACACCCCTAGAGACAGTATTAAGAGGAATTAGTCCCCTCACACAGCAGAACATGTATGGGTCCATCTATTTGTTGACTTGAATAACTGCTTTTCCAAGGTTGGAACTGGTGAACAACGATTTGAAGCTCTCCAAAAAGCTGTCCATGCCATTGTATATCTGGTTCTTGCATCTCAACTTCCCTTGCTTTATGTATTCTTCCATCTCCGTAGTAAAATCTCCCCAGCGATGAATATAAGAGGCTATCATAAACCCCTCCATTCTCACCTCTTTGCCTACCATATTTAGTAAATTTCGAACACCTTCCCGATCACTCCACACCTTGTATGATCAAAATAATAGTGCAATGAAATTTGTCAATCTGTCATGCTTTCATGCATACAATACATGCCAATCCAGGCCATCCAAAAAATAGGGCGCATTGTGGACGGAGTGTCGCCTAAAATGGTTGGTTAAAAATACTGTTCCTACTGGTTGTTAGGCAACGCTCTGTCCACACGCCAGATTGACATAAATGTATGCCACTCGTATGGTGGACTACATATACATCTCTGTTATATGATTGACTGGACCCACATGGGGAAGATGCTTTGGGCCACATGTGGCGCATCTGTGCCATCTGATGATAGCGCAAACATGTCATGGTGGGCCGCACACAGCACGACAACATGGGACTCCCAGACTTTCAAACGTGTGATATCATTTCCCTCATTACATGCTAAGTATTTCCGAGATCCACGTGCATTGGATTTGGATTTTTAAGCCCAATTTCTATGAAAGCTTGATAAGTTTTTGAGTGTTTCTTACTAGTAACATTAATTGAAAATGCAACTCACCTTGTTGTATTCAGATATCATTCCACAGAGTGAAATCCGAGCTCTTTTGTTGACATTATTAAGGACAGCTTCCAACATCCTACCACCAACATTGTCGAAGTAAATATCGATACCAGTAGGAAAGTACCTGTAAATTTCAAAATGTTTAGAAGGTTAAGAGGAAAACTATAGCAGAATCTCAAAATAATATGCAAATGCTACCAAATTTTTTGAGGAAATTTCCTTAATTCAGGATCAGGGTGTCTTGCATCGTTATATATCGGTAACAGCCGTGTCCGCTACGCGATACGAGGCCGTAATGGGCACTCCACTGATTTTATAACCGTAACGGCCATTACGGGGCATAACAGCCGTTACTTCCCAGTAATAGTCAGGGCATAACGGTTAGAAAACGGTCAATTTTTTTTAATTTTTAATTTTTTTTTTGGTGGGGCTTTTTAAGGTCCATTTTTTCATCTTTTTTTTTTTTAAAAAAATAAAATTATTTCTTACAAACCCTTCCTAAATTATTCTATTGATATTTTCGACCAATCTTAGCTTGATATTTCAGATAAAAACAACTTATATTAAGGATTTTCTTGATTCAAAGCTCCGTAGGCCATTTTTCAGAAAAATTTCAAAAATAGGTATTTATACTTTTTATTAAATGTTTTACTATTTTAATGGTAGAATATGATGTGTTAAACATAATAAAATATATATTAATGTCCATTTCACAGATTGTTGATGTCATTTTATATATTTTTTTTATAATTTTTTTTATTTACGCACTATTTTGGAGCTTTTTTTACAAAATTCAAAAAATCAATTTTTATTAAATTTTTTGCTGTTTTAATGGTAGAATATGATGTGCTAGTCATACTAGAACATATTAATGTGCATTTTACATATTGTTGATGTCATTTTATATTTTTTCTAATTTTTTTCTATTTACACACTATTTTTGGCCCTTTTTTTTTAATCCAAAAAATCAATTTTTATATAATATTTTATTATTTTAATTATAGAATATGATGTGTTAATTATAGTAAAACATATTAATGTATATTTTATAGATTGTTGATTTCATTTTATATATTTTATAATTTTTTTCTACTTATGCACTATTTTCGGTCCTTTTTTTTTTTAATTCAAAAAATTAATTTTTATTAAATGTTTTGTTGTTTTAATGGTAGAATATGATGTGTTAATCATAGTAGAATATGTTAATGTATATTTTACAGATTTTTATTTTTATTTTATATTTTTTATAATTTTTTTTTATTTACACACTATTTTCGACTTTCTTAAAAAAAATTTAAAAACTCATTTTTTATTAAACGTTTTACTATTGTAATGGTAGAATATGATATGTTAATCATAGTAGAATTATAGGTCACAAACAGGAATCATAGTCACAGCCACAGGTATGTTCTAAAAATTCCTCAAAAATAATTGCAAACACCTATATATGTAAGATATTTTCATATTATATTCGTTCTAATATATCTATCATTGATAGTAGATAGTTAGAAAATTAAATATATGAATTTTGTAGTCAAATTCAGGTTATCTAGTTCATAAATTCATCAGACAGTCCGATACAACTTCTCACTAAAGAGTGAACCATTACACCATAATAAACACGTTCCAATTTATAAATGAATGCATATTTGGAATGCTTAGAATATTCTGGATTTAATCCATATTTTTTTCATATTTTTTTGGCAAAAAAAATGCACCGTTATAGGTCATTACACCCTCGTATTGCTGTTACACCCCCGTATCCGTATCAGTATCGGAGGACACCGTTACACCAACCGATACTGATACGGGTTACCTTGTTAAGGATTTCCAATTGATTTTGGATTCTAGCCTGTGGAAAGTTTAAAACACACATACAAAATAAGACTGTACAAGCATACCAAAGCATTTATTACTCAAACATTTCAAATTGTTGTGAGAATGACAATAGCACACTGTGAACTAATACAATTCTTTCTCTAGGAGTAGAAATGAGTGCTTGATACTCTTTAAAGGAGATCTACCTCCTAGTGTTAATGGTTAATGTGAATTATTCTTTGCTTCTTTTTATTTGATAACAACTAAATATATATAATTAAAAATAAAAAAACCATAAGATCCATTGGAGATTTGGATATCCCAAAGGATCTATCCATGACAATTAATATAAAATATCAGGGGTCTAATCTAATTCCTATCTCACTAATCCCTATTCAGTTGGGATTTCACACACACACACACACACACACACACACATATATATATATAGAGTCCTTTCGCTACTGGGATGCGGAAGGAAAGTTGCTTAAACTATAAGTAGGTGTTCCTAAGATTTTTCTAGCATATGAAAAATAATTTTAAGGCTTTCTAAATGGGTTCTAGAGAAATTAAAGGGTGTAGCAAGGGTGAGATTCGAAGTTGTTCGAATCAAGTAAGTCCTCTCTCTTTGTAATTTCTATTTTCATAGTGGAGATCTGTCGCTTTGTGCCGTAGTTTTTTTTCGCAAGGGTTTTCCACATTAAATCTGTGTGTTCTCTTGTATGTGCTTGGTGTCATTGAATTATTATCCTAGATCTAGATCTGTGTGATTCTGTGGTCAAAATCCCCAACAATTGGTATCAGAGCTATCATTAGGGCACAAATATAAATCTGAGGGATTATTAATAATGGCGAGCACCAGGTATGAGATTGAGAAATACTCGGAAAAAAATAATTTTGAGTTATGGAAAACCAAGATGATGAGTTCCTTAATCAAGAAAGGCGAAGATGGTGCTCTTGAGGAGCGAAAGTCTATATGACTAAGTGGAATGCTCTTAATAAGAAGGCTTTATCATTGATCCCTATATGTCTCACGGATGAGGTTCTCTACAACGTCATGAGGGAGAAAACTGTAGCTAAGTTATTGGAGAAGTTAGAGGATGTCTATGCAAAAAAATCCTATGAAAATCCCCTGCACTTGAAGTGGCAGTGGTATAACTTCAAGATGGCAGAGGGTGGAGATCTGGAGGCTCGCATCAGCAACTTTAATAAATTATTTTGCAAATTGTTGGATATGGAGGAAGTAATAAAAGATTAAGAACAAGCATGTATGTTGTTAAATTCTCTTTCGGCGTCGTATGAGTCATTCAAGGGCACTATGTGCAGCATGAATAAAACCCTGAGTGTCGACACTGTTATCTCAACCCTTCAAGGAAAGGCTATGAGACAGCTAAACAACGATATGGGGAGATCTTCTGATGCACTGTTTAAAGTAGGTAGGAATTCTGGACAAGGTACAGGTTCTTCAGGTTTTAGATCCAAATCCAAGGGTAAGGGCAAATGAAAGGTAAAGTGCTGAAACTGTGGGAAGGAAGGACATGTGAAGAAGAATTGTGAAAATCCTAAATTGAAGAGGGAAGATTCTGAGGCTTCATGCAGGAAGGCCAACGCTGCCATGTCAGATGGATGTGATGGTGATGTTTTATCTGTGTCTTCGCTTGGACGGCCATACGACAATCGTAAGGACGAGTGGCTGCTAGACATGAACATCTTTTCACATGACTCCTCATCGGAGTTAGTTCACCAGCTACAGAGAGTGCGATGGTGGATAGGTATTTATGGGCAATGACATTGCCTGTAATGTTGTGGCTGTTGGTTCGGTGAGCATTAGGATGTTTGATGGGGTGAAGCGTACCTTGATAGATGTGAGACACGTTCCTGATTTGAAGAAAAATCTGATTTCTCTTGGTGTGCTTGAGGCAAAATGATGCAAGTACACAGGTATTGATGGTGCTCTTAAAGTATCTAAGGGGGCATGGGTAATCATGAAGGCGCAACAACTCAGTAACTTGTATAGGTTGATCGAAGCACTTTAAAAGGTGGAGCTGCAGTGGATGTAACAGATTCCACCTCTGCACGTGTGTGGCATGTTGGGCATGACCACATGAGCAAGTAGGGCAGGAAGGCTGAAACACGTGGAAAAGGTTACAAAGCAGGTAGAGCAGCCACTTGTGAGAAGAATCAAATGGCATGTTCGCATGATATAGATGAGGTACATGGACGACTCCAATATCACAGGGGATTTATCCAGATGGCTTTAGGTAAGCCTGGTGCTGAGAAGTGAAAGGTGACTATAGGCGATGTGATGGATTCGTTGTATTAAACCGACATATGGGAGCGGGTAGAACTTCTAGTGGGCCGAAAAGTGGTTGGATGCAGGTGGATCTTCAAGAGGATACAACATAGATATAGGGTGAGGTTGGTAGTGAAGGGTTATGCTCATAGAGAAGGGATCAACTTCTCAGAGATATTCACGTCGACGATAGAGCAGGTATCTATTAGATCCGTGATTAGCAGTGGTTGGCCAATATGATCTTGAGATGGAAAGATGAATGTGGAGTCTGCACTTCTATAAGGGAAAGTGAAGAGCATATCTACATGAAGCAACCAGAGCGATTCGAAGTTAAAGGGGTTGAGAAAAGACTTTGCAGGAGGTCATGGTTTGACCTGTCGCCTAGGCAGTGGTTTGATTCCTTCATGAATAAAATTTCAGGGAGCTGCAAAGATAGTTCTTGGCATTGAGACTGAAAAAGGAGTAGACTTTGGTAATCATAAGAGGAATACCTTATGTGTAAGTATTGATTAAGGATGTGATGGGCCAGGTAAAGCCGGAGAGCATTCTCTACGCGTCTCTCTTCAAGTTTTCCTTAGGACATGTCCCAAAACAGATGAGAAAAAGCAGGATATCTCATGAGCCTTAATCGAATGCAGTTGGCATTATACACTAGGGCCTGGATTAGACCGGTTATTTCATAGGCTATCAGTGTTGTGAGCAAGTACCTCGACAAGTAATATTGGGTAGTGGTGAGATGGTAAGAAGATTACGTCTTTCTTTTTTGAGAAGACAAGAGCAAAGGTGGTTGAGCTTGTGGATTTTAATCCGGTATACATGCTCACCTAGAACGTTCTTGTAAAGAAGTTCAAGTTTGGTATAACTTCTCTGGGCTTGGCAATGGTATAAAAGAAAGACGGAGTATGCACATGAAGCTATGATGTGATACAGAAATAAGAGAAGAGGTCGAGAAGCTACACAGTACAAGATTGAAGACATGGTGGAGATTGTTAACATATGTCTTAAATTTGAACGTGCACGAACGATCGTGAGTCAGGTTCGACTGGTCGTGGGAGCAGCTCGACTAGTCATAGCCCGCTTGACTCAAAGTCCAGCGAGCATCAAATTTTGGGGTCCGATGTGCTTGACCGGTCGTGGGCCATACTCGACCGGTCATAGGTGGTGCTTGACCGGTTGTGAAGACTGTACGATCGATCATAGTTATGCAGATTCGTTCTGCGATTTTGTGCGGATTGCTGATTTTGAGTCCTTTTGCTACTGGAATGCGGAAGGGAAGTTCCCTAAACTATAAGTAGGTGTTCCTAGGATTTTTCTAGCATATGAAAAATAATTCTAAGGCTTTTTAAAGGGGTTCTAGGAAAATTAAAGGTGTAGTAAGGGTGAGATTCGAGGTTGTTCGAATCGGGTAAGTCCTCTCTCTTTATAATTTCTATTTTCATAGTGGAGATCTGCTGCTTTGTATCGTGAAAAACCAGTGCTTGACCAGTTGTAAAGACTGTACGACCGGTCATGGTTACGTAGATTTGTTTCGCAATTTTGTGTGGATTGCTGATTTTGAGTCCTTTCGCTACTGGGATGCGGAAGGGAAGTTCCCTAAACTATAAGTAGGTGTTCTTAGGATTTTTCAAGCATATGAGAAATAATTCTAAGGCTTTATAAAGGGGTTCTAGGGAAATTAAAGGGCGTAGCAATGGTGAAATTCGAGGTTGTTCGAATCGGGTAAGTCCTCTTTCTTTATAATTTCTATTTTTATAGTGGAGATCTGTTGCTTTGTATCGTGATTTTTTTTCACAAGAGTTTTCCACATTAAATCTGTGTGTTCTCTGTTGAGACTCAAATATTGCATAATTTTTTTCATTAATCTTTTGATTTTATGAACATAAATCATCTTAATATTCTATTTTACTCATACATGTATTGCAAGGTGAATTCAAGTGCTTAGATTGAAAAAGGGTACTAAAAAGTATGGATTTGATGCTCAAGATTTACAAAGGAAAGGGTTGGATCTTAGGAGACCAAGATTGAAGCATTCACATGCCAAATATCCAAGAAAATCAAGTGACGGATGAAGAGAATCGACGATTTGAAGTGAAGAATCCTAAAATCATCCTGAAAAAGTGTATTTAGAAGCTGTGAAGTTTATTCTGAAAAACTGCGCTGAAGGAAGTCTGTTTTAAATGAACTAAGCAGCAAGGAGTCTATTTTGAAAAAATACGTATATTTGATGCGGTTTCTAGGGTTTTCAACTTTTTACAAAAATTGGAGTTCCCTACTTATAAATAGGGCTTCCTAGGGCATTTCTAAACATCGTTCAAGGCATCCCAAAGCAAAATTTAGGATTTTTAAAAAGTTTTTAGTTTTATTAAAGCTTTTAAGTTGTTCTTTTTATTTTAAATTTTTTCTATTTTCATTTTTTCTTTCTTGTTACTTTTTATTTCTACAATTTAATTATGTTTTTGTAAGTTCCTTCTAGCCCAAGCTAGAAGGGAAGCACATGGGTTTAACAGTTCTTTAAGATTATGATGACTGATTGTTTTAAGGATGAGAAGAATGGTGTATGTATGTTGTCTATTATTTAGGTTTTATTTTTTTGATCCTCTTGTGAGATCCATATGTTTCCATCATATGAGATCTATATTAATGGATAGGTTTAGCCTAGATCAATCAGATTTCTTAGATAGGAGAGGTTCTCAACCTGTTATATTTCTTTGATATTCATTATCCTATAGATATTAAATACTTAAAATCACTGACGCTTGAGAATATATATCAATGATGCAAATCCATGATTTTCTAATATTTTATATCACTTTTTAAAATATTTAAACTGTCTTATTTTTCGACTAGGCTGACCATAGTGCTCAGATCATAGTTGTGTTATCCAAGTCATCATGATTTTGGAACATTAACCTATATATGAAACTTTGAAGCTTGGGTGTTATTTTACTCAGTTGAATTACATCCATTCAAAATTTCAAAATCAAATCATCAGTTTAGTTTTTATTACTTAGTTTGTTTTGCATTTGATTTTTTTTTCATTCTCACAATTCATCTCCCTGTGGGATCGACTCCGTATTCACGAGATTTTACTTACGAACCTCTACACTTGGAGGCAAGCAATCAAGTTTTTGGCAGTGTTGCCGGGGAGAGACTGAGATACATCAGATCTGTGCAAGATAGTTACGGTAAGTTTTTTCTAAGGTAAGTTCTCTTCTAAACCCTCCAAATTTTCTGTAGATTTATTTTTTATTTTTTCTTTTTCTTTAAAAATAAATTTAGTTAGGTATTTCAAGCACTAACTATGACATAAGGTTGCCCTGCATGGGATTTTATCACCCAAGTACTACGGTTGTCCTATAGTTGCTGTTTGATCACAAAGATCATCCGCTGAATCTATTTTTCAGATTAACATAGTTTAATTTCTGCATTAGTTTTGCTTTTGTTGATTTATTATTATTATTATTTTTTTTTTGTGGACTGAACCCTCATGGTCGGCCCTACCGCCTAGGTTGTTAATTTATTTTTGCTTTGTAGACTGAACCCTTATGGTCGGCCCTACCGTCTGGATTGTTGATTTATTTTTACTTTATGGACTGAACCCTCATGGTCAGCCCTGCCGCCTGGGTTGTTGGTTAAGTTTTTATTTTTATTTTAAGTATCATACTTGTTATTTAATTTAGTGGTATTTATTGTGTGGTGTAGATGGTTTATGTCCCGTTAGAGTAGGGATCAAAACAATCGACTCTCCTCCGAAGACGGACTAGTTCCAGGTCTTGATCATTCACTTAGAAGAGACACTCAACATCACTTGAATTTCATGGCAAACCTAGTTGATAATCCAAATCCAAATTTGCTAGATCCAACTATAAATCAAAACAGATAAAATCAACCTAATCCTCCTCTTGAGGATGAAAATGAAGTTCATAGGAATGTGTTAAACCAACCACGGACTTTACATGAACATTTACACCATGAGAGATTAACTTTACCATCTTGCATAGTGTTCCCTGCGTTAAACCAGGTGTGATTCAATTAATTCCTAAATTTCATGGCTTGGATTCTGAAAGCCCCTACTTGCACCTCATGAATTTTGAGGAAGTAATTGCAACGTTTAAGTAAATAATGGCAATAGGGATGTACTTAAGCTTAGGTTATTCTTATTTTCTCTAAAGGATCGGGCCAAAGTATGGCTCAACTCTCTAAGACCGAATACCATCACTTCATGGTAAGCCTTAAGTAGAGAGTTTTTGAAAAAGTTCTTTCCTGAGCACAAAACAAATGCATTAAAATAAGAAATCATGTCATTCTCCCAAAAGGAGAATGAACTGTTTTTCCAAGCTTGGGAGCACTTTAAAGACCTTTTAATTACTTGTCCACATCATGGTTATGAACCATGGCATGTGATTGATGCTTTCCGAAAGGGGCTCACCATGGATACACGTTAGTTCATAGAGATGATGTGTGGTGGAACCTTTCTTGACAAAGATCATAATGAGGCTTAAGATTTTCTAGATATGTTAGCAGAGAATACGTAGACATGGGATGTCTCTGCTAAATCAGAGACATTCCTAAAGAGAAAGCGGGGATGTATGTCCCAAGAGAGGAAGACGACCTTAATGCAAAATTCGCTGCATTGGCTAGAAAGGTCGAAGCCTTGGAAATTATGAAGGTTGATATGATTAAAGTAAATACTTCCTCCGGTAATTTTTGTAGTATTTATGGTGGTATAGACCATGACACAAAGGATTGTCCAATAATCTCAGTTGTACAAAATATCACGCAAGAGCATGATCAAGCAAATGTTATAAATAACTACCAAAGGTCAGTTATGCAACCAATGGAAAACACGTATAATCCAAATTAGTGTAACCATCCTAATCTTAGTTGGAGGAATGGACCACAAATTAATGCGCCCAATGGACCTCATATGCCTCCACAAAATAACTTTTTTGGGGCACCTAACAATGCGCCATATGTGCCCCCGCCAAAGCGATCATCTGTGGAGTATGCATTGACCACATTCATGAACTCTCAATTTCAAATGAATTGGTCTCTAATCCAATCAAATCAGGAATTAAAGACAGCTGTGGCTGGGATTGAGACTCAACTAAATGCTAGGGAAAAAGACACTCTTCCTTCTCAACCTATGTCAAACCTTAGAAATACATATTTCATTGGAGACTTAAATCCAAATGAGCTACATCATGAACAAGCTAAGGCCATAATTACCTTGAGAAATGAAAAAGAGGTTGATAACAAGATAATACAACCGGTAGAAATACTGGAGGATGAGCCACTGTCTCAAGAAAATGATGAACCGGCTATGGTTCAAGAGTCGCAACAGCAAAAGGATAAAGAGACTAAGTCATATGAGCCTCTAGTTCCATTTTCTTCTAGACTTCAGAATTCGACTGTCCCCATGAAATATCAAGAGGTGTTGGATGTGCTTCAAAAGGTTACTGTCAATATTCCTCTGCTTGATGCCATTAAACAAATTCCATTATATGCTAAATATCTCAAGGACTTGTGCACTGTAAAGAGAAAATTAAATGTGCATAAAAAGGCATTCCTTACCGAGAAAGTGAGTGCTATCATTCAATAAAGGGTTGTACCCAAATACAAAGACCCGGGAAGTCCCACTATTCCTTGTATTATTGAAAATTTCCAAATTGAGCATGCTTTGATAGATTTGGGTGCAAGTGTCAACTTAGTACCTTATTTGGTTTACAAACAAATGGGGTTAGGCGAGCTTAAACCAACTACGATTACAATCCAACTCACTGATCACTCCATTAAGGTACCAAGGAAAATTTTAGAGGACGTACTAGTCCAAGTGGAGAAATTCTACTTCCCCGTGGATTTTATTGTACTAGACACTGAACCATGTGTAAATGCTAGCGATCAAGTTTTCATCATTTTAGGCCGCCCATTCCTAGCAACTTCAAATGCAATCATAAATTGCAGGAATGGAATGATGAACTTGTCTTTTGGTAACATGACTTTAGAGCTAAATATTTTCAATCTATGTAAGCAGCCCAATGATAATAATAAAATCCATGAGCTGAATTTCATGGACTACTTGATAGAAGAAGAGGAATTGGAACCTAGTCTGACTGAGGAACTGATTCAAGTCATTGGAGACTTGAAAAATTCTGATTTAGAAAAAATGCTAACTGAAATTTTTAATGATAATGAGAGCACTACCACCCAGGACATTGGTATGTACCAGTGGAAATCGCGCCCTCAAATCCTATCTATCGAGGACTCGCGACCTCTGTCATCACCAACCAATGTTCCAAAGCTTGATTTAAAACCACTACCAAATGAGCTTAAGTATGTATACTTAGGTGAAAATAAAACTTATCCTATGGTGATCTCTTCATTTTTAGATAAGGATCAAGAGATTAAGTTGTTGAATATTCTAAGAGACCACAAAGGAGCCTTGGGCTGGGCCATTTCTAAAATCAAGGGTATAGGCCCTTCCATATGCACTCATCGGATCCACCTCGATGAGGACGCTAAAATAATTAGACAACCTCAAAGGCGTCTCAATCCAAATATGATGGAAGTTATAAAAAATGAGGTGATCAAATTGTTAGATGTCGGAATCATCTACCTAATATCTGATAGTATTTGGGTGAGTCCAACTCAAGTAGTCCCAAAGAAATTCAGAATAACTATTGTACAGAATTCTAATAATGAACTCATACCAACACGTGTCACCACAGGTTGACGTGTTTGCATTGATTATAGAAAATTAAACCAGGTTACAAAGAAGGACCATTTCCCTCTACCATTCATTGATCAAGTTTTAGAGAGGGTAGCAGGTCACTCCTATAGTTTTCTTGATGGATATTCCAGACATAACCAAATAGAGATAGCCCTAGAAGACCAAGAGAAAATCACGTTTACTTGTCTATTTGGCACATTTGCTTTCAAACAGATGCCATTTGGATTGTGTAATGCTCCAGCAACTTTCTAATGGTGTATGTTAAGTATTTTTTTAAATATGGTTGGAAAGTTTCTTAAGGTTTTCATGGACGACTTCTTTATATTTGGGAGTAGTTTTGAGGAATGCCTCAACAATTTATCTCTTCTCTTGTCTAGGTGTGAAGAGAAACACCTTGTCTTAAATTGGGAGAAATGTCATTTCACGGTTCAAAAGGGAATTGTTTTGGGCCATGTTATCTCCAAAAATGGAATCTAGATAAATCGCTCAAAACTCGACATTATAGTTAATCTACCTATCTCCCGAACTATTAGAGATATTAGATCACTTCTAGGGCATGCTGACTTTTATAGAAGATTCATCAAGGACTTTAGTGTCATTACTAGACCCTTGACTAATCTTCTTCAAACGGATGTTCCATTTAAGTGGACAGATGAGTGTGCAAGTGCTTTTAATAAAATTAAATCATCTCTTACCACTGCACCTATCATGCATCCACCAGATTGGACACTTCCTTTTGAACTAATGTGCGATGCAAGTGATTATGTCATATGGGCTGTTTTGGGTCAAAGGAAAGATAAACGGCCCTACGCCATTCACTATGCGAGTAGAACTCTAAACTCGACCCAAGTGAACTACTCAACAACTAAAAAAGAGTTACTTACAGTAGTTTTTTTGGATAAGTTTAGGTCTTACTTGCTGGGATCTAAAGTGGTCATTTTCACAGACCACCCAGCCTTAAAATATTTATTATCTAAGAAGGATGCAAAGCTGAGACTTTTGAGATGGATCCTCCTACTCCAAGAATTTAACTTAGAGATAAAAGATAAGAAGGCAGTAGAAAACATAGTGGATGATCACCTTTCCAGATTGGTGTTAGATGATTCCACCGAGGAGATGCATATCCAGAACACTTTTTTTGATGAACAATTATTTACGATCTCTAAATTGCCTTGGTATGCGGATATAGTGAACTATCTTACAATGAGAAAAATGACATATCATTGGAAGTCGTAAGATAGGAAGCGTTTTGAAACCGAGGTTAGGAACTTCTTCTGGGATGACCCGTATTTATATAAATATGGGACTGATCAAATTTTTAGACGTTGTGTCCCAGAGGATGAAGTTCAGAGTGTTATTTCCTTTTGTCACATGAAAGCATGTGGTAGCCATTTTTCTGTTAAGAAAACTATTGCAAAAATCATGCAGTGTGGTTTTTACTAGCTCACCATGTTTAAAGACACCCATATTTTCTGTGTTACTTGTGATAGATGTCAAAGGTTGGGAAGAGTGTCCTGGCACAACATGATGCCTTTATCTCCAATTTTACCATTAGAGATTTTTAATTGTTGGGGTATTGATTTTATGGGCCCATTTTCATCTTCTTTTAGATTTCTTTATATATTAGTTGGTGTGAACTATATTTCAAAGTGGATTGAGGCAGTTCCAAGTAGGACTAATAACAACAAAGTGGTCATACGATTCTTAAAGGAAACTATTTTTTCTAGATTTGGAACTCCAAAGGCCATTATTAGTGATGGCGGGTCTTACTTTTGTAATAGGACATTTGAGGCTTTGATGAAGAAATATGGCATCAAGCATAAAGTGAGCACCCCATACCATCTATAAACGAGTGGGCAAGCTGAGATTTCTAATCGAAAAATCAAACACATTTTAGAGAAAACTATAAGGCCAGATAGGAAGGATTGGTCCCTTAGACTATCTGACGCTTTATGGGCTTATAGGACTGCTTATAAGACTCCGATTAGAATGTCTCCATACAGATTGGTGTATGAAAAGGCTTGCCACTTGCCCGTGGAATTGAAACATAGAGCCTACTAGCAATAAAGAAATTAAACTTTGATATGAACCAAACAAGTGGATAAAGGAAATTAGAATTGAATGAATTACAGGAACTGAGGAGAGACTCATATGAAAATTCTAAAATCTACAAAGAGAGGTCTAAAGCTTTTCATGACAAAAATATCCTGAGAAAAAATTTTGAACCTCAGCAAAAGGTCCTATTGTACAATTCTCGTGTCCAGTTCTTTCCGAGAAAATTAAGATCAAGATGGACAGACCCCTTCATTGTGAAGAATGTTTATACTCATGGGGCTGTTAAAATTGAGAATCCACGTAATGACAATGTGTACAAGGTTAATGGTCAGAGATTGAAGCTTTATGTAAAAAATTTTCATTTGGGAGAGGAGTTTGTCCCTCTTCATGAGATAGAATATTCAGAATGATACTCCTAGTCTGACGGAATATTCTAGATCTGTATTATATTCAATTCTTTTTAGTGTCACATAACAGGTGAGTTTTTCATGGTAGGTACCATCCACCCTTTCTTTTATTTTTATTGTTCTCTTCATTACATTATCATTACATTGGGGATAATGTAGATTTTAGGTTGGGAGGTGTAGATAGTCATCTAACTGAATTTTTTATTTTTTTTTTAAGTTTCAGTTTATTTTATTATTATTTTTAGGTTTTAGTTAGGTTTACGTTTATTTTTAAGTTTATAGGGATTTTATTTTATTTTATTTTTTTAACATTTTCAAAATAATATTTTTATATACAAAAATGTAAATATGATATTATGCGAATTCCAAAGGCAAAGTTAATACTTAGTTTAGATTGATAGTAATCAGAATTCTGACAACGAAAAATTAAAGACTTGAGTTCAATTATCTAATCACTAGTTTAAAATGAGTTATAATTTGATGTACTGAATTCACAGTACACCCTAGCTAACTAAGTGAGGAATATGATATGTGAATTAGAATAACAATTTTTGATTCATACAAGGTTGAATGAACTAGTATCATTGATATATGCTTAAAAGAAAGAATATTGAAGGAAAAAATGAATTATTATTATTATTATTATAGAATATGAATGTAATGACCATAATATTGTGTCAGTAATCTGGAATAAGGATACCTAAGTATCCATTACTGTTACCATTACAAGTACGATACTTTAGATTATGAAGCAAACCCGTTGAGAATCTTCATTTAAGGGTAGTCTATAAAAATGAGGATATGATAATAAAAGAAGAAATGACATGAAAAAAATGAGATAATTAGCGATTTCATATTCTTGGAATGATTGAAAGGAGTTAGGATAGAGAACATGAATATTTCTTAAAGTTAGACTTGTGTCATGGAGCACCTAAGGATATTGGATCATAACTATTCTAAATTTTGATTAGGTCTCTGAACTCAATGATGTAATGGATTAAGAAATTGAGATTCTAACTAACTTTAGACTTAGGGTAAGTATTGGTTTGTTTTGAAATTCATATGATGAATGAAAGCATAATTGTATAATTTTTCGAGGGTTGAACTATTTTTCATGTTGTCAATATTTGTGGGTAATATTTCTGAAATCCCTCACGAGACTATAACTTATCCACTAGAAAAAACCTTGGGGTTTAAAGGCTTATTGCATATGCTAAATGCAATTGAGATTACCTGCGAAAGTGGTGTTGTTAGAATTTTATTTTCATTTTAATTTTATTTCTAGAATTAATTTTTATTTTTATTTTTATTTTTCTTCGCTTATTTTTCTTGGGACTAGCAAAATGCTGGTTAGGGGGTGTGTTGAGACTCAAATATTGCATAATTTTTTTCATTAATCTCTTGATTTTATGAACATAAATTATCTTAATATTCTATTTTACTCATGCATATGTTGCAAGGTGAATTCAAGTGCTTAGATTGAAAAAGGGTGCTAAAAAGCATGGATTTGATACTCAAGATTTACCAAGGAAAGGGTTGGATGTTAGGAGACCAAGATTGAAACATTCACATGCCAAATATCTAAGAAAATCAAGTGACGGATGAAGAGAATTGACGATTTGAAGTGAAAAATTCTAAAATCATCCTGAAAAAGTGTATTTTGAAGCTGTGAAGTTTATTCTGAAAAACTGCGCTGCAGGAAGTCTGTTTTAAACGAACTAAGCAGCGAGGAGTTTATTTTAGAAAAATACGTATATTTGATGTGGTTTCTAGTGTTTTCAACTTTTTACAAAAATTGGAGTTCCCCACTTATAAATAGGGCTTCCTAGGACATTCTTAAACATCATTCAAGGCATCCCAAAGCAAAATTTAGAGTTTTTAAAGAGTTTTTAGTTTTATTAAAGCTTTTAAGTTGTTCTTTTTATTTTAGATCTTTTCTATTTTTATTTTTTCTTTCTTGTTACTTTTTATTTCTGTAATTTAATTATATTTTTTTAAGTTCCTTCTATCCCAAGATAGAAGGGAAGCATATGGGTTTAATAGTTCTTTAAGATTATGATGACTGATTGTTTTAATGATGAGAAGAATGGTGTACGCGTATTGCCTATTATTTAAGTTTTATTTTTTTATCCTCTTGTGAGATCCATATGTTTTCATCATATGAGATCTACATTGATGGATAGGCTTAGCTTAGATCAATTAGATTTCTTAGATAGGAGAGATTCTCAACTTGTTATATTTCTTTGATATTCATTATCTTATAGATATTGAATACTTAAAATCATTGACGCTTGGGAATATATGTCAATGATGCAAATTCATGATTTTTTAATATTTTATATCACTTTTTAAAATATTTAAACTGTCTTATTTTCCGACTAGGCTGACCATAGTACTCAGATCATAGTTGTGTTATCTAAGTTATCATGATTTTGGAACATTAACATATGTGTGAAACTTTGAAGCTTAGGTGTTATTTTATTCAGTTGAATTACATCCATTCGAAATTCTAAAATCAAATCATCATTTTAGTTTTTATTACTTAGTTTGTTTTGCATTTGATTTTTTTTTCTTCTCACAATTCATCTCCCTGTGGGATTGACTCCATATTCACGGGATATTACTTACGAACCTCTGCACTTGGAGGCAAGCAATCATTCTCTTATATGTGCTTGGTGTCATTGAATTGCTATCCTAGATCTAAATCTGTGTGATTCCGCTGTCAAAATCCCCAACAGTGACTTGCTGGGATAGCTTGCAAAAAACTTTTCATTACAATTGTAACATATGACCTTATCCCAGCAATGTCTTCATCTCTGCCCATGACATTTTTTTCTAGGAGTCTCTCCTACTTTAGGTATCATTAAAGTATTGGATATTGTTTGAGTCATCTTTATGTGATGAAGCCATTAGAGTTTTCATTCCTGCATGTGCACCCAACCCAATTGTGGGTAGAAAAGTAGTAGGTTAAAACATTCAAACCTCAACTCTGATATCCTCCTTTAGCCCTCCAGTGAAGCAATCCACCAAAGCCCTTTTCATACCTCCAACTCGATTTACAAGCCACTTGAAATTAGTTTACTAGTTACAAATGGTTCCCATCTAGTGTAATTTGGAGAGTGTGGCATCAAAATCTTCATATTTAGTTTGGTCCAAAACTGATGCAAAAGGGCTTCACAAAATCAGCTACTAGCAAGGTTGGTCATATTTTCTCCAACCATTAATACCACTACACAACATCTCCTTCCGAATGGAAGGATGCATGTATATAGAACCTTCTAATCCTTTGGTATGTTCAGAAACTTGAAAAAGTATTCAACACGATAATCCCAACTACTTGAATCTTCACTATCAAACTTTGGAAAGTCAAGAAATTTATTCCTTTCTTGAATAGGTACCACACTATATTTCATTGGGCATACTGTGAGATATCCACCATATTTGTTCATCACATCTCGACCATTGATCCCATCTCCTGCATCCTTGATCAGTAATGATGTCAACTAATCATATTAAAGGTAAACAATTTGGAATGTTGTTCTACTTGTTCTTGTAACTTTTTGACCTTGATTTCCATTGGCTCTACCTACTGAACTTTCGTGGTGGGTTTGGGCATCCAAAAATTCATTCTATGACACCAGTTGATATGGTCTTTGCTCAAGCAGCAGGAATGAGTGTTTTATCCTCTTCAAGGGAATCTAGCTATTAGTGCACAACAAACTTAAGTAGTTTATAAAAAGGAATCCTTGCTATGAAAACTAAATATGTGGAAAACTAATTAGGATTTATCCCAACATTTGAGATCTCTCAAAGATAGTAGGAAATAGAAAATACCATCCAATCAAATCACAATCCCTATCCAGTTGGAAATTATTATTATTATTATTTTTTAAAATAGTTTATTCTTGCATCTTATCACGAACATGCTAGGATTCCTAAGTCAGGCCAATCTACTCATCAAGAGGCCACATTCATATCAAGAAAAGGAATGGTTAGAAGAAGATCACTTAATCCCATATTAAAAATATAGGTATGGCCCACCTAAAGAGTGGACCGTTGTGGCTTTAGGGACAGGGCATGTTCACATTGAGCCCTACATGTCCTAGATCTTGAACACATATGCCACTTTGGCATGTGTGCCTGTGACCAAGTATTCCATCTCTATAAGGCGCCTGATGAGTGAGAATGGTTATGTTGTAATAAAAACTGAGTTAGGTTTTATTAAAAATGCTTTTGGTTCATTTAAATGGATTTACTTCGTTGACTCTTTAACAAGTTCAGGAAAAAAGAAAGTAGTTAAAACCTCTTAAGTTATTACTGTAATTTGGTGATTAATACATTGGTAACTGTAAATTTCCCAACTTTTTTTCCACCATCGAATTGCACCAATGTTTTGCTACCATGCAGATTGATTAGTGCAGGCTGCAAAAATTAGGCCAACCCACTCATCAAGTTGGTGACACAAGTACTTTCGATAACTTCTATATTCTACCACATTTCAACACCAAAAAAAAAAAAAGGAAGAAGAAGAAGAAGAAGAAGAAGAGCTAATATGTCCGTCATGTGCACTTCACCAAGAAGAAGGGACAACCAAAGAATTCGGCTATTCTACAACTCATGAGGGCCACACCATGTGATTTTAGAGGTTTTTCTATATGATTTCAAGTTATTCCTTATGGTGTGGCCCACCAGATTTTTAAATTGGGCTGGTTTTTGGGGCTAGGGCCTAACATCAAAGGGAAAATATAATGAATGTTTTGGATGCTACCCTGGGCTCCAAACATAGTCAACCATAAAGCATAGATCGTTATTGCTCACACCTCTACAAAGAGAGTGAATGCTCTTAGCTGAGGCACCTGAGCGATATTCAGTTGTTTAACTTTGCTATTTCGTATAACTTATGCATAAGAAACTCTTTCAAATACCTATTCGTAAAATAAAAATAAAAATTCAACTAATTAATTAATTACGAACTAGTAAGCAAATCATGTTGAGTTTCCTCCAAGCCTTCGGGTTGACCCAATTTGGCTGGACATCTAGTCATGTTGAGTTTCCTCAGAGTCATCTTGAGTTTTTGTACTGTCCGGGGTACAAGAAATGAGTCCTACAGCTCCTAAAAGTAGTAGTAATAATAATAATAATAATAATAAATAAATAAATAAATAAATAAATCTCTATCCTATTATGGGATGCAAAGGGGTTGGAACAGGTCTCATCAATAGGGGTCCCTGATCTGATCCATTTATAACTCAGATTAGGCTTTTGGACCCATATCCAACCCATTAAAATTTACACTTTGTTTGCATCAGGACCACGTGAAAAGTAGATCACCCATTTACCTTATGGGTTGGGTTTGGGTATAGAGGGCCGAGACCTTACCCCTAGTTATTAGTTATTACATGGGTCAGGTACGGGTTCAAATTAGAAATTACAAATGAGTTTTCACATAATGAATGCTATCAATTTTTATACCTTACCCCTAGTTATTAGTTATTACATGGGTCAGGTACGGGTTCAAATTAGAAATTACAAATGAGTTTTCACATAATGAATGCTATCGATTTTTATAGTAAAAAACAAAATAAGAATATGATAGCTAGTCATGATAGTAAAAGTGGTCCAATTAATATGATTATATATATATATATATTTACATTGCCAATAGGTCCATTATTTATATTGTCTAGATCATCAAAGTAACGTGGAATGGTAAGCATATTTTATGAAAAGGTTGTGAAACATTACTATAATCTAGATCAAAAGGGGAAAAAATATATCCTTCATGATTGACTAACTACTTTTCCATGGACCTGAATTGAACTCCACTCCATCCTCCATTTTGCCAGATGATTTTAGGTCGTAAACCAAACATTAGGCAGATTCAAAACTCAGGGTAATGCCAAAAGTTTCAGCCTGACTTACTGACCCATTTGTATCCCTAAAGCTAATAAAGTGGGGCCAACCCACTGGGAGTCACACATTTGGCCTGCTACATGGCGCCACAACCAACATTTCACCTTGGTTCTTTTGCATATCTAAAATAGGCTAGATGATTGAAGGGTAACTTACTTCTTCAAGGCAGCATCAAAATCAGTCTCCTTTTTGTAATTGAAAGCATCATCATATCCAAACTCATCCTTTAGAAGCTTTACCTACAAATCATGCATTTCAACAAAATTTTCAGACCATAATGACTTAATTCATTGAAGATTAAATAAATTGGTTAACATTAGGCACACAACCATAACTATATAGGAGAATAAAAATAAGCCTCCTTTTTGTAATTGGCATGTGAGTAATAAAAAAATAAGAGAGATTCCAACCCATTGATCTTCAACCCAATCGGACTATTGATCTAGTCAGACTGTTTATATTTAACTTTGGCCTAATTACACTATTGGTCGTGATTAATATCATCCAAAATCAAACCATTGAAGTTTGACATCAATCTAATCAGACCATTCATATTCAACATGATCTGATCATCAATTTTACTCAATCAGACAATTCATCTCCAATTTTGGCTTAATCAGACCACTCATCATTGAAATTGGACTATCCAAACTATTGACCTTATTAAAAAAAAAAAAAAAAAACTATTGACCTTCAATATTAACCCAATTAGACTGTTGATCTTGAATGTTAGCCTAATCGAACCATTCAACTTTATTTTTGACCGATCATTAATTAGTACTATCCTCCTTTGATCTGATTATCTTTTTCCATCCAATAAATGGAGGGATGATGATGTAGAGCGGGTCGCGGACAATTTCATGGCCAAGATGGATCAGAAAAGGAACGGTCGGCGACAGAAGTGATCCGGACCATCGGACCTTAGATCGGGCGTATCTCACAATCCGGAATGAGTTATCCGACGTAAAATATATGATTTTGGGGTAGAACGAGCTACTTTAGCCAACCAACCTAGCTGCGCCGGGTTGCGCGGCCCGGATTTGCGAGAAACCCCCTGATCGATGGTCGTTTCCTCATTTTAATTTTGTTTTTACTATAAATAGTAAGTTTTAGTTTGAGTATAACTTTTCATCCGTTGGGCTTTAGGAGTTGTGTCCAACATGAAAAGTACTTAGAATAATTAGGAGAACAGTTTGGTGAAGCCAAATAGGACACTTACTATTTTTGGCCGAAAACCTTGCGCACTGGTAGACATCACGACCGTCTATAAATAGTAAGTTTACTATTTATAGTAAGTTGCGAATTCTAGGAGTTTTAGTTGTAGTATGAGTCTGATTTCTTTCATGTTGCTTGGCTCCCTTATTTAAAGGGGTGTAAACTCATTTTTATTTTTTCATCAATTAATTTCGAATTTATTAGAGTTTATTCTTATTCTCTTGCTTTCTTTTCTCGTGGATTCGAGAAGTCTCTGTGAGGAGTCCAGAGAAGCTCTGTGGATTCGGAGTAGTTATCCTTGAGGAAGACGGTGTTCGACCTCATCACGTTCTTCCCTGCGTCAGATGATCAATCAAAAGAGGGGCCATGGAGGATCATAGCAATATATAGATATGATTTTACTGTAACAACTTATAAATATAATGGATAAACAAAGAGGAAAGAATATAAAACTACTTTCAAAATTTCATAATCTTAAGTGGAAGAACCAGACGACCCACGTTGCATTTTAAATTGAATTCATTATCAACTCGTAAATATTATGAGATAATTCGTTGAAAATATAATAAATTTATATTTATAAAAATAAAAAAATTTAAAAAGTTGTCTCGAAATACCCCTGACTCTATTAGAGAAAATCAAGTCGCTTGTATCTGATATCATATGTAGAAGGTTTAGAATATCGTGATTCTATTATTTTCTGCAATTCGATGCAAGTTTACCTAACCTCATCTTCTAAGGAAATATAGGAGTTGATGATTGGTCGAGACCATGGAAAAGGATTTAATTGAAACAATACTCTTGTGACAATGAAAATCCCCTCCATTAATCTTAAGATTTATGGGGTTTATCAACCTGTGTGGATCTCAATCATCTACCTACCCACATGAACGGTGGTGGAATTATCGGATCTTCATGATATATGGCACAAATGATGTCTTGTTGCACTAGTTCATTAAATGCGATGGGTTAATGTACATCTTATTCCATAGGAACACGTTGTCTCTTTTTGGTTAAAGGCACGCTGTAATGTGCCCTGAATTGCTATGCATTAGTTGCATTGGTTCAACTCATAAACATAGTGAAATTAAATACAAATTAGAAATTTTCATTAGTTGAAGTTCCAACTGATTGTAGATTCAACAACTATACACGTATTAAAACCATAAAGCATAAATTTTTATTTTTATTTTTTAAAAAAAAAAACTGTATTCTAATTTTTTCTAATTTATTAGTCTTCAATTTTTATTTTATTTTATTTTATTTTTCTGAATTTCAATAACTAGGAAAAATACATAAAACAAAAAAAAAAAAGGGAAAAAGAAAAATGCATTGTTGGAACTGATCTAATGCATGTTATTGTAGATTTAACCATTGTACATGTATTAGAACTATAAAACATTGAATTAGAAAAAACCAACTTTTTTTTTGAGAAATTTTCAATAATCATGAAAATTACAAGAAAAATTAAAAAATAAAAATAGGAAAATGCAATGTTGGAACTAATCTATTGCATGTTATTGTAGATTCAACCATTGTACATGTATTAAACCATAATGCATAGAATTAGAAGAAGAAGAAGAAAAAGAAGAAGAAGGGAAAAAAAATAAATAATAAAAATACATATTTCTCATGAATTTAGAAATTTTCAATGATCATGAAAAATATATCTAGAATTAAAGAATAGAAAAAGGAAAATGCATGGTTGGAACTGATCTATTGCTTGTTATTGTAGATTCACTCATTGTACATGTATTAGAACCATGGAACATCAAATTAGGAGGGAAAAAAAAAACAAACCAACTTTCAATATTTTTTTTGGAATTTTTTAATGAACATGGAAAATATATCCGAAATTAAAGAATAGAAAAAGAAAAATGCATAGTTGGAACTAATCTATTAATTATTTTTGTAGATTCAATGAGTGTACATGCATCAGAAAAATGAAGCGTCGAATTAATTTATTATTATTATTATTTTTAAATACTTCTCATATATTTTTTTAGGATTTTTCAATGACCTTGAAAAACTTAAAATAAAAATATATAAATTAGGAAAATGCATGGTTGGCGATGATTTATTGCCCGTTATTAGATTCAACCATTGTACATATATTAGAATCATGAAGAATCGAATTAGGAAAAAAAAAAAAACCTACTTTTCAAATTGTTTTTTTTACTCTTTCAATAATTATGAAAATACATTCCAAATTAAAAAAGAAAAAGAAAATGCATTATTGGAACTGACCTATTGCATGTTCTTGTAGATTCAACCATTATACATGTACTAAAATCATAAATCATCAAATTAGTTAAAAACAGCTACTTTTCTTTTCTTCTTTATCTTTTTCGAATTTTTCGAATTTTTCAATAATCATGAAAAATCCATCTGAAAAAAGAAGAAGGAAAATGCATTGTTGGGACTGATCTATTGCATGTTATTGTAGATTCAACAATTCTACATGTGTTAGAACTATAAGACATCGAAATCAAAAGAAAAAAAACTACTTTTTATTTTTTTATTTTTTATTTTTTCAACTTTTCAATTATCATGAAAAATACATTCGAGATTAAAAAGAAAGAAGAAAAATGCATTGTTGAAACTGATCTATTGTATGTTATTGTAGATTCAACAATTCTACTTGTATCAGAACCATAAAGCATCAGATTAGAAAAAGAAAACCTGCTCATTATTTTTTTTCAATAGTTATGAAAAATAAATCCGAAATTTTATATATATATATATATATATATATATATATATATATATATATATATATATATATATATATATATATATATATAGGAAAATGCATTGTTGGAACTGATCTATTGCATGTTATGCAGACTCAACAATTCTACACGTATAATTAGAACCATAAAACATGGAAATTGAACAAAACAAAAACTACTTCTAATTTTTTGAATTTTTCAATAATCATAAAAAATACATCTGCAATTAAAAACAAAAATAGGAAAAACGCTTAGTTGGAACTGACCTATCGTATGTTCTTGTAGATTCAACCATTTTACATGTATTAGAACCATAAAATATGGAAATCGATAAAAGAAAATTTCTATTTAAAAAAAAAACAATATAGTTTTTAAAAATAATGAAAAATAAAATACACCAAATCGATAAATAAATAAATAAATAAAAATAGCAAGATTATATTAATTTGGTGTTTTCTCCTTTGATTTCATCATTTCTAAAATGAAATCACACAAAAAATGTACTAAATTCCTTATTTTGAAAATTCCCAAAATGACCCACTTGATTTTTCAACCTTCTCAATTTGAAATTTGAATCATATAGCACAAGAATAGTCGAATTTGGCTTCAGAACACGTTAGGAGTCTTTTCTTCTTCTTCTTCTTCTTAAGAGAAAAAAAGAGTGAAATTTAAGGTATAAAAGAGTGGATCTTAAAGAAGAAGAAGAAGAAAAAAAAAACATTTTCTGCCTGTTATGTGCCCTGAATTGCTATGCACCCCCTCCCCTCATTATACCTACGTATTGCGTAAACGTAACCATTTTTTAATACCTTACATCCTATACCATGCCAGTTCGTACCATCACTTTCGATTGTCCCATTCATGGGAGTTGAAGTTGTTCCCACCATGTTGAAGTTTATCCCTTAAGCTTGTGCGCTACAAGCTTCGCCTTCTTCTCAGTGATCTCTGTATAATTCGATGGGCCTCTTTACTTCAGTGAGAAGCTGGCCATTAGAGAGAGAGAGAGAGAGAGAGAGAGAGAGAGAGAGAGAGATCAGCCTTAAGCCAGTAGTTCCAATCTTTCCTAGCACTCCCTTCTCTTCCATGCTGAAGGATGAACTTGTCTGCCTACTCATTACTATAATCATCATTGTGCAGTTTTGGTCTATGATTTGGCACATGTAACGGACCAGTGAGACCATGAATTGACCAACTATGATCTCCGTGATGGTCACAGTCCATCCATCTTAGTTCAATTGTCTATTACGGCTACAGCCAAGCACGCAATCATTGCTTTCATCTCGTGCATCTCCCACTAATTTTGTTGGAAGGCTTCCAATAAAATCCTTAATGGTTGTTTCTCTGGAGCACCATCCATCAGGTTGCTGCCGCCCATTCTGCTATTAAAGACCATTAATCCAAGGAAGAACCTCAGTCTAATATATAATATCGTAGTGGTGCAGAAAGAGGAGAAGAGGTCATTGTATCTTCCTTAGCAAGTAACCAAAATAGAGAAGTCTAAACAAGAACTAGATGATAATTTTTATTGAATTGAATGTTCTTGCATAGCACATATCATGATCTTGCAAAGGCAACTAATGCCCAAAACCCTAACTCAACCAAACCAGACAAGTTTTGCAAAAATAGAAAATTCCGAAAATTAGTAAAATTTATATAGATCGTAAAATCTTAATCAAATTCTCAAAATAAATAACTGGTGCAAGCAATGAACTTAAAAACCTTATAACATGTAAAGAAATGACAACTGCAAAACTTGCTAAGAATAGTTAGTTCTAACTCTGGATTCAAATTCAACTTGGTAAACGGCCTTTTTTGCAAGGTTGAAATAGGGCAACTGCCATGTCTGTAGATTTCGTTGAGACCTTTCGAACCACATTCCAGGTGGTAGGCGAGTTACCCATCTATTTCTTTTGTGATTAAATACCTTTTCATCTGTTCCAGTGCTTCCAACAACTCTGCAGCCTTTGAGTTTCGCCAATTGGCCAGCAAACATTCCAACTGCTCCAGCTGCTGCTGAAATAAAAACATTCTCTTCTGCTTTTGGACCTCCGACCACTTGCATTCCCGCCCAAGCTGTAAATCCAGGAATTCCTGTCCATGTAAATAATTTTTTTTTTAAAAAATAAAAAATAAAAAATAAAAAATGACATAAGAGTAGTCAACTATCAAACCAAATTCAGACTTTAGGTGTGAAGATCTATGGTGGGCCCAAGTTCGGCTCCAGTCCAGTCTGTTCAAAAACTATGTTTGAAAAATGGAAAAGTCCATTTGATTGCTCCGAGTGAGTCATCTCTAACTGACTTGATGTCACTCGATTACAATCATCCAATACTTGCGATTTTCCAAAAATGCCTATTCGTTGTCTGCTGGGGACCAACAGCCTTATGATATGGATCATAATTCAAAAATCTCGAATCCACTCCATGTCCACCAGGATGGGTTAACCCAAGGCATTGCTGAATGAGTGCAGTGGCCTGATTTACAACCTTAAGAAACTTGTTCTAAATGAATGACTTTGACATCTCCATGTGCAGATGAATTTACAACCTTAAAAATAAAATATTCAATGGATCACGTTCATCTCCAAAAATCACAAGACAAGATCATCACTTAAATCTTTTTATTGGATGATAGCTTAGTTGTTCTGGTTCAAGAACATCAATGGTTCAAATTAGTGCTATCTTTGCAAGAGGCTCCCAGTGGGGAGACACTGATCAGGGGGGCCATGATGTTAGAAACTGTTACACGGCTAACAAACTTCCAGCCATACATTTGTTCCTTGAACTGCAAGGCTTATCCGATTAGTGGACTGACTTGATTCTAATGCCATAACCATGGGAATGGTGAACAAAAGCTGCCTATAAACTTCCTTTTACACTTGTAGGTGTAGCAAAGGTCAGTTTGTAAACCATGTAAAAAAAATTTGCACATGATATTACTTGGTGAAATCTTTCCTTTCCACTTGGAACATGGACCTAAAGCCATGAATCATAAATAATAAATACTCCTAAATGAATGCACTCGGGCTAGATAAAATGGAATGGATGCCTGATTAATGGACAAGACTTTCATCTTAAATTGGACTGGGCTGGATTTATCTGTCTCCAACAAGACTGTCTTTTGACCAGTTCATTGAATTCATTTCTTAAAACTCTACAGCCGTTTCTACTCTTTAAAATGCAAGTGTTAATCATCATTAGAGAAGCAGCAACATGACATAAAGTGTGTCAGCTAGGAGGATTATAACACTATCTATTCAGTCTGAGGAGCTGATCTTACCAAGGACACTTAGATAATCAAGCAAAGAAATACCATCCTTGATATCAATTTTGCGAAGAAAAACCGACCCAATCACACAATACTCGGCAACAGGGAAGAAAGGATTGGAAACCAAGTCCCCATTCTTGTAATTTGCATCCTTGGAGCTAATAATTCTCCCAACACCAAATGCACTTAAAGCCTGCACACAAAGCAGAGTCGCACAGAAAAAGTAAATAAATAAACGGGCATATAAACGAAAAGAAATACATTTGTATTAGATTTAAGGAAGAAAATGAGGCTCACTTTTTAATTTTGGTTGATCTACTTATTTATAGATGATTACCACGTCTCATTGAAAGCATTTTATGCTTGAACCTTGAGGTTAATATGCAAGTCTTTAGACCAACAGGGCATACTTAGCAACTCAGACCAACTCGTTCAGTACTGAGTTGGAGTCACCACTCTTACAAGTTGTACAGAGCCAAATCTCTCAGACCAGTATGCTATCCATGGATTGTTCTGAATTAAAGCACATTCTATAAAGAGTAAACGGGTTGAGCTGTGCAGTGATATTTGAGCTGAATAATTTAATTTTAGGACATGCCATAGGCTAAACAGATCTTGACTAATCAAGAGTCAAGATTGGTTTTGAATTCACGGCTTATTTAGTAAATCAGTCAGGCTCCGTTGAGAGCTTGGTGGGCCTGCATGACCCCATACCAACTCCTGATCTATCAACTAACTCCCGTATTTACTTGGTCCCATGCATGAATTATTAATTGATTATTTTAATTGTGTGATTGTGATGGCATTTTAAATTATTATCACGTGTGTTCATCAAATGGGTTATGCAGTCAGGTATAATCAGGTACAATTAGGAACCATAGATTAAGTCCAATGTGGATTTTGTAGCGGGTCTTGTCCACGTGGTTGTTGATACGGAGTTCATTACCCTCCAAAACGGGCCTACACACATCAAATAGTTCCCTAGGGCTTGTCTAGATCAACTCCAAATTGTCATAAGCCTAAATTTTTCCTTTTTGAATACCCTACACTTTTATGTCAGGTGCAAAGCACCTAGAGCCACTTTGCCATGCTCTTGTTGATGTAGGACATGGAAATTAAATATGATAGGCAAAATTTCGGCTTAAGATCATACTAATTTAAAAACAATCATAAAAATTTCACATCCCATATAAAGTCAAACATTCAACAAGGAGAATCTAAAAGGATCCAAGCCTACATATGCTAAGGTTGGATCAATTAAAATTATAAACCAAACCATAATCAAAGGAGAGTAGATTCATTCACACATGCAAATGATTATTTCTTCAATCCATGGGATTCACATATTTCAATTCAAGAAACCCTAGGTTGTAAAAGGGGAGTAGAACTTGAGATTTAGGATAACTTAAGGTTAGGCTTAGGGAAATAAGACGAGAGATGAGTGAGATAGAGGAAAGAGATGAACCCAAGATGTACGATGTGTGTGGACAGCAGCAGGGCCCAGACACACGTGTGTGGGATCTTGCCCGCGTATGTGTGGGGCCCACGAACCCAAAAACGGCAAGCTTGGGTCTGTTTGGCTAGAGGTGGGCCACACACACACACACCCAATTTCAGGATAATCCGACGTCCGGTCTGTGCGTGGTGCTCCGCCGAAGTTTCAGTCATCCCACAGGGCCTGATTCTGAAAATCTGCTATAGAAGAAGGATCCGCTGCAAAAGACGGTGGATTTGAAGCATGGATGGCTATGGAATTTGAGATGGGTGTGGCTTCGCACCACAGCAGTTAGTCATTCGAAGAAGGGAGGGTTTCGCACCCAATTGGATTTCCACAACTTAGAAAATTAGAAAAGAAAGAAAATGCAAAATTTTATTCATAATCTTAAATTGAAAAAAAAAAATCTACAAGGGATTGCTTATTTATAAAAAACCGTATACCCTAAAAGCCACGCCATGTGCGCACCATATTACTTAGAGACGAAGTAACAAAAATAACAACTAATCAAAACAATTTAAACTGTCCATGATATTCCTAATAATAATAATAAGCAAAATTCAAAGTACTAGATCATCTATAGTAGTAGGCCACAATCATAAGATCCAATGGTGGGATCCACATGACGATTGATTCTACTCTAAGGAACCAAAACATAGTTCTCTAACTAGGAGGCCCTCCCTGAACGTTGTCATTAATCTAGATCGATGGTGGGGCCCTCCTCCTCCTTGCGTACATGCATAGGGGGGCGTGCATGTGCGCGAGATGTCTCCATCAACTCTCCGCGGCTTCGAAAGTTTCGCCACTAACGAAACAAAGTCCTAAACCGCTCCAAAATGCTAGGATCAAGTCTTTGAAGCTCCTCCTCAATGAGCCACGTACTATCTGAAGCTGGGCGTGACTTCCACTTGAGCAGGAACTTTTGAAACCCGCCGTTCAACGTCGATACTATCTGATGATCCAGAATATCCCCTATCTCCTTTCTGGGTGTGGGAAGGGTAGGCATAGGAGGTTGAGACTGGGAAGATGGGTCGGGAAGAGGCCATGGATTAAAAGAAAGGTCTGAAAAATCACGTTGGTTCAGTGAAATGCTGAAAAATGTATCAGTGGCCACATACAATGTAATTAGATCTTCCACATTGAATGTGAAACTAATTCCTATGGAAGGTGGAAGATCTACTTGAGACCGTTTTGTTTTATAATTCTGAACAGTCCAGCGCTACGCACTTGTAATTTACGAATAATTCCTTGACGGTATTGCTCTAGCTTGATGCGAACTATCACAGAGTCCCCTACATTGAAGTCCTTGAATCGTTTATGTTAATCTATAGAAATTTTATAATGTTCATTTCTAGTATTGATCTTTTGCCTGATTTCTTGATGCAATGAATGAATGTGATGTGGAAAGGACGCTGCAGACTTTAATCGCCTATGGGACAGGGCCATAAGGATAGGATCAGTAGGCTTCCTAGGTTTATATTTCCCAAACTGAATAGGAACAACACACTAAAGTGTGTATTTATATGATCTAAATTGAATAGGAATAACACAACGCTGCGAGACTGGAATTGTAGTTTCATCAACCCAAGACACTCTATAGGGTTGAGGATGGGCTTCAAGCTTCAAGTCCAGATGGCTCATAGTGCTAGTTGATGCCATGTTGACATGACTATTGCTATCCATGATCATCTTGCAGCTCTTATAATCATATTTTGTGTAAGTATCGAAGATCGTGTTGTGGCGTCAATCGTCAGTATTCTTTGCTTGTGCAAAGGTGCAACGCACAATTATAAGGGTCGCGGACTCTTGCGTTCCCTCCTCATCATTAGAGGTTTCTGCTGGCTCATATTTTTCTTCCTCACCATCACTTTCTAGGGAAACTACTTCTACTTGCTCCTCAATAAGGAACACCTTGGTGCCCTCTTTCGTGCCACACTGGTGGGTAAGGTGACCAAACCCCTAACATCTAAAACACCTAGTTGCTTCACTTTTGCCGAGTTTCTGCTGGTTCATATTCTTTCTCTTCACCGTCACTTTCTGGGGGCACTATTTCTACTTGTTCATCAATAAGGAATACCTTGGTGCCCTCTTTTATGCCATACTGGTGGAAAAAGTGACCAAACACCTGACATCTAAAACACCTAGTTGCTTCATTTTTGTACGAACTAGACTTGAAAACCTCTTTACCCTTATCATATTTAGGCCTCGACTGAAAACCACTGGAAGGTTTGTGTTGATATCCAGTGCTAGGCTTATCCCCAAAAGGGTTGGCCTTAGCGTCAGAATCATGAGACCCGACCCGCCTTCCCACAGATGCTTTGAGGTATTGCTCGACCTCTAACACTACTTGATACATCTGTTCAAGAGTGTTTATGTCCCTAGCGAGTGTGGATACTGGAAATCGGCGCCCACGTGGATTTAAATATTTTTGGCATGTGATAAGTGGAAATTAGTAGGCTGATTTGTGGATGTTGAAGTCGCCACTAGCCAATTAATCTCAGAATCCTACAATTGGCTAAAACCTGCGAAATATGTAAGGTTTAGAGAAATTCGAACATTCTCCTACCTTAGATTGACTCCTGGTCTACGATCTGGGATTCCTGGTAATGGACCTCAATTACAAAGAGGGAAGGTGTTAGGCACCCTCTCTGTCCCTACAAACATGCGGTCTCTACTTGGTATGAAAAAATAATCTCAAGGGATGATGGATACTGTAGTCGAGATGGGACTAGGCATACATGTGGAGTTTTGATGTGACAAAATTCAAAATTTTGGTAAGCCACAGAGCATACATCCAACGGTATGTCTAGAAGGTGGATGTAATGATGTTTATGCAAAGAGATAAGAAAAGTGGGCTCGACTACTAAGAGTTTCTGATGTGACAAGATCCGATGTACGACAAGTCATATAGCATACGTTCACTAGCAATCTAGAGGAGCAAGGGGGTTGAGAAAGGAATAAATGTTATAATGAATGCTTGAATATGAGATGAATAGATCTTTGGCTTGAACTTGAGTAAACTAAAACATAAATCGAACCATGACCAATCCGAGCTACAATTGATATTGAGAAGGTTAGGAAAGGCTAAGAGATGGCTAGAAAAATCTGATCTTGGAGGCTTGGGAGCTCTCTTTCTCTCTCTCTCACTTGGAAAGTGAGACTTGTTAAAATGAGGAGAGGAGAGGAGAGGGCTATTTATAGCCTTCTCTAATGGTCTTATGATAAATGTGGGGTTTATTAGGGGTAAAAGCAGATGTGGCAAGTTATGAGCGGTTGAGGAGAGAGAGACGCCATGTGACGCACTCTCATTGGCTCTTGAGGATGGTAAAACAGTAAATAAGGTCGGATGAGGGGTTAATTCTGAAAGAAAGTTGACTTTCAGACGCTAGGCTAGTTATTGTTCAAAGGACACGCATCCCGCAAACAACAGTAATTGGAGTACTGCCAGCGGCAGACAAACTACTGCCAGAGGTAGTCAAATTACCGCCCGGGCTAGGCTCGAGCGTGTGATCCTCGTTTGGTGCACTGGTTCGTCCAATAATCTTCTTTTGTACTGTTGGATACGAATAAGTGGGTTTTCATGTTGATCCGTCTCTAATGAGTTTTTAAGTTAGATTGTGAGGTTTTGGGCTTTAGGTTTAGATTAGGGTTTTAGGTTTGGATTAGGGTTTTGATTAGGGCTCGGGGTTTGGGTTATCGATCATAGTCTGGATTGTCCTTGCCTTTTCAAAATGTTAGCCTGGGTGGATGTCTACAGATGCCCCTCTTTGGCCGAGGTCGCGATCAACCGAAGGTCAAAGCAAGTGGACACCCCACCCTTCTGATCAAAAAGGATAGTGATTTGAATTTGTTGCTTGCCATTGTATCATTGTCAGCTGACCGTTTAGAAAAGAGATGACTTGCACATATCATGAGGGCTGAGGAAAACATTGTGATTGTCCCTCCGTTGGTGTGACATTACGGGTCACCAATCATAACCCTTTCACGTTAGATTGTTAATAGTATTAGAGGGTAAGTCTGAAAAGTATGGCCTCTGTGCATTATTGCGGCTTTACGAGGATTCCCATACTGTTTAGTCTGTCATTCCTTTGCTACGTAATCACCCTATGAGTATTTGATCCATTTGATCGTCAAAGTGGTTAGCTGCCCTGCGCGTTGGTGCGGCCTTACGGGAAACTCACTACACCGACTTGGACTCAATCAAATTTTGTGAACATCCTAAACTAGGTATGTGCAGGTAATCCTTTGCTATGCAGTTTTCTGATTCTGATACTTTGGTTATAATGGATTGTTGTCACTTTGAATTTGATTATTCTTTCCAGAGATGGATCCACTCATTTCTACTAGCATTTATAAGACTGTCCAGATATAAAGATTAGGTTAATCGTACATATATCATGTATGAATTCGATCATCCTTCTAGGAAATCGGAAGAGATCGAATCTTATTTAGCTGTTTGCATTGACCACAACTGGAGAATATGTAAGATTCCTTAGTGTACTACGCGTTGTGTATATTTTTTAAAAAACTTTGTTTGAAGGCTAATCTCTTTGGAACTAGACTCCTTAGAGATTTTATTTGAAATATACACACACACACACACACACACACACACACACACACACACACGGAAACACTCACTTGCAAACCAATTCGTACGTACTACATGCTAACTTTTTTGAGAACTCATCATATCTGATGATTCTCGCAAATTTGAACGGTCCACATGAAGCAGAACCTCATGAAACCCCCTGGTACGAATTTTTACTTCGATCCAAAACTTTGGCGGGCCATAAAAAATGCAAACAGTTTCTTCCCTTGATTTGAATTTCTCTTTTCTATGGCTCACCAGAATCTTAGATCAGGGTGAAACTTCACCCCCTAAGGTTTTATGGGATTCCGCATCTTATGGACCGTTCAGATTCGACACCCATGACACGTGTGCAAAGATGCACACGTGCGTAGGTGCATAGGTGAGCATGCCTCTCTCTCTCTCTCTCTCTCTCTCTCTCTCTCTCTCTCTCTCTCTATATATATATATATATATATATATATATATATATATATATATATATATATATAGAAAATATTCGTTCGATCTCGCGGCTGGGCGTCGTCATTCGGTTTTTATTTGCATAAGTGAAGTAAACAGCCACGTTGCATCCACTGATGAGCTAGTGGGGCTAACGATTTTTTGTTGAAGATATTTTCGAGATTTTTGAAACATTTGTTCGATCTCGCGGGAGGTCTGATTTTTATTGCAATCTGGATCGAATAACCAAATGGCCTCCACTAATGAATTAATGGGACATTACACATGGGGCTTTGAACTTGTGGGCCTTGTGGGCTTTGAAATGTGGGCCTCTAAGCTTTAGACTATGGGCCTTGTGGGCTTTGAAATATGGGCCTCTAGGGATTTGAACTTATGGGCCTTGTGAGATTTGGAATGTGAGCCTCTAGGACTTTGAAATGTGGGCCTCTGGGGTTTTGAACTTATGGGCCTTATAGTCTTTGAAATGTGAGTCTCTAAGGATTTGAAATGTGGGCCTCTGGGCTTTGGACTATGAGCTTTGAAATGTGGGCCTCTGGGGTTTTGAACTTATAGGTCCTGTGAGCTTTGAAATGTGAGTCTCTAGAGCTTTGACTTGGGCTTTTGACTTTGTGGTGAGAAAGATATTTACTTGTGAACTTTGTTTGTACAGCACGCCTCGCTGTGGTAGGAAGGAGGCCGGCCCTTCACACTAATCGGTCAATTCCTGTTACGTGCCCCGAGAGGGCTGACACCTATTTGATGTGGCTTGGGAAGGTGGTGCTCCTGTGATCTTGAGGGAGCATGGAGTTAGGGCCCACTGGCCAGATTAGTTTAATGATCCTCAACCTCTTTTCTTTGATGTATTGGAATGTACTCCCTTTGTTAGCCTATTTCGGGTTCATCTGAGCAAGATGAACATGTCTCTTTTGTCTACTTTGACAGAGCGGTGGCATGCCGAGATTCATACTTTTCATTTGCCTTTCGGGGAGTGGGGGGATCACCTCATATGACATCTATATGCAGCTGAGCCATAGATATGACGCGGGATCTATTCCATTTGAGGAGGATCTTCCGGTAGCTTTTGATGATAATTGGATGAGTTTGCTTAGGATGATGCCAGATCCTTCGGACTTTTCTGGCCATCGGTTCAGGCTGCTTTGGTTGTCCTCGAACTTTGCCCGCCATTTTCCTGAGACTGAGGCTGCGACCATTGTGAAGGCTCGCACCTTGATATTGTATAGTATGGTAGCAATGATTTTCTGTCACGGGAATGAGCTGGTGAGTTCCCGTCTATTGACGCTTGTGGCGGACATCACTTTCCCTATACCATTTGATTAGAATACGGCCCTCCTTGCCCACTTGTATGAAGGGCTGGACAAAGCCAATCGCTACATCAACAGGTCTTTTAACTGGTTTTTATCCGGTCGTTGAGGTATCCTTCAAATCTTGCATTATTCTCCTTAGGATAATTGATTACAATTTTTGATTGCAGCCTCATGCAAGTTTACTTTTTTGACCATTTCCCCCACCTGGCGCCCACTTTGATTAACCATTCACCTCTTTTTCCACTCATGATGTTGTGGTATAAGGATAACCGTAGCCGTACGCGCATGTTTTCTGATCTTGCGTGGAGGTCGAATGTCGATGCCCTCATCCATGATGATGTGAGTAATTGCCCTATGTTTCCTTGTGTTATATACTTCTTGCTCATCTTTTGTCCCTGATTTCTTCATTCTTTGCAGTTCCATTCTAGACTGCATTTTCGGTTGAATGCGACGCTTACTCCAGGAGGCTTTTCAAGCTTTGCGATGGCGCTGCATCTTGGAATATCCTTGCGTAACGAAGTCGTATCTCGGAGAGAGGCTCTTCTGACAGTTGACTGGCTACCCGTTAGTTTCACTTAGTCCACCGTCTGGTCCATCTGATTGGAGGTCAGTTCTCGAGCGGGAGTTGAGTGCTGCACTAGAAGGTTTTAATGTCAGCGCCTTTGTTGATCCAGCGCAAGAGTACAGCTCATGGTGTGAGCAGTGCGGTATCGGCCCTATTTTGCAATCTGCTTATGCTCCAGGTGAAGGTGCTCATTTTGCCGGAGGACTTCTGGGGCCACGTGTTCGTCAGAAGGATACGGATGAATATGTACCTGGTGATGATTAGCTCCGTGTATCATGTGACCATATATCACGAGCTGTATAATCTTCTATATATATATGAAGCTTTTAGTTACCTGATGTCACTTTTTTAGATTGTCCTTTGAGCATTTTTGTGATCCTAATTGAGCCTTTTGGAGGTGGCCAATGTTCTAGGGTACCTGATGCGGGTCCCACCTTTGATCTCGTGGGATTGTGGGCCCGAGCGATAGTTGGACTACTGCCGGCAGTGGTTGGACTACCACCCGTTGACCTCCCCCCCCCTGTTATGTCCTGTCAAGTGCTGCAAGGATGCCCCCCCCCCCCCCCCCCCCCCCCCCCCCCCCGCGTTATGTCCTGTCAGGTGCAGTAGGGATGCAGAGATGTCAGAACCTGCGGGGGTACTCGGACTACCACTAGCGGTAATCCAATTACCGCCCCTATCCATCTTTTCTTCCAGTAAACACCCTTTGTCACGCCCCAAACTCAAAAACCGGACTCACAAAATTCCCGATCTCCGAATCTGGTGCCGACAGCCTCCGTAGAACCCCATTCTCGGCTCCCAGCTCCCATTCGTCAGGTTTCGATCCTGAGATGCTACGAGGAGGATTTTCAAGGTCAATTTGAATCGTGATAAGCATAACCAAAGGCATAACTCACAAACAACAACCAAAAACTTCATTACATTTCCACTATAATCAAAAACTTTACAAGTATAATGAGCATAAAAGGGAAATACAATGATGATGAACAAAATCTCCAAAGTGATCTGCAAAGCGCTCCTGCCTCAACGCTGCTGCGCCCCAACGTCACCTACACGCAACAGTCGTGCATAAGCTTATAGAAAGCTTAAAAGGTGGTGAAAGTGTGTGCGCATGGTAGTAATATGATCATGCAATATCAGAGTAATGCGGAATATGCAGATGGATCCATAAATATCATGAGCCGTACCAAGGCTATACGATGCAAGATGCAAGTCAAGCATACAATCCTCATCAAAGTCCACATGTCAAAAAGCTCAAATCTGGGATATCACCGAGGTCTAGTACACTCTAAACCAGATCGTCACCTCATCGCGCGCAATAAGGTAAGTGGAAGAGACCTTACTATCCGTCTGCCAGTATTAGGCTCGACTCATCGATAGCAGACCCATTCCTAGAGCTGGTCAGACTCAACCTAACATTGCCTCCTACACTCGGACGGATAAAGCCGCACTCCCTTCCAATCGACCACAACACAGTGGAAAGCGCAGTCATCTGGTAATCGGCACTCAACGCTCATCTACCCACTCGGTCTAGACGTTGGAGCAACCTCTTGGTACCATAAGAGTTTAGAGACTTTCACCCAGGGATATCTATAGCACCCCATGTAGAACAAGATTTCCAATATCCAATCCTGCCAACCACAATATGCCTGTGGAGGCTATGGTCCTGATGTCACACGTCATGTAAATACGAGATGCATGAGTCACACTATACAATCATGCAACATCCCGTGCGCACCATGCGCTCATGTGGGACACTCCGTCTCATAAGGAGTCCCGTAAATATCTTAGCCCAATGGCTTATGCGATGATCAAACATTCCTCATATCAAGCATACATATGATGTGTATGGGCATGAGTAATGAAATTATACTAAGCATATTATAAAGTGTTGAACTATCCTTACAACATAGATGGGCCTAGACGGTTTACACACAACAATTACGGCCTATCAATGGCCCTAGGGAGAGTTATAATGTGAACATTTAACCAACACTATACTTACAATGTGGACGTCAAACCACCATTGCTCCCAAGCTATAGCCCGTAGTAAACATCATTACACAAACCATACTGGGTTCACACATTGCAATGGACCTTAGGTACATCTTATTGGGCCTTCATTACATCAAATGGGCTACATTAGTGGGCCTTACGTTCCTCAAATGGGCCGCATTACTGGGCTTCACCAATGGACCTTAGGTATATTGCAATGGGTCATAACTCATGGGCCTCAGAGTACATCATAATGGGCGTAATCACATGGGCCTTATGTGTCTTAAATGGGCCTAATCTCAAGGGCTTTATACATATCAAATGGGCCTAAACCCATAGGCCTAATATGTCAAATGGGCCTAAACCCATGGGCCTTATATGAATCAAATGGGCCTAAACCGACCCATAGGCCTTATATAAATCAAATGGGTCTTACATCCACATCAAAGTGGGCCCCCAATGGATTACTACCACTGCATTAAGATGGACCTTAAAACAGGCCAAGGTGGGGTCCACTTGGAATATGGATCTGGCTCATCATTTTAAGCTCATGCCCAAATGAGCTTGTAAAATGAATAGACGGTTTGGATTCCAACACACGTATCATGGTGGGGACAATGAACACATGCACCAAGGCCCACCGTCCGCTGGACGGTGGGAATTAAACACATATATCTGGTGGGTTCCACCGTCCACCTGGACGGTGGGAATAAAACCCATACGTCACTTGTGGGTCCCATGTGGGGCCCACCATCATGTTTAAATGCCATCCAAACCGTTCATAGGGTCACTCAGACCTGGATGAAGGGAAAACACAAATTTCAGATTGATTCAAAACTTATGTGGACCCAAAAACGATTTCCAATGGTAGAAATCCAATCACACTGTTTCCTGCAGTGTGGGCCACTTGAGCGTGGGATGGAGCTGAAACTTGGAGGGTAGCCTACCGCCCTAAAGGCTCACAAAATGGATGGTGTGGATATACAAAAAATACATCAAGGTGGGGCCCACGGCTGGGTCGTGGGACTGGTCGTCCGCCGGCCCACCCGTTACACGCAGCAGCATGCTACTGCTGCTGCGTCAGACAGGCAGAGGCTCTGCCTCTATGCCCTTTTAAAAAAAAAATAATTAGAAAACCCATTTTTCAAGGGTTTTTTGTATTTGGGGCCCGCATCAAGTAGATCCACCCCGTCCATTGGCTTCCCTTGCTCAAGACAAGCCAAGAGACTCCAATATTGAATACCTTTGGCATGTAGAAGAATTTAAAATAATTTATAAACGGTGAGAATCACTATTTTGAAAAGTATGGCCCGCCCAATGAGCGGAATAGCTTCATTCCTTAGCTCAACGCTTAAAATGATATGGGAAAGAGGATGGACGGCTTGGATTGTACCCATACATCAAGGTGGGGCCTACACCAACGGTCCACTCCCAAGGCTTGAACCAAGCTATATTTGTGTTTAACTCACGTCCAGGGAACGTCCAGCGTCCCTGGACATAATTCATACGTTGAGGTGGGCCCCAACTATGGATGTGGGCCACCAAAGTAAGGATTTGAGGGCATGGGAAGACATATATTAAGGTGGGATCCATCCATGTGGGCCACACAACCACATCATCATCAAAAGAAAATGAAAAAGAGATGGAGAGAGAGAGGAATGGAAAATGAGACACGCGTGATGGAGGGACCCCTACACTATGGGCCCTCCCTTTCAACCAAACATACATCGAGTCCCATTACACATGGGCCCATTAAATCCAAAATCCAATGGTGGAGATCCCTTCTCTATTAAAATAGACGATCTAGATGACCCTAGGTGTGCAAGTAAAATAAACATCATGATGGGGTCCATGGAGAATGGCCCCATCATGGAATGATCATGACGATCAAAGTGGGCCACTGGCCACATCTTAAGGTCCCAAGTGAGATCCAAACCATTGATCGGTTGGTCTCACTTGGCCCATCTTAAAAACATGAAAAAATACTATTATCTAGCACCCACTGTTCGATCTTCTTGCTCCTATGGGTTCCTTGGCTCCTTAGCTTTAATTTCAATGGGTGAGATGAGGAATGGATGGTTAGGATGGGAGATGATGGGGTAGGAAAGTGGGCCACCTTTGTTGCTTGGGAAGGCTTGGAGAGCTCATACGTATGGGATTTTTTTTGCTTGGAGATATGTTTGAAAATGAGAAAGAGAGATAGAGTTGTAAAGGGAGAGAGAGTGATGGGTGATGGAGTGATGGATGTGATGGTGATGGGTGTGTAAGACACCTTTTTGACTTTTGTGGCCTTTTGTGTAAGAAAAGCATGGGCTTTGTAAGACCTTTTTTGACTTTTGTGGTTGTTTGGGTATGGGTGAAAGGTAATGTGTACTTGTCATGAGATGTGATGGGATTTGATTGATTGATGGGATTGATGTGACATCTCGTAGAGATTCTCTTGAGTTTCGTAACGCGCGGCATTTTTCTCGCATCGAACGCTGACCCACATCTCTTGACCAGGGTATCACCTCAGCGGGTGAGTCGCGGCATCGGAACCACAACGATGGCGCGGTCTTTATGGTAAATACCTTGGGTTGAGTCGATACGGGTTGACAACATATGAATTAGGGTGGCGCGTAAATATCGGTTAAGGGTCGAAGGTTGCCGAAATTCGACCGGTAAGACCGCGGAAGTCTACGGAATGGTACGGTCTAAGATACGGGTCTTACACCCTTTTTCTCTATCTGTTCTCACAGTGCTTTTTGGTTATTCCTTCTTCGCCCAGGTCTTCTAATCATTCCTTTTGTCCTCTCTCTTCTTCCTTTTTATCCCTTCTCCTTTGTCTTCTTCTCTCCTTTGTCTTTTTCTCTCTTTGTCCCTATTATGGCTGGCCATGATGAGAATCAGTTCAATTCGAGCTTGAAACTGAGTTCAAGCAGACTCAAACTGATTTTTTGAGCTCGAAAATTTTTTTAAATCGAGTTCGAGCTTGTCCGAGCTCGACTCGACTCGGATCGAACCTAAACTTGAATCAAACTCAGATCGAATCAGTTTCGTGACTTGACTACTTTGATATTGATGTTGCTCACCAAGTGTTTGATGAAATGACTCAATGAAGTGTGGTTCTCGTGGTAAGGAAGGTATGTATATAAAAAAAAATAACCTTTTTTCTTGATTTTGATGTTGCCTACAAGGTGTTTGATAAAATACATGTAAAACCGATGGTTTTGTTTTACATACAGTGAAAATTTAAAAGTGTAGTTCACGTGTTTGTGAAACACAGGCGAACTTGGCTCGATCTTTGATCGAACTCGACTCGAACTACCCGAGCTGCTGACCAAACCGAGCCGAGCTGGCCAGTCAAGCTCAAGGGCCGAGCCGATCCAAGTTTAAGCCAGGATCAACTAGTCGAGCTATGTCAAGCTCAACTCGGTTCAACTCGTGTACACCTATACTCGTATGTACATCTCCTAGTATCATTAATACATCAGCTGAAAGAATAAGGCGAGCCATTGACAGTCCTCTGCTTGGTTTCCGATCGAATTAACATTCAAAGTAATTTCACCTGGAAGTGCCTGGACCTGCACGTCATCCACTAGGGGTGATGTGGTCGGCGTTGCGGGTTCATTCCCAGCAATTCTATCACTCCTCCATTGCATTTTAGCAATGATTGAATTGGTGACCTATAATAGGGTCCCCCACTAGGTGTGCCAGAAAATTGTTTGCCGTTGTTTTGATGTTCCTCTTTCCAACATGGGTGACAAGTACGTAGGCGTGCTAGAATTGGGATTGTGGTTCCAATTCAAACCAAACAACAATGACCTTGAGCGGCAAAGTAGGTAGACATTGAGTATGACCGAGATCTGAGGAGATCGGTCGCCAATTCAACCACTCGTTCAAAGTGTAAATGGATCAAGCGATAGTCAGAGGGTGGGGTTCATCATCTGATGATGGATTTCTCCTTGCCTTCCCTGCGAAAGGACTTTCTTAATGCATAAAGAGTAGAATATAAATTGATAAATGGAAATCAATTGCTAAAGAGTACTTAGATTATAGCTATCAACTACTATGTTTATGCTACGAATTATGTTAAAGAAAGCAAACAAATGCAATAAGTAAATGATTACTCTAAAAGAAAGGAATTGTTTGATGAAAGTTGTGATTACACTACGAAATATAAATTCGATAGGATAATTGAAGATAATTGATTTGTTGATTTGTTTAGGTTGGTGTATGATGATTTTTCCTGTTGAAATCTTCTTCTATTTATATATCTGATTTGGATCTTTCTCACGATCTGATAGTTACCATAATTGTTTCTGCCCTCATTCTGCTTTCAGATTCTTCCCATGATCTCGCATTTCCTAAATATTTTATCCCTATTCAACATTTGTAATGACTCCACCACTGGTTAAGTAATCGTTTAGTCACTTGAACTCTGTCACGCCTTAATGATTGTTTATAATGTGCAAGGCACGTGATAACATTTCTTGAAACTCGATCACATATTCTTATTATAATCTTTTGATTGTTAACTTCATTTAAGTGTGACCCACACGAATCTAACCTAAACGGGATAAACATAGGCCACATAAGTTTTGGATCAATATGTTATTTTTGTTTTCCCTTTATCAAGGTCCACGGGACCTCATGAAAACAAGTTGGATGGCAATTAACCATCGCAGTAGGCCATAGGAACGTTTCAACGGTGAGTGTCATTGTTACCGCTGCTTCCTGTGGTGTGGTACAATTGAGAATTGAAACTGCCTCATTTTTGGACATGTAGCCAAAAATTATACGGAAAAATGTATGGCCGGTGTGGATGAAACCCATAGATGACAATGTCCCCTTGGAGCCATTAGAGCCCCTGTGGTTTCCTACCATCGGTCGGTCTTCCTCCATCCAGATGGACCAAATCCTTGTTCCATCGAAGATGGAAGACAAGCAACTGGCAGATTGAAAATGTTGGAAGCAATGTGAATTTTGGGACCTACAATTAAAACGATAGGGATTTCGTGGAAGACATGGGATTGGGAAGGAGTACCTGGTTAAGCTGGAACTGTTTGAGGTAAAGCCCATCTTCTTGGCCAGTCATCATGGCCCGGAGATATGGATCAATGGATATATATAAGATCTGCACGGCCACATGACTGTCCGGAATGGAGTCAACACCAACGTCTATCCTTACCGTCCGGATCTTGAGATGCTCAGAAGTTGGCACGCCCTGAGGAATGTACGAGGACAACACCCATTCCCTACTTTCCACCGTTTCCTCCTCGCTTCCCATCTCTCTCTCTCTCTCACGCTCTCTCTCTCTCTCGTTCAACTCATCTTAAAACACGGAACTGGACTGGCTGGTGTAACACACTCCACTGACCTCGCTGCTAAAGCGGATTGCGTACAACTCGCTAGGCTTAGCGTACTTAGTAAACTCTGTGGGTTCCACTGCGATTTACATATTTTATCTACTCCACCCATCCATTTTAACAGATAATTTGATGGATGGAACCCACAAATGAAATATATCAAAATCTTTTTTTATTTTTTTACACACGCACACACACCCCACACACACACACGCTGGTGGAATTTAACTGTAGAAATATATCAAAATCTCAAGTGGACTTCAGCCACTGTTATGTTCGTTGGAAATCCACCACGTCCATCTGTTTTTTGAACTCATTTTAGGGCTTGAGATCAAAACTAAGCAGGATTCAAGACTCAAGTGGGCCGTGATAGAGGAAAAGGTTGGTCGGGAAATTTCTACTGTTAAAAGCTCTCCGAGTTGAAAAGTAATGTTTACATGTCATTCATACCGTTCATAAGGACATTCCTACGGGGATGAACTGAAAATACAATTATTAGACTAATTTAAAACTTCTCTGGCCCATGAATATTTCAACCGTGTACGCTCAATCCTTGCGTTTTGGGTGAACTTGAGGGCAGGAAATCCGCATCCGGCTGCCACGTGAGGTGGCTATGGTCGGTGCTATGGGGACCCACCATGATCTGTGTTTAATCCACACCACCCATCCATTTTGAAAGATAATTTTAGTGCTTGGTTCCAAAAATGAGGTAGATATAATCTTAGATGGACCACATTATATGAAAACAATAGTGATTGAATGTACACAACAATGTCGTTCACACTTCAGTGTTAGCCACCCCTACTAGTTAAAACGAGGTATTTTTTACTCAGTCTACCACTTGGGTATGGATCAAGGTGTTCCGTTTCCACGGTTGATTGCCCTACACTCTTAAATAATCTGACGACAGGTGCGGCCACCATAACGTTTGTTTGTCAAAAATTCAACCGTCCACCCATATTGCAGGGTCATTTTAGGACATGGAAAATTACAAAAGTCAAGCCACCCGTGAGATAAACGAAAATGACGGAACGAGTTTCTTACCGTTGAAATCTTTTTGGGCATCCAAACCGTTTATGATTAAGCGAAAACATATATATATATATATATATATATATATATATATATATATATATATATATATATATATATATATATATGTGTGTGTGTGTGTGTGGAAAAGGTACTATGCGCTCGAGCTCACGATAAGCTTATAGTGAGGTCAAGCTGTGTGGGCCCCACCGTGATGCCTGTCGACCATCAACACCGTGCATTTGATGGTTCCCCTTTAAATAATGGGATATCCCAAAAATCAGCTATATACGAACTTAGGTGGGCCATACCATCTAAAATCATGTGAAGTCACCATTAAAACATATAAAAGCACTTGGTGGGGCCCACCTGAGTTTTAAATGCTGCTGAAACTTGGTCTGAACCCTCATACAAGTGTGACACACATAATGGATGGGCTGGATTTGCAAACCACATCTTTTGTGGGCCCCATAAATGATTATGAATGTTTTAATGGTTGCACGGCCCCTCTCCACTTCTATATATGCTGTGGCCCATACAAGTCACGGATTGACTTGATTTTTGAGACCTAGGCCCATGGTGGAATGGCACATCTGACTGATGGGGTAGATTTTCGAAACGCATCACAGTGGGGCCCACACAGCTCGACCTCATGGACGGACCGTGAGGTCGAGCGCATAGTACCCCCCTCTCTCTCTCTCTCTCTCTCTCTCTCTCTCTCTCTCTCTCTCTCTCTCTCTCTCTCTCTCTCTCTCTCTCTCTCTCTCTCTCTCTCTCTCTCTCTCTCTCTCTCTCTCTCTATATATATATATATATATATATATATATATATATATATATATGAACCACTATGAAAAACAATTGACACACACACCTAGAAGCCTTCAAATGTTAATGGTGGGTTGCCGAAGTAAAGGTCCATGTCATGCCTATTATGTTTTGTATGTATTATATTAAGGATTGAGATAATCAATCAGCTACAACAGCCGATATGCTACAACCATATTAAGGGTTTGCAAATCCAGTCCACATTTATGATCATTTTTGGGGGTCACAAAAGATGTGGTTTGCAAATTCAGCCCATCCATTATGTGTGTCCCACTTGTAGGAGGGTTCAAACCAAGTTTCAGTAGCATTTAAAACTCAGGTGGGCTTCACCAAGTACTTTTATCTGTTTTAACAATGTTTCACATGATTTTAGATGATATGGCCCACCTGAGTTTCGGCTGATTTTTGAAATATCCCATAATTTAAAGGGGAGCCATCAAATTCACGATATTGATGGTCGACACGCATCACAGTGGGGCCCACACAGCTCAACCTCATAACGCTTATGGTGAGGTCGAGCACATAGTACCTTTTCATATATATATATATATATATATATATATATATATATATATATATATATATATATATATATATATATATATATATATATATATAACACAGAGTGTAGGTATAAAAATATTCCAACGGTGGTCATTGAGAATTCAGTGTTTCCTCTCATGTATTCAACTTTAATTTTAGATCTACCTCATTTTCGGTAAGATGTTTTAAAATGATCTTGCACAACTGATGGATAGGGTGGATTTACAAGGAACATCACGGTGGGCTCCACCTAGTATCCAATTACATGAACTTAATGCAAAAGCTTTTACATGAAATCCGCGTCCCAAATAATCGATCGGACATCTTTTAACGGGACACAGCTTTAGTGGAGCTTGACTGTCAGGCCCACTGTGATGTACTTCCTTACATCCAGGCCGTTCATCCATTATGACAACTCATTTACGGTGTGATATCAAAAAATGAAGCAGATTCAAATGTCATGTGGACCACACCACAGAAAACGTGGTGATTGAATATCCACGATTAAAAACTTGGTGAGGCTGACTAGAATGTTTATTTGCCATCCTGATAAGGTCAGGAAGACATGGATGAGGGGACCACACAATTATCAATTTGATCTAAAACTTTTGTACCCCGTAAGAAAATTTTAACTTGAATTACCACTCTTTCATGTGGTTTGATCCACCCGAGATTTGGATCCGATTCATTTTTTTAAACTTTTTTTTTTTTTTCACATGCATACACACTCAAGCCATACGCACACACGCCGTGGGATTTCACCACCATGGGTATTCGAACCCTTGACCCGGTGTTGAAACTCCAAAGAGTCTAACACCCGGGTAAGAGTTTTGAAAACTTACCCTCATGTAATCTTTCATAATAGATAGACTGGGCAGATGTAAAGCAATGCGTCGTGAAAGGCCCATCATAATTGATATGCAGAAGCTACGTCCTCTGGACTTGCGGGTGCCTGTACCCAGGTATGACAACTGAGCTACCGAAAAAGTCGAGAGTTAATTACTATTTTTATTTATTTTAAAGTATACCCCTAATGTAGAAATTCTTATAGGTGTCTTTCATTTTAAAATAAGATGAAAAGAGCAGTTTATTAGACAAATGATTCCTTATGGAAATTAAGGTGTCTCAAAGACCATTTTATCATTCTTGGTAGCCATATTAACTATTGGTCCCAATTTTTTATGCTTGCTTTGGTTCACGGATTTAGGGCTCACATTTAACATACAAGGTGTTATTGGGACTGATCACCTCTCTCTCGGGAAGCTTTCTATAGCGTTCATCATTTGAATTTGATTTTGTCACGTCTGACTTAAATATGGCTGATTTTTCACATGAAGCCATGACATAAGTTGTAGCCGTGATTGAATCCCCACCGTGAAAAACTTCACAAGGGCCAATGGAATGTTTATTTGTCATCCAACCTATTAATAAAGTCACGAAAACCTAGTTGAAGAGAACACTCAAATAGCATCTTAACCTAAGACTTTTGTGGCCCATGAAAAGTTTTGAATGACTGATTACCACTATTTTATGTATTATGGTCCACTTGAGATTTGAATCTACTTTATTTTTGAAACTTTGCCTTAGAACGAGTTTTCAAAACAGATGGACGGCATAGATATAAGCCAAATACATCAAGGTGGGCCCATCTCCAGGGATCCCGCCCACTTCCATAGATATGGGAGCCCATCTTACAGGATTGTTGGGGCTTTTAATTAAACTACGTGAGTGCCCCACGGTAGAGTGCCTAGCGGTAAATGGGGCCTATTATGCCGTTGTGAGAAATTCACTCCGTCCATTAATTTTGGCAGGTCATTGTAAGGCATGAGACAGAGCAATCAGAGGGATATGATGCTAAGTGGGCTACATGAAGGAAAACAGTGAAAAGGGGCTGGTTAGCGTTCAAACCTTTCTGGGCTCTACTTAATGTTTATATGCATCCCTGTGATATTCATCCATTTTAGCTGCTAATTTTAGGGCAAGATCCCAGAACTAAAGCAGATCCAATTATCAGGTAGCCCATACCATAGGAAAGAGTGGTGATTGAACTTTCAGCCATTAAAAACTTATTACGGAGAATCTTAATGTTTCCCTAGTATTTATTTGTCATCTAATCTATTGATAAGGTCACATAAGCCTAGATGAAGGAAAATAACAAATATCACTTTGATCCAAAACTTTTGTAGTCGATTAATGGTCGATCATCACTTATTTTATGGTACGGTCCACTTGATGATCATCACTATTTTTTCTCGTATGATCCACCTTATAATCAGACGTACTTCAGTTTTTGGATAATGCCTTGAAATGATACGAGAAAACCAATGAACGACCTGTATATAAAATACATGCGTCAAGGTGGGCCCTACGGCAAGGCCACATCATCTGGACGCGGATCACGTCCTACCCCTGCCCCGGGCGGCCAGGGATCTGTGGGGCCCACTGTGATGTAGGTATTTTATCCACACCGTTAATTATTTTTATATGATTATTTGAAGAAATAAACCAAATATTGAGGTAGTTTCATGGCTTTATTTGACCACAAAGTGAGGATTGAAAGTCCATCATTAAAAACTTCTTGGGAGATGGAGAAGTGTCAGATCAAGCTGAAATTTGTATTTTCACTTCATCGAAGTCTGAATGACCTTACTAATATGTTAGGTGGTAAAAAAACAACACAATGACCCTTAGAAAGATTTCAACCGTGGATGTCATCATCACTGCAGCTTGCTTTGATATGATCCACTGGAGCTGTGTATCTGCTTCATTTTTCCTGTAATACCGTAAAATAGTATAAAAACGATTAACAATATGGATAAAATACCTACATCACAGTGGACCCAGAGCCCTGCCCGGACGGATAACCGTCCGGGCGGGGGTAGGACGCAATCCGCATCCCACACCATTTTGGGTGATTTTGATGTCTCATCTAATCCGTTCCCTCTCTATACCTATTGCCCACCAACCTGTATTGGTTGGCCGATGTGACATGATAGGACGACTTTTAATGATCTGTATGCTCCATAACACATGAGCCCACTAAGATGTTTGTGAGAAAATCAGTCTGCCCATCCGTTCTGGCAAGCAATTTTAAAACATGAGATTAAAAAAATAAAAATAAATAAAATCATAGGATATGAAATTCAACCACTGTGATGACTGAAAGAATATATATATATATATATATATATATATATATATATATATATATATATATATATATATATATATATATATATATTAACCCGATCCAAATCTTTTATGGTTGCATGAATGTTTCAACGGTGGGCGCATAATTTGTACTATTTTCTATTGTGTGACCCGCTTGAGCTTTGGATCTGCCTCATTTTTTGGGTCATGCCATAAAACGAAGAGGCAAAACATATGGACCGGATTGATTTCTCATAAACATCGTGGTGGGGCTCACCTAGATTAAGAACACCAAATGCAAAAGCCCTTCTCTGCTTTAATTAGTTTGAAATGTGGGGTATTTTTGTCTTTTAAAAATTATTGTTGTAAGCCATATGTAATCCTCACAGCAGAGCAGGTGTATTTTTTTAAGATAAATTAAAAGATAGGTGGATTTTCATGAATAACTCAAGAGTCAACACGGCCATGTGATATCCACGTTAATGCTGATGGAAGTTGGATGGCACTACAGGGACAATTTAGCTAGAGGTCTGCCTGGGCCTCATTACCTTGTATGTGTTCTTTCCACCTAATCATTAAAAGGGATATACGTGGGGCTACAGTGACAATTTAGCTAGACGTGGGTGCTGCTTGGGCATCATTACGATGTATATGTTCTATCCACCTAATCTTTAAAAGGGATATGAGTGGGGCTTTCAAATCATTAAGGCGGTGTTTGGATTATAATGTGCTTAAGATAAGCATATTCCACAAGTAACTCGTATTAGTTTCTAACTATTAAGAAAATAAATAAGTTTGGTAAACAATATATTTACCGGCTTCTCCTCTCTTTAGCGATTTACTTATCTGAAATAATTTACTTATCTACTGATGTAAGTAGAAAAGTAACTTGTTTGTTGGTATCCAAGCGCGCCATAAGAGGCATGGGCCAAAAAGTGAGGCAAATCCAAATCTTTGTGGACCACACCATTAGAAGGCATTGGTGATTGAACACCCACCATTAAAACTTTTCAACTATTGTAATGTTTACTTTTAATCTCATGTTCATAAAGGCAGACAGTGTCACATTCTAAATTTAAAAACCGGATTCACATAATTTTCGATTGCCGAATCCAGCACCAACAGCTTTTATAGTACCTCATTCTCGACTCCCAACACTCATATGCCAGATTCTGATCATGAGATCGTATAAGAAGAATTTTCAATATGATTTTTTTTTTTTTTTGTAAAGGAGTATAACCACATCACAAAACAACATCACCATATATCCACTATAATAAACCATTTGAGTACAATACAGAAGGAAAATATACAGGTATAATGAAACTCCAAAAAGATCTCCGCACTCTTCCACCTTATCGCTGCTGCGTCCTAGCATCACCTGCACGCAACGGTCATGCATAAGCTTACAACAAAGCTTAGAGGATGTGTATATGTGCGCGCGTAATGTATGTATCAAGCATACGATATCAAAGTAAGAGAAAGTACTGACAAGTCCATGAATGCTATCAATCATACCAAGACTATGCGATGCAAGATCTACGTAGCCAAATGACATATGCAAGATGCAATGCAAGCATGTCAGTCCTCATCGAATCCACATGTCAATACAGTTCATCTCTGGAACATCATCGAAGTCTAGTACAATCCACACTGGTTGCCGCTTCCCTAGCCGCACAACCAGCGAGTGAAAAGGACCTCACTACCCGCCTGACCAGTAGTTTGTCAATACCTACCCAACTCATCGATAGCGGACCCATTTACAAGATGGTTAGACTCAGCCTAACTTATAGCCTCCTCACTCGGGCGAATAAGGTCACACCCCCTTCACAACTGACTACGATACATTGGGAGACGCGGCCTAGTGGTCTTCGGCACTCATGCGCTCATGTATTCACTCCGTCTAGACGTTGGAGCATCTCTTGGTACCAAAAGGGTCTGAGACTTTCATTCAAATACATCCTAAGCACTCACAGTGCTAGAACCAAATATTTTCGGTATCCAATCTGACCATTCACGATATGCCTGTGGAGGCCACAGCCCTGATGTCGTTAGGGAGTCAAGTGATCATGTCACACAAAATGCGAGATGCATGAGTGATACTATCCAGTCATGCATCAAACTTGAGCGTACCGCGCCATCATGTGGGGCAACTCCGTCACACAAGGAGTCCCCTAAATAAACTCAGCCCAATGGAGAATGCTATGATCAATCATTCCTTATAACAGGAATACTAATGATGCGTATGGGCATGTATCATGATGTAATATTAAGCTTGTTCTCAATGTATCCTACTAGACTAAGTACACTAGCATATTATCAGATATAGCAAATCACAATTGGTCTTAACCGGTGTATCACATACAAAGGGTAGGAGTTAAACAATATGCCCCACCAGACATATAGAAGACTATATGGTATGGTTCATGTTAGACCATCATAACCTCCTCAGGGTAGTAATATATCATATAACCTAAGGCAGGGTCCACTGAAAAGATGGTGGGTCTAGCCCATACATTAAGGTAGTCTCCACACAGTGGATATACCAAATCTAATACTATATATTCTTCCATATATGGCAAGGGGTGATGATGTACTTCTCCTATAGACAATGGATGGCATAGACGCCATGCTTACATAATGGCTATACAACAAGGTGAGTTGATAGGATGAATCTAGATACGATAAGTGGGCTTCCTCACCGACTCTTATCATGCAATAAACTAGGCCTTCCTATGGGGCCCAATACGTACACAAGTGAACTCCAAGGTGTGGATAATCCTGCCAGGTATAGTAGAAAACACCATAATTAATGGGGGCCCAATGGCTTGGGTTAGCCTAATGGGTATCACTAACATCGATGGGGACCTAACGTTTTAGGTTAGCCCAATAAGGTAAGGGTGGAAATGGGCGTAACAATGGGCCCTAAGGAGGTTTACAAGGGTGGACATTTAACCACCATTGTCTCCTAGAGTGCGGTCCATTAGGGTTAAAAAATCTGAATCACAACGGGGCCCTCGGCCCTTAAAATCTCTAGAAGGACGGATGGACTGCATGTGCACATCACTCATACATGGTGAGCCTCACAAGGCAACCCCATAATCGGCATATAACTCATACATCATGGTGGGCCTACATGAGGCAGTCCATGGTCCGTATACTTAATGGATAGTGTGCATCACACACATCATAATGCCCTCTCACATCACAATGGGCCTCACACATCATAATGGGCCCTTGTTGGACATCTAGCCCACCCAATGAGCTGGGCCTTTGGACGTCCAGTGGATGGACGGTTTGGATACAACGTACACCTCACGGTGAGCATGCACATTGTAGATGGGCCCGACCAGATGGAAGCGTAGATATAATACATACAATAGGGTGGGCCTGTTGCTGGACGGTCAGTCCAGTAGCGTCCCAGCCCTACTAAGCGTCCAGACAGAGGGATGGCATGGGCTAAAACGTCCAGACAAAGGGATGGCATGGGCTAAAACAGCGTCCAGACAGAGGGGCGGCATGGTGCCCAGGGAGTGGCTCGGTCGCTGGGCCTCCCACAAACATCATAGTGGGATAAAAAGTTTCAAACGGTGGGCATTAGCCCACTGCTATCTACTGGGTCAGTTGGGCATTGGACCTGCTTCATTTCCAGGCTCATGGCTTGAAAAATTGGATGGACGGTGAGGATATAATGCATACATCAAGGTCAGTTAGAGCGAAAAATTTGATTAGAAAAGGAAAGAAGAAAAGAAGAACATTTTAAAAAGGAGCAGGGGATGAGTTGCATGGGACCGAGTTACACGAGTTCGCGCAACTTGCCACAGTTGCACTAGGTCGTGCTACCCTCAGCAAGAAATGTTGAGCAGGTGATGCGAAGTGGGGTCCACAACACAAGATTCGCAGGCCCACATGTTCGGAAGCCTGTAAATACCCCCTTACTCCCCTCATTTGGAAGATCGGATGTTTGGAAGAACAATGCCTTAGACAAGTATTGGAGACTGAGAGAATGAGAGGAAATGCATGAGGGCCAACCCACCACTCCATGTGAGTTACGCTGGCCCACACAACTCCTCGGCCCATGCCATTTAATGCGAGTTGCGCGGGTGCTCTTTGAGGCAACACGATGTTGTATTTTTTCAGGTCCTCAAGCTGTTTCAGATGTTCCAAAGGGATCCAGACACTCTTTTATCATGTCAATTAGGGACAAAGTGCACGGAAAGCCCGCACGACTCATCTCCCCTGGAGACGTGACTGATATGAGCTGAAATGCTGCTGAAATTCATATTTGAACTTATTCGATACTTGTACTTCCACATTTCTAGAAATTATCCCAGAATCAGAGGATCAAAAGGATGTAATGAATTCAGAATGAATAAATTTGATGATTATTCTCTTTGTTCTTTCTTTTTGTCATTATTAAGTGAGATAATTCTCCAAATCAAATGCTTTTCATTTCTGGTCGAAATAGGGTGGGGTCCACGTGTGTGACCCACTAGCTTAGAATCAAGCTGACATTATGTTTATCCCTTCGTTTGGGGGGTGAGTAGGACTATGCCAAATTAAAAATAAATATGGAATATAAAGATAGATAGCACAATCAAATAATAAAATAGCACAAGTAAATAGCATCCTCAAATGTACTTATAACACCTCGTACTTTCCAATACTCAGGTATTACCGGGAGGACATGTATTAGCATAAACACGAATCTAACTTAATCGAATGTTCACCTACGTTATAGTCTAAATCGGACCGGTATGAGAAATCTCATCCATAGATAGGGCCATCCAACTGTTCATTGATACTTAGATGGTCAGCAAACCGTGCCAAAGACAAATCAAGCCATTCACCGTCAATATATGATCCAACAACATCCCTTCAATCGATCTAACGATTGAATTTCCTAGTTTGACCATCAAATTATAGAATCAACCATAAACCTCTCGATGACATTATCATTTATGACTCTTATCAAAGACAGGTCGTATAAATAAATAAGTAAATAAGTATATATGTATTACACACATAATAACAGTATATAAAACAAGTAATAATAGCATAATAATATGAATAATATTATTTAAGGGATGTTAATAACAAAAATGGAGTCATCCACACAAGGAAAATAGGCCTAAACACACACAAATGATCCTTAGAGTCTTTTTAACCATTAATATTCAAAACAGGATCAATCCAATCATTGGATCAGTGAGGATCAATAAACATGATGAAATTCATTAGGTTTGGCCCACCCAAGTTTTAAATATTCCAATCTCTGGACAGAGGCTCTAAATGAACCCGCTGCACCTCATGAGTGGGGCAAATTTCACAAATCATTAATGTGGGACCCACTACACGACTATGACATAAATAAATATGTATATGTATATATATACATGTAATAATAATGGAAATCTAAATTAAAATTTAAAATTAATATGATCGGATGGATAATAACGAGTATTGGTCATAAAAATGATCCACTAGGACCTTTTGACTGTTGATGGTCAGATTGGAGCGAATCCAACCGCCAGATCGGTGATAAATCCATGAATAGGGCCCAAATAAAGTTATGGGCCCAACCTAAGCATCTCATCTTCCTGATCCTTGTTCAAAGGCCCTCTTGGGGGCCTGCCAGAGTGAATGGACGGTGTGGATTTCTCCCAAATGTCACGGTGGGCCCCACATTGGTGTGCGTGTACACCATTGTGAGAGCACCAGTGATGCACTGGACTACCCCTCCAGTCAAACCAGGTTTGACCCAAAATCCCTCCAAAAAGAGGGATTTTCTCACTCTTTCATAGCAGACGGACGCCGTCCGTTTGGGACGTTCTATGGCCCACCATGAGGATCTCAACGATCCAACCGTCCATCTGACTAGAGCGATGGGCTTGACCAAAAGCCTATCATTTCACACGATGACGTGCACGTGTGTGGGCACAAATCCAGGCATTTCTAGACTATGGAAAACCATTTTTCAAAAACAGAAACTGCCACGCTGGCAATCTGCTTGAGCTTTGTTCTCCTCCAATCTCGGTCATCCACGTGGCATAATCTCAACCAATCAACGACCCTTCACACGGATTTTGGTTTTCATAGAAAATCAGTAAATGAAAATAGTTGTTTCTTCCTACCTTCGAACCCACCACCCAAACGCACCTGAAGCTTCATTTTCTGGTTTCTACAAGCATCGTATAGAAGAACTAGACCCTCCAGCAGCCTTATTTCAAAGAAAGGTGGGGCGCATTTCGATCCACCATTGGAGCCGCACCTCCTTCCTCGACATCCTCCGACCGTGCAATGGTGCTGCTCGACTGAGTCTGAGCTCTATGTAGCTCCAGCAGAGAAAAGAGAGAAAGAAAGAGAGAAGGAGAAAGAAAGAAGAAAGAATCAGAGAGAGGGAGAGTGTCAGCCAATTGCAGGAGCAGCTCGAACCGAGCTGAGTTTGGGTATGGGTCATGCTGCACTAAGCTGCCAACTCGAACAAACTCGTTGAGGTACGAGTCGGGTCGAGGTCTAGTCTAGCGACCTTGCTGGATGAGTCTGAGAGGGAGGAGAATATGAAGGAAGAAAGAAAACAGGGGGATCCGAGTGGTGCATTGTTGCACCAGCTCGAGTCGAGCCGACTCGCTTGGCCGAATCAGGCCAAGTTTTGGGCTGAGTCAGGCTAAATTTCGGGTCTGGCTAGATCCAGATATTGTCTGGTTTGAATGGAAGGCCTGCTGGATATTCCAACAGGGAAGAAAGGAATAGGAGAGCTGAAAGAGAGAGAAGAGAGAGAGTGAGTGAATGTCACGTCCCAAACCCGAAAATCGGATTCACATGAATCCCGATTGCCGAATCTGGTGTCGACAGCCTCCGTAGTGCCCCATTCTCGGCTTCTGATAATCTAATGACAGATTTCGATTCTGGGATCCTACAAGGAGGATTTTCAGAATGAATTTTTTTTTTTGTAAAGGAGCATAACCACAGACATAACTAAGTCACAAAACAACATCACCACATATCCACTATAACAACAATTTTAAGTACAATGCAGAAAGGGAAATACAAGGTGATCAAAAAGCTCCAAAAAGGGTCCTGATGTGCGCTCCTGTCTCAGCGCTGCTGTCGTCCAACACTACCTGCACGCAACTATCGTGCATAAGCTTACAAAAGCTTAGAGGGTGGTGTAAGTGTGTGCGTAAGGCAAACGCCAAGTATACAGTATCAGAACAATGCGGAAGTATGTGGTAAGTCCATGAAAATACCAAGGCTATGTAATGCAAGGCATGATGCGAGATATGGATGCCATCGGCCACACCGATGCAATGCAAGGCCTATATAGCCAAATGTCATATGCGAAATGTAATCCAAGCAAGTCGGTACTCCTCAAATGCGTATATCAGTACAGTTCTTCTCTGGGTATCACCGGGGTCCAATACACATGCAGAGACTGCCACCTCCCTAGCTGCACAGTCAAGCAAGCGGATGAGACCTCACTATCCGCCTGACCAGTAGTATGCCAATATCTACCCGGCTCGTCGATAGCGGACTCATTTGCGAGCTAGTCAAACTCAGCCTAGCTTATAGCCCTCTCACTCAGGCGGATAAGGCCACACCCCCTTCCAACCGACCACGACACAGTGGGAGACGCGGCCTACTGGTATTCGGCACTCGGGCGCTCGTGTATCCACTCGGTCTAAACGTTGGAGCATCTCCTGGTACCAAAAAGGTTCTGGGACTCTCACCCAAGGACATCCTAAGTGCCCACAGTGCTAGAATATGCATTTTCGGTATCCAATACGGCCATCCACGATGTACCTGTGGAGCCACGCCCCTGATGTCGCTAGGGCGTGCAGTGATCAAGTCATACGTATGCGAGATGCATGAATCACGCTGTCAAAACATGCAGCAATCCAGCGCGTACTGCGCGATCATGTGGGGCGCTCAGTCACATAACGAGCCCCATAGATGGTCTGCCCAATGGCGTATGCTATGATCAGTCATTACTCATATCAAGCATACATATGATGCGTATGGGCATGAGTCATGAGATTATTCTAAGCATGTTATAAGGCAATGAATAGCAACGGTTATGGACCTATCAATGGGCCCTAAAGAAAGTTACAATGCGGACATTTAACCAACATTGTACATACAATGTGGACGTCAAACCAACATTATTTTCTAGGCACGACTTACCATAAATATCATTTCACGATCCAGGATAGACGTACATTGCAATGGACCCTAAGGACATCCGTCAGGCCTCGATCCCTGGGCCTTAGATATATCAAATGGGTCGTATTACATAGGCCTCACGTTCACCAAATGGGTTACATTAGTGGGCCTCACCAATGAGCCTTATGTACATTGCAATGGTCCATGATTCATGGGCCTTGAAATACATCGAATGGGCTTACACACATGAGCTTTAAGTATGTCAAAGGGGCCGCTCCATTTGCGCCCCATGCACATCAAATGGGCTTGAATCTCGTGGGCTCTTTATGTATCAAATGGGCTTAGTCCCATGGATCTTGCATATGTCAAATGGGCGTAGTCCCATAGGCTTTGGATATGTACCAAAGTAGGTCTCAATGAGTGAGCATAATTTAAGTAAATTTTGGGCACTAATCACACACCAAGGTGGGCCCATTTGAAACATAAATCTGCCTCATTTTTAGCTCATATTATGGAATGAGCTCTCAAAATAGGTGGTCAGTATAGATGTAGCATGTGCATCATAGTGGGGAGGGGTGAGTCCACATGGGGGCCCACCATCACACATATACAATACAGTATATATATATGTAATATAATATATTTATATATAGATATATATATATATATATATATATATATATATATATATATATATATATATATATATATATATATATATATATGTACATATATATATATATATATATGTACATATATATATATATATATATATATATATATATATATGTATATATATCAACACATATGCACACACACACGCATACATACACGCACACACATACCTGCATACACACACACACGTGCACTCACACACCTGTATACACACACTCACTCACACACGCACTCACATACCCTCACACACTCACTCACACACGCACTCACATACCCTCACACACCATCCCCTGGACGGTGTGGATATATCATATATATATATATACAGTGGGCTCCACCGTCCGGGCAGACGGTGGAGTCAGGCATATACATCACTGTGGGTCCCATGGGGGGGGCCCACCATAATATTTATTTTCCATCCAACGCGTTGATAAGGTCATGCAGACCTGCATGAATAGGGAAAACAAATTTCAGCTTGATCCGAAACTTGTGTGGACCCCAAAAAGGGTTTCAATGGTGGAATTCAATTCACACTATTTCAGACGGTGTGGACCACCTGAGCGTCGGATTTCTCTGAAATTTGGAGGGGAGCCATGTCAGTGGGTGGGCCACCTGATGAACGGTGTGAATACAAAATATACGTCATGGTGGGGCCTGCCCGTGGAGCCGTGGACGGCCTGGCGTCCGCCCGCCAGCAGCCGCAGGCGCTGCCTGCACCGTCTGCAGCAGCAGACGCCACTCCCTCCCTTTCTTGTTTTTTTTTTTTTTTTGAAACCCGATTTCTTGAGGATTTTCAGGTGTGCGGGCCACCCCAAGTAAATCCACTCCGTCCATTGTATTCCCAAGCACAAAATACATCCATCAAGACCAATATCGGTCATTTTTCAGCGTGTAGGAAGAGTTTTGGTACAATTCAATGGTAATGATACCATTTTTAAAACTATGGCCCACCAAAAGCTCCGATCAACCCCATCTTCCATTTCAACGCTCAAAATGGAGCTCTTAATGGGATGAACGGCATGGATTGAATACCTACATCAAGAAGGGGCCTAAACAAGTAGTCTTCTCCAAAGGCTTAGAAATAAGCCATGGTTTGTGCTCTCATCCCAGTGACGTCCAGCGTCACTGGACTCTTTTGGCTGGATACAAATGTTAAATGGGCCTTACCTAGGTGGGCCACCACATAGTAGGTGGTGTGGTTGCACTGCATATAAGGTGGGCCCACACATGGATGACTTGAGTAAAAATACTTACTTCAAGGTGGGGTTCATCCAAGTGGGCCATACGGCCATTTCATCGCATACAAGTAAGTAAATGGAAAGAGAGGGAGAGAGAAATAGAGTGAGACATGCGTGATGGAGGGACCCCGGCACTATGGGCCCTCCGTTTCAATCATCCAATCATACATCAAAGGTCCTCTTGCATATGGACCATCAATAAAAGATCAATAGTGGAGATCCCACTCCACTAGAAATGGACGGTCTAGATGACCTCCTCAATACAAGGAAAGTAAACATCATGATGGGGTCCATGGAGAATGGCCCCATCATGGAATGATCTTGATGATCAAGATGTGCCATTGGCCACATCTTAGGGTCCCAAGTGAGATCCAAACCATTGATCGGTTGGCCTCACTTGGCCCACCTTAAAACATAAAAACCACTCTATCAAAGCACCCACCTCTTGATCTTCTTGGTCCGTTGGATAGCCGGTCACCTAGAGCTTCACTTTGATGGTGGAGATGGGAAATGGATGGCTAGGATGATGGGATTTGGAGATGGGAAGTGGGCCACTAAAATCACTTCTTTCTCATGGAAGAGAGCTTGGACGTGAGCTCTCTCTTGCTTGGAGTTGGAGTGTTGAGAAATGAGAGAGAGATGTGTGATTAATGAGAGATGGAGTGATGTGAGGTGAGTGATGGGTGAGGTGAGTGATGGGTGAAGTGAGTGATGGGTGAAGTGATGTGTTAGTTGACTTGGGTGGTTGCTTGACTTGTGGAGAAAGGAAGTATGGGTGCTTGTACTTGACATGAGAGGTGATTGATAGGATTGATTGATGTGATTGATGGGACACTTTGTAGAGATTCCTTGGGATTTGCAATGCACGGTGTTTTTGCTCGAACTGAATGTGGGTCCGTATCTCATCGTCTGGGTATCGGATCGGTGCGTGAGTTGCGGCGTTGGAACCGCGGCGACGGTGCGGTCGCAACGATACAAGTCTCGGATTAAGCCGGCTCAAATGAATAGGATACGACTTACGGTCGTGCGCAACGTCAACCATAAGTCACGGATTGCCGAAATTTGACGAGAAGGGTCGCGGGAATCAATGGAACAGTGCGAATTAGGATACAGGTCTTACAGCTCTCTCCACTTAATAAAAATTTCGTCCTCGAAATTTACGTTACCATCGCAACTAACCATAACTCAAAAAGGAAATAGGGAACATACATCATATATAATCAAGCATCATAATACATCGTACAATCAATCATCGAAAAGATGGGGATAACGCTCGCGGATCTCTGCCTCGCGCTCCCAAGACGCCTCATCCACACTATGGTGGCCCCACTGCACTTTCACCAAGGGAATGACCTTGGTTCTGAGGACCTGCTCCTTTCGATCGAGGATACGAACTGGCTGCTCAATATAAGAAGCGTCCTCACGAACCTCCAACGGCTGCCAATCGATAACAGGAACGACGTCTGACCCACACTTCCTCAACATAGAGACATGGAAGACGTTGTTGACGCCAGACAACTGCGATGGCAAGGCAAGCCGGTAAGCCACAGCGCCAATGCGCCCAGTGATCTCGAAAGGTCCTATGAATCTCGGGGCAAGCTTGCCCTTCGTCCCAAAACGAACTACACCCTTCATGGGTGAGACCTTGAGATACACATAGTCCCCGACGACAAACTCCAAGGGACGACGCCGACGATCAGCAAAACTCTTCTGCCGGCTCTGAGCTGTGCGCATCCTCTGTCTGATGATGTCGATAGCCTCTGACGTCTGCAGCACAAGCTCGGGACCTAGGAGACGCCGCTCTCCAACCTCGGTCCAACAACTCGGAGATCTACATGGTCTGCCATATAATGCCTCAAAAGGAGCCATGCCAATGGTCGCCTGATAGCTGTTGTTGTACGCGAACTCAGCCAATCGCAGGTGCTCGTCCCAACTACCCGCGAAATCAATCACGCAAGCCCGAAGCATATCCTCAAGGATCTGGTTGACCCTCTCGGTCTGTCCATCGGTCTGCGGATGATACGCGGTGCTGAGCTGCAAATCAGTGCCCATCGCTCTCTGGAAGCTCCTCCAAAACTGAGACGTGAACCTCGGATCTCGGTCTGAAACAATCGAGACAGGAACACCATGCAATCTCACGATCTCATCAATGAACATCCTGGCGAGCCGATCTGTATGCCAAGTCTCACGAATAGCAAGAAAATGTGACGACTTCGTCAGACGGTCCACAACAACCCAGATGGCATCATGACCGCGCTGAGTCCTCGGCAAACCCAGGACAAAATCGGTAGATATATGCTCCCACTTCCACATCGGGACGCTCAGCGGCTGCAATAGACCAGGGGGTCTCTGGTGGTCGGCCTTGACACGCTGGCAGGTGTCACACTCGGCACAAAACTGGCTATCTGGCATTTCATCCCTGACCAAAAATACTGGCGTCTCATATCGCGATACATCTTCGTTGAGTCAGGGTGGATAGAGAAACGCGATCGATGTGCCTCGGTCATAAGCTCTCGGCGTAAATCAGGAATATCCGGGACACACAATCGGCCTCTAAAGCGAAGTCCACCATCAGAACTAATCTGCCAATCCGTCTGACTCTCAGATGCTGCCTCTGCTCGGTAATCCTGTAACGACTCGTCTGTCTGTTGAGCCTCGATCACCCTTGCGACAAGAGAGGGTTGAATCGACAAGCTCGATAGCTAAACGATAGATGACTGCAGACCAAACTCAAAGTCGTACTCTGCTATATCCTCGAGCATCCTCCACTCCTGAATCATCATATGCGCCACCAGGCCTCGTGGCTGACGACTGAGGGCATCCGCCACCACGTTCGCCTTGCCCAGGTGGTACTGAAGATCAAAATCGTAGTCCTTCAGGAGTTCCATCCAACGCCTCTGCCTCATGTTCATCTCGGACTGAGAGAACAAATACTTCAAACTCTTGTGATCGGAAAAAAGCTCGAATCTCACCCCATAAAGATAGTGTCTCCACACTTTCAGTGCAAAGACAACCGCTGCCAGCTCTAGATCGTGCGTAGGGTAGTTCAGCTCATGGACCTTGAGCTGACGGGACGCATAAGCTACCGGCTTCCCGTGTTGCATCAGGACAGCACCTAAGCCAACTCGTGAGGCATCAGTAAATACAACAAATCCATCACTCCCAGAGGGAAGAGTGAGGACAGGAGCGGACGTGAGGCGGTCCTTCAACTCCATAAACGCCTACTCACAAGCGTCGCTCCAAACAAACTCAGCACCCTTCCGGGTCAACCTGGTCAACGGGGCTGCAATGCGAGAGAATCCCTCAATGAAACGTCGGTAGTAGCCCGTCAAACCAAGAAAACTACGGATCTCGGATGCATTCGTGGGCTGATCCCACTGACGCACGGCATCTATCTTCGAGGGGTCTACAGCAACACCCTGCCTCGTCACTACATGGCCGAGGAACTTCACCTCCTCTGCCAGAACTCACACTTTTCCAGCTTCGCGTAAAGCTGGTGTGCACGGAGGGTCTGCAATGTAATCTCAAGATGTCGCTCATGCTCCTCGCGAGTCCTTGAATATATCAGGATGTCGTCAATAAACACCACGACAAACTGATCAAGATACGGACGGAAGACTTCGTTCATCAACTGCATGAATACTGCGGGCGCATTGGTCAGTCCGAAGGACATGACCTGGAACTCGAAATGACCGTATCGCGTCCTAAAGGCTGTCTTCGGGATATCCTCATCTCGAACCCGAACCTGATGATAACCGGACCGCAAGTCTATCTTTGAAAAGAACTGCGCCTCCTGCAGCTGATCAAATAAGTCATCGATCCTCGGAAGTGGGTACTTGTTCTTGATCGTGACCTTGTTGAGCTCGCGGTAGTCTACGCAAAGCCTCAACGAGCCATCCTTCTTCTTTATGAAGAGTACCGGTGCTCCCCACGGCGAACTGCTCGGACGAATAAAGCCTAGCTCGCGCAACTCGTCCAACTGCTTCTGCAGTTCCCGTAACTCCAATGGTGTCATACGATACGGGGCCTTCGAAATAGGCACAGTACCAGGCACAAGATCAATCTGAAACTCGGTATGCCGACGAGGTGGTAATCCTGGAATCTCCTGAAACACATCAGAAAAACCACAGACAACCGGCAGCTGGTCGATACTCAAAGCAGCTGGCTCCTCAACGGCACACGATAACAAGCAAGAAAGCTGCCCTCCTCTGGGCTCGGCAACAAACTGACACTCTGGCACCCCGGGTATGCAGAACGTGACTGTCCTCGCAGAGCAGTCTAATATGGCGTAGTACTCGGCAAGCCAGTCCATGCCCAGGATAACATCAAAACCGGACATCGGCAATACAAACAGGTCGGCAGGCAAGAAGATATCCCCAATCAAAATAGGGCAAGATGCGCAAAATCGGCCCAACACTGCGGTCTTCCCTAATGGCGTTGATACTACCAAATCCTCACGGGCAGACTCCAACGGCAAACCGGTCGATCGACAGAAATCATCGGCGACAAATGAATGCGATGCACCAGAATCGAATAGTACACGTGCAATGCATGCAGAGACAGGAAGAGTACCCTCGACGACTCCTCCTGATGACTGAGGGTCCTGCTGGGCAGCATAGAATCTGCCCTGAGCCTGCTGGGGAGGTGCAGGTCCCCTCTGAGGTCTCTGCTGCTGCTGTGGTCGCTGTGGGGGCCTAACCTGCTGCCTTTGCTGCTGTGGGGGATGTACAAGAGGCTGGTGTTGTGGTCGCTGCTGCTGTGGTGGCTGTCGTGGAGGTGGATGTGGCGTCCTCGGCTGCTGCTGCTGCGGATGGGGACACTCGTGCCTACGATGCCCTGTACGACCGCACCCAAAGCAAATACCTGTAAATGATCCGGAAGATGGTGCTGGGGGTACTGCTGGTGCTCGGAATGCTGGGCGGGTAGTGCGCCTCTGCTGTGAACAATGCTGCTGATGGGAGCTACTAGAGGGTGCCTTCCTCTTCTGATCTCCCCTCTGATCGCGGGCTCTCTGCACACTGGCCCAATCTGTCTCATATATCAAGGCTCTCTCTACTATCTCCTCAAATGTCGGAAGCATGTGTCCGATCACACGGCTCCGGAGGGCAGAACGCAAGCCGTTCTCAAAACGGCGGGCCTTCCGCCCCTCATCATTAACAAGATACGTCGCGAATCTGGATAGTGCGACGAACCGAGCCTCATACTGGGACACAGACATGTCCCCCTGGACCAACGTCTCAAACTCAAGTGCGCGCTGCTGTCGCACATGCTCGGGGAAGAACTTCCGGTCAAACCGGTCTATAAAGTCCTCCCAGGTCCACTCAAAATCGGTGGCTACCGATCGGGCCACAGATGCCCACCAATACTGAGCCTCGCCCTGCAGAAGGAATACAGCTAATGGGACTCGCTGCTGGGTAGTACATCTCATGGTGTCGAATATCTTCTCCACCTCGGAGCACCACAACTCTGCAGCAGTAGGGTCTGGCTCACCCCGAAAACGTGGGGGATTGTGCCGTCGAAAATCCTTGAGAAGAGCGCTCGCACGCTCCTGCTCAGCCTCGGCCGGTGACACTGTGAGACGCCTGCTCTGCCCCTAAAGAATGGCGGTCATCGCCTACAACATCTGCTGCAGCTGAGTAGCACTCACAGGTACGGTCGGATCCGCACCTGTCTCAGGAAAATGAGTGGCATCCTCAGGCTCAAAGGCAGGACTATCTGGTGGTGGAGTAGGAGTAGCGGGTGGTAAAGTAGGAGCTGCGGGTGGTGGAGCGGGATTCGCTCGGGTCATTCTTCTAGCCATAATGTCTCCTACAGGAAGGAACAATGGCCTATCAGTCTTGAGAATCCTCGAAGGCACATACATTAAGAGTCTATGTCGAAAAATCGTTAAACCATTCAGACTCGGAACCTATTTATAGTAGATAAGTGATGTGTTCCTCAGGTATTCCCAAGTTATGCTCTGATACCAACTTCTGTCACGCCCCAAACCCGAAAATCGAATTCACATGAATCCCGATTGCCGAATCCGGTGTCGACAGCCTCCGTAGTACCCCATTCTCAGCTTCTGATAATCTAATGGCAGATTCCGATTCTGGGATCCTACAAGGAGGATTTTCAGAATGAATTTTTTTTTTTTGTAAAGGAGCATAACCACAGACATAACCAAGTCACAAAACAACATCACCACATATCCACTATAACAACAATTTTAAGTACAATGTAGAAAGGGAAATACAAGGTGATCAAAAAGCTTCAAAAAGGGTTTTGATGTGCGCTCCTGTCTCAGCGCTGCTGTCGTCCAACACTACCTGCACGCAACTATCGTGCATAAGCTTACAAAAGCTTAGAGGGTGGTGTAAGTGTGTGCGTAAGGCAAACGCCAAGTGTACAGTATCAGAACAATGCGGAAGTATGTGGTAAGTCCATGAAAATACCAAGGCTATGTAATGCAAGGCATGATGCGAGATATGGATGCCATCGGCCACACCGATGCAATGCAAGGCCTATATAGCCAAATGTCATATGCAAAATGTAATCCAAGCAAGTCGGTACTCCTCAAACGCGTATATCAGTACAGTTCTTCTCTGGGTATCACCGGGGTCCAATACACATGCAGAGACTGCCACCTCCCTAGCTGCACAGTTAAGTAAGCGGATGAGACCTCACTATCCGCCTGACCAGTAGTATGCCAATATCTACCCGGCTCGTCGATAGCGGACTCATTTGCGAGCTAGTCAAACTCAGCCTAGCTTATAGCCCTCTCACTTAGGCGGATAAGGCCACACCCCCTTCCAACCGACCACGACACAGTGGGAGACGAGGCCTACTGGTATTCGGCACTCGGGCGCTCGTGTATCCACTCGGTCTAAACGTTGGAGCATCTCCTGGTACCAAAAAGGTTCTAGGACTCTCACCCAAGGACATCCTAAGTGCCCACAGTGCTAGAATATGCATTTTCGGTATCCAATACGGCCATCCACGATGTACCTGTGGAGCCACGCCCCTGATGTCGCTAGGGCGTGCAGTGATCAAGTCATACGTATGCGAGATGCATGAATCACGCTGTCAAAACATGCAGCAATCCAGCGCGTACTGTGCGATCATGTGGGGCGCTCAGTCACATAACGAGCCCCATAGATGGTCTGCCCAATGGCGTATGCTATGATCAGTCATTACTCATATCAAGCATACATATGATGCGTATGGGCATGAGTCATGAGATTATTCTAAGCATGTTATAAGGCAATGAATAGCAACGGTTATGGACCTATCAATGGGCCCTAAAGAAAGTTACAATGCGGACATTTAACCAACATTGTACATACAATGTGGACGTCAAACCAACATTATTTTCTAGGCACGACTTACCATAAATATCATTTCACGATCCAGGATAGACGTACATTGCAATGGACCCTAAGGACATCCGTCAGGCCTCGATCCCTGGGCCTTAGATATATCAAATGGGTCGTATTACATAGGCCTCACGTTCACCAAATGGGTTGCATTAGTGGGCCTCACCAATGAGCCTTATGTACATTGCAATGGTCCATGATTAATGGGCCTTGAAATACATCGAATGGGCTTACACACATGAGCTTTAAGTATGTCAAAGGGGCCGCTCCATTTGCGCCCCATGCACATCAAATGGGCTTGAATCTCGTGGGCTCTTTATGTATCAAATGGGCTTAGTCCCATGGATCTTGCATATGTCAAATGGGCGTAGTCCCATAGGCTTTGGATATGTACCAAAGTAGGTCTCAATGAGTGAGCATAATTTAAGTAAATTTTGGGCACTAATCACACACCAAGGTGGGCCCATTTGAAACATAGATCTGCCTCATTTTTAGCTCATATTATGGAATGAGCTCTCAAAATAGGTGGTCAGTATGGATGTAGCATGTGCATCATAATGGGGAGGGGTGAGTCCACATGGGGGCCCACCATCACACATATACAATACAGTATATATATATGTAATATAATATATTTTTATATATATATATATACATATATATATATATATGTATATATATATATATATATATATATATATATATATATATATATATATACATATATATATATATATGTATATATATCAACACATATGCACACACACACGCATACATACACGCACACACATACCTGCATACACACACACACGTACACTCACACACCTGTATACACACACTCACTCACACACACACTCACATACCCTCACACACCGTCCCCTGGACGGTGTGGATATATCATATATATATATATACAGTGAGCTCCACCGTCCGGGCGGACGGTGGAGTCAGGCATATACATCACTGTGGGTCCCATGAGGGGGGCCCACCATAATATTTATTTTCCATCCAACGCGTTGATAAGGTCATGCAGACCTGCATGAATAGGGAAAACAAATTTCAGCTTGATCCGAAACTTGTGTGGACCCCGAAAAGGGTTTCAATGGTGGAATTCAATTCACACTATTTCAGACGGTGTGGACCACCTGAGCGTCGGATTTCTCTGAAATTTGGAGGGGAGCCATGTCAGTGGGTGGGCCACCTGATGAACGGTGTGAATACAAAATATACGTCATGGTGGGGCCCGCCCGTGGAGCCGTGGACGGCCTGGCGTCCGCCCGCCAGCAGCCGCAGGCGCTGCCTGCACCGTCTGCAGCAGCAGACGCCACTCCCTCCCTTTCTTGTTTTTTTTTTTTTTTTGAAACCCGATTTCCTAAGGATTTTCAGGTGTGCGGGCCACCCCAAGTAAATCCACTCCGTCCATTGTATTCCCAAGCACAAAATACATCCATCAAGACCAATATCGGTCATTTTTCAGCGTGTAGGAAGAGTTTTGGTACAATTCAATGGTAATGATACCATTTTTAAAACTATGGCCCACCAAAAGCTCCGATCAACCCCATCTTCCATTTCAACGCTCAAAATGGAGCTCTTAATGGGATGAACGGCATGGATTGAATACCTACATCAAGAAGGGGCCTAAACAAGTAGTCTTCTCCAAAGGCTTAGAAATAAGCCATGGTTTGTGCTCTCATCCCAGTGACGTCCAGCGTCACTGGACTCTTTTGGCTGGATACAAATGTTAAATGGGCCTTACCTAGGTGGGCCACCACATAGTAGGTGGTGTGGTTGCACTGCATATAAGGTGGGCCCACACATGGATGACTTGAGTAAAAATACTTACTTCAAGGTGGGGTTCATCCAAGTGGGTCATACGGCCATTTCATCGCATACAAGTAAGTAAATGGAAAGAGAGGGAGAGAGAAATAGAGTGAGACACACGTGATGGAGGGACCCCGGCACTATGGGCCCTCCGTTTCAATCATCCAATCATACATCAAAGGTCCTCTTGCATATGGACCATCAATAAAAGATCAATAGTAGAGATCCCACTCCACTAGAAATGGACGGTCTAGATGACCTCCTCAATACAAGGAAAGTAAACATCATGATGGGGTCCATGGAGAATGGCCCCATCATGGAATGATCTTGATGATCAAGATGTGCCATTGGCCACATCTTAGGGTCCCAAGTGAGATCCAAACCATTGATCGGTTGGCCTCACTTGGCCCACCTTAAAACATAAAAACCACTCTATCAAAGCACCCACCTCTTGATCTTCTTGGTCCGTTGGATAGCCGGTCACCTAGAGCTTCACTTTGATGGTGGAGATGGGAAATGGATGGCTAGGATGATGGGATTTGAAGATGGGAAGTGGGCCACTAAAATCACTTCTTTCTCATGAAAGAGAGCTTGGACGTGAGCTCTCTCTTGCTTGGAGTTGGAGTGTTGAGAAATGAGAGAGAGATGTGTGATTAATGAGAGATGGAGTGATGTGAGGTGAGTGATGGGTGAGGTGAGTGATGGGTGAAGTGAGTGATGGGTGAAGTGATGTGTTAGTTGACTTGGGTGGTTGCTTGACTTGTGGAGAAAGGAAGTATGGGTGCTTGTACTTGACATGAGAGGTGATTGATAGGATTGATTGATGTGATTGATGGGACACTTTGTAGAGATTCCTTGGGATTTGCAATGCACGTTGTTTTTGCTCGAACTGAATGTGGGTCCGTATCTCATCGTCTGGGTATCGGATCGGTGCGTGAGTTGCGGCGTTGGAACCGTGGCGACGGTGCGGTCGCAACGATACAAGTCTCGGATTAAGCCGGCTCAAATGAATAGGATACGACTTACGGTCGTGCGCAACGTCAACCATAAGTCGCGGATTGCCGAAATTTGACAAGAAGGGTCGCGGAAATCAACGGAACAGTGCGAATTAGGATACGGGTCTTACAGTGAAGGACTTGCTGCCAGTCGAGTTGGGTCCAAGGCATCTCATATCGTTATTCTTTTCTAATTGTATAACGATTAATGTTATTTTAATGCTATTAATTAGAAGGTTTAATAAATACTACAATGTATTAATTGGTGTGTTGTTATTATTATCACCAATTAGAATTTTATTATTAATTATCTTCATAATGATTACTTTTAACATGTTGCGCTAATATTAGTCCTTATGAATGAAACTATCATTAATGATATTAGCATAGTGCCCATCACCTAAGAATACTATCTTAAATAATAGGCTATACTATTTCATTACAATTCTTAATATTGATTAGTACCATGGTCATAAATAATAGTTGTATCATTACCTTTAAAGGGTAACTAACCACATTATTACGTTGTGTATAAACTACACATATACTATGGATCAACCCCTAGAACTAAACCCTAAGAACCCAAGTAACCCAAACCCAAGGTTAAGACCCTAACCCTGAATAGTGTGTAAACTTTGATCTAATTTTACAGCTTTACGATTGATGGTAGGAATTGATTCCAAGAGAACACACATTTCGTAGCGATGGTGCAGGCGATTCAAACATAAGGTGATGATTTCTTCCCCTTGAGCTTTCCATTTTCCAATTAGTTTAAGTTATAGTTTTATTTTAATTTATAAACGATATCTCCATTCTATAACTACATGTGTTAATTGTTGGAATTGAGTTGCTACATCATATGCTTAATGTTTATCCTGTATATTTAATTCATGCTATTGGATTACTTCTGAAATTTAAATTAATACATTAGTGAGAAATCCTCACTTATAAATGTATACCCATGTAAGACCCGTATCCTAATCCGTACTGTTCCGTCAACTCCCGCGATCCTTCCCGTCAAAGTCGGGCAATCCGCGACCTGTAATCGACGGTTGCGTACGACCGTAAGTCATATCATATACATTTGAGTCGGCTTAATCTAAGACTTGTATCATTGCGACCGTACCATCGCCGTTGTTTCAATGCCGCAACTCACGCACTGATCCGATATCCAGTCGAAGAGATTTGGGCCCGCGTTCAGTTCGAGAAAAAACACCGCGCGTTGCAAATGCCAAGAGAATCTCTACAACATATCAAATCAATCTCATCAATCACCTCTCATGTCAAGTACAAAGCACCCATGCTTCCTTTCTCCACAAGTTAAGCAAACCCAAAAGTCAACCAATACATCACCTCACCCATCACTCACATCCATCACCCATCTCCCATCACTTCTCCTTACAATCACCTCTCTCTCTCTCTCTCTCTCTCTCTCTCTCTCTCTTCACATTTTCCAAGCATTTCCCAAGCAACCAAGAGCCCACACGTCCAAGGTTTTCCCAAGAGAGAAGTGACCATATGCGGCCCACTTTCCCATCTCAAAACCTCCATCCTAGCCATCTATTTCTCATCATCTCCATTAAATTGAAGCATAAGGAGATAGGCTTTTCAACGGACCAAGAAGATCAAGTGGTGGGTGCTTCCATAGCCTAGTTTTTTCATATTTTTAAGATGGACCAAGTGAGGCCTACCGATCTATGGTATGGATCTCACTTTGGACCCTAGGATGATCATTCCATGATGAGACCATTCTCCATGGACCCCATCATGATGTTTATATTTCCTTTCATAAAGAGGTCATATAGACCGTTCATTTTGGGTGGAGAGGGATCTCCACCGTTGATCTTTTATTTGGAGAGCCCATATGTAATGGGACCCATTGATGTATGATTGGATACTTGAAATGGAGGGCCCATAGTGTCGGGGTCCCTCCATCACGCGTGTCTCACTCTCTTTTTATTTTTATTTTTTATTATTTTGTGTATGATATTATGGCCTTATGACCCACTTGGATGGACCTCACAATGGAGCATGTATTGTTTCCAAACCATCTAAAGGTGGGGCCCACTTTACATATGTATTGTAACCACACCACCTTACCATGTGGTGGCCCACCTACTAAGGGCCCACCTTAAAGGCATTGCACGCCCAAACAAAAAAAAAGGGAGAGAGTATAGGGACTCTCTGGACGTGGGCGTGAAAACACAAATATTAGCCTTTTCAAGGCATTGGAGGTGGGCCACTTGTATAGGACCCACATTGATGTATGTATTCAATCCAAGCCGTCTATCCTCTTCCCCAACTCATTTTAGGCGTTGAGCCGAAAAATGAGGATGATCCGAGTATCTAGTGGGCCATACTTTTAAAAACAGTATCATTACCATTGAAATCTACCCAGTTTTTTCTTACATGCTGAAAAAGGCCCAATATTGGTCTTAATAGAATTGTTATGGGCTGTGGAATCCAATGGCTGGAATGGATTCATCAGATGCGGGCCCCACACCCGAAAAACCTTAGAAAAACTTTTTTTTAAATAATAATAAAACAAATAGTAGCATGCTGCTGCTGCTGTCAGTAGCGTAGTAGACTGCGCTAGTGGCCCTGGCGAGCGTACGGGCAGCAGCCCACGGCCCCAGCCGTGGGCCCCACCTTGATGTTTATTTTTTATCTAAACCGTTCATAAGGTGGGCCACTCTCTGAAGTGGACCCACCCCAAAAATCAGCTTGATCCAGATCTCAGGTGGCCCACACCACAAGAAATAGCGGTGATTGAACTCTACCATTGAAACCCTTTTTGGGTCCACGGAAGTTTTGAATCAATCTGATATTTGTTTTTTCTATTCATACAGGTCTTTGTGACCTTATCAACAGGTTGGATGGTAAGTAAACATTTTGGTGGGCCCTCACGTGGAGCCCACAGTGATGTATGTGTTGTACTCCCACCGTCCGGACAGATGGCGGAGCCCTCTGTGATGTATGTATTTTCCATGTCGTCCAGCCATTTTCTTTGGCTGTTGGACGGTTGGTGGGACCCACCATGATGCACGCGCTGCATCTCATCCCTCCAATCATTTTGAAAGATCATTTTAGTGCATGAGTTAAAGAATGAGGCAGATTTAAAGTTTAAATGGACCCCACCACCTAAAGTAGTGGCCAATGACGTCCACCGTTCAAAATTCCAAAAGGGCCATAATAGCTTCCAATAAACTGATATTCGCTTCCATGTCATCTAGCAGGTTGGATGGAAATAAATGTTATGGTGGGCCTTGTAAATTTTAATGGTGGAAATCATTATCCCACTTACAATTGGTATGGCCCATTTGAAGTATATGTAGGGCCCATTTGAAGTATACGTAGGGCCTAATTAGTGTGGCCCATTTAATATATATAAGGCCATGGGATCAGGCCCATTTGTTGAACATAAGGCCCTTGTGATTAGGCCCATTCGATGTATTTGTGGCCCATTTTTTAGGCCCACTTTGATATATCTAAGGCCCATATTGCAAGGCCCATTGTGATGCATTCCAAGGCCCATGGGATTAGGCCCATTTGACATATATAAGGCCCATGGATGTGGCCCACTTGATGAATATAAGGCCCATTGATGTGGCCCACTTAATTAATATAAGGCCCATGAGATACGGCCCACTTGATGCATTAAGGCCCAATGGGATGTACCTAAGGTCCATTGCAATGTGTGATTCCACCATGATTTATTGAATGATATTTATGGCGGGTCGTGCCTTAGGAGCAATGATGGTTTGACGCCCACATTGTAAGTACAATGTTGGTTAAATGTCCACATTTATCTCTCCTTAGGGCCCATTGGTAAGCCCATACTAGTTGTATATAGGCCGTCTAGGCTCATCTTCATCGTAAGAGTAGTCCATTACTTTATAATATGCTTAGTATAATCTCATGACTCATGCCCATACGCATTATATGTATGCTTGATATGAGTAGTGACTGATCATAACATACGCCATTGGGCAGACCATTTACGGGACTCCTTATGAGACAGAGTGCCCCACATGATCGCACAGTAGGCGCTGGATTGTTGCATGATTTGACGGTGTGACTCATACATCTCGCATATGTGTGACTTGATCACTACACGCCCTAGCAACATCAGGGTCGTGGATCCACAGGTACATCGTGGATGGCTGTATTGGATACTGAAAATACTTGGTTCTAGCACTGTGGGCACTTAGAATGTCCTTAGGTGAGAGTCCCAGAACCTTTTTGGTACCAGGAGATGCTCCAACGTCTAAACCGAGTGGATACACGAGCACCCGAGTGTCGAATACCAGTAGGTCGCGTCTCCCACTGTGTCGTGGTCGGTTGAAAAGGGGTGTGGCCTTATCCGCCTGAGTGAGGGGCTATAAGCTAGGATGATTTTGACCAGCTCACAAATGAGTCCGTTATCGATGAGCTGGGTAGGTATTGGCAGACTATTGGTCAGGCGGATAGTGAGGTCTATTCCGCTTGCTTGACTGTGCAACTAGGGAGGAGGCAGTCATTACGAAGTGTATTAGACCCCGGTGATATCCAGAGAAAAACTGTATTGATATGTGTACTTGATGAGTACTGGCATGCATGCTTTGCATCTCGCATATGATATTTGACTACATAGGCCACGCATCGCATGGCCTTGGTATGGCCGATAGCATTCATGCCTTACATCATATAGCTTTGGTACAGCTGATAACATTCATGGACTTACCGCATGTTTTCATATTACTCTGATATTATATACTTGGTACTTGCCTTACACACACACTTACACCACCCTCTAAGCTTTTGTAAGCTTATGCACAATAGTTGCGTGCAGGTAGCATTGGACAGTAGTAGCGCGGAGGCAGGAGTGTGTATCTGACTATTTTGAAGCTTTTTGATCATCTTGTATTTCTCTTTCTGCATTGTACTTAAAGTTTTTGATATAGTGGATATATGGTGATGTTGTTTTGTGACTTGGTTATGCTCCATTACAAAAAAAAATTCATTCTGAAAATCTTCCTTGTAAGATCCCAGGATCGAAAATCTGGCATATGTTTGCCAGGAGCCGAGAATGGGGCACTACGGAGGCTGTCGGCACCGGATTCGGTTATCTGAATTCCTATAAATCCGATTTTTGAGTTTGAGGCATGACAACCCATGCTTAGGATGTAACTCAATTGATGGTGATTGTAATGGACCTTCTATTTAGTAGTTATTGAATGGTGGTCTAGAGGGATCATTGACATGGGCTTACCATCCAGGATTGTTGTGTCTAAGTGGTTTTCAAGGGTGGTCTGTTATCACATAGTTTTGATACTCACCCTATGTGGCTTATTTTGATATTTGCCCTATGTGGCTTATTTTGATATTGGCCCTATGTAAATTTATTTTGGTATTTTTCCTATAGGGGTTCGATATTTTATACTGTGCAACCATACGATGGTAAGCCCCATATATTGTAATATGATTGGCCATTAGTCGACGGGGTTCCATTAAACATCTTAAGGTGGTAGTCTCATGAGCTGGGAATGGTGATATAAGACCTATGTTCGAGCTATCGCCTACGCTGGTGATAAGTCCCCTAGTGACCTTTGAGCTTATTTAAATTAGATGATTGTAATTGAACTAATAATGGATTGACTAATCATGCATACATTGCACAGACCAACATCTATTGCTATTGTACATGATGTACGTATTTTTTCGACTAGATGATTTTCTCAGGTTCGATGATTGCATGGGTGATGAGCCCAACTTCCACACGAATGTGCATTCCCGAGGCGATGATTGTATTCACACATCCGTGCATCTAATATGACCTGCATCATGTATTGTTTTGTATGCTTTGTTTTACATCTATGCTTACCTAATACGACGGTATATAATCTTGAGAAAAATTCACACTGAGTTGGCCACTCATCCATCCAATATATAATCGTACTGGTAGAATAGGTGGCCTAGATTATGTATATGTTCAGACTTGATGAGGAGCTGTGCACAGGTGCCATGGATGCATGACAGCATTTTTAAGAGGAGCTGCACAATCTTGCGGCTTACATTTATATGTTTTCTGTTATTTCCTATGTATGTAAATCTTGCAATTATAAATGTTGAGATAATGGTTTGTATAAGTCATTATGGGTAACCTCTTATACATCCTAAATGAAATACAAATTTTCTTTTATATTGATTTATCCATCCTACACTCATCTGCTTATTCTGAATACTATTATATATATATATCAACGGAAAAGTCACTTATACAAGCAAACATGGCTTGTGCAATGGACCGGTATACAGGACAGCCCCAATTCAAAATGTTAACCGATCCTACAGTTTTAAGGAGGGGAACAATATTGGAAGGACTCAAATGATTAGAGTTAACCGTCCGCTCAACAACCACATTGCGGAGACGAATATCCCGCACGTATTCGGGGTCCTCTTCGGGTGGTCGAAGAGTACGCACCAAAATAGGTGTGGAACGGGAAGAAGAGGGACCACGAGAGGATTTCTTCTTATTTCTACCTTCCATTACATAATGCACAAAAGAAAAAATAAGAAAAAAATGGAGGGTTTCTCCCAAATTAGATTATAAGCTAGAAAACCAAAGAAACCACAAGAAAACTTTAAATAAACTTTAAAATCAAAGAAATGAAAGTGCAAAGATCCTAAATCCAAGAGAAAAATAGAAAAGATGCACTAACCAAGTTGCAATCGAAGGTGGGTTCGACTGGTCGTGGAAGGGTTTGTTGCAGGAGAAGAGAGAAACGAAGAAAAAGTTATTTTTCGCACATTTAAAACCCCCAAACCTGAGCTACTCAACTGGTCGAGTGCATACTCGACCGGTCGTGCCACAACTAGTCGAGTGTGTACTCGACTGATCGAACAACCTTAAAAATTTTCATTTTTCAATATTTTTTGATAAAAATCCAAACAAATCAAAACATGCAATATAGTACAAGCAGACACAATTAACTCAGATCACATTACACATACCAACATCTAATTTCAATTTAGCAAACCTGTTTCTGTCAAGTAGTTTTGTGAAAATGTCTGCAAGATGATTTTCAGTTTGAACATAATCCAATGAAATAATCTTATCTTCCACTAATTCACGAATATAATAATATCGAATGTCAATATGCTTAGTTTGTGAATGTTGGATTGGATTTTTAAAAATGTTTATTGTATTAGAATCATCGTAATACAAAACCATATAATCTTGCGTAAATCCGTAATCATTTAACATCCTCTTCATCCACACAAGCTGAGTGCATGTATTACCAGCTGCAATATACTCAGCCTCAGCTGTGGAAAGTGATACAGAACTTTGTTTCTTAGTATGCCACGAAACAAGACAGTTCCTGACATAAAAACACCCACCGCTAGTAGACTTGCAATCATCAATATTACCAGCCCAATCAATATCCATATAACCGTCTAATTGAACAGTATTATGGAGATACCGAAGACTAAGATTGGCCATACTTGCTAAATATCTCAAAATACGCTTAACAGCAATCAGGTGAGATTCTTTAGGGTTAGATTGATATCTAACACAGATGCTTACGCTGAATGCAATATCAGGTCGGCTCATGGTTAAATATAATAAACTATCTATTATACTGCGATACAACTTAGGATCTACACTTTTACCTATTGAATCCTTAGAGAGCTTAAGTGTCGTACTCATAGAAGTATCGAAGTTTTTACTGCTCTCGAATCTAAACTTTTTCACCAAGTTTAAAGCATATTTGGTTTGAGAAATAAAGATCCTGTCTTTAAGCTGTTTCACTTGTAGACCTAAAAAATAATTTAGTTCTCCAACCATGCTCGTTTCAAACTTGGATGTCATCAAATATGCAAACTCAACAGACATGTTAGAACAAGTAGATCCATAAATAATGTCATCAACATATATCTATACTATCAGTATGTAATCATTATGTTTCTTTACAAACAGTGTCTTATCAACACTCCCTATTATAAAGTTATGACTCAGTAAAAACTTAGTCAATTTCTTGTACCATGCCCTGGGAGCTTGTTTTAATCCATAGAGTGCCTTTTTTCAGGCGATAAACATGATCAATATGTTTAGGATCTTCAAAATCAATAGGTTGTTCTATATATACTTCCTCATGTAGATTACCGTTCAAGAAAGTACTCTTGACATCTATTTGATAGATTTAAAAATTTTTGTAACAAGCAATGGATATGAACAGTCTGATAGAATCAAGACGAGCTACTAGGGCAAAGGTTTCATCATAATCGATGCCTTCTATCCGATTGTACCCTTAGACCACTAATCTAGCCTTGTTTCTTATAATGTTATATAATTCATCAGACTTATTTTTAAAGATCCATTTAATTTCAATAATATGTTTATCATTAGGTCTAGGAACTAAGCACCATACATAATTCCTTACAAATTGATTAAGTTCATCTTACATAGCCACTATCCAGTTTTCATCAGCAAGCGCTTCTTTTACGTTGGTCGGCTCAATCTGGGATGTAAAGCACACATAATTACAAGTGTTTTCTAATTATCTACGAGTGCGCATACCAGTGAGAGGATTCCCAAGTATTTGATCAGTTGGATGGTCTTTAACTGACCGCGGTTCAATATAATTTTGACTAGTTGAAGAGTCTGGTTTAAGACTTCATCATCTTCTGAACTTGAGACAGGTGTATGATCATCTATAACCACATTAATGGACTCCTGAATTATACCAGTCCTCTTGTTGAGAATACGATACGCTCTACTATTTAGCGCATATCCTACGAAAGTACCCTCGCCACTTTTAGTGTTGAATTTTTCCAGATTTTTTCAGTCACGTGGAATATAACATTTGCTACCAAAAACTCAAAAGTATTTGACTATTGGTTTCTTATCGAACCACGATTCATATGCGATCTTATTATTTAACTTTCTAGTATAAATACGGTTAATAATATAACAAGCCATGCTTACTGCTTCAGTCCAAAGATTTTTAAGAAGTTTTATGTTGTTTAACATTACATTAGTCATTTCTTGAAGCACACAAATTTTCTTTTCAACAACCTCATTCTGTTGATGTGTCTTAGGAGTAGAAAATTCATGCGATATACCATGTGAAGGAGTTCAAGGGGTTTGGATGTGGCACTAGAGTTTACTTTCTTGTGAGCACTCCTAATTTATTTTCCAATCTAACATTTGCCATAAATTTTATCCATTTTCTTTAACTTGGGTAGACCTCTTATTACTTCACTATTGCTCAGTTTACAAAAATTACGGTAGTGTACATGTCTCAGGCGTTTATGTCATAGTTCGGTCTCATTGGTTTGGACCATGTAACACGATAACTTAGTCAAGCTTGAATCATTGACTATATAACAGTTCTCAAATGTTCTACGACCAGTTAATATCACAGAACCGTTTTCATTAGAAATCTCACACCCTTGATTGGTGAATTTGACGTTATATTTATTATCACAAATTTAAAAAATGCTTAAGAGATTATGCTTAAGGCCTTCTTCTAACAAAATATTCTTAAGTGGAGGAAGCTTAAAGAGTTGAACCGTACCTTAGCCAACAATTCTGCAGTTACTACCATCACTGAATGTGATTGAGCCATCAGTCATATCTTTAAGATTAGTGAACAGATCTTATTCACCTGTCATGTGTCTAGAACAACCACTGTCTAGGTACCACTTTGATTGACTCGAAGCCTTGAAAGCGGTGTGGGCAACCAGACAAGCAACCTTAGGGACCCATTTCATTACTGTTTTGGGTTTTAGAGCATAGTTGATTTTTTTACGCTTGTAGTTGTTATATATTCTACCATTCGAGTTAGATTTTAGAAGCTCCTTGAGTAAATCTACAATTTTCTCAACTAAGGGGTTATGATTCTAATTTGTATAATTGATATGGTTGCTTTTAGGTTTCATAGCCTGAAAAGTTTTAGGATTTTTAAAACTATTTTGATTCAGACTTTGGAATTCAACTACATTTATCATTTTGGTGGTTTAATCCAAACTGTTCAAAATTTATCTGTTGATCTAACTTTGTGACACTTTAGTTTGAATGTAATCGTTATTTTAACTGAGAAAAGCGCGAGAGCTTATATTTTGATAGATTTACCTTTATTGATTTGTGATATTTGGGATATTTTTCGTTAGTAAAGATTTGATTTTTATATATTACATTTCTACGGTCATTGTATTGCAACATTCTTTGAGTTTCAAATATTTTAAAAAAATACAAGTTCCAAGTAAATTAAAAAAAAAAAAAATTTCCTAAATAAGAAAAAAAAAATATCATTCCTCAAAAATTCAGGATTTTGTTAAAATTGAAAATTTACGACGGTTTTTAACCGTCTCTAATCTTTTGCGACGCCTTACCCACGGCTGAAAACCTTTCCTGCAGGGATTTTGGTGTAGTTCCTTCCTAATGATAGCATAAGGTTGATCATTTTTGGAGAATTCCGTCATCATGGGGGCTTCAAGTAGTCGACCGATTGGATGGAATATAGAATGCATGTTGAGCTCTTACCAAGAAATAATGGACAACCATTTGAAAATCTCTAAACTTTAGATCATTGCTAATGTAGAGAGGGTTGTGGATAGTTTCATGGCTAAGATGGATCAGAAAAGGCCCGATCGGAAGTGGAAGTGATTTGGATCGTCCAGACCTTAAAACAGACGAATCTCGCAAACTGGAATGAGTTATTCAATGTGCAATATATGATTTTAGGGTAGGACGAGCTCATTTAGCCACCCAACCTTGCTATACTGGGTTGCGCATGCCGAATTTGCAAAATACCATCAAATCGACAGTAGGATTCTTGCTTTAATTTTGTTTTTACCATTTATAGTAAGTTTTAGTTTGAGTATAACTCTTCATCCGTTGGACTTTAGAAGTTGCACCTAGCATGAAAAGTGCCTAGAATAATTAAGAGAATAGAATGGTGAAGACAAATAGGACACTTACTATTTTTGGCCAAAAACCATGCGAACTAGTAGTAATCACGACCATTTATAAATAGTACATTTACTATTTATAGTAATAAGTCACGATTTATAGGATTTTTAATTGTAGTTTAATTTCGAAACTTCTCCCATGGTTTAGTATCCCTATTTAAAAGGTTGTAAATTCGTTTATTTCAATTATCAACCAATTTATGAATGAGAAATTTCCTACTGTACGACCCATTTATGGCCCACCAGCCATTTTAAGCCCACTTCTTTTTAAGCTTCCAAGAATACTCCCCTGTGTATGGGTGACTTCTCACGGGACCAAAATACCCCCCATCGTTTCTTCCTTCTAAAAGCTGATTGGCTGGCGTGCGAAGACGAGCGCTGACGCTCCTCGACATGGGCCCCACAATGATGTATTTATTATATCCACACCGTTCATCCATATTTTGAGATCATTTCAGAGCATTATTGGAAAAGAAGAATCATATCCAGAGATCAACTGGACCACACCACAAATAGCAGCGGGAAACTTGATTTTCACTGTTAAAAATTTCGTAGGGCCCATAATAATATATATTATCCATCCAATCTATTCATAAGGTCACAAAGACCTGGATGAAGAAGAAAAACAAATTTCATATTGATCTAAAACTTCTGTGACCCCTAAAAGGGTTTCAATGGTAGACATTCAATCCTCCACTACTTTTTACAGTATGGTCCACTTGATAGCTAGATTTATCTTATTTTTCGTCTCAAGCCTTAATACGTGTTCGCTAAATAGATGGATGGTTTGGATATAACACATACCTCATAATGGGACCCACGAAAAGTGGTGGGATTACAACAGGAAAAAAAAAAAAAAAAAAACAGCCAGTGAGTCGGGATTGACTGGTTGAGAGCCAGTCGACCGGGTCTATGGCTACAGATTATAACCGTAGCCATAATGCCGCAGTCTATGAACCCTTTTTTTTTTAACATGTAGAAATTTATTCTACCTACATTTTTCTCTAATACATATTTATATAAATATGTATATATAAGCATATAAAAAAAAAATTTCTCTCTTTTTTCCATTTCTTTCTTTATTCGTTTAACAAGAATATCTTCTAAACTAAATTTAGTCACTTGATGTACCATATATGATTTTGGGGTAGGAGAAACTACTTTACCCAACCAACCTGGTTATTTTCTAAGATTCCATTTAATAAGAATATCTTCTAAACGGTCAATTCCCTTCACTTCACGGTCATTTTCACGCATTTCATGGTCAATTCGCTTCACTTCAAGGTCATTTCCATGCATTTCACGGTCATTTCCAGCAATTCTGTTTAGATTCACGGTCATTTCCATGAACTTCACAGTTAATTGCCTTCACTTCACGGTCATTTCCACACATTTCACGGTCAATTCGCTTCACTTCACGGTCATTTCCATTCATTCACCGTCATTTCTAGCAATTTCATTTAGATTCACGGTCATTTCCATGCACTTCACGGTCAATTACCTTCACATCACGGTCATTTCCACGCATTTCACGGTCAATTCTCTTCACTTCATGGCCATTTCCATGCATTTCATGGTCATTTTCGACGATTCTGTTTAGATTCACGGTCATTTCCATGCACTTCATAGTCAATTACCTTCACTTCACAGTCATTTTCACACATTTCATGGTCAATTCGCTTCACTTCATGGTCATTTTCATGCATTTCACAATCATTTTCGGTGATTCCATTTAGATTCACGGGCATTTCCATGCACTTCACAGTCAATTCTGTTCACTTCACGGTCATTTCCATGCATTTCACGGTCAATTCGCTTCACTTCATGGTCATTTCCATTCTTTTCACGGTCATTTTCGACGATTCCGTTTAGATTCATGGTCATTTTCATGCACTTCACGATCAATTTCCTTCACTTCACGGCCATTTCCATGCATTTCACTGTCAATTTGCTTCACTTTAGGGTCATTTCCATGCATTTTACGGTCATTTTCGGTGATTCCATTTAGATTCATGGTCATTTCCATGCACTTCACGGTCAATTTCCTTCACTTCACGGTCATTTCCATGCATTTCACGGTCATTTTCAGCAATTCCGTTTAGATTCACGGTCATTTCCATGCACTTCACAGTCATTTCCACACATTTCACGGTCAATTCGCTTCACTTCAGGGTCATTTCCATGCAATTCACGATCATTTTCGACGATTCTGTTAAGATTCACAGTCATTTCCATGCACTTCATGGTCAATTGCCTTCACTTCATGATCATTTTCACACATTTCATGGTCAATTTGCTTCACTTCACGGTCATTTCCATTCATTTTACGGTCATTTCTGGCGATTCCGTTTAGATTCACGGTCATTTTCATGCACTTCACAGTCAATTCCCTTCACTTCACGGTCATTTCCACGCATTTCACGGTCAATTCGCTTCACTTCACGGTCATTTCCATGCATTTCACAGTCATTTTCGGTGATTCCGTTTAGATTCACGGTCATTTCAATGCACTTCTCGGTCAATTCCCTTTACTTCACGGTCATTTCCACGCATTTCACGGTCATTACCATGCATTTCACGGTCATTTTCAGCGATTCTGTTTAAATTCATGGTCATTTCCATGCACTTCACGGTCATTTCCATGCATTTCACGGTCAATTCGCTTTACTTCAGGGTCATTTCCATGCATTTCACGGTCATTTTCGGCGATTCTGTTTAGATTCACAGTCATTTCCATGCACTTCATGGTCAATTACCTTCACTTCATGATCATTTCCACACATTTCACGGTCAATTCACTTCACTTCACGGTCATTTCCATGCATTTCATGATCATTTTCGACGATTCCGTTTAGATTCACGGTCATTTCCATGCATTTCACGGTCAATTCCCTTCACTTCACGGTCATTTCCACGCATTTCACGGTCAATTCACTTCACTTCACGGTCATTTCCATTCATTTCATGGTCATTTCTGGCTATTCCATTTAGATTCACGGTCATTTCCATGCACTTCACAGTCAATTCCCTTCACTTCACGGTCATTTCCATGCATTTCACGGTCAATTCGCTTCACTTCAGGGTCATTTCCATGCATTTCACGGTCATTTTCGGCGATTCCGTTTAGATTCACAATCATTTCCATGCACTTCACAGTTAATTGCCTTCTCTCACGGTCATTTCCATGCATTTCACGGTCAATTTGCTTCACTTCACGGTCATTTTCATGCATTTCACGGTCATTTCCAGCGATTCCATTTAGATTCAAGGTCATTTCCATGCACTTCATGGTCAATTCCCTTCATTTCATGGTCATTTCCATGCATTTCACGATCAATTCGCTTCACTTCACAGTCATTTCCATTCATTTACCGGTCATTTTCGACGATTCCGTTTAGATTCGCGGTCATTTCCATGCACTTCACGGTTAATTCCCTTTACTTCACAATCCTTTCCACGCATTTCACGATTAATTCACTTCACTTCACGGTCATTTGCATTCATTTCATGGTCATTTTCGGCGATTCCGTTTAGATTCACGGTCATTTCCATGCACTTCACGGTCAATTGCCTTCATTTCACGGCCATTTCCACACGTTTCACAGTCAATTCGCTTCACTTCAAGGTCATTTCCATGCATTTCACGGTCATTTTCGGTGATTCTGTTTAGATTCATAGTCATTTACATGCACTTCATGGTCAATTGCCTTCACTTCATGGTCATTTTCACACATTTCACGGTCAATTCACTTCACTTCACGGTCATTTCCATGCATTTCACGGTCATTTCTGACGATTCCGTTTAGATTCACGGTCATTTCCATGCACTTCACGGTCAATTCCCTTCACTTCAAGGTCATTTCCACTCATTTCACGGTCAATTCGCTTCACTTCATAGTCATTTCCATTCATTTCACGGTCATTTTTGCCGATTCCATTTAGATTCACGTTCATTTCCAACCACTTCACGGTCAATTCCCTTCACTTCACGGTCATTTCCATGCATTTCATAGTCAATTTGCTTCACTTCAGGGTCATTTCCATGCATTTCACGATCATTTCCAGCGAATCCATTTAGATTCGTGGTCATTTCCATGCACTTCACGGTCAATTCCCTTCACTTCACGGTCATTTCCACGCATTTCACCGTCAATTCACTTCACTTCACTGTTATTTCCATTCATTTCACGATCATTTCCGGCGTTTCCATTTAGATTCACGGTCATTTCCATGCACTTTATGGTCAATTCCCTTCACTTCAGGGTCATTTCCACACACTTCACGGTCAATTCGCTTCACTTCAGGGTCATTTCCTTGTATTTCACGGTCATTTTCGGCGATTCCGTTTAGATTCATGATCATTTTCATGCACTTCACAGTCAATTGCCTTCACTTCACGATCATTTCCATGAATTTCACGGTCAATTTGCTTCACTTCACGGTCATTTCCATGCATTTCACGGTCCTTTCCGGCGATTCCATTTTGATTCAAGGTCATTTCCATGCACTTCACGGTCAATTCCCTTCACTTCTTGGTCATTTCCACGCATTTCACGATCAATTCGCTTCACTTCACGGTCATTTCCAATCATTTTCCGGTCATTTTTGACGATTCCGTTTAGATTCACGGTCATTTCCATGCACTTCACGGTCAATTCCCTTCACTTCAAGATCATTTCCATGCATTCCACAGTCAATTCGCTTCACTTCAGGGTCATTTCCATGCATTTTATGGTCATTTCTGGTGATTCCGTTTAGATTCGCGGTCATTTCCATGCACTTCACGGTTAATTCCCTTTACTTCACAATCATTTCTATGCATTTCACGATTAATTCACTTCACTTCACGGTCATTTGCATTCATTTCATGGTCATTTTCGGTGATTCCGTTTGGATTCACTGTCATTTTCATGTACTTCATGGTCAATTGTCTTCATTTCACGGCCATTTCCACGCATTTCACGGTCAATTCGTTTCACTTCAAGGTCATTTCCATGCATTTCACGATCATTTCCATGCACTTCACGGTCAATTCCCTTCACTTTACGGTCATTTCCACGCATTTCACGGTCAATTCGTTTCACTTCATGGTCATTTCTATTCATTTCACGGTCATTCCAACGATTCCATTTAGATTCACGGTCATTTCCATGCACTTCATGGTCAATTTCCTTCACTTCACAGTCATTTCCATGCATTTCACGGTCAATTCGCTTCACTTCAGGGTCATTTCCATGCATTTCACGATCATTTCTGACGATTCCGTTTAGATTTACGGTCATTTCCATGCACTTCACGGTCAATTCCCTTCACTTCACAGTCATTTCCACACATTTCACGGTCAATTCACTTCACTTCATGGTCATTTCTATTCATTTCACGGTCAATTTCGGCGATTCCGTTTAGATTAACGGTCATTTCCATGCTCTTCACGATGAATTGCCTTCACTTCACGGTCATTTCCACGCATTTCACGGTCAATTCGCTTCATTTCACGGTCATTTCCATGCATTTCACGGTCATTTCTGACTATTTTGTTTAGATTCACAGTCATTTCTATGCACTTCATGGTTAATTACCTTCTCTTCATGGTCATATCCATGCATTTCACGGTCAATTCACTTCATTTCACGATCATTTTCATGCATTTCACAGTCATTTCTAGCGATTCCGTTTAGATTTACAGTCATTACCATGCACTTCACGTTTTCCGTAATTGACCGTGAAGTGAACCAAATTGACCATGAAATGCATGGAATTGACCGTGAAGTAAAGCGAATTGACCATGAAATGCAGCGAATTGTCCGTGAAGTGAAGCGAATTGTCCGTGAAATGCATGAAATTGGCAGTGAAATGAACTGATTGAAATTGATTGCGAAGTGAATGAAATGGATTTTCGAGCATCGACCTGATGGAATCTTAGAAAATAAGTAGGTTGGTTAGCTAAAGTAGCATCTCCTACCCAAAAATCCCATATGGTACGTCAAGTAACTCATTCTGATTTAAGAGACATATTTATTAAATGAATAAAAAGAGAAAAACATATGTATATAAATATGTTTTAGAGAAAAATGTACGAGAGAAAAAGTTCTCCTTAAAAAAAAAAAAAAAAAACAGTTATGACCTGGTCAACCTCGACTCATTGTCCACCCTATTGCAATCGGCGGGTTATGGCTACGGTTATAGCTACGGTTATAGCTATAGTTATAATACGTGGCGAAAGGGAGCCCAAGCTTTCACCAATCAAAAAGCTGAAAAAGCAGGGGCATTTTTGACCGGAGAAATGGGGCCATATAACTAGGGTTTATTCTTGAGAGCTCAAAATAAGTGTACTTAATTTTTGTAATGAGCCATAAATGGGTCATACAGTAGGAAATTTCTCTTTATGAATTTTTTAGCTTGTTCTTTTCCTCCGGGATTTGAGGAGTCTCTGTGTGGTGGGTCCTTGCTCTTACCCGGGTGGTAAACTCCTTGGAGTTTCTACACCGGGTCAAGGGTTCGAGCACCCATGGTGGTGAAATCCCACGGTGTGCGTGTGGTGTGAGTGTGTGAGGGTGTGTGTGCGTGTGTAAAAAAAAAAAAAAACAAAAAAAAGTCTTTGTATGGAGTCTCCGTGAAAGTCTAGAGAAGCTCGGTAGATACGGAGTAATTATCCTGTAGGAAGATAGTGATCGGCCTATCACATTCAACCTAACGTGTCAATTACCCGTGTGATGTTGGAAATGCCTCATTTTTATTATTCTCATTATAATGCATGGACAACCATCTAACCTCTCCTTCAAATTTCATTATCATGTATAGATTATTTCAAAATCACCCCAATTAAATAATCCTATCTAAGGTCATAAACCAATCAAATATGGGTCAATTAATATTACCATATAGATATTCAATATTCCACTCATTTAAAGAATTTGGTATAGATATGATCAGTAGAGTCGGTGTTCCGGGTTTGCGTGTGAATGATCCAGAGTTCGCTGGCAGACATGTCTTGCCTTGTAAATCTCACCTCCTTAGATGTATTGAAGCCTTCTTAAAAAATAAAAAATAAATTTTAAAAATGGCTATTTCATCTAACAGCTTGCTTTGAAAGTCATCTTTAAGATCGTATAGGATAATTGGATATATGTGCATTTCAAACACCATTCATCATACAAGTAGATGGGACTTATCCCATTAATTCATATGCCATCCAAAAGCTTCGTAAGATGAATCGCAGAGGATGAAGAGAAAACACAAATACCAGCTCGATCCAAAACTTTCGTAAGCCCCGAGAAGATTTCAGTGGCGGCGGTTCAATCCACAATGTTTCTTATGACGTGGCCCACTTGTGTTCTGAATCCGCCTGAATTTTGATATTACTATCTAACATCATCTGGGGCAATAGATGGACGGAGTGAATATAATATAGATATCACCGTAGGCCCCACTGAGCGGTTGGTTACACGGGCTCCCTATAACTGCAGTTGCAGGAAATTCGTGTATGTGCGCCCCGGCCACATAAAATTCCTGTGATCGGAAGTAATTTAGGGCTTATATAGATGCCCGTGATAAATCCACTCCGTCCATCAGTTTCTGAAGATCACAATAGCGTATAATGCCAAAAATCAAGTAGATTCAATATTCAAGTGTGCCACACGACATGAAAAAATTGACCACGGATGCGTCCACTGTTGAAACCTGCCGGGAGCGGACCATGGTGTTTGTATGACATCCAAACTGTTCATATGGTTATTACCACTCAGATAAAACGTAGGCTCAAATATCATCCTGATACAAAAATTATGTGGCCACCAAAGTTTCCAATGGTAGCCGTTCAATCACCTCTGTTTCGTGTGGTGTGGCCCACCTGAATTTTGGATCTGCCGCCTTATTTTCGGATTTATGTCCTATTGTCATCTTTGTCAACTGATGGACGGAGTTGATTTTCCAAGGGCTTCTCTATGGGCCCCACATAGCTTCTGCCTTCGGAAAGTTTATGTAGCCAGGTGGCACATGCAATTCGCGTCCGATGTGTTGATATGGGAAATCAAGGTTCTTGGATGAAGCTTGTACACGTCGCTTAGAAATACTAGCGATTGTGCTAGAAGATGATCCGGTAGAACCGGAGTGTAGTAGTGTCATCTCTGTACAGTACACATGAGTAAGTGATTTATCAATCGGAACCGTTCCTCTAGTGGACCCTACCATGGATAACATATTTTTTAAAAATTATGGCGATCAAAAAAAAATAAAAATAAAAATGTAAACGTCATTTATTTTCACTTTTGCACAGTGCATGTCGACCTGCAAATTTGCTTGCATTCCGCCGTTGGTTTGAAAACTATAAGTTAGATGGTTAGATCATCCGGTCTATGTTGTCTTTGAAATATCGGACATCCAATGCATGAGAGACTGGGTGGATGGTCACGATTGCCCCACGGTCTGGGCGACTGGGCCCAAGAACTAGGCCGGACAAATCACCAGGTGAACCCCACCTGCACCAAAAGCGGACACGGCTTCGGTGGATCCCTGATTATGAGGGCCATCTTGATATATTTTTCTTATATCCATGCCGTTCATCGGTTTCTACGGATCATTCAGGGCACGAGTCCAAAATTTTCGTATATACAAATCTCGTATGGACCACACTATAGAAAACGGTGGTGATTGAACGTCCACCTTGAAAAGGGTGGTGAAGCCGTTATATAGCACTAATCTGCTAGAAGTAGAAGTAGGTTAGAATATGATAAGATAAATTGAAAATTAGGTAAATGTGTTTTTGACGTAGGGTGAGCTCTTCTTCAACTGCTCCTTTTATAGCCTGTGGAGGCAGTTAAATCCTGGTTGGGGTTTATATATTGATCTTAAATCCTCCATGTAACCAAGATGCTTTCTGGATAAGAAAGTCTTTGGATAGACCTGAAATTGCTAGCTTCTTATATCTTCTTCTCGTAGTTGATCCTATTGATGAGAGATGTACGTAGCCCACTAATCATATTTGAAATTCATTAGGAGATCGCTAATGTAGGAAATCGATCATGGCCACTTATGTGGTGGTACCCCTCTTGCACTTCCAATCTAGGTATTGGATAGTTTAGATCAAACCACCTCCTACATTTAATTGTCCATTATGTGATGTTTTGGAGTGTTGGAGGGATTTGAGATTGATTAGGAGATCGCTAATCTATGAAATCGATCATGGCTACTTATGTGGTGGCATACCTCCTGCATTTTCAATTAAGGTGTTGGATAGTTTAGATCGAACTACCTCCTACATTTAACTGTCCCCTATGTGATATTTTGGAGTGTTGGAAGGATTTGACACTTGACACTGATTTATTATCGGATGAGATTAGATCTAGTTCTCTCGTTCTCTTGATTTCAATTGAACTATAGCTATAGGATCAGATCATCTCGCCATTCTATTCTTTTAATTCCAATTGATGTATGGAAGTGAGACCCGATTTGCTTGATGCATGTGACTATCTCTGTTGATTTGGGACCAATCCATAGCCGAAGTTGCTTGGATATCAGTCTAATATTTGAATATTCAAAACCTCCTTGATCATTACAAATTCTTCAAATGTCTATCAAAAGATTTTCCATTTTGTAAAGGCTATGAGAGATGACATTACTGAGTATATCATATTCAGTTATGTGATAAGATACGTTTTTTCAGCCAGTCTTTTATAAACGTGCTGGGTATGCTGCTTTATTAATTAACATGTTTAATTGTGACAACATAGTATCTATTGATTTGTTCTCATAAAAGCATGTGTAAGGGTCTGTGCTTCTGCATTAATAACAGAATGCACAACACTGAAGAAAGGCCAAACAAAAATACTTCTAGGTGTGAGTATGATTTCTACTAGTACTAATCCCTTAGTATCAACACGTGGCGACCTTCCATTAAACTATGTAGGCCGCTAAAAATGAATATAAACACATACATCATAATGAGCCTCACAATTTTTACATGTAGAAATTGTATGAATGTAGTCATTGAGTCTAAAGCTCTGCAAACAAGCTCTCGATCAATGTTAACATCAGGATGCTATCGGATTTAAATGTGCTAATAATCATGATTTATTTATCATGAATTATAATGATAATAAAAAATCAAACAACCTTTAAGAGAAAATAAGAGTACATGGCTTACTTCTCTCTTCCACCGTACACAAAGTTTCTCACTAAGACCATAGGGAAGATCACTCTCTCACTCTCTGTATGTACTATCCTTATGCAGACAACATGCCTCTAGAGAAAACTTACTTAAAAGCCTAATGGGTTATTTCGCACTATGGATTCAAATCCTCCGGTTGTTTGGCAGCATAACGTAACTGAGGATTTCAAATCCCCTCAAAGAGGAGGTTTGAAATCTATAATGAGAGCTTGGATTACACCTAAAATCACTTCAATAGTTACAGGTGTAACATGTGTGTCACTATACTCTCATTCTATTGGGCACATGGCAGACAAATGATGATCAACACTGTCTAGACATTGTCCATGTAAATTAGTACCGTCTAAACATTGTCCAGCACCATCCAAACATTGTCCATGTAAATCAACAATTAAAAATCCTTGGTTAGTCACTCAGACATGATTTGTGCTTGTGGCCCATCTGAGACTTGGAATTTCATCATTTTTAGGCAAAACATATATTTCAGTTGGCTTATTATAACCATTATGTCAAAAATTACATATCTCACTAATTAGAGATATTAAAGTTGATTTAGTAATTAAATTCAAACCCCTTAAATATACCATGCATAACTACCTTTGGATTAAAGTTGATTCACAATCCAAGGTGCCAAACACACTAGGGGTCTATTTGGCCTAACGGATCCCATGGGATTAGGAGGGATGAGATGGATTTTAAGGTAATGATGGTGTGTTAGTGGATTGGTTTAAGATCCATGGGATTGCTATGTCCCGGGACAAGTTCACCTAGTCTGTTTGGTACGCCCGGCATATCCTGGGATTTTACCTTCCAATCCCTTCCAATCCGTCCAACCAAACAAGCCCCAGGCACAATTGAACAGACTAAGAGGGATGGGATCAATTTTAAGGTAATGATGGTGATGTCAGTGGATTGGTTTAAGATTCATGTGTTTGTTATATCCCAGGACAAGTTCATCAGTCCGTTTGACTCGTTTGGCATATCCCAGGATTTTACCATCCCATCCCTCCTCATCCCTATTAGTCCGCCCGGCCAAACAGGCCGCAGGAGGATTTCAAGTCCGAGGTGTTTCAAATCCGGGGGGTTCCAAATCCATGCTCCCAAACAGGCGGAGAGCAAGACATTTACTTTTAGGAAATGCCTCACGTGCTTCGTACGCATGTACCCCACACCGTCTCAACACATCAATACCATGAAAATGGTGGACCACACCACGAAGATCATGGTGTTCCGTGCATTAGGTGGATCACACTTTGTTCACTGCATACAAGCCAATGAGCATTTTTCTACTTCCTCCACACATGGCATAGTTGTCCACGAATCTATTTTTCTATTTAAACTACTAACACAGTTGTTGTAACCCAAAAATCACACGTAACTATATGATTTTTTATCCTCCAATCTGGACCACTCGCCATTTTGTTTTTAACCATGCATTTGCTCCTTGAAGATCATTGACACAAAAATTCGGTCCATCCACTCATTACACATGCACAAAAAATCCATTGGCCATCAGTTGTTTTTTTTTCATGGTGTGGCCCGCTAGATGAATGGATCTACTTAATTTTCAAGAACAATGATTTTCAAATTGGAGTCAACCGTGTAAGTAGTTTTGATGCCGTACACACATGATATTGTACATATGACACCAAAAGGTCCTCATGTGCTCCGTCGAGATGGATCCAATTGTACTTCCTAGAAGTGAATGATAATATGTACTCCCACCTTTTGATGGGCAGATAAGGTGCGTGTGACAAGGACTCTGGATATAGTGTATATGTACGGTCAGGTCATTCGTCATTGGCTCAGGCCCTAGTATTGGGAGCGGATTAGGTGAGACCCCGGCCTCACCAGGACGAAGACGGTGCGGCCCTCCTTGATGTATGTATCTGTGTCTGTTCTTATAGATTATTTAAGGCTATTATCCCAAAAAGAAGTAGATCCAATAATCAGGTGGACTTACCATAGGAAACAGTGGTGATTGAAGGCCCTACCATTAAAAACTTATTAGGGCGCAATCTATTGATAAGGTCGTATGAGCCTGAATGAAGGGAAAAAAACATATTAGGTTGATCCAAAACTTTTGTGGGCCGTTAATGGTCAATCACTACTGTTTCCAACCTGATAATTGGATTTGCTTCATTTTTCGGATAATGCCCTAAAATTATCTATAAAAGTGGATGGACACCGTAGGTATAGAATAATACATACATCAAAGTGGGCCCCATAGTAAGTGTCGCACTGTCTTGGGTGAGTCTGGGATCTCACCTAATGGGCACTCCAAGTATTGGGTCTTGATTTAGGCCTAGCCTGGCTAAGCCCTTAGCTCCCATTGCCACTCTATTTAATATTTTAACAAGTGTTATTCTGACAATTGAAGCATGAGTATCAAAGTAATCAATACCTCCTCCTCTTCTTCTTCTTCTTCTTCTTCTTCTTTTTTTCTATGTTCTTTAATTATTAGACAACTGATCACCTACAATTTTTTTGGACGGCCATAAAAAATCTTGAAAGAAATATTTGTTTAATCTTTCCACCCCTGAGTGATTTTTGTGGTTGCGAATGCATCGTATGGCTCTTACTCATACGGACAGCCTGTTGGTGATCAGATCTCTAACTACTAATGCACTTTCAAATTTTATTGTGGTGCTATTTGCTTTTAATTTCTATTCAATATTTAGATGCACCCAATTAGTCTATTATCATTGGATAAATTGACTAGCTTCCTTGGGTTATTGGTCAGGATGGTGTTCATTTCATTAGTGATTTCTGAAAGTGCACCTAATAGTGTCCTTGTTTGTCAATTAGCGTGTGCGTTGAGTTAGTCGGACTACAGAGGCTCACAGGAAGAATAATTTAAACGTCTTCCTCAATTAGATGTGTGGAAGCTCGTCATAGGCAAATCATAGAGTCACATTCCATGTCCTAAAACATCAGGTGATTAAAACCTTTAAAAATAACTTAGAACATATGAAGGTTTTTGGGTAAGTGAACTTTTTCAAATATTAGAAAATCTCTAAGTTTGCTTGCCCTGTCGATTGTATCGATACACATTTTGATATGATCGACTCGCGCTGTCGATGTCCTCGACTCTTTATTGATACTATCAATAAGAGGACTAAAAGTGTCCAGCAACCGCATACTCATCTGGACGGATTTATCAATATATCAATACATCTATCGATATCATCGATATTCAAATATCGAGCTCATCGAAAGTGGCTCGATAATATCGACAGGCAGATTTCTGGTGCTCCTATTTTCTTAAAGAAAATTATTATGTGCTTCGATATATCGATGCCTTTTCTGATTTAATCTGAATTTAAATATCGATCATATTGGAAGGCTGTCGATCATATCGACAGCGGGCGCGAATTTCTTCCAGCAAATATTTCAGGATGTTTTTAACTTTGATCGGGGGCCACTCGAGGAATCGATATTCTCATGTCGATGCTATCGAGGTCTAGTCGATTGGATCGAGACCGGACACAAACTGTCCAGTGTGCTTATAGGTAAATCTATACGATTTATCGATCTCATCGACAAGGTCCCGATATCATCGATATTTAAATTTCGATGACATCGATTGTTTCTCGATCATATCCTAAAAATTTTGAAATATTTCAAGGCTAGTCTCTCTCATTTTTCAAATATCGATAGATCGATCCCAGTATCGATGGAATCAGAGTTCGAAATCTGATGACATCGACACCAGTATCGATCCCATCGACTAGCTGACAATAGGTTTCAAAAGCGTATAACATTTGAGTTTATGTTATCGAGCGGACAGTCGATCCCATCGAGAGTATACGCTCAATGATATCGACTCTGCTCAATGATATTGAACTCTGTCATAAATATGACCGTTTTATATCCGTTAGAACATTTTTCCTCTATAAAGAGAGACTTGTCTACATTGTGGTAGAGAAAGAAGAGAGTGTTTTTGTGTATTTTACCTTTAGATCATATACACAAAGCCCTTTCTCTCACGGGAGTTCATCTTCCAATCCACTCTCATTCATTGACATTCACTAGAGTGGATTGGGAAATGAACTTCCACATTCAAGGATCCTTCAACAACTATCTTAACAGCATATCATTGAGCTGGGATACCTTGAATGAATAGATGACGAGAATCACTCTATCTTCCTTATAGAAAAATTCTAAGAGAGTGGATTTCCATCCTAACCTTGACCCAACCCAAAGCCAAGTACTGGTATATCTTATGTGTTGCGGATCAAGGGAGCTGAAGATTCATCAACAACAAGGAGGAGATCTTCATCATTACGCTGAATGAGACTCATAAACTTATCTATAAGTATCTAGAGTCCAGAGGATACTTGTGATCATTCCTTTCTAAGATTAGGTCTTAAGTGTTGCTCACCCTTTGAAGTCCTCATAGGAGGCCTCCGGCGGGAGTGTACATTGTGGGTGCGTTGTGTGGACCTTTGCTCTATGTGGGTATAAACATCTGGTTAGGAGTGCACTAGTAAAACTCCAGGGTTAGAGGTGAACCGAGTAGAAACCTCCGTGTAAAGGTTGAAGGTGAACCTAATTTAAAACCTTAGGTTTGAGGTGAACCCTGGAAAACCTCCGTGGTGAAATCCGGTACACTCAAGGGTTGAGTACAACAACCAGGAGTGGAGTAGACAAGTAGTCGAACCACTATAAAAATGACTATGTTTGAGATTGTTATTGTTTTTTATTTGTGTGATTCCTTACATGCTTTTATATCTAATTATCTACGATCACACCTCATATACACACACAGTCATATCCATCGCAATCTTACATGCAACTTGTTTATTTTTTACGAAGTTTGTGATTGGATCTTCTACTAGGTTTGGAAGCCAGTAGAGTTACATTTGAGTAATCCTATAAATTGTATATCTGATAGGATTAGTGCAATAGGATTTTTAAATACACTATAAAACTTTAAAAAAATCATATTCACACTCCCCCTCTATAGGACATATTGGCATATTCTTACTTCAACTCAAGCGGTCTTCACCGCTATTTTCAATTGGTATCAGAGCAGGTCTCTCTTTAAAGGCTTCATCGCCTAGAGAGTGATCTTGACTGAAATTTAGGAATATGGCCAAAGGAGAGGGCTCATTAGTCACTAGACCTCCAGTATTCGATGGTTCAAATTATGCATACTGGAAGGCTAAAATGCATTACTTCCTGAGATCTTTGGATCATGATATTTGGAATGTAGTTGAAAAGGGATATGTGGTACCATCTGAACAAATCGTACTTGAAGATGAAACTATCATCACTAAACCCAAACCCAAAGAAAAGTGGACGACGTTCGATAAAGAACAACGAACTGCTGAAGCAAAAGCAATGAACACCATCTACTGTGTCATATCTTAGGATATATTCAATCAGATAAGTATGTGTGAGACATCTAAGAAAGCATGCGATCTACTGGAAACAACCCATGAAGGCACAAGCACTGTAAAGAAGTCTAAACTACAACTTCTGACTTCACAGTTCGAAAATCTCAGAATGGAAGAGCATGAGACGTTTATGGAGTTTTTCACCAAGTTGAATATAATTTGTAACTCCATGGGTGGATTGGGAGAAAAAGTTCCGGTACCAAAAATATGTAGGAAAATCTTAAAATTCCTACCGGAACGATTTAATCCCAAAGTAACAACAATTGAGGAGTGTAGAAATATTGATGAGATGAAAGTATAAGAACTAGTAGGTTCCCTACAAACTTTTGAACTACACTTCATTCAATCCCAAAAATCCAAAAACACTGTCATAAAAACTTCTAAGAAAATAAAACATGAGGACAGTGAAAGTGAAAAAAGAAGATGCAGATGAGGAAGTAGCTTTGCTGGCATAGAGATTCAAAAGATTCTTTCAAAAGAATCACAGTCGTCCCTCTAGAGGAAGAAAGGTGAATGACAAACCTTCTACAGAAAAATTTGAGAAAAGAACCAAAGAACTATAATGCTACGCCTGTCGGGAGTATGGACACATATCTACTGAATGCCCAAACAGAAAAACCAAGGGCAAGGCAATGGCCGTCACATGGGATGATACGGATGAGTCAAATTCATAATCAAGTGACTCAGGAAGCGATGAGGACCAAAAATCCTTAAAAATACTTATGGTCTCCACTGCTTCGATCATTCCAATTGAATTTGAGGAAGAACAACAAGATACTGAATCATTTCCATCTGACAATGAGGAAATTGAAGAAGAGGAAGAAGTTGAACTAGATAAATTGCAAGATGCCTATAATCAACTATACATCCACAGTACCAAGGTCGTTAAAAGACTTGGTATATCTGAGAATAAAAAGGAATTGTTGCAATTAGCTTTGGATAAAGCTTCAAAACTTAATACTCATCTAATTACTGATTTGCAGAATGTCACTTAGATAATGATAGACTTAAAAGAACCAACATTTCCTTGAAATCTGAGTCGAAAAAATTAAAGAAACAAGTCAAAGCATTAAATGAGGAAAACTTGATTCTTCAGAACAAAAATTACACACTTCAAAATGAATTAGAAGAATCTTAGAAAATAGCCCAACTAAACTGTAAATTTTCCCAAAGTGGTGAGAGGTTAGGAAAACATTTAAGTATGGGAAAATTTGGGAACAAAAAATATGGCTTGGGCTACGAAAAAGCTAGAATAAAAACTGGATATGAAACACATGGAAAATCTGATATTTCAAGTTGCAACAAAGGCAAAAATCCAGCCTATCAGACAAGTGGTGATTCAAAAGATGTGTTGAACAAAGGATATATACCACCATCACCACTCAAACTATCTGACAGGAAGAAAGACTCAGTGAATTAAGTGGTTGAATCAAATAAGACAAACAAATCTGCCACAAGTAAGAATCTTGTCATAAGATGGGTAATCAAAGAGAAGAGAAAATGCCTTGTTATACACTCAAATCATTTAACAGGCAATAATGCTAGATGGTACCTCGATAGTAGTTGCTAAAGACATGTCACAGGCGACAAATCCCTTCTCTTAAAATATACGGATCTTCAAAAAGGGATAATCACGTATGGAGATGGTACCACCGCTTGATTGGACAAGGAATCATAAGCCGAATCGAATTGTTCAAGAATGAGAATGCTTACTGCATAAAAGGATTGAAGCATAATCTTTTAAGCATCTCTCAAATTTGTGACAATGGGCATATGGTCAAGTTCAATAAAGAAGAATGCGATATCCTAGATCAATCAGGAAAATCAGTAATTAAGGGTCATCGCACAAGCAACCATTGCTACATTATTAGGGGTAAAGAATAGACTGATGCCTAGAAGGACTGGGCATAGAAAAACTTGTCTAGATTGTGCATCTAGATCTAGATAATGGCTGAAAAGATGCGATTCTGCTGAGCTCTAAATGAATTACCTAAGGTTCCAGACCTCTTTTTGTATATAAACAGTCAAATGTTTATACTTTTATGTGTGTACAGAGATTGTACATTATTTTGCTAGATATACCATTGTCTCAAAGAAATTCTAGAAGTCTGCTTGAAAAATCGTCTGAATTTTGAAACCAGAAAATCTTTCACCTTGAATATGACTTTTCGATTACATCGAACTAGGGTCGATACAATCAATGGCTCTTCAGAATGAGAAAAGTCGTATGACCGTAGATGACATCGGAGACAGACTCGATAGAATCGATTGACAACTTCTCGATATCATTGAAACAATGATTGATATGATCGACAGATGGCGCCCAATAAAAGGCTATTGAGCGAAAAATTTTACTTTTACAATAGTCAGTCCGGTCTCGCTGCCCTGATCAGTTTCTTTGGTTGATCCGCTCGGAATCTTAATGAAATCTCAGCATCCAAATGAAGCAAGAAAGATGGTTAAAGGGAAAGGTAAGGCTCTCTCATCTGTAAAATCCTCCAAGATTAAGAAAGGAAAAAATACTAGACCACCTCAAAACCAATCTGATTGAGAACAAGTTACGATTGTCGACCGTACCATTCTCCTTAGTGCTATTAAGCCTTTTAAGGTGGATCTCATGATGGAAACTATTGAGTGGAAGAATATGTTTACTATGGGTGGTCCATATCATTTTGAAATGATCCAACAGTTCTTCAACTATTGTCATGTTTTCTAAGTTTATCCACCATGTATGCATCTGGAATTCATGCAATACACTAAGCAGATTACTAAAAATTACTCGAGCACTGTGCCAGGGCATGACAATTCCTAAAAATAATGACAATATCCTTCAGGTTAAACATCTAGGAACCTTGTTTCGACTCCTTCACAGTATTTTCAGTACGAATGTATATCCATGTGATGCCAATGACACATACCTAAGTCTCTTTGCAGTAAATGTTTTGTATGATGTCTATCAAGAGGTCCCTGTATGTCTACCAACTTTCATTCTAGATCAGCTAATTAAGGTAGTCAAAAGTGACCATCTTGAAATACTACCTTTTTCGAAATACTACCTTTTTCGTCCCTTGTCTGCAAGCTCGCACACTGGGCAGGACTGCCGGAAACAACAGATAAAGTATATCCTGAAGTATGGTTCGACCATAATGCAGTCCAACAGGTATATGTCTCTGTCTCATCTCATACTAAGAACCCTTCACCTATTGGAGACAGTGGTCCCGTGCCTAATGAAGAAACTCTCTGGGGATCCAACCGAACTCTTGAATATAATCCTGCTTTTGTCACTAATCGTCAACTTCATGTGCTTGAGCGCCAATTTTTAAATAATCTCACTGGAATTGATGAGTGGCTCCATCATTGCGAGTAACGACTATCAGGAATAGAAAACAGGATGGAAGCTCTCCAACATTTTGTGCAACAGATTCTTGAGCTACTAACGACTATCGGGCCTTCTATGTGTTTAAAGAAGACAGTTGTTTTGGAAGGAAGTATGTCTAGCTATGAACACTAGTTTTTGCACTCATTCCTATTTATTCGTTTTAGGTATCCCTACATGGGTTTGATATCTCTATCTGATGGTTGATAGTCTACTGTCATCTGGGGCAGTACGTTTTTTTGGATGATGAATGTTTTGTTGAAAATGGCTACATATAACTTTATTCTTACTACCTTAGCGATATATGATGTCCCCTGATTGAATGAAGTATCTATTATGGAATGTCTGTGTTGATTGCTTTATCTTGCTTCCTGCCCTAATTTATGTATGTTTAACACCGTTTAAAATCTTTTTGGTTCTCCCATATGCTTAAAATCTTCAATCAATATCTACCGCTTTACCTTTGCCAATATTGACAAAAAGGGGGAGAACAGTTCAAAACACCCCGTGCAGAAAAATTGTGTCTTTGAATGGTGTTGCAGGTGTTAGGGGGAGCAGCTGCACCAAGAAAGTGAGAGAAAATACTGGTTGTGTACATGACTATTAGAATTTGAAAAATTGTGTAAAAACATGTACACACAATTTAGGATGTATCTGTCTAGATATTATCCTATGGTATTTTGGTATTTTGTCACGTAATTGACAAAGAGGGAGATTGAAAGTGCACCTACTAGTGCCCTGGTTTTTCAATTAGCGTGTGCGTTGAGTCAGTCGGACTACAGAGCCTCACAGGAAGAACAATTTAAGCGCCTGCCTCAATCGGACATATAGAAGCTCGTCATAGGTAAATTATAGCCTCACATCCCATGTCTCAAAACACCAGGTGATTAAAACCCTTAAAAATAACTTAGAACATATGAGGGTTTTTGGGTAAGTGAACTTTTTCAAACATTAGAAAATCTCTAAGCTTGCTTGCCCTGTCGATTATATCGATACATATTTCGATATGATCGACCTGCGTTGTCGATGTCCTCGACTCTTTATCGATACTATCGATAAGAGGACTAAAAGTGTCCAGCAATCGCATACTCATCTGGACGGATTTATCGATATATCGATACACCTATCGATATCATCGATATTCAAATATCGAGTCCATTGGAAGTGGCTCAATAATATCGACAGGAAGATTTCTGGAGCTCCTATTTTCTTAAAGAAAATTACTATGTGCTTTGATATATCGATGCATTTTTCGATTTAATCTGAATTCAAATATCGATCATATCGGAAGGTTGTCGATCATATCGACAGTGGATGCGAATTTCTTCCAGCAAATATTTCAGGATGTTTTTAACTTTGATCGAGGGCCACTCGAGGAATCGATATTCTTAGGGGTCTAGTCGATTGGATTGAGACCGGACACAAATTGTCCAGTGCGCTTATAGGTAAATTTATACGATTTATCGATCCCATTGACAAGGTCTCGATATCATCGAAATTCAAATTCTGATGACATCAATTGTTTCCCGATCATATCCTAAAAAATTTGAAATATTTCAAAGCTAGTCTCTCTCATTTATCAAATGTCGATAGATCGATCCCAGTATCGATTAAATCGGAGTTCGAAATTCGATGACATCGACACCAGTATCGATCCCTTCGACCAGCTGGTAATAGGTTTTAAAAGCGTATGACATTTGAGTTTGTGTTATTGAGCGGACAGTCGATCCCATCGAGAGTATACGCTCAATGATATCGACCCTTCTCAATGATATCGAACACTGTCATAAATATGACCGTTTTATATCCATTGGAACCTTTTACCTATATAAAGAGAGACTTGTCTACATTGCTGGTAGAGAAAGAAGAGAGTGCTTTTGTGTGTTTTACCTTTAGATCATATACCCAAAGCCCTTTCTCTCACGGGAGTTCATCTTCCAATCCACTCTCATTCATTGACATTCAATAGAGTAGATTTGGAAATAAACTTCCGCATTCAAAGATCCTTCAACGACTATCTTAACAGCATATCATTAAGCTGGTATGCCTTCAATGAATAGATGACGGGAATCACTCTATCTTCCTTATAGGAAAATTCTAAGAGAGTGGATTTCCGTCCTAACGTTGACCCAACCCAAAGCCAAGTACTAGTACATCTTATGTGTTGCGGATCAAGAGAGCTGAAGATTCTTCAACAACAAGGAGGAGATCTTCATCATTGCGCTGAATGGAACTCATCAACTTATCTGTAAGTATCTAGAGTCCAGAGGACACTTGTGATCATTCCTTTCTAGGATTGGGTCCTAAGTGTTGCTCACCCTTTGAAGTCCTCAAAAGAGGCCTCTGACGGGAGTGTATGTTGTGGGTGCGTTGTGTAAACCCTTGCTCTGTAGAGAGTATAAACATTCGAGTGCGTTGTGTGAACCCTTACTTTATGTGGGCATAAACATCTGGTTAGGAGTGCACCAGTAAAACTCTAGAGTTAGAAGTGAACTGAGTAGAAACCTCCATGTAAAGGTTGAAGGTGAACCTAATTTAAAACCTTAGGTTTGAGGTAAACCCTAGGTAACCTCCGTAGTGAAATCCGGTACACTCAAGGGTTGAGTGCGACAGTCGGGAGTAGAGTAGACAAGTAGTTGAACCACTATAAAAATGACTGTGTTTGAGATTGTTATTGTTTTTTATTTGTGTGATATTCTTTACATGCTTTTATATTTAATTGTCTAAGATCATACCTCATATACACACACAGTCATATCCATCACAATCTTACGTGCAACTTGTTTATCTTTTAAGAAGTTTGTGATTGGATCCTCTACTAGGCTTAGAAGCTAGTAGAGTTACATTTGAGTAATCCTGTAAATTGTATATCTGATAGAATTAGTGCAATAGAATTTTTAAATACACTATAAAACTTAAAAAAAATCATATTTACCCCTCAGAACATATTGACATATTCCTACTTCAACTCAAGCGGTCTTCACCACTATTTTCAATTTCTTCCTTTCAAAATGTGTCATCATGACATGACTTGTCTTCATGGAGATTTTGGGATTTCTTCCCCATTTAAGTTATAATAGCAACTTGAATTTTGTTTCCGTTTTATTATTATTATTATTATTAACATGTAGAAATCTAATCCAAATTATAGGAATTTTTATTTTTTTTCCCTTTAATTCTCTTATCATTTTAAATTCTTTCTTACCAATCTATTAAGTGCTTTCTAGAACTTTTGGGTTATTTTCCTCAAGATTAATTACTTCCTTTCTTCTCTTCGACAAAAGATTAGTTTCATAATAAATAAATAAATAACCAACAACCTTAGATTCCATGATGGTATTCTTTCTATAGCTCCTTTTGACTCTAAACGTAAGAATGTATGTTCTATATTTTAGCTTATCTTATAAAAATAAACTCTTCTATTATTTTACATTTCAAATATTTTTCAATATTCTTACAAAATACTTATTTAACTTACATGGTTTTATGTTTAAATACTATTCTTAAAAAGGTTTTAGTATTCAGATTTTCCAAGACCCACAATTTGGAGAGTTTGGATTGACTCGCATATATGCCATGTCTACAGAGGATAGGTTGTCGTCATTTAATAATTGTTTGAAAATGCACACTACTGCACACACCCTTTGCACATCTTCAATTTATCCCAATGCCGATGATCACCTCTGCCAACTCCATGCTCGTGCATTCAAAGTCATGGGACCAATATGGAAATGTGATGGACCAGAACAATGTTCACACATAAAACAAAGATGCAAAAATAGACTAAGATGAACTAATAAATATAATCATAGCCATTCAAATTATAGTATCTTATGACCCAGATTAGCATGTGGAATTATGGAACCCCTAACCCTAAGCCTTTTATTTACAGACAGTTTGTAGGTCATACTTACAACTTCTTGCTGGTATCCGTGCATATGTAGAACCCAATTTTTTTTAGCTACAGCTGCTTCTTTTATCGGGGTTCAGTTTAAGCCGTCTTGATGGCATCATTCATGTTAGCTGTAGAAAATAGGAGAGCCAAGTACTCAGTTATGGCCTCTCCTTCTTTTGTAACTTCAATATCGTAGTCTGATAAGGGATCTCCTGTCAGTTCCTGTGCAATTTCATCTTCCATTTCAGCATCTCTGCTGCTTGATGGGCTGCCCACTGGATCATCAGCTGGCGGAATAACAGGATCCACATTGTTGTCCAATGAGGCTCCAGAACTCACACCACCATTGCTGACTTCAACTGTGGGCTCTGGTATTCGGTCTGTGATGAGGAAAGTCAACGCCTGCTCCTTTGTGTCCGAAGCACCCAAGGCAGCAATCACTGCATGCAGAAAAACTAGGAATGATGATTCATTTTTGTTTTAGGAATGATGATTCATTTTTGTTTTGGGTGCCTACCTCAACACGGCTCACAATCCAAAGATGGTGGGTGGGAATCAGAACACATTAGTGCACGGTTTCGAACATGTAATTCAAATTGGGATACTCAAACGGGGCACACTACAGTGGTAGCACTACCACGGTAACCTTACATGGTACAGGAGCCCAGTGATGAGTTCACAAAATCAAACCCATCCATCAAATGTGTCAACTCAAGAAACCACATGCCCCTAAAAACCAGGCCAATCCAAAACACAAGTGGGCCATAGCACATGGAACATGTTGAGAGGGAATGCCCCCCATTTATTAGAGTGGGGGGCCTACTGTGTTGCATATATATAGAATCAAGTCCATCCAGACCCTTCACCCAAACCAGATGAACGTCAGGCCAAAAATCAGGCTGTTTTATAACTAAGATGTGACCCTGTGAAATTCAAGGGTGGTTGTTCTCAATCAGCTTGTTTCCTTTTCTGTGGCCCACTTCAGTTTTGTAATAGGCCTCGGGTTTTATTTTATTTTATTTTTATTTATTTATTTACTTCTTTTTTTGAGATCACGCATCTGGATGGATGAGTTGGATAGCATGAACAAATCACATGGGCCCCACATCTGGCTGGCACCACCATACGGTCCCGGTGATACTGATACCACTGGAGCACTCCGCTTCTCAAAATCCATCATGAAATGAGCATCAGATCCCCACCATATTTGGATGGTTGGAGCACACAATCTTTACCCTTTTTCAAAAAGGAAAGATTGAAAGAAATCTTTCAATCTTCATAAAAATAAAACTGATAAGCACACATAGATGACCTTTAGATCTTTCAAATCCCATTGATACAAGCTCTTCTATATCAGCATCTGCTGCTTGCCTCAGCCTCTTTCGCTTCTTTGACTCAACATAAAGCTGCATCCACCAGAAGAAGATGAGATGGATGAAGTCTAGAAAGAGGTCTAGGATCCACTGGGCCTCCAGTACCACCATGTTGTAAATTTTATCAACCCTACAATCATTGATTGGCGCACTTTGGAGATGGATCAGCACCTTCCAATTAGTGGCTACCTCCTGGATCAACCATAGCCCAAAAATCCAACTGCTTGGAAATTCATTAACATCCATCCACCATCATAATGTAAATGGTCAAGAAAAGTTGAGTGTATGTATCCAAAACAGGTATTTAGACACATTCACCAATCTCAAACAATTATAAGGTTGATAAGTGATTCCATTTACTGGCTCCAGCTTCCTAAAAAGAATTTGGGGGCAATATATTTAGATGGAATAAAAGGGTGTGTTTGGGATAATCCAACTCAGTGTACAAGAAATGACTAAACTGGAGCCGGCACAACTTTTTGTAGTGTTGGATAAACCACCCTAATGCAATTCCATGCATTTCATGTTTTACCTTAAACCAAACATGATACCAATTTAGGGGCTTGTCTTTCATTATAAATTGAGTGGGATAGCCCCAGTTTGGTCATTTCCACTTTACTGAATTCAATTATTGCAATTCAATTGAATTGAACATCCAAACACCAATCCACACCACCTGCAGTGAAGCATTGGTTGCTGGGTTTGTCAAATCATCCAAAGCCTTCTGTGTGTCATTTTCATTCCTTCGAAGGGCTTCTGCAGCAAGGAACTTCTCAAAACTGCAAAAACAAGAACATTGAGAGTACCCATTATCTGCTCATGTATCAGGCTTAGATGGAACTGAAGGGAAATGCAGCTAGCTTACAATTTGGCCAGTTTTTTTTTGTATAATAGGGGAAATCTGATCGGGTGCAGTGCATATTTCCATATCTTGTAAGCTTCACTCAAACTCGACAAGACAGGAATTGCATGAGCTAGACTGTTCACTGGGTGGGTCTTGAAATGGATGCTCACCATCTGTAAAGTGCATGGCTGGATGATCCCACGCCCCCCCCCCCCCCCCCCTATCAAAACAGAAGCCCATTCATAGTAGACCCACCACTCAATGAATGGTTCGCTTCATAGAATGTTGTTTCACATCCAATTTTAATGCAACATACAAAGATCAGATTTTCCCCACAAGTTGTTACACTTCTCTTTCCTACTATATGAGAAAATGTGGAACTGCCATGCTGTTGTTACTAAAATGCGGAAATAATCTGGGAAAATAGACATTTGATATCAAGAGATTAGATTCTTGTACTACTTAAAATTCTTTAGTATTATTCGAATGCTACAGATGCATCTCTATATTCCAGAATAAGAACAACTGTTCTCAATTGAAGGAAATAATTCCCTTGAATGACCCTCCCAAAGGGCCACTCGAACAGCAAGAATCTTAAGAGGTGTCAATTGTGAGGGCAGATACACACCTCCATGCATGGAATATCCAAGTCATATATCAGATGGGCCTCACCATATTGATGACCTGTCCCAAATATCAGTCTGAGTGACCAGGCCTGACTGATGAGTGGACAAACACATCAGGTAGCCCAAAATTAGATGACATGTCCCAACATACGTTGAATGAGGACAACTCATCCCATTAGGGAGACAGATCCATTCCAAGATATTGAGAGCCTATAGATCCGCGCCTTTTCATTTCCTGACCAGTTCCAAGACAACAACACCTATGTTGGAAGTGGACCATTGGCGATTTGTTACAATCATTATGATGCTGTGTACATTTGGGGCTACCTGATGAGTTGACAAGCCTGCTTTTTGGGCCAAATTATCTACGTGATGGGATCCACCTGATGCATGGGTCAGAGATCCAATGCACAAAAGCATAATCAAGGGAGATGTAATTGTATAATCAAGAGAGATGGACCATTATACCTAATGGAAACTTGGACACATTTTCTTAAGACTTCTAAAGCACAAAAACATTTTCAGAATGCTAGGCAGATCAACAAAACAGTGGTTGACCCTGCTTACCCTATGGAGATCAATTCTTTCAGTCTTTGGAGATCGACAGCCTTCTTCAAGGGAGTCATTCCATATTTCTTCTGTTCCCTGCAAGTTAAAAGAAGTTTAATCATATTACAAAACAAATAACAAGTCTGGGTGGATTAAGAAATAAAAAAATAAAATATTTACATGATCTCTTTTTTTCGCCGCATATCGTCCTGATGTCTTTGGGCTTTCTTTTCCCTTTCCTCAACTAGAAAATTGGCTGCAGCCTCAATATCTTGATTGCTCATTCTTAATGCCCTTTTTGCTTCTCCTTCCTTGTAGCCCATGCTCATAAGCAGTGATAAGGCTTCATCCGGCACTTGAAGCTGAATTTAGAGAAAAGACATTATGTCCATGAGGTAACCAAAAAAAAAAAAAAAACAGAGGCACCAATGGAGAGGGAGGGAGGGAAGATGGAGCAAGGGCAATGGTTTCTCCCCAAAGGGACTTGCATCTTGAGTTTCTGAGGTTGGCAATATTTAAAATCATGCAAACACATAAGGGATGGTTCTATATCATAAGTTTGCTGAGTCCTAATATCCTATTGACCATTTTTCTGAAGTGGAGTTGCAATTTCACCCGAGCAACTCTATAAGTTCCCATGGGATATCGAGAACCCATGGACCCATGGCAGGTGTGTACAAGAACAGGGCTCGTCATCCAGCAGGCTGCACCATGTCATGTCTCAAAAATTAGGACAATAAAACAGAGCCCAAAAAAGGGTGGTCATTAACTTCTCATCAAATTGAGGCCTCAAGTCATCACCCTGCCTGATTTTCAGGTCACAGACCATAAATAGTGGAGCCTTGCCTGGATTTTACATGTCTGCCACATGTCACCCATGGAAACCAGCGTGCAACAAGTCGTGGCGAATTAGCATCCCTCCCTTCTGAAATAGCAAGGTTGTGAGTATAATTTTGCCAAACAAAGACATACAATATATGTGGAGGGCATAACCACAAAACTAGATTTATGGAGGGGTGCTTTAGAATATGACAGATTTAAAATTAGTCGAACTAAAACAAAGTATATGGAGTGCAATTTTAGTAACAACAGGAGTGGGAAGGAATTATTTTAAGAGTACTAGCCAAGAAGTTTCCCAAAAATGACCACTTTTGATATCTTGGATCAATAATTCATGAGAATGGAGAGATTGAGAAAGATGTTGCCCGTAGAATTCAAGTGGGGTGGAAGAAATGGTAATGTGCCTCTGGAGTTCTATGTGGTCATCATGTTCCACTCAAACTGAAAACAAAATTTTATAGGATTTCTATAAGACCAGCCATGCTTTATGTGACAGAATGTTGGGAAATTACGGAACAACATGTTTCATAGATGTGTAGCTGAAATGAGGACGTTACGATGGATGAGTGGCAAGACAAGGATAGAATTAGAAATGAACGCAATCAAGGGAATTTAGGAGTAGCATGAATAGGTAATAAGACGAGGGACAGCAAGACTTCCACGGTTTGGTCATGCGCAACGATGACCAAGAACTAAGCTGGTTAGGAGTGACTTGGTACAAGTTGTAGACTCTAAAAGGGCAAGGGGAAGGCCCAAAAGGATATGGGTGGTGGTAGTAAGAAAATACTTGACGACCTATGGTCTATCTGAAGTTATGGCCCCTGAAAGAGTGAAATGGCAGAAAAGGATTCAAGTAGCCGACCCCAATTAATTGGGATAAGACTTAGATGATGATGATGAAAGACAGACAAAAGCTAGTAACTTGAGCAAAGTTGGCTAGTTGAATGTCAAGCAACAATAAACCTGAAGATATTTGGCTTGCGCAGAGGTCAATGCTTTTTGGGATTGTTCAAAGAGACCACTATGGTAAGCCACCACCCCTTCCAAGAGCTCCAATCTCAAGTATCTGTTAAATGAGCAATAAGAAGAGAATAATTTAGAAGGGAGACAAATCCAGTTCAATCTCAAGAAAGAGCTCACAGCAAAAATAACAAGAAAAATCACATCCACATCAGTATGTAAAGGCCCATATGTATGAACCTGCACCTAAAAAATCATATAAATGATCATTTTTGGAAATATATCAGGCTTACATGGCCAGTTCCGGATGGCGACCCGCTTGGAGGAGTCTAACACGGTTGGAGTCCTTCCCATGAGATCGCTCAATTCCTTCTCTAGCTTTGGCAAGGCGAAATCCTGCCATCGATAGCCATGAGATGTCCCGGAGCATGAAATAACACCATACCGTGTCTATTTGAAGTATCGGCACATTGTCAATCATCTGGAGGTGGAGACAAATGGATAAGGAATAGAAGACATGATGGCAGTTGCTAGCCAAAATATGGGAAAAACAATTACTTTAAGAAAATTGACTTTATTGACTCACCTCAATAACCTTGGGATCACAGAGAGAGAAAGCCTCCTGCAACCAAGACATGAAGCTAAAATTTGAGAAGCCAGTTTCTATTAAACTAGAGGAAACAACCAGCTGCAAAACTCTAACTGCAGCTTCCATAACAAAAGCAGTTTTTGAGTTTTATGAGACTCCACAAACCTACACGGGAAGCATGTGTTGCTGAATTTTAAATGAAAAAAGCATAGAAAAATCCACATTTTAGATAAACAATAAGGATACCATCTAGATGCAATCAAATTCCAAAAGGTACGAACCAACGGCTAGGATAGAATCGCATCCCTTGATCATTGTTTAAGTCGGATGGCAACCCTCCAACCTAGGAGTTCTCTCCTAGATCCCTCCCTCCCTTCAAAAGCGTGTAATTCTACCAATCCATTAACTCAAATTGGCCAAATCCTTCCCTCTTAATAGGTACCATCCGTGGCCCATAAATCCCATGCAGGCTTAACTAATGAATCAACAAATCTCAACCACTGGATATCCCATCGAGCTTAATCAAAACACTTCAACAATTTAAACAAAAATTAAACAGTTAAAATCAATCCCTAAAACATTTAAAACGCGCGACCAATTATGCAACCACTTGACGCATTAGCCAAAGCATAAAACACAAAAACCATGAAATCCCAACACAACCTCAAGTCTAAGGATTAGCCAAAGCTAGTACATGATCAAGTCAATCCAGTCCAAGTATGATGGGCATTCTAAACCAAAGAATTAATGCGATCCTCTAGTGCAAGGTTCCAGTTGGGCCCAAGACCAAGAACCTGCATACATAGTGAACATTTACACTCCCATGCAGGGTAGGGCAATAGTTAAAATAAAATCAATCGTTTAAACATTTAAAACATCTAAAACACGTTGGCCAATTATAAAACTACTTAACCTATTAGCCAAAGCAAAAAACTATAAGACCATGGTGTGCCATAAAGGCCACTACTTACAAGGGCATAACAGCCGTTACGTAACAGCAACGGTGGAATCCATTGTGTGTTATGGGGTCATAATGCTGTTACAGAAAAATTGACCCATAAAGGTCATGTAATAGCCTTGTAACAGTACCTTACGAGGCCGATACAGGTTTTTATTTTTATTATTTTTTTTTGGAGTCATAATAGCCTTTATGACATGTATCGTAATGATGATGGTAATGGCCATCATCAGCCACTATTACCGTTACAAAATACCTTGAATAGAACCATGAAGTCCCAAGACGACCTCAAGTCTAAGGATTAGCAAAAGTTAGTACCTAATTAGCTCAATCTAATCCAAGCATGATAGGCATTCCAAACCAAAAGACTTGATGTGATCTGCTAGTGCAAGTGTCTAGTTGGGCCTAAAACCAAGAAACCGCGTACATAGTGAACACTGACACTCCCATGTGGCGTAGGGCAACAACATATAATGCCTAATGGTTGAGACTGTCCATCCCAACTCATCATGGGTTTCCGAGAAAAGATGACCAGAAAGCATGATCATGAGCTGCCAAATCCCACTAAAGTGATCATGGACACTCTATGTACTTGAGATCCCCACAACTCTCCCATGGCAAGTGGCTATTGCATCCAATCCAACATTCAAATAACCAAAGTCTTACTAAAGTCTTACTTGCAGACACTTGTTCATTGAAATAGGGCCGTTAGCATTTTTAATTTTTAACTGTCCATTTTATGTCCACCAATCCAACATTCAAATAACCGAAAAAAAACTAATTTTTGGTTCATGACTCATCCAAACTTGGAAGCATAATTTGAAAGGCTTGATTTGACTTATTTCTGTGCTTTGATTTTCATTTTAAAGTAATTTCTTAGTTCCTACTTATCATCCATCAACACTTTCCATGGTATCAAAGTGTTCACTTTCCCAAATCCAAACAAGGAAGAAGCGGAATATGGCAGGTCCATCTCTCCAAAGGACATGTGAAAGCGTGATGCATCGATCATATCCACCTACATACAGGAAATAAGACAGATGATCTACCTTCGAAAAATAAAACCCACAGGATAAATTTTATCCATTACTGATCTACAGTTTATCCAACTACACATTTGACCATTAACTGTTTTGTTTTCCACTGTCACTTTAATCGCTACATATCAAATGAATATAATTGTCAGATTAGTGTGAAATTTGAGACATAAACGTACCCAATTTGCACATCAACCTACTCAAGAGATGGTTCTTCCATGTTATGCTTCTTCCAACTCCACTGTACCATCTCCCAAAAGGGCAAGGAGAGATTTGCTCACGAGTCCCACTTCTTCCCACGTGATATGGCACTTGTGTTGCTTTACATGTCACACATCTTCCCGCATGCAACGCACGTGCATTTTACTGGTGTTCTGTAAAAAGAATCGACACTAACTTTACTAGATTCGAGTTCAGAATCTATACCACCGTAATGGGACTCGATCCATATCCCAAGCTTATAAAGATAGCTCACAGTATTCGGACAACACACCAAGAAATAATATAATTTCATTCTTGAGGGTAGTATTTATTTAGAGCACCACCAACAAAGTGGTATGCCTCCATTTTGAGAACTGCTGACAAAGTGATGTGTACCTGTTTATCATTTATAACTTGGCATGTCCAAGAGACCAGAAATCTTGAGTTTCATGAAGCAATAGAAGCCATCTTTTCTTATAGAGGTTTTTGCGCCCGCTGATCTATTTGTTAATTAGGTTCCAAAGCTACTGATTCTCCTCCTCTGTTTTTCTTCGTTATAATCTTTTCCTTGAGATAGGATCTATGTATAAGAAGAACTCAAGCTTTCAAGAGGAATTGTGGTGCTCCTCACCCCCACAGATTTTAATATGCCTTACAACATCAAAAGGCTGTAACTCTTGCCTATCCATGTATGCAAATTGACCAAATCCTTACACTCTCAGTAGCAATCATCCTTGGCCAAAAATCCCATGTAGGCCTAACTAATGGACCAACAAATCTCAACCATTGGATATCCTGTCGAGCATGAACAAAACACTTTAACAGTATAAACAAAAATTCAACAGTTGAAATCAATTGTTTAAAATTTAAAAACATTTAAAATGCGTTGGGCAGCTATAAAACCACTTAATGACAGTCCGAACATTAAGGGCGTGTTTGTTTTCCCAGTGCGTGGTGAATTCACAGCGAAATGGGTCATCATGACCCATTCGTTTGTTTGACAGATGGTGCAGGTGCCGTCTAGATGGGAAATGTGAAAACACCCTTCGCAGCCGAGATTTCCCAGGGAAATCTCGGGCGATCTCTGGTGCAGGTCTCAAAGACAAGACGCTCTTGTCCGTGCTCTGCGAGAGCATCCGATGGAATGCACAACCGTTCTATAAAGCGTCTTCTCTTCTCAAACAGGGACTCCTCTCTCAAAACTCCCTCACAGGTACCGTGTTCCAGCAAACCTTATCTTCTTCCTCGCATTTGCACCTTAACTGAATCATCTTCTTCCTTTTCACAGGTGTGGAAGACATACGCGTTTCGCTTGCTGTCCTCAGGGCGGAACTCGGCTGGTCTCAACACAGCTGTCCGGAACGCTCCAACTCAGTCCCTTCCGCTCCACCACAATTGCAGGTACACCGTGTAAACAAATCACCCATTGTCCTCAGGTTATTTGTATGTCGATAGTGCTGGGATGGGTTGATTATGAATACCATAGATAACCGATGGTGACCAGCCTGAAAAATCGGGTGGGTGGTCGGAAGAATATCAGCAATCACATTGTCTTCAACAGCCATTGAAACGCAGGTAGGTGTTCTCGTAATCTCCTGAACATGGTCTCTTCTATACGTTTTTTCCATTTGGCCTTGGATTTTCAGAAAAGTGATGGACGGTCGTTCATCACTGTTGGGATCATGTTCATGCCGTGGTGATCAGTTGCAGAATGTAATCAGTTTGCATACTGAGTTACTCTGTACGCTTTTATCGTACTGAGTTAACTTGGTTCGGCAACTAAATGTATGTTGTTGATCCACATGTTGCAAAAGGAAATTGGATTGTGTACTGAGTTACTCATTACACTTTTATCGTTCTGAGTTAACTCAGTAGGGCCACTGTGAATGTACGTTGTTGATCCATGGCTTGCAGAAGGAAATCGGATTGCGTACTGAGTTACTCAGTACGCTTTTATCGTGCGTTTTTAACTCGGTTGGGTCACTATGAATGTACGTTATTAATCCATGGCTTGAAGAAGGAAATCGGATTGCGTCCTCAGTTACTCAGTACGCTTTTATCGTGCGTGGTTAACTCGGTTGGGCCACTGTGAATGTACGTTGTTAATCCATGGCTTGCAGAAGGAAATTGGATTGCTTACTGAGTTACTCAGTACACTTTTATCGTACCGAGTTAACTCAGTAGGGCCACTATGAATGTACGTTGTTAATCCATGGCTTGCAGAAGGAAATCGGATTGCGTACTGAGTTACTCAGTACGCTTTTATCGTACTAAGTTAACTCAGTAGGGCCACTGTGAATGTACGTTGTTGATCCACACCGTCCATCCCTAGGAAAAGGAAGATTCTTTGAAGAGGCTTGGGTTTGAGGAGGTTGAGGCCAAGGAGGAAAGAGACTCTTTGCGTGTTTGCGGTTTTCGATCGGGTTTGTGCAAATGATTGCGGCACTGATCATGGGGCCCACCTTAATGCATATGTTGTATATCCACGCCATCCATCGTTTTTTTCCAGCTCATTTTAGAGTATTTTTCCAAAAATTAAGCAGATGAAAATCTTAGGTGGACCACACCACAGGAACAATGGTCATGGAATGCCTATCATGAAAATCTTACTAGGGCCATTGTGATCTATTTTCCATCCAACCTGTTGATAAGGTCACACAGATCTAGATGAAGGGAAAACACAAATAGTAGCTTGATCCAAAACTCTGTGTGCCCTGAGCAGTTTTTAATGGTGGGAATTCAATTCCTACTATTTGGTCCACCTCAGATTCGTATCTGCTTCATTTTTGGGACCATGTACTAAAATGTAATAGAAAAACAGATGAACGGCCTTGATATACAACACATACATTGATGTGGGCCCCACAGTCAAGGCCACACCCACCTCGCTGCATTCCGAGTCGAATGGTCTGTGGCAGGTCCCACGTGACTGCTTGATACAATCGGGTGCGGATTAGATACTGACAAGGTCAGTATCCATATCGCTACTGAAGTGACGTCACCAAGTTTTGTGGACGTCACCAAGTTTTGTGGACCCCACCATGATGCATGTGTTGTATCCATACCGTCCATCCATTTGGAGGGATTGTTTTATGGCATGAGAAAAATAATGAGATAGATCTAAAGTTCAAGTGGACTGCACCATAGAAAATAGTGGGGATAATGACATCCACTGTTCAAAAGTTCTTAGGTGCCACAGAAGTTTCCGATCAAGCTTATATATATATTCACTTCATCTATCTCTATGTTAACTTATGAATAGGTTAGATCCAAAAAATACATCATAGTGGGCCCTATAAATGTTTCAACAGTGGGTGTGACTGATCCCATGATTTTCTGTGGTGGGTCCATTTGAACTTTAGATCTATCTCATTCTTTTTCCCATGCCATGAAACCATCTATACAAATGGTTGGACGGTATGGATACAACACACGCATCATGGTGGGGTCCACAGAGCTTGGTGACGTCACTTCGTTAACAATTTGGCTACTGACCTTGTCAGTATCTAATCTGCGTCTGATACAATCACATGAGCTTCACATGTTATGTTGCGGTCCTACACAGATGGGGGACCTTAAAAAGAAAAATCAGGGCCATCGATGACTTCAGATGGATGGTTGGCATCTGACGGTAAAATTCAAAGTAGGATGTACATTATAATCGGTTTTATTTGAGTTCATATATCCTTGGTTTATGATTTCTGAGTGGCTGTGTATCAAACGTCATACTTGGTCTGAGTATCATATAACTACTCTGCGGTTAAAGTTGATATGGCTTTCGTAGAAGACCAATTTGCCCTTTATTAAACCAACTAAATTTTAAAGCCTGTCGTGGCTAATTCAAAATTCGAGAATCAGATTGGCTGAGTGATGTTAACCACAGATTCATGGACACTTGTTTGTTGAAGGGATGAGAGTGTAGGGGATAGAATGAAGCACCGCACATCTGATGAAGATTAGCTTCGCACCAATCTTCCTTCCAATTCACATGGAAGTTGGCCTCAAATCACATGAAGATGGGAGAAGGAAGTGAGGAGATTTCTCCCTTCTTTTTTTTTTCTCTCAAAACAACAATCTAAGGAACTTACGTATGTGAACAAGTCACTTGAATCTAAGTGCATACATTCCTGCCTCTTGATCACTCCAAAAAAACCCACTTTCTGTTCATCCGTTTCCGAGACTGACTGTACATCCACCTATATACATGGTCAGGATACTAACCATCAACTTTTACAATTTTTAACATGTTATCTGACCATCCATTATGTTGTTTGGTATATGTACATTTTCTTAATTAATAATAATTTTAACTTATTTGGTGAATAACTCTTTATTCATAATGATTTAGATATGAGTTCTTTTATAAGAATTGCTTAAAAGCGTGCCTATAACTATGTAGAACTATTAGATTTTTCAAAACTCTCATACAAGCGATAATTATGAAAATGCCATTAACCTAGACCTTTGAATTCTAGATCACAGGGTATTCATTATCCGTTTGATGTAAAATTTTGTCCCATGTCTATCTATCATAAATTAACCATACGCATCGAATTTCAACCATTAGATCAGTGCAAGTGGTCCAATTGACAAATCAACCCCTTAACCCTTGGTTTTGGTGTCCATCAAGTAAAGAAAGTTCGTAGGTAGTCGTATTAGGATATTTCTCTTCATATGAAGGACTTGAATTGTCTATCACATGGACTAAGTGTGAAATGTGAGATCCCCACCTTGGTAGGCTTTTCTTTATGCACGAAGTTCTCCATTTAGGCTTATCGACTCTTTCAAAATTTGGACCTTCTGATTTACCCTCTTTCCACAGTCAATTGCAACTTAAATTTAGCCTCATATTACTACGAAATCATACAAAATTTGGACCCCGATCTATAATCTTACATCATTGAATGTTGACCACTTTAGAGCCGATTCCTTCCTTTTGGCACAAAAGGTGAAATTTCATATTCAGGCTTTTTCTACCATTAATCAACCACCAAATTTATTTTGCTCCATCGTTTGACTATCTTAACTACACATTTCTCTTAAAATTGGGCCTTTATCATTAAGCGTGAACCGTTAATTGAGATCAGGTCCATTTTGGCACTCGCTACAAGAATTTTCATGATAAGTCAATCTAAATTTCAAATCACTAGGAAAATTATCTACCCTGGCCCAATTCGACGACCCCGCCACTGTGAACGAATTAGATTTAAAGAAAGATCGTCAGAAGAAACAAATTGGAGAAACCCAATTCAAGTAGGATGAGAAACCCAATTTAACAAACCCTTTATAAAGAGTATGTGCGTCCCTTCTCCACTCGAAATCCCACGCCCACCACCTTCTCACATCCAAGGAAGAGAGAGAGAGAGAGAGAGAGAGAGAGAGAGAGAGAGATGTCTAAGCCTACCCACCCGTCCCATTTCTTCCTTCCCCACACGTGTTATCTCCCTCTTCCTCGAGGGACATTGTGGTTCATGTAGAAGCCCTCCTATATCAAGATATAAGCAGGGTTTACATATAGGGCTAAGGTGTGGGATTCCTTTAAGCTTACACTAATTCCGATTGATATATACATGATTTGTCTTATTTTTGCATACCTTCATATTATTATGATTTCCATGCCGTCGATTCATGGACCATTATGAATATTTATCCCTGTGAGAATTATGGTTAATGTATGATTTTAATTATGCGTGATTTGTATGAATTCATGTGGGGTGATCGATACAAGCCTTGCCCTTTGCCGATTTTGAGAGCGACGAGTGTTTCCACTCTAAGGATAAGGTGGGGGATTCTTTTAAGCTTACACTAATTTGGGTTGATATATACATGATTTGTCTTATTTTTGCATACCTTCATATAACTATGATTTTCATGTCGTTGATTGATGGACCATTATAATATTTATCAATGTGAGAATTATTGTTAATGTATGATTTTAATTATGCGTGATTTTTATGAATTCATATGAGACGATGGATACAAGCCTTACCCTTTGCCAATTTTGAGAGCAACGCGTGTTTCCGCTCTATATTGAGTTAGTTTTTACTCATCTCACCTTATTTTTATTGAGTTTGCCTAATGTTACTCTTCTCCTTTATTATGTTAGCCTTGTGTTATCTCCCTTAATAACTTGGGCATGTCTTGGAATTCCAAAAGTCCATGGTTCGATTTATTTTCCCTATTGATACAAGTAATGTATTGGAGGTCTCACATCTAGTGATTCATATATTTTATCGTAGACGTAATGCGCTCTGAGTAGTGATCCTCTTGGTTGACACGTAATTCCATGGATTCGTGTTGTGGTGCACAAATTGGTGTTAAGTAAACCACCATGTGTGTTACATTACTTCCGGAATTGGATGTCACAAATAGTTGCTCCATCTACAAATCGCGTCATGTAAATCATCCAATCTGTGTTATGCCGTCTTGAGGTGTTCACGTAAATCCACGATAGTGTGAGAGACGCCAATGGATCTCCGTAGAATAGGATGCGGAGCGAACCGGGATTTCTACAAATATATACCACATTGTGATGATCACTACGCATGATGGACCACACACACTATGCTAGGCATGCATTCATGTATATTGGTTACGCATAACGATACCACTAGTAGTGGTAAAGTGTGAGATGTATCGGAACTCTTACATTACTTTTATGGATCTCTTGAATTATTATTAATCTTAAAGGATAACCATCAATATAAGTAGGGCATTGACCCTCTCCAACCATACAGACGTTACAGGTGAAGCACGGACCGAATATGCAGGTAATGATCACTCTATGGAAGATTATTTTGAATAAAGAGGAAGGATATCATTACATTTAGCTTTATTTATTTTCTGCTGCAAAACTTTGAATAATGTAATAAGCTCCCACTTGAAAGGGCGTTAGACAGTTAGTTGTTATAGTTTGAAGAAATAAGAAGTACAATTGAGTTTATTCTTGGGAATAGTTGTCTTCATAAATGTATCGAATGTGATTTAAATGAAAAAAAAAAAAAAAAGTGTGATTTTAAAGCATCCAATTATTACATTATTAACACATGAAATGCTCGAGCACGAGTATATACTCAGGCCGCAAAAATTTGGGTCATTATAGTTGGTATCAGGGCGTAAGAATGAGATTAACTAGTCTAGAGGGCATGGACCATTATAAGCTTTATGCGACTAGGATAGGATCATGAATTATATACCTGTACTTAAGTAAATTCCCAAAGGAACTAGGAAGTTAAGGAATTAAAAACCCACATTCAGGTTCCCCATTGAAATTAGATGTGGAATTTAGTGACTATGAATCTAGGTACCTTCAGAACAAATTCCCAAATAAACTTATTATGGACTCAAGTTTGTCCTTAAATGGAGTCCGAGCAAGAAAAACAAGTTTCCCAAACCAGAATTGGAGATTTTCTAATTTTTCCAAAAATTTTTGTCACTTCGATGAAAATCTGGTGCGTTAGGAAACCTCCGCTTGTTTCAGTAGGTGGACTTAACGGAAAATTTTGAAACTTTTCTGGTAGCTCACTTCGCTCTCTATAAACCCCTCTAAAATTTCATCTCAATTTAATCTGTAAATAATTATATATATATATATATATATATATATAATAACACAAATTTGTGAAATTTCTGCTGGACAACAAGCCTTTTTTGCACTTTAAAGGGATGAAAGACTCACCAAACTGTGGAATCTTACTTCGAAATTTTTTCTGTAGTTTCAAGAATAAATTCTCAAATTTGTTCGAAGGCACCTAGATTCATAGTCACTAAATTCCACGTCAAACTTAACAATTTCAATGGGGAACCTAAATAGGGTTTCTAATTCCTCAACTTCCTATTTCCTTTGAAAATTCACCTATGTATAGGTATCTAATTTATGATCATATCCTAGTCTCATGAAACTTATGATGGTCCATGCCCTCAGGCCCTGTTAATCTCATTCTCATGCTTTGATAACAATTGTAATGTTCCGAATTTTCGCAACTCGAGTACATTCTTGTGCCTAAGAATTCCATGTTAATAATGTAAAAATTAGATGCTTCAAAATTGCATATATATTTTTTTTAGATCACATCTAGTTACATTCACAAAGATACCATTCACCAATACATATCATACTCCACCACGAGTGGTATCGATATGCGCAACCAAAGTACATGAATGCATGCATAGCATAGTGTGTGCGGTCCATCGTACGTACTGATCATCACAATATGGAATATAATTCATAAAAAACCCAGCTCACCCAGCAACTCATACTACCGATATTCGTTGGCGTGTCCAACGCAACCATGAATTTACGTAAACACCTAGAGGCAGCACAACACACGATCGGAAGATTTATGTGATACGATTTGTTCATGGAGCGACTATTTGCGACATCCAATTCTGGAAGTGATGTAACACAAATGACAGTTTACTTACGTCGATTGTGCACCACTACCCAAACCATGGAATTACGTGTCAACCAAGAGGGTCATTACCTAGAGCGCATTATGTCTACGATAAAATATATGAATCACTAGATATGAGACCTCTAATACATCACTTACATCAATGGAAAAATAAATCGAATCATGGGAATTTTGGAATTCAAAGACACATGACCAAGCCATAAATGGAGGTAGCACAAGGCTAAGCTAATAAAAGAGAAGAATAACATTAGGCTAAACTCAACAAAAATAAGGAGAGATAAGCAAAAGCCAACTCAATATGGAATGGAAACATGCGCCGCTCTCAAAATTGGCAAAGGACGAGGCATGTATCCATCACCCCATATGAATTCATAAAAATTATACATTAACCATAATTCTCACAGCGATAAATATTTATAACGATCCATCAATAAACGGCATGGAAATCATAGTAATATGAAGGTATGCAAAAACAAGACAAATAATATATATATCAACCCGAATTAGTGTAAGCTTAAAGGAATCCCTCACCTTAGCCCTATATGTAAACCCTAGGTAGATCTCAATGTAGGAGGCCTTCTACACAAACCACGATGTCTCCCTCTTCCTCGAGAGACAACATGCGTGTGGGGAAGGAACAAAATCGACGGGCGTGCAAGCGTGGACGTCTCTCTCTCTCTCTCTCTCTCTCTCTCTCTCTCTCTCTCTCTCTCTCTTCCTTGTACGTGAGAAGGTAGTGGGCATGGGATTTTGAGTGGAGAAGGGACGCATGCCCCCTTTATGTTTAAATACCTTATGAGTGATTTTAGTTGATTTTTCATTAGACTCTGGTCATTTTGAGTGGAGAAGAGACGCATGCCCCTTTATGTTTGGATACCTTATGAGTGATTTTAGTTGATTTTTCATTAGACTCTGGTCATTTTCGTCAAAGTTCTTGATACAGGGTTTAAATTATAATTCGAAAAGTTCTTAAGGCTAAAAAAGGAGGGGGGGGGGGGGGAGGGGGGGCGTGTGACCTCTCTTTAGTTTGTCTTTTTGAGAGAGAGAGAGAGAGAGAGAGAGAGAGAGAGAGAGAGCTCCTGGCTTCCTTCTCCCATCTTCATGTGGTTTAAGGGTGACTTCCATGTGAATTAAAAGGAAGATTGGTGTCAAGCTAATCTTCATCAACGGAGGTGCGAGGCTTCCTTCTATCCCCAACACTCTCATCACTTCAGCAACAATCGAGGTATTCTTCAAGTTCTTCGATTTTCTTCATCTCAAGCCATCAACATCCTTCCGATCCTCATCCCTTATTCGTTTATCGATGAGCCAAAACCTATAAACCAAAACTTCACATACCTAGCCCACACGTGTGACTGTACGACCACACAGGTGAACCTATAAGGTTGGCCACACGACCTCACTCTTGTCCATTTGGCTTTCCACTGCCCTTGCATCAAATCCCTACTCTCTCTTCTCCAAACCCTAATGTTGAGGATCAAATATTGCATATCAGACCCAGTTATTACCTGGATTTAGGAGCATAGTACCGTTTAATGGCCCAATTTAACCGTGTTTGTGCTACAAGGTATAATTATGAGCGTGGACTAAAAAAGAGTACTAGAAGAGTGGATTTGACACTCTGAAGTCATCAGAGCAGGGGATGGACTCCAGGGGACCAAGATCGACGAATTTACATGCCAGAGCTCCATGAAAATCAAGAAGCTGAAGCTCAAATGGCCCGGAAAACATCCAGAATGCAAGATCACAGGGTTCCCACCATCCATTCGGCTCAAGACTTCATACATGGCCTGAGGACTATAAATTAATAGTACATGTCGAATTTTAGCCATTGGATCCTGATGGAAGTGCCTTAATGGACAGATCAACCCTCAGAATCATGATTTTGGGCCCACCTACTGTGTGGATATGCTTCATCTTCGGTCCCTACGGGTTAAATGATATGACAGAATGGATGGACGGAGCAGATTTCATATATACATCATGATGGACCCCACATGGGGTTGGGCGTGCAAAGAGTGCACATGCACTCACAATACACCGGACCGGAGAAGTTCGGTCAGCAGCACTGACCCGTCTCTCCTTCTTCTTCTCTATTTCAAACAGCGAATGCGCAGCAGCCGTCCGTTTTCGCATAGTGGGGCCCACAGATCAATCCTTTGGCAGATCTGAACCGTCCACTGATTCCATAGGGAGGACTTGACCCTCGCCTAGGTGACCGAATTGCAAGAGACATTGAGGATGGAATCTTAGAACTTCAAACGCAGGACAGACGGCGGAGCAAACCATTCTGTGTGCCACACCAAAATCAATCTGAAACCAGCCATTCCTTACTAATTTTTCGACGTGATTTCAACGGACGGTATGGATTCTCCATGTAACGTCTTCCTGGGGCCCACTGACCATCACAGCGCTTCGACAGAAGCTCCGTTCGCAAACAGAGCCTGCGGTCCTCTCTTGTGGGCCACCATCAGGGCCCATAGGTTTAATCTAGACCGTCCATCAGAAGTATACGGTCCGTATTACTAGGACCTAGATGCCAGAATTTCAAAAAGACAGGAAGAGTGGGTTTTCTACTGTTCAAATGCAAAATGGACGAGTGCGTAGAAGAACTTGTGGGCCATGCTGAAATCAATCCAATCTCGTCAGTTCCAAATGGTTTTCCATTGTGAATTTACTGAACGGTGTGGATTTCTTCATCACCGTCGGTATTGGGCCCCACCAAGAACCAGCGCAAGAATTTGCGTAGCTTGGACCGTCCTAACGCTGTCAGTCCGCTGGGAGTTGAGGTGGCCCACCACGATCACCAAATGGATGATTCGAGACGTCCATCATGTCTAAGGGAGGGCTTCGACCAAAACCCAGTCAGTTTCATGCAACCATGCACAAGAACAAGATTGCAAAGCAAGGAAGAAGTTGCCACGTCTATTAGTGGTGTGGTCCACCCAGAATTCGAATCTACTTCAATCTTGGTAGAGTGGCCTAAATCGACACCATGAAACTAGTGGACATACCTGATTCTTCAACAAACACAGAATATGGACCTCACCAAGCATCAAACAACAAGATGGCTTCTCTCCTGCGCACGCAGTTTGCTGCGTAAAGAATTTCCGCACGAAGTCTCCTGTGTAAAGAAGGTCTGCGACTGACCTAGCATCTCCTTCCAGGCTCTATAAAAGGAGAAGAAAGAGAGAGGCAATCATCATCTAGGGCTCTATAAAAGGAGAAGAAAGAGAGAGGCAATCATCATCTGGGGCTGGACGTGAAGCACAGAAGGAGGGAGAGAGAGTGGAGTTGTTTTTTTCTCTTTATTTTTCTTTTGTTTATTTTATTTGAGGGATTTAGCCCATTCATGGCTGGCTAAACCTCTTAGTTAGGGCTAAGAGGTGAAGCTTGTAGCGTGATGGGAGAGACCTTACTTGTGCCTTTTGTCTAGACTGACTGGTGTTGAATTTAGTTTAAATTAAGGGAATATTTTTAGTCTTTAATGGTCTGTTGTGACTAAAATTACAATGGGTCTGAGATGGCTTTGCGTATTTCCTTTTCCTTTTGATGTTTATGATGTCAGGAAACCCTGTTGTTCACCATAGTCTCCTGGGCATGGTCGGATGACGGTACCCTTCCTAAGCTTCATACATGTGATTGGTTGGTAATTAGTTTAATTCTGTTGTTTACTTTGTCTCTTGGGCATGGTTTGGTGATGGAATCCATTCTAATTCATATACCCTTCATCTCTTTGAAACTATATCAATGGCAGTTCAGTTAATTTCCATAATCCTTGAAGCAGGCATAAGATCTCCCTGATCTCTACAAGTGGATCCTCTGAATCCCTAGTTTCCTTTCCCTGAATTCCTTAAGTTTTAGATAATTGTTTCGCAATTATTCCTTAAATTCTAGTTTATTTATATTCCATCTCATTCTAGTTCTAGTTCTAGTTAGTTTTATAAAACGTACAGGTTTCAGTCCCTTGGGATTCGACCTCGGTCTTACCGAATTTATTACTACATCACAACCCTGCACTTGGGGTGTGAACAAGTTTTTGGCGCTGTTGCCTAGGACTGACGGCTACGTTTTTCTGAAATTAATTAGTTTTATGATTAGTTTAAAATTATGATTTTTACTAACTTCAGTTTTAGGTTTAGATTTTCCTGATTTTTTTTAGAACTAACTTGTCTTTCCTGTTTTGTAGGATTATGAGATAGAAACTTCTAATTTGGTGATATCTTTCCAATTTATTTATTTTTTCTATTTTTAGAATTAGGGTTTTATTTTTAGAGATTTTCTAATCCTAGACTTTCTCTTTTTAGAAACTAACTTGTTTTGTCTTATTTTGCAGGATCTTAATATAGGAATCTCTAGTACGGTAACATCTTTCTAACTTCTCCTCTTACTTTCCACATTGATGTAGGATCGTTTCTTCTATTTTCTTAGGATTAAATTCAGATTAAGGGTTTCATTATGTATATGCACGAGTGGCAATGTTAGTATGCTAAGAAGAATAACCAATTTTGGGATGATGATGAGATAAATCAACTTATGTCTCAAAACTTTTCTGAAACTATCATTGAGAACCGATCAGAATATAAAGATCCGCCGACTAAGAAGTCCTTACGTGATTATATGCAGGAGAACAATTACACCCCACGGATTAATAAAACAATACGTGAGTGTTGGGGTTATCATAACTATGGTTGTGAGAATTATTATCACCCATCCGATAAAAAGAAAACAATGCGTGATTATATCATGAGTGATAATAAGTATTACCAACCATCAGATTCTCCCACCTATGATCCGTATGACTACAATCAGTGGAAACATCAAAATTGGAGAAATGAACCAACATGTTATAATGATTATTCTCTTGGATCCCCTACCTTTGAGATCCAACCAGAAACAATCCAAGAGGATTCATATCAGCATGACATGGCCTGTCTTAAGGCAATTCAAGAAATAATGAAAACACTCAATTCGCGCCTTGAAAAAATAGAGGAGGCTTGCTCATCCCAAACACAACCTAATCCAGAAATACAATACAAGGAAAGTGATCCGCATTCACTTTTGAAAGAATCTGAAATTTGGAATGAGGAGTTGGATTCCATTAATGAGCATATGGTTCAATTTCCCGATGAGTCAATCTCGATGATTGTTCGAAAGAATGGTGAAGATACATGGGTGTCTTTTAAATACATTGATGATGACACACCTTCCTTACATGACACACATGATTTTAATGATGAGGAGGTTAGTTTATTCGAACCTCAACTGAATTTAGGAATAAAATGTGAGGAAGGCGATCCTATCCCAACTGTGCACTGCACGAAACTGGATGATGATGCGTATTGGGATGATGATCCTGAATGTGCAGCCACAGTTCCCCTGGAATCCATCTCAAGTGTGGTCCAGGTCAATGATCAAGACGTACACAAAGTGGTCGGTCATAATGAGCCACTCCCCTCACCTGATGTGTCTGATTTAAAGGTGGAGAATGAGCCCCTTACAACCGACCCTTCTAACTCTTGTGAAACATGTTTGGACCACTCATCTGAATTGAATGATGATGTGATTCAGGAGAAGGACAAGTTGCTCGCTACGACCCTGGAATTTGAAACTACTCGATTGAGGCCACCATCTGAGTTGTACACGTTTGACAATTCAACGCCTCAATTGAGTAATTTCAATGAACAGAGTGATCACATCAATGCCTCACTGATTTTCAATCTGTCTGTGTAGGACTGGAGCAAGAGAGCGTACCTCCATCCACTTTCAAGGACGATGGATTCTTTGCGCAGATCATCACAAGCCACAATAAATCACACTCAGCTGCACTTCCTAACTCTTGGGATTGCTTGGCACACTTTAAGTTTCAAACGATCCCATGTTAAGAGACAAAGCGGATGCCTTGCGAGACAACATCTCGGTAGTCATCACTGACCGAGAGAACCCTTATTCTGAAATCCTCTCTTCCCCTGATCCTAAACGTCTACCAGTAAAGGAAGAGGAGTTGAAAATTGAACCGAAATTTGGAGCTTCGAAATGTGTTGAGACTACATCACTTCTTAGGAAGTTTTCTATACTTTATTTATTTAGTCTCTGATTCACCATGCGATACTAACGTTGAAACTTCTTCTATAATAGGTGAATCGTATATATTACGGATACCTCAAGCAATTCAATGGAAGATTTTTTATAAGGTACATAAGTCTCTCTGGAAAGTCATGCTTCAAGGCGCCCAAGCCTATTGCAAAAAGGGCTTTTGGATGATCTTGAGAAACTTATCAAGATATTGGCCGGAAGAGGAACCTTGCAGCATGATCGATTCAATGTTTGTGGGTAACATTACTACAAACCCTCACGAGACTACAACTCGTCCACTAGGGGTAACCTAGGGGTTTAAAGGCTTGTTGCATACGCTAAATGCAATCGAGAGCACCTGCGAAAGTGGTATAGGTAGGATTTCATTTTTGTTATTTTTGTTTTTCTTTCTCTCTCGTACTAACCTGCTCACTCCCAGCGATCTCTTGAAAAATCTCTCTCGATTCGTTATCCAGGTACTATCCTCCCATCACTTCTCATTTACTTTCGTTGTCCCATGTGCATTGCATGCTCATATATCTTTTACATTGAGGACAATGTAGATTTTAGGTTGGGGTGGAGGATTAAGTTATCTAATCAGTATTTTCTTGGTCTTGAGCAAAAATTGTGAAAATTTTTAAATTTTTCTGGGAATTTCTTGTGAATTCGAGGTGATTTTGACGGATATCCTTGATTTAGAATTTCAAAATATGTGAGATGTTGGCAATTTATGACTCTTGGATTCAGTATCTCTTAGATTTCACAGTAAAGTTTGAATTGTTAATCCAAAATTAGAAGTTGTAAACATTGATTGAGTCATGATTTCACAAGTCACATCTCGCTTCCACATTAAGATTTTAGTTTGATATTGAAGGGTTAACTTGGTAATCACTAAGCATGTAATGAACCAGCCTGGAAAATTTGTCTATTATGATTAACTAAAGAAAAAGAAAATACCCAGCTAAGAAAAAAAAGAAGATATCTTTGGAAAGATTTGGGCGAATAATCTTCACCATAGGTTTGCTCCCTATAGGTGTGTAGATTTAATTCCCCATGAATGATATGAAGAAAAGGGTTGGGTGTACAGTCTTCACTATAGGTTTACTCCCTATAGGTGCAGATTTGATTCCCCTTCTTGTTGTTACTTTTAGTGGAAAAATCAAAAGTTAAAAGAATAATAAGAATGATCTGTGAGGCACGTATTGGTTATCATGAATTCTCTTGTTGATTACCAATGATATCTTGAAATAGAGAATTGAATCTTAGTGTTGATAAGCCGAGATTACACTATACACCCATGGATCTTAATGTTTAGAATTATTCTAATTGATGGATTAATACTTTGAACTTGATTATAAAGTTTACCGTGTGCTTGAGTCCAGGAGAAATATTTTTCAACATTCATGAATCTTAGATTTCTTATATCTGGATTATCTCTCAAAAATCACTCGGGTTTACAGAAATTTTCTTATGCGTCTCAACTTAATTTTCATATACTTTGCTCGGGACTAACAAGATGCTAGTTGGGGGTTGTGTTGAGGGTCAAATATTGCATATCAGACCCAGTTATTACCTTGATTTAGGAGCATAGTACCGTTTAATGGCCCAATTTAACCGTGTTTGTGCTGCAAGGTGTAATTATGAGCGTGGATTGAAAAAGAGTACTAAAAGAGTGGATTTGACACTCTGAAGTCATCAGAGCAGGGGATGGACTCCAGGGGACCAAGATCGACGAATTTACATGCCAGAGATCCATGAAAATCAAGAAGCTGAAGCTCAAATGGCCCGGAAAACATCCAGAATGCAAGATCACAGGGTTCCCACCATCCATTCGGCTCAAGTCTTCATGGCCTGAGGACTATAAATTAACCGTACACGTCGAATTTCAGCCATTGGATCCTAGTGGAAGTGGCTTAACGGACAGATCAGCCCTCAGAATCATGATTCTGGGCCCACCTGCTGTGCGGATGTGCTTCATCTTCGGTCCCTATGGGTTAAATGATATGACAGAATGGATGGACGGAGCAGATTTCATATATACATCATGATGGACCCCACATGGGGTTGGGCGTGCAAACAGTGCACATGCACTCGCAATACACCGGACCGGAGAAGTTCGGTCAGCAGCGCTGACCCATCTCTCCTTCTCTGTTTCAAACAGCAGATGCGTAGCAGCCGTCCGTTTTCGCGTATTGGGGCCCACAGATCAATCCTTTGGCAGATCTGAACTGTCCACTGATTCCATAGGGAGGACTTGACCCTCGCCTAGGTGACCGAATTGCAAGAGACATTGAGGATGGAATCTTAGAACTTCAAACGCAGGACAGACGGCGGAGCAAACCATTCTGTGGGCCACACCAAAATCAATCTGAAACCAGCCATTCCTTACTAATTTTTCGACGTGATTTCAACGGATGGTATGGATTCTCCATGTAACGTCTTCCTGGGGCCCACTGACCATCACAGCGCTTCGACAGAAGCTCCGTTCGCAAACAGAGCCTGCGGTCCTCTCTTGTGGGCCACCATCAGGGCCCATAGGTCTAATCTAGACCGTCCATCAGAAGTATACGGTCCATATTACCAGGACCTAGATGCCAGAATTTCAAAAAGACAGGAAGAGTGGGTTTTCTACCGTTCAAATGCAAAATGGACGAGTGCGTAGAAGAACTTGTGGGCCATGCTGAAATCAATCCAATCTCGTCAGTTCCAAATGGTTTTTCATTGTGAATTTACTGAACGGTGTGGATTTCTTCATCACCGTCAGTATTGGGCCCCACCAAGAACCAGCGCAAGAATTTGCGTAGCTTGGACCGTCCCAACGCTGTCCGTCCGCTGGGAGTTGAGGTGGCCCACCACGATCACCAAATGGATGATCCGAGACGTCCATCATGTCCAAGGGAGGGTTTCGACCAAAACTCAGTCAGTTTCATGCAACCATGCACAAGAACAAGATTGCAAAGCAAGGAAGAAGTTGCCACGTCTATTAGTGGTGTGGTCCACCCAGAATTCGAATCTACTTCAATCTTGGTAGAGTGGCCTAAATCGACACCATGAAACTAGTGGACATACCTGATTCTTCAACAAACACAGAATATGGACCTCACCAAGCATCAAACAACAAGATGGCTTCTCTCCTGCGCACGCAGTTTGCTGCGTAAAGAATTTCCGCACGAAGTCTCCTGTGTAAAGAAGGTCTGCGACTGACCTAGCATCTCCTTCCAGGCTCTATAAAAGGAGAAGAAAGAGAGAGGCAATCATCATCTGGGGCTGGACGTGAAGCACAGAAGGAGGGAGAGAGTGGAGTTGTTTTTTTCTCTTTATTTTTCTTTTGTTTATTTTATTTGAGGGATTTAGCCCATTAATGGCTGGCTAAACCTCTTAGCTAGGGCTAAGAGGTGAAGCTTGTAGCGTGATGGGAGAGACCTTACTTGTGCCTTTTGTCTAGACTGACTGGTGTTGAATTTAGTTTAAATTAAAGGAATATTTTTAGTCTTTAATGGTCTGTTGTGACTAAAATTACAATGGGTCTGAGATGGCTTTGCGTATTTCCTTTTCCTTTTGATGTTTATGATGTCAGGAAGCCCTGTTGTTCACTATAGTCTCCTGGGCATGGTCGGATGACGGTACCCTTCCTAAGCTTCATACATGTGATTGGTTGGTAATTAGTTTAATTCTGTTGTTTACTTTGTCTCTTGGGCATGGTTTGGTGATGGAATCCATTCTGATTCATATACCCTTCATCTCTTTGAAACTATATCAATGGCAGTTCAGTTAATTTCCATGATCCTTGAAGCAGGCATAAGATCTCCCTGATCTCTACAAGTGGATCCTCTGAATCCCTAGTTTTCTTTCCCTGAATTCCTTAAGTTTTAGATAATTATTTCGCAATTATTCCTTAAATTCTAGTTTATTTATATTTCATCTCATTCTAGTTCTAGTTCTAGTTAGTTTTATAAAACGTACAGGTTTCAGTCCCTTGGGATTCGACCTCGGTCTTACCGAGTTTATTACTACATCACAACCCTGCACTTGGGGTGTGAACACCTAACCCTAAATGTACAATCCCTAATCTTCCTATTTCCCCAAATTACCAAACCCTAGTTCTTCACACTCTTCAATTACACCCAAATCCTTACATTCCCTCCATCCAAAACCCTAATTCCTTTATCCTAGTACATAAACCCTAAAATCCTTTTATCCAATTTACCCCATTAACCATAATTCCAAGTTTTCCCCAATTTTCCTAAATTCTAATTTCATTCTAGGTAGTATCAGACATTCCCCTATGAAATTGGCTTAACCCTATGCTATTTGGATGTCCCTACAACCATTAGATCCTAATTTCTATTATTTAATGGTCCTGTAGGATGATACTTGGTAACCTAGGCTAGAATTATGCATGATCTTCTCTTGGGATTTTGATATTTGTGATGATGATAGCAAGTTTTGTGCTTGTTATTAATTAATTTAATTTTGTTAGTTGATCTCACACAATATTTGAGTTCATGCATTGGTCCTACATCACCAAGTGAAGCTTAAAATAAAAGAAAACAAGTATAACTTGAATCTTAAACCGGGATTTGAATTGTAAATCGTATGATTCATATAAAAAGGGATTTAAAGGTAGGATTCAAATCATTTTGCTTAAGATTCATCTCAAATCGTAAATCATAAATTGTATAATTTTGATAACACCAGTCATGAGACCCACATCATTTGCAATGAGAAATACATAATCAACATACAAGACCAAAAAACATATTTTGATGCCTCGGATCTTAAGATAAGCACACGGCTCCTTTGGGTTCTTAGTGAAATCAAACATACAAAATGCCTCATCAAACTGCAGACTTCAGCTCTTATATGCCTATATGAGGCCATATATAGATTTATGGAGCTTGCACACTTTAGAATCAAATCCAAGTTAGCAAAACCTCTCTAACTAGTCCATATAGATTTCCTCATCCAGGTAACCATTGAGGAAAGCAATGTTTATGTACATCTACCATATCTCAAAGTCCATGTGAGCAACAACGGCTAACAATACGCTAGTAGACTTCATCATGGAAACCAAGGCAAATGCCTCAGTCAATGCCCTCCTTCTGAATGTAGCCCTAAGCTACAAGCCTAGCCTCAAAAGTGCTTACCTTTCTATGCACATCATGTTGTCTCATGTAGATCCACCTTCATTGAATTGGCTCAATATTGTCAAGGCAATCTACATAGTTCCACACATGGTTGGAATGCATGGACTCTATCTCGGCATCTATAGCATTAACCCAGTGTCGTGCATCAATATCAACCATCACTTCATGATAAGAACTAGGATCATTCTCACACTTGTTAGGCACCAATAGAAACACTTCATTCAAAAAAGACAAATCTATATAGTTCCAGCATTGTCTTTGGCTACAATGTAAGACACTGTAGGCTCAAGATCAGGAATCAGCCTCTTTGGACTAGACGTCACAAGAATACTAGGAAAAATATCATCCAACATTTTGAAAAGGTCTACAGTGTGATCACCTTTATTATGACAAATGAAGTCTACTTCAAGGAAAATAGCATCCCTACTGACTATATTCTTTGTTCTTCAATATTGTAAAACTCGGTATCCTTTGGATTCCATGGGATATTCTATGAAAAAGCATTTAAGACTCCTAGATTCTAGTTTACTTTCGGTTCTATTTTCTTAACCATAGCAAGACAACCCCAAATCACCACATGATCTAACTTAATCTTTCAGCCAGTCCATAGTTCAAAGGGACCCTTAGGAGCTACTTTTGGTTTGAACCTTATTCAAGATATACGTCGCAGTTCAAGGGCTTAGCCCCAAAATGAAATAGGAAGAGTAGCTAAATTTATCATGGAATTCATCATGTCAAGAAAGATATGATTCCTCTTAGCAATGTCATTTCACTTAGGAGTGTAAGGAGTAGTTCATAGAGAGTTAGAGAGGTACAATAGCAACGATTTATCATTAAGAGACGTGTTCGAATCCTGCGACTCCCCCCACTCACCCTCGGTTATTAATCATTGATTAGGCTCATCCGAACCATCCACCCTCTCGTCAATCCCAAGATTGTTAGTCCATCGCAACCATGGTTAGAACCCAACAAGGCTAAACCCTCGGTTTTAAGAGACTCCTCTTCCAATTGTGCTACCTTAACCACAGTTACTTCCATTCTTCCGACCGCAAGGTCCCTCTCCAAACCTTTCCTCCATCCCATTTCCCTCGGCCCTTCTTGTCTTCCTCCCAATTCCCTCCAACCTTCACGACTCAATGTGGGTTGCAGTCCTTGCTCTCTAACCACACCTTCTGTCGTAAACTACTTGATTCCATCCTAGGGTAATGCCAGCCATCGTCTCAATTCCCCTCATGGGCACTTATTTTCACAGGCTCGATTTCAAAGGCTATTCCTACCGACATCTTCATTATCAACCTGCCTCCTATTCAATCTACACTATGATGCATGATGATGGAAACTATCCTAGGATGCAAGATGAGAGATCGATTACACATTAATTTCAGCAATCAATCATGTAAAATCAAGCATATCTTCATAATAGATTCAGAAATACAGATTTATAACATGAAGATCCTAGGTTTTCACATACACAGTGCACGAAAATATAAAATAATTCAACGGTGGCCCACTTGGAAGTAGGGTCTTCCAATCTAGCGTGGGTAGTGCAACAACCACGTGGATAGATAATGATGCAAGCAAAATTCTTATTTTGGAAAAGTTTCACAAAAATAAAAATAAAAAATTTCAGATTTCAATTAGGGTTTTGGATTCATGGATGGAAATTTAAGAATAGGGTTTTTAGGGATTCAAAGGATCTAGGGTTTAAAATGATGTAATGGAAAGGAAAAGCGGAAGACGAGAAGAAAAAGAAAAAGAATACCTTTCAAAGAAAAGAGAGGAAGTAAGAAGAAGAATATATTTCGAAGAAGAGGAAGAGGAAGAGGAAGGATGTACCTTGAGAAATCCACCACCAAACAAGCTTCTACCCTTCCATAATTCAATTGGAATGGAGGGTTTCTCACAAACCTTAGACCACAAGGAAGAAAATTCCTTTACGTAAGAGAGCTTCTCTTTTTCTTTCTTTCTCAATAACACCACTAGGGTTGGAACTCCACCCTCCATGTGGTTTAATAAATAAAAATTCGGAATTAAAAATTCAGCATAATTACAACTATGCCACTCACTTATGTGAAGTGGCCCATTGTCCAAAATAAGAAAACCAAAACCTTTATGATCAATCTCAACCATCAAATAAATCTTTTAATTTTTTTTTTAAAAAAAAAAAAACACACACACACACAGAAAGTAAGATCAAAGTCCAAGGGGCCCAGGTCTGCTGACCTGATGGCCTGATCGACACGAAATAGAAATCCTATGGCTAAAATGGTCTCCTAAGTAGCCCATATGCATCATCTTAAAGTAGGGTCTTCCTGATGCACATCCAATGCATGTGGGGTCTTCAAAATGTCCCAACGGGCCCCATCTGGAACTCATCTCCCATCCACAAAGAAAGTTGCGCTGATGTGGGTGGTCATCTCCACCTCTAGTACACCTGAGTAGGTCCTCTGATGTCCCCATCACACTATCACCCCTCCAACTCTCTAGAATTTTCTTAATTCTTCGGGATTTTTGGGGTCCGACACTTATTCTGTCAATCACAAGAACCCCCAACACATCATCGTGCGATGCGTACATGGAATTCAAGAGTTCCCTGGGAATGTCATTTGGAAATTCGGAGGAAGATTATGTAGTCTTGTTTCAGTTCATCAAGGAGCGGTGCATCAAAGCAGCTTCAGAAGCCAGGAAGACGCCCAAACCCCCTCGTGGCTAGAGAGAGCTGATGAACCTCGAGTCTGCAGTCAAGTATGAAGTGGGATCATCCTCTCACTCTTCTAAGAAAGGAAGAAGGGGTAAGTTAGTGGTCAAATGAAGATAATTTCCTAGAATGTTTTCCCTTTAAAAAATCCTAGAATGTTCAAGGCCTTGGCAAAGCCAACAAAAGGGCTAAGGTTAAGAAATTACTCTGTAAGTACAAAGCTCATATTGTTGTTATTCAGGAAACAAAGCTCTATTCAGCAAGTCACTTACATCTGGATTATATTTGGAGTTTTAGATTCAAAAATTGGCTTTTCTTAGATGTTATTAACTCCTCCAAGGGAATCCTCGTTGCCCGGGACACTAGTTCCTAGACAAAAGAAGATTCCCTCGTTGGAGCATTCATTGTTTCTATGGTTCTAAGAAATCGATCTTCTAGATTTAAATGGATTTTCTCTTCAGTTTATGGCCCTTCCAATGCTTACTTAAGGCATCTACTCTGGGATGACTTAAAACTCAATCAAAAACAAATGGCCTTATCCCTAGTGTATCGGAGGAGATTTCAACGTCATCCGCTTCTCCTTTGAGAACTCCAATGGTAGTTGCATAAATGGTGTACCTTAAAGGTCATTACATAAAGGTAACGGTGGCGACCGTTACACATTATAGGGTCAGACCGATGTAACAACCGTTATGGAAAAAAATGACCGGTAACTGCCGTTAACAACCTGTTACTCCCTTGTAAAGGCCATAACAACCTCATAATGGTCTGTTATGAGATAAATATAGGTTTTTCAAACTTTTTTTCAATGTTACAGGGCAGATACATGTTTTTCGAATTTTTTTCAATATATATATATAAAAGAGGTCGTAACAGTCGTTGCGACTCGTATTGTAGAGGTAATGGTGGTGGTCGTTACGGCCACCGTTACCATTACGGAATACCTTGGTTGCATATCGAGGAACATGCATCTTTTTTCGGAATGGATTGCCAACAATAATCTTATTGACCTTCCTCTCCTTGATGCAACATTTATTTGGACTAATGGGCAATCCCCCCAATCCTTTGTCAGTTGGACAGATTTCTCATTTCCCCCCTTGGCTTGAAGCTTTCCCTGTCGTGCTCCAGAGAGGTCTCCCAAGATCTGTCTCTAACCACTACACCATCCTTTTAGAGTTGGTTGAAGACAACTGGGGGCCTAAACCTTTCAGATTTGAACTCTATTGGCTTGAAATTGGAGGCTTTTTAGATGTGATCTCCAGTTGGTAGAGGTCCTTTTCGGTTTCGGGTAGCCCTATTTTTGTTTTGAGCAACAAACTTAAGTTGCTCAAAAAGCATCTCACCACTTCGAGAAAGGACTCCTAGGTAGATCCCAATGATTCAATCAATAACTTCACTCCATTCACCTTTTAAACTTGCAGGAAGAATCCCGACCTCTATCAAAGGAAGAACAATCCTAGAGGACTTCTCTCAAAGCGAAGTATAGCAGAATTGCCAAACAACAAGAAATCATATGGAGGCAAAGATCAAAGTCCCTCTGGCTCAAGGAAGGGGACAACAACACTCAATTCTTCCATGCTATTGCTAGTGCAAGGGCAAGATCCAATAAGATAAGTTCTGTTTCTAGCAATGGTTCCAAGATACAAGACCCATCTCAAGTATCGAATCTCATTGTCTCTTTTTACTTTTCTTTGTTAACTGTTGAACCTTGGTCTAGACCTTCTCTGGACAATATAGAATTCCCTCAAATCTTGGTTGATGAGGTTGTTGCCCTCGAGGCCCCTTTCTTTGAAGAAGGAATTAAATCGACTATCTTCTCTTGGTGGGGATGAGGCCCCTGGCCTATACAACTTTCCTATAACCTTCTTTCAAGTTTTTTGGCACAACATGAATACTGATTTGATCAATTTTATCCTCAACTTTCATAACATGGGCAATTTGTCTCAGGCAATGGGGGCCTTGTTCATTGCCTTAATCCCCAAGGTTGAGGGAGCGGCAGAGCTCGAAGACATTAGGCCTATTAGCTTACTTGGTGCTCCTTACAAAATTCTATTCCAAATATTGTCTTCTAGATTTTGACTTGTGCTCTCGAACATCATCTCCAAGGGCCAATGCTTTCCTAGCTAATAGGCATATTTTAGATTGTGTTATGCTCGCTCACTAGTGTATTGACTCCTGTCATAAAGACGGTTTGGGTGGCTTGGTCTTTAAATTAGATATTGAAAAGGCATTAGATCATGTTCATAGGGGATATATAGATTATCTACTTGTAATGTAAGGTTTGGTTTTGGTCAAAAATGGAGAGGCTAGATTCGATCATGTCTCTCTTCAGCTTTCCTCTGTTTTTTAGTGAATGGCTCCCCCAAAGGGTTTTTCAAATCGTCGAGGGGGCTTCATCAGGGAGACCCCCTCTCCCCCTTCCTTTTAATGTTGGTCTCTGGAGATCTCCAAGGGAGAGGTAGTTGGTTTCTTCCATGGATTCAAAGTCTCACTCCAGTCCTATTTCTCACATTCAATTCGAGGATGATACCCTCCTTTTTTCTGAAACTACATTTCAGGCAGTAGTTAATCTCAGAAAAGTTATTCACTGTTTTGAAGCTATATCTAGTCTTAAGGTTAATATATTCAAAAGTGAATTGCTAGGTATTAATATTCCCTCTTCCTTTCTTACTAGATTGGCAGAAGTTTTCGGTGGCAGGGCGGGCACATTCCCATCATCATACCTGGGTCTCCCTCTGTGCATTGGCAAACCTACCAATCATCTTTGGAACACTGTCACAGAAAGAAAGGATACTTTCTACCTAGCAAAGCCATTATGTCCTTAGTGGGTTGCCTAATTCTTCTAAAATCAGCCCTTTCTAACCTTGCCACCAACTTTCTATCCCTATTCAAATATCCTAAATCTATGCTAGCCAAGATTGAGAAACTCATAAGAGATTTTCTCTGGAATGGAAGCCTGGACAACCAAAAGTTCCACCTCCTTAGTTGGTCCGAAGTTTGCAAGTCTTATACGGGAGGAGGGGCGAGCATTAGGGTCCTTTCCGACATTAATCAAGCCTTTGGGGGGAAATGGCTTTAGCGTTTTGCCTCTGAAGCTTGCTGTAGGTGGAGAGAGGCTATGGCTCTCAAATATGGTACTGTGGAAGGGGGCTGGTTTACTAAAGCCTCCTCCATATACAGAGCCTCATCTGTTTGGAAGGCCATTTGCTCTGCTCAGTCTTTCTTTCGGTAAGGCCTCTCCTTCAGCCTAGGAAATGGCTCTCGAATTAGATTCCGGAAAGATTGTTGGATATCTAATGAGCCTTCCGCTGTCTCCTTCCTAGCTCTAGCTAGAATCTCCTCTGACATCTCTATCCCGGTCACTAATTGTTATTCCTCTGATGGTTCAGGGGCTTGGTGTCCTCCCTGCAAGAGAAACCTTTCCGACTTAAGAGGCCTCAGATCTTCTGGAAATTCTTCAGCTCCTGCAGGGCATTCAACCCACCTCTGATTCTGAAGACTCCCTCTGCTGAACTTGATCTTCTTCAGGGCAATTTCCCCCCAAATCTTTCTGAAAGCTCATCAGGGGTTGTCTCCCTCCACATCTCCCAGACTTCCCTTACTTCTTTTGGCATTATAGAGCTCCTCTGAAGGTCACAGCATTCATCTAAACACTAGTCAGAGGAAGGACGCTTACGATCAACAATTTCCGGAGAAGAGGAATGATTCTAGCCAACGTTTGCTCAATCTGTTGGCATCGGGCAAAGTCTGTAAATCACCTCTTCTTGCACTGTCCTTTTTCTACGAACATCCGGTACTCCATTCAGTGAAAATTCTATTTTCGTTGGGTCATGTCAAGGAACATTCCTGACATGATGCATGCTTGGCACAAGGTGAGCTTCGCTAAAGATTTAAGAACTATATGGAGTTTGCTAATGGCCTGCTTGTGGAATGTTTGGTAAGAACGTAACGCCCGATGCTTCAACAACTCCTCTCATGTCTCACTTCGTATAATCAGTCAAATAAAAGCTTGGCTCGGTATCAACATCCCTACGAACAACCCTATGATTTCCATAGTTCTGGATCATGGCTGAGTCATTGCTCCTTGTTGTTCTGGAGTTTGTTAGGGCAAACTTACCATCTGTCAGTTCTGAAGTTGTATAGTTTCTGTTTTTCTTTGTTTGTTTCCTTTAACTTTGCTTTAGGCTTTCTTTTTCTTGTTGTGGCTTCTCAGTTGTTGTTTTCCTTCCTTTTTATATATAATATAAGCACTCTTCAACAAAAAATAATAATAATAATAAATAAACCAATCTATTCATCAAGTGCGCCACATGCACGCACTAATCATTGAATGTGAACCATTGTCAAATTCTTTTACTATCCAATATTTTCATACATGTTTGGCCATTTATGAGTTGAAAAGGGTGAATATTTTGCCAAGTCAACATTTTGTAACAACTTGGGTGCATAAGTCACACACGTAGTTGTATCTAAACCAGTGTTCGAAATATCGGTATTGTGTTACATATCGCATTCTTGGGATACGGATACGTATCGGTTATCGCATGGGATATATCGGTTGTATCGTGTAATGTATCGCTGTTGTTGGAAACATGGGGAAACATTGGAAAATTGGTTGAATTTTTCAATGAAATTTTGGGGATTGTTAAAAAAGACATCAATACACACTTCTAAATCAAAACATTACAAAAAACAAGTACACATAATAGGTTTTCTTTTTACGGAGTCTTAATCTATGCGTTGTGTAACTGAATTGATGCAAGTATATTCAATGTCTATCCATATAATTTATAAATGTAAAAAGACGTGTGGAAACACAAGCAGCAATACATTCAAAAGCAAAAGAAGATCACTAGATTCGGTTACAGACATGTTTGATGTGATGTTTGAACACAGATTGCAAACAATTTGCAAGAAATTGGGAAATTTTGATTTATTTTTTTTCAATTTTTCGCAACTCAGCCCATCTCCTCCAAATCTCAAAATTGAAGCTCCCAATCCATGATTTTTCATGCAGAACATGAAAAATCATGAATTTGTAACAATTTGACACTAATTTAACATGATTTACAAAAAATAAGAGCATTAAATTCGGAAATGCTCACTAGATCAAACATGTGGGATATATCGCACTACTTGTGCGTTTCGTATTGCACTGGTGGGATACAAGATATATCGTGGGATATATCAGCCGATATGGTCGATATTTAAAATAGTGATCTAAACCACGCAAAACAGCATATAGCAAAAGTTGGTGCGGTAAATATTCATGTTTAATTTGGTATTGATCATAAAAAGTAAGACAAAAATGGAAATGCCAAAAATTAGGTGAATGAGAAATTCGGGTATGTTAAGGTCAAGTTTTTTAAAAAAAAAAAAAAAAAATGGAGTGAAAAAAAAAAATAGTTATATATATGCATATGTACGTATATATTATATATAAATTAGATTAAAATAGAAAAGTTTAATTAAAATAATTAGAATTTCTATATGTATAAAAAATAATGTTTATAGGAAGTAGAATAGTGTTCTTTTCTTCTCTTAAATATTTCCTTTCCAAGTAGTCATATAAATCAATCCATCTCTATTAAAAATTTCAGCTACTACCCAATTTATTCAATGGGTGACGACCACTAGTCGTCATCATGGTCATCATTAAAGCATTATCATGACTATATGAAACCTTTTCCACCATTCCACTCTATCAAGGGTGATGGGGACATTAAGCGCACATGCACGTCCCTACGCACATACACAAGGAGGAGGAGGGCCGCACCATTGATCTGGATCGATGACGACGTTCAGGGAGGGTCTCCTAGTTAGAGGACTGTGTTTTGGTTTGTTTAAGTGGACCTGATAGTCATGTGAATCCCACCATGGGTTCTCATAATCGTGGCCCACTAGTCTAGTTACTCTAGTACTTTGAGTTTTGCTTATTATAGTTATTAGGAATATCATGGACGGTTTAGATTGATTTGATTAGTTGCTATTTTTTATTACTTCGTCTCCAAGTAATAGGTTGCGCACACGGCGCAAGTTTTGGGGTAAAGGGTTTTATTATAAATAGGCACCCCTTGTAGTCTTTTTTATTCATGAAAGATTACTAAAATTTCTGCATTTTTCTGCTCTTCTAAATTTCTGAGTTGTGGAGATTCAATTGGGTGTGAAACTCTCCCTTCCTCAAAGGGCTGACTAGTGTGATGTGAAGTCACATTTATCCCGATTCGCCCCCACATTCTACCATCCATATTTCTCCTCCTACAATCATCTACGCTTCAAATCCATCCTCTATTGCAGTCATTTTTCACTCTACAGCAGATTTTCAGAATCTGGCCATACAAGAGGGCTGAAACTTCAGCAGAGCACCATGCACAGACCGTGCATCAGATCAGGCTGAAATTTGGAGGTTTTGTGGCCCACCCATGGCCGACCAAGGCCCAACTGGCCGTTTTCTAATTGGTGGGCCCTACACTCGCGCTGGCCTTCACCGATGTCCACACGTGTGACGCTTATCTGGTTTGTCTCTCATCTCTTTCACCCTAAATCCCTAACCCTAACCCTAAATTACTCAAATCCCCAATTTTATGCCCTTTCTTCAACCTTAGGGTTCCCCGAATTGAAATCTGTGAACCCCTTAGATTGGGGAATTATTTATGTGCATGTGTGGATGAATTTACCCTCCTTTAATTATTGTTTGGTTTATAATTTTGATTGATCCAACCTTGGCTTGTGTAGGCTTGAGCCTGCATAGGTTCCCCTTGATTGAATGCTTGAACTTTTGTATGGGATATGGAATTTTGTGTAATTGTTTCTGAACTAACGTGATCTAAAGCCTGAATATCTTGCACATCATATTTGAATTTCAGGTCCTGCATCAAAGGGCCATAACCTCAATTAGACCATCCTGTTGCCCTTTTAGAGCCTTCAACTTGTACCAACTCACTCGTAACCAGCGCGATTCTTGGTCCCCATTGCACATGACCAAACCATCTAAGTCTACTTTCCCTCATCTTGTTACCTATTGGTGCTACTCCTAAATTCCCTCGAATGTATACATTTCTAATTCTATCCTAGTCTTGCCACTCATCCATCTCAATTCTCAACATCCACATTTCAGCTACACTCATCCATGGACATATTGTTCCTTAACTACCCGACACTATCCCATAGAGGATGGGTAATCTTATAGTCATCCTATAAAATTTTTCTTTTTGTTTGAGTGGTACAAGATGATCACATAAAACTCCGGAGGCAACATCCTTCTATGGGCAACATCCTTCTCAATCTCTCCACAGTAATGAATTATTGTCCCGAGATATCAAAAGTGGTCATTTAGAGAAACTTATTGGTCGGCAATATTTACTAGTTCCGCATTCACACTCCTATTGTTACTAAAATTGCACCGTGTATACTCTTAGTCCGACTAATTTCAAATACTTTAGATTCTAAAACACCAATCCATAAATCTAGTTTTGTGTTTATGCCTTCCCTCATCTTGTTGATCAAAACTATGAAATCTTCAAACAACATATAGCATGGGATCTCTTCTACAAACAACATACACCACCAATCTCGGTTTTTTAAATTGTCCCTAAATTTTATTTTATTTTTTTAATAAAACGTGTTTTATTGGAGGGGAAAACGTGTTTAATTCAATTTGCCCTCAAAAAAATGCCTATCTTTTGAAATATAGGGGTTTTTAAACAACTAATCCATTATACAGGTATTTTTCAAAACTATGAAGTTTAAAAAGGAGTTTTGCTAACTAAGACCCCATTTCATTTTGATAATAGCATTTGACAAGAGAGAAGAAATATAATTCCTATAATTTTGTTTCAGTTAGAAGCATAGTAGACAGAGTATGTGGAGCAGCGGGGCATTGTAACTAACCTCTCCCATGGCAAGAACATCCAATGCATCCTTATACTTTTGTTTCTTTATCAGCTGTTTAGCATTTGCATGAAGCATCAAACCCATCATCACTCCCCTGTGAAATATTGGTCAACTTTCAGTACATTAGTTAGACATGCCATAAATAAAACCACCTGCTTTCAGAACAATAAATGATTGAGGGTTCAAGCCCATAGCTCACTGGTAGACTGTGCATTTCAATACTGAGGTCTCTAGTTCGAGCCCAGTTTAATATAGGACTGGTAAAATCATACCGCTGATCGTTCTCAGATCCCAACTGTACTTTCTGCCCACTCTGATCTTCAAGCTCTATATTGAAATCTTCCACTGGTAGTGAACCGGCTACATGCCTCTTGGCCAGCGCGTCAGCAGCAGCCCTGTTAATACCAATGTTTCATCAGGTTAAATTCTCCAAAAGAAACGGCACGTAAATAAAATTGGGTAACAAGATAAGGAAAAGTAGACTTAGATGGTTAAGCCATGTGCAAGGAGACAAAAAACTACAACAATTATGAGTGAGTTGGGTCAAGTTGAAGGCTCTAAAAGGGCAAGGGGAGGGCCCAAATGATGTTGGTGGAGGTGGTAAGAGGGCCCATGGTTTATTTGAGGATATGGTACATGAGGGGTGCCGTAATGGCCATTACCGGGCCATAAAGGCTATTACATAAAGATAACGGTGGCAAGCGTTACACATTACGGGGTCATAACGGTTGTTATGAAAAAAATCACTCGTAACAGCCATTACACCCCCCCAGAAAGGCCGTAGAGGTCCCATAACAGTCCATTACAGGGCAAATATAGGTTTTTTAAGGTTTTTTTTAAAAAAAAATTTCAATAATAATAATAATAAAGGAGAGAGAGAGAGAGAGAGAGAGAGAGAGAGAGAGAGAGAGAGTAATGGCTGTTACAGCCCGTATCGTAAATGTAACAGTGGTGGCCGTTACGGCCACTGTTACTGTTACGGAATACCTTGTACATGATAGAGTGGAATGGTCATAGTCAGATGAACTTCAGGTTTACATACATTGTTCCAGTTTTATTATTGGACTTCTTCAGTCCAGAATTCAAGCAGATTATATTTCTCTGTTTGAATAATTCTCTTAGTTTCAGACTTTCAGTGTGCCTCAATGAGATATTAAAAATGGTTTGACATGTTAATAGAGGAAATCAGTTCAAGATCTCATCTTTGCATCTGTTTACCAAGGTTGCATGTCAGGATCCATCCCATATTCCTATAGCTGATGGCAAGACAATGTGTTAGCTTGCACAAGTATGTTATGCAGTGTGGTCATTGAGCATAATATTTTTCATTGGCCTAAGAGTTAGCTGGTCAGCTGGATTCAAAGGTAGACTTCTGGTTCACTAAGTATTGTGCAATCTCTTATGCAAAGTGGGTGGAATGTCCACAGACCCATATCTTTTTATGGAAAGAATACCAATAGATGAGAATCAAAAGAGGAGAACAATGGTAGCTGTTATCTTTGTGAAGATATTTATTGCTGCATCCAGCCCACCTGTACACAGTTTGTGCATGAGGAAATCCAAGAATGAAACCCCACATGTTGTCCAACACTAACCCAGACCATAGGAAAGATCTGATTGGTCCACCGTCCATGTGCCCACAAATCCAATCATCATCATCATCCAAGGCTCATCCCAACTTTGACGTCAGCTGCCACAAATCCAATGGGATTCCCAAGACAATTTTCCAATTCAAACATGTGGCCTATAGATCCAATCAGATGCTTCTGATGATAAACCGATTGAACTTTGGAACCCACGAGTCCAACCATACCATTTGTAAAGACTTCCAATGTCTACACAGACCCTTCAGTTGAGTATTTTTATTACTTTGTAGTTTCCAAACTAACTCTGTATTAGTTTTCCTCTTTTTTTATTTAGAAATTGCTAAAAGTTTAGTTAGGTAAAATAGGAAAGTCATCGCAATGTTTAAGTTAAATTAGGAGAACCCATGTACAAGGGTTTATATAACCAACAGGGCCATACATGTGAGAAAGCTTCTGAATTTGGTTGTTGAAATTAGGCTCCATGAGTTTTTTTTTTTTTTTTTTTTACTACCTTTCTCTTATTCCTTCAACTGGAAAATAGCTTTCTTCAGATTTTTTTCTTTTTTTCTAGTGTTTGCTTCTAGAAGGCTGTTGGGAATACTTCCACAGTCCCTTTGACCTATTGATCTATCTTGTGTCAAGACAAGAAGAATTTTATCTCCAAAAATCTGGTTTGGAAAATTCAGATTCTTGTTCCTTTCAATTTTGCCTTGCTTTCATCTCCTTGCACCATCAACTTTTAGATTAGAGCAAGTCTGATGGGGGCATCATGCGCACACGCGCACGCACACGCACGCCGCCCCTTACGCACGTACGCCAGAAGGAGGACCCCACCGTCGATCTAGATCGATAACGACATCCAGAGAGGGCCTCCTAGTTAGGAGACGAGGTTTTGATTTAAAAGAGTGGGCCCAACTGTCAAGAAAAGCCCACCATGGGATTTCATGATCGTGGCCCACTAGTCGGATTGATTTCATATTTTAGGTTTTGCTTATTATTATTATTTAGAACATCATGAACGTTTTAGATTTCTTTGTTTGGTTTTTATTTTGGTTTACTTCATCGTCAAGTAATAGGTTGCACACATGGCGCGAGTTTTAGGGTGTAGGGTTTTCTTATAAATAGGCACCCCTTGTAACTTTTTTGAAGGATTAAAAATTAATAAAAATTCTGCGTTTTCCTACTTTTTGAGTTATGAAGCGTAATTAGGTGTGAAGCCCTTCCTTCATTAAAGGGTTAACTACCATGGTGTGAAGCAACATCTATCCTAATCCGCCCCAATCTTATACCATCCACCCTTCTCATCTCCCATAATCTTCTGCGTTATAAATTTGTCCCTTATTGCATCAAATTCTCTCTCTTCAACAGATTTTCAGAATCAAGTCCTGCAGGAGGGCTAAAACTTCGACGGAGCACTACGCATAAATCGTGCATCGGATCGAGCTGCAATTTGGGGGTTTTGGAGTCTATCCCTGGTTGACCAAGACCAAGGTGGCCTTTTTCTAAATAGTGGGCCTCACATATGTACGGCCGAGATCACACGCCCGTGTCTGGGCCATTGTTGTTGTTCACGTGTGCGGTACTTCTTTAGTTCGTCTCTCTCATCTCTTTCACTCCGCTTTCACCCAAAATCCCTAAACCTAATCCTAAATTATTTAAAAACTCAATTTCATGCCCTTTTTTTAATTTTAAAGTTTCCTGAATTGAAATTTGTGATCCCCTTGGATCGGGGAATTATTTTTGTGCATGTGTGGATGAATTTACCCTCATTTGATTCTTGTTTGGTCTATAATTTTGATTGATCTGGCTCTAGCATGTGTAGGCCTGGATCCGCATAAGATTCCCCTGGATTGAGTGTTTGCACTTTTATGTAGTATGTGAAAATTTGTGTAATTGGTTTTGAATTAACGTGATCTTAAGCCTGAAAATCTTGCACATCATACTTGAATTTCATGTCTTACATCAAAGTCCTATTCTTGGAACCGCATCCCCTATATGGCCCATAAACTCAATCAGACATCTCATCCCAAAACCAACATCCTATCCCTAGGCAGTCCCACAATCCTTATTCCTAACCTCTAGCCAGCCCTAAATCCAAGTGAGAACCTTGAACAATCCCAAAATCCAAGCCTAGACCCTGCACAGACTTCCCATTGAAATTTTAAACTCTAAAGAGCCTCCAAACCCAACTGTAAACTTTAAATTGTTCCTAAATCCCATTCCTAACCTGAACCCATCTCTAGAACCCCAAAAGAGTCCCAAATACAGCCTACTGTCAAAACAAAAACATTCCCAGCCCTACTTATCCTGATCCCTACTCATTCCCCAATCTGTCCACTTGCAGCCCCGAAATCAGTGCAAACACAAAGCTTATCACAGCTCCCAATTCAACCTGCAGAGACACTCCTAACTGCACCCAAGTCTGTCCCTTGTTCAACCTTATACCAGGCCCTACTGACCTAAAAAGCTGAAATGTGTTCATTCACCCCTCCTACTTATCCTATCATATTAATTTCTACTTTACCTTCATAGAGGTATTCTCCGGAGAACATTTAAATCATTCCAGTGGATACCTTCCAATCTCCTTATTGGATGATCTCATTGGAAATCATGTAAGGCTACCTATTTGATATAGCTATTTGTGCAGGTATTTTACGATAAAGAAGCAACTAACTCTTGTACAGACTGTGCACTCATAAACTAGAATTATACAATGTGCTATTCTCATGAGTCACTGCATTTATCCAAGTGACCCACAAGCAGCAAAAATCTCTATTTCGCTTGCCTCTATCCTGAACCAAACTGCCAGATAAACCAACCTTCAATTTAATGCACCATCTCCACACACTCAACCATAATCTGCCTTATTTGTCCACAATCTTCCTTTCCTTAATATTCAGCCCTAATTTAAGTCCCATCCTGGCGAATTATTAACTCAAAACAAATCCTAGACGGACCTTAATCAATCCCAAACTTTTTTTTATGCAGGGAGCATATTGGCTAAGTTAATCTCCACCGCTGATCTTCTGATTGCCCATGATCAAACATTCAAAAGGTCGTGTTTTCAACGCATTAAATGGGGATCACTGTCATTGACCCGGGAGGCCCAATACACATTTGGATCCGGAAAAAGACGAAGATTACTTGTTTAGATGAAGATCTACGCCTTTGACCCAAGAGGACAGATTCAAGATCTAGATTGTTTCAAGCTTTCGCCCAATTGGGCTCATCAAATCCGAGAATGGAGATCATCGTGACATAGGCCACAATCTCAATCGCATCAGGATTAAATTTCAGCCCCAATAGACCCTAGAATCAAAACCGATGGACCCTACAACCCAACCGTTTGTCCAAATCCCATTACTTATCTTGTGCCCACTTTTGGAGGATTAAAAGCGTCAAAATGACATGAAAATAGTTTCATTTGAAAGCTTATCGAGTCAGCTTTTCAACAAGCCAAAGAAAGCATGAATCCGACAACTTACGAAGAAGATATGGACGATTTAGTGAACGCCTATTAGGAGTACTGCGATTTCTGCAATCCTTTACCAACTAAAACTCTTTTGCTTATGCATTAGGTCTTATTGGATATTAAATTAAGTAGTTTATTCTCATTGGTTGAATGTTTTTTGTTACTTTCTTCCTATTGGTTTAGAAGAGCTGTACTTTATTGTGATTAGTGGAGGAGAAGTGGTGAATTAGTATTAGTTGGGTTTATTCATAAAAAAGCTCCCTTGCGTAAGAAGCTATAGTTGATTGTTTTATGAAAAACAATTAATGTGCACTTTTTTTGTGAGAGAGTGAGATTATCATTTGCTAAGTTGCTCATAGGGGTGCCGAAATCTTGCTCAATCAACGAATCACGCTATTGATTTATCCATCATCATGGTGTCTCATAACGGCCATTACAAGGCCATAAAGGTCGTTATGTAAAGGCAATGGTGGCAACTGTTACACGTAATGACCCGAAACGGCCGATACAGCCCTCGTAACGGCCCATTATGCCTACGTAAAAGCTGCAATGGCCCCGTAATGGTCCATTACGAGGCCAATATAAGATTTCGATTTTTTTTCAATTAAAAAAAAAAAAAAAGACCGTAATGGTCATTACAGCCCGTATTGTAAAGGTAACGGTGGTGGTTGTTACCACCGCTACCATTACGGAATGCCTTGTTTGTCATCAACCTATCACCATCATTCCTAACAATGGTTCATGTCATTCTAGACAATACAAACAACCGTCATAAAGTGGTTTCAAAGCAAAGTCAGAGCAACCAACTCAGGTACATATGTGCCATCTGTCATTGTCGCCATCATCACTGATTTCACCCATATTAACAAATATCTCCACCACCACCTCCATCGTTTTCCAAACCATTTAAACCAATCATCTACCCTAATGGATCAGACTTCAATCCAAAAGATGGTCCTGAAATATAAGCTAGAGATCCGGACCTTAGCAAAGGATCGATCTTTGACAAGGAGCCTAAAGAGATCAGCTCAATCATCACCAATTCCTACCACCTGTATAATATAAGCATCAACATTCACCTTCACCTCCCGCTACCATTATCGATGCCCCTCTGTCACTGACCTTGCACTTGTGTCTTCAAAATCAAATGATCGCTATGAGTGCATCATCATCACCTTCGTTCGAGATCTCCAAAGAAAACAAAACTCGAGGACAAGTTTTTCTCAACCTTGGGAGTTTGATGCAGGGAGCATCTGGGTTAAGTTAATTTACACCATTCACCTTCGTTCGGAGAGAGGAGAGCGAGTATGGAAGAGGAAGAAGAAGAGGAAGAGGGAGGTTGGACGGAATTTCAGTGTCGCTGTCATTAGGGAGATTCCACCTCTCCACTTTCTCTCTTCGTGGCCAACATCCCTTTTAGCTGCTCGGAAGGAGACATCAGACCTCGGTTCGAAAAGTTTGGAGAAGTTGCAAATGCATACATTCCTAGACTCTAAAACTCGGAGAGGAATAAGGGTTTCGGCGTCGTCAGATTCAAGCAGAGAGAGGTCGCTACTGCGGCCATGGCGACGCTCCAAGGGTGCAACCTGATGGGCCGAACCATCCTCATCCAACTCACGCATCAACAAAGGAACATTTGTCATTAGCACAACCCTGTCCCCAAATCACATATCCCGTCCCCTGTTTCAACCGGCCATCAAACCATCCCCGACCCTACTAGCAATAAATCCCTTGGACCTTCACAACACCTACCCATATGCTATGATCCCAACCACCCTCTCCCCAAATCCAATCAGGGGTCTCTCCCAATCCATGTTCCATCCTGGATCCCCAACCTTAGGAGGAAAGATCTAGCAAACACCATGATTGGAGAACATTTAGAGAAGGAAACTCGGTGGTCATTAACATCAGCTTCATTCATACACTTAGAGAACTAAACTCGGTGGCCGATGGGCTCGCCAAGCTGGCCAGCATGGGGGCTTTTGGACGTCGTCTTCCTTCAGCCAGCTGACCTCCCAAGATCCATTAGAGGCTCCATGTTTATGGATAGTGTTGGTCTGGGCCAGATTAGGCTCTTCAGGCCCAAAACTGAGATCGGATGATCAGTTTCTTTGCAGTCTCTGCCTTTGAGTCACGCTGGAGATGGATTCTGCCACTTTCAAGCCCATGGCCTCGTCGCTAGTACCATATCAAGCAATCTTCCCTGGGTTTCTCAGTTGCCTCCATGATTGCTAGCATTTCTCCTGCCTCTGTTATTGTGGGCTGGTTGGTTTCAGTTTTTGTAGATTTCTAGCTTGGGTAAAATCATTGGCCATTTCTTGCTGGTTTTGATGGCTTGTGGGCAGTTGTTATGTGGTTGCCAACTTTGCAGATATGTCGTTCGTCTCCCGGGCAGATTCAGCTACTGCTGATCTTGGGCAGCCTTGGGTCCATGTTCTTGTTTTGGTCCCCTTGGCAGCTCTTCCTCTGTTTCTTTGGGTGGATTGCCCCTAGTAGTGGACCGATTGTTATTTCTGGATCTTGGTCTCTATGGGAGGCCTATCGCCTCCTCTTCCTATTTTCTCACATTTTGCATTCCTTTTCCTTCTTTTATGTCAGTTAGGTAATATAATAGGCGTGGCCCGTTTTTCTTGTGGAGCCCACCCGAATAGCCAAATGTGTACATCCCTCCATTTTTTCAATGAATCATGGGCTCGGTCCCCATTTCTTAAAAATAAATAAATAAATAAAACCTTCATTCGAGCTTTTAGCCCACTTAGGCTCATCGAATCTAAGAAGAGAGATCATCATAAGGTGAGCTATGATCTCAAGCACATTAGGATCAAATTTAAGCCCCAACGGACCACAAATCAAACCAGTGGACCCCATAGCCCTACCATATGTCCAAATCCCGTTAGTTATCTCATGGCACACTTTTAGATGATCAAATAGCATCCATATGACATGAAATTAGTTTCATTTGAAAGTTTATGAAGTCGACTTTCCAATAAGCCAAAGAAACAAAGAGCCCAACCATAATGCGTTAATTAACTAACTCACCACCATTTCAAAATCAAGCATCCATCATCTTCTTTAGCCAAAAGATCTCCTAAACCAATTTGCGCAAACAAGGACACTAGAAACCATGGCAATAGTCAAAGTAAGAGAAACGACATGGACCCGCAGACCCTTCTAACTGCAAACAAACTAGCCTCCTTTTGGCATGGTAAAGAGGGCACACCCATTTGTGATGCCAACTTGTTTCCATGAGGATGACCCACTATACAATATCAATCTTTATTTCTCAGTCAGAGAGTCCTGAGTCTTCTGAATGTGTAATATCAAAAACAAGATATCTTTTTGAGGAACAATCAAAACCATGCTAAGTTTTTTTTTTCCTCTTTTTCTTTTTTGTGATAATGATACACAGCATCTACTTCATTTTCGGGTTATTTCCGCCGAACCTTATTATTATTATCAAAAGTGCAGCTAATTCCACTCGTGCCTCTACATGCACACACACATGCCAACATGTACCACGTGTGGGAGATCCAAGACTGAGGAATGTGGCACATGTTGGTGCAACTGCTTACATGCGTAATAGCAAAACTCTAGAATCAAACTCCAACAAACAAGTTCCTCAATTGCAAGAACAGGCACTCAAAATTGGTTTCTCATAAGCCTTAAAATAGCATGAACTCAATCATCAAGAGTCAAGATTGTACTCAAATATCTAGGCTGCGTTTGGATGTACAATTGAATTGACTTTGCACACATTCAATTCAATCAAGAAGGAGCAATAAAAATTCACCATGTTTCTTAGTATTTATAATGAGGAAGCAGACCTCAAATTTCAAATGGACTCCTTCCAAGTCCGATTAAATGGTGCAGCCCAATTATCGAGTCAATGAGATCTCAATACCCAAATTGAAAAAATTTAAAATACACACACACTCACAAGAACAATGGAGCAGAGAGACAGAGAACTTTCTTGATGCCAACCGAAAACTCACACTTAGAAAATAATTCAAAATCACTAACTCCTATACCACCACCCCTTTTCCCTTTTCTAGATCCTAACTAAGAGATTGATTTTAAATCAGTCACAATTTATTCTAAACCAATTTAATCTTCCTTAATATGGTAAAAGTCTAATAAAAAGCAAACACGGAAAGTAATTATATCTCTAAAACCAACCCATATCTCCAATCATACTAATTATATCGTCTTCATATCTTCACTCACATCAATCAAATCTTCAATCACATCTATAATCATCCCAAAAATCAGCAAATATTGGGCATACAGTGGGCTATCGGTCTACGTCATTGACAGGCCCTACAGTGGGCCAAGATGGGCTGTGGACCATAGTGCATCCTAACGCGCCCTTAGCCGAGAGTACCTACAGTGCGCTCAGTACAGCAACCCAACTGCTGATATGATGGGTCTCACAACGGATGGTCCATTGACGAAATAGCTCTGGGTTCGAAGCTCCTATCCATCGAATCATTGGCGTTTTTTGTTGAATGTGAACTGTTGCAGTACTTTATTTGCTCACACACTATTTACTGCACACATATGGAAGGGTAGTAATTGTCCTCATCTGGGAGATTTTGGTGCATGGGTCATGTAAAGTGGGTCCTATTGTATCAAAGGTTTGGATAGGTGAACCGTGGGGCCCACTTGTATAAACTGAAAACCTAAGCGTACTGTACAAACACTCTAGTATGATGCCTCTATATGAAAATTCAAGTAAATTCAACATAAAATAAGACCAACCAAACATCCAATTATAAAATTGCAATCCAAAATCTTGCCTGATCCTCGCAAGCCTGCGGGAACGCTCGGCCTCCGCCATTAGCTCGTCCTTCAACGCCTTTCCATGATCAGCGGCGACACGACTGGCCAGGATCTTGGAATTGTTCTTGAGGCCCAATTCAACCAAGTACTGAGTCACATCTCCATCCTTTAAGATCTTTCCGCCACAGATGAGATTGATGCAGTCGGGGCCGCAGTTCGATCGGTCTGCAATCGCTTGCCGAAGCATCGGGAGTGTCCAGGATTGTAATTGGACTTCTAGGATGCCAGACCAGGCTCCAGCTATCTTGACCTTCGATGTTTGGGAGTTGTTGGATGAAGGCTCTGATTCTTCCATGGAAGAGAGAGAGAGAGAGGGAAGGCTGGGAAGAGATCGAATTCAAGAAGACTGTTCGATTTTGGAGTCTGATGGAAAGACTGAGACGGGGATGAAAATTTTTATAAACATCGAGTATTTGATAGTCCGGCTGCGTAACGCTTGATACGCAGGCACCCAGAAATCGTACCCGATGCACAGACGTTAAACGTTAAGGGCCTGTTTGGCCAGGCAGATCCCACGGTATTAGGAGGGATGGGATTGGCAATATCCTGGAATAGGCATGACGAGCCAAACAGATCCGGTGAACTTGTCCTGGGATAGGAGCAATCCCATGGATCTTAAGACAATCCACTGACATCACCATCATTACCTTAAAATTGATCCTATTCGTTGGTCGGATGGATTGGAAGGTAAAATCCCGGGATACACAGGGCGTGCCAAACAGACCTAGGATATAAGCAATCCCATGGATCTTAATACAATCCACCGACACCACCATCGTTACCTTAAAATTGATCCCATCCCTCCTAATACCATAGGATCTGCCCGTCCAAACAGGCCCTAAACAGACTAAATTGTAGGACTTACTTTGGTTTAGACTCATCAGTCCAAAAATCTGATTGGGAGAATAATCCCAACGTCTGATTCATGGACACTTGTTTGCTGAAATGGGACCGTTGGATATTTTGATTTCAACCGTCCACAAATTAATCATGATACATTTAAACAGGGACTTACCATCGGTAGGGTGGGCCCCACATATACAAACTGATAAATCAAGTAGATCGAGTATACCGTGCCAGAGCGTGCACAAGTCAGCTAATGCACACGCATGTAGATACCCTGTCACAAGAACCAGATTTGTCCACTAATCAGGTGGGCCACAATTAAGTGAAGAAATGTACAGTTGTAAAAAAATCAGCCGAAGCTTTCTGACCCGTCGATTGGCTCATTTTATCATCTGGTAGTAACATATATATACTCTGTGGGTCAACCTGATGGATGGCCTGGATATTTCACGTGTACATTACGCTGGTATCGCGTCGTGAGAGGATTCGGTGATAACCCGGACTTACCCAAGATGGTGCGGCCCTTACCGTGGGGCCCATCTTGATGTATCTATTCTATATCCACACCGTCCATCAGTTTTCCAGATTATTTTAGGTAATGATACCAAAAATGAAGAAGATCCAAATCTCAGGTGTACCATACTTTAGAACTTTAGAAAACAGTCGTGATTAAATGACTACCATTAAAAACTTTTTAAAGCCACCTTAATGTTTCCTTAGTGTTTATTTTACATCCAATCTATTGATAAGGTCACAAAAACCTGGATGAAGAAAAAAAACAAATAACAAATATTATCTTGATCCAAAACTTTCGTGGCCCATTAATAATCAATCACCATTGTTTCCTATGCTATGGTTCACCTGATAATTGGATCTGCTTCATTTTTGGAATAATTCCCTAAAATGATATGTAAAATGGGCGGACGGTGTGGATTCAGAATACATGCATCAAGATGGGCCCCACGTTAACGGCCGCACCGCCTTTTGTGAGTCCGGGGTCGCACCAAATCCGCTCCATGTTGGCATAGGGCGCGACTTGGTGGTACCTCGGAGCAGAGTTGTGGGTGGTACCCTAACTGTGGGGCCCACATTGATATATGCATTACATATCTACGCTGTCCATACGTTTTTCTAACGTATTTCATACCGTGTTCCCAAAACTTAAGCAGATAAAAATCTCGAGTTGACCACACCAAAGGAAACATTGGTGATTGAATTCTCACCATTAAAAACTTCCTAGAGTCCAATATAATGTTTATTTTCCATCCAAGCTTTTTTATTAGTTCACGAAGACCTGGATGAAGGTAAAACACAAATATCAGCTCGATCTAAAACTTTGGTGGCTCATAAAAAGTTTTTAATAGTTATTCACTTCGGTTTCCTGTAGTATGGTCCACCTTAGACTTGTATATACTGCATTTTTTGCCTCAAGCCATAAATTGAGTTGACAAAACGGATGGATGGCGTAGATATACAACGCATACATCGAAGTGGAGCCCACGGTCAAGGTACCACCCATATCGCTGGTTCCGTAGTACAGCCCACTCGCGTCCGCTGGCACATGTGCTGCTCACTTATACACGCGTGTGGCTTAGGAAGGCTCCACCGTGTATACCGTCGGGTTCGAAAAGTCCAAGGAATTCGTCTTTGGAGAATACGAAAGATACTCGCGACTCACCTAGAGATGCCGCACGCATGTGCCAGATCCCAGGCTTTCGTCGGACGAGATCAACGTGTCCGGAAATCAACTCGTTGGGTTTATTATACAATACACAGTTAAGATCGCATGTTTATCTTCCACTTGGTCGCAATTTGGCCACTCGCATTCATGCGAGTAACTTGGAGCTGTTTTCCTAGCCCGTTGCTTACTTTCCCGGGAGATGATACGGTGGAGCCGAGGAACCGTAATATGATAGAGCCATCTCTCCACCAAAGACGTGGCCCGGTGACATGCACATCAATTCCGTCCATATGCAGGATCCTGAAATGAACGGTTTATTCCTTAAAATTCACTCTTATCAAATAATTATATTATCTAATCCGTATCCATTAAAGTGACGGTGGCAAACATAAACATTGAACGGTCAGGTTAGCAATAGAATAAACTGTAGAAAAAGTAAACGATAGGATTTTATTATTAGAATGTAAAAAATCCGTTGTGATGCAATTTATGAGTGGACCCGATCGATAAATATCCATTCCATGTATCCTGTGGAGAGATGGCACTACCATATTCCGGTTCTTCCGGTTGTACCATATCATCTGCCCCCTTTCTTTTCTTATCTTTTCTTTTTTATAAGGATTAAACGATTGTGTTCTTCACTTCCAGGACAACATTTTAAGCGGTGGCAACTCAGTCACCATGGCATTCAGAAAGTTAATCCAGACCGTTCCATACGTTGGGCATATATTAGATGGAGCATATCTCGAAAATTCTACTGGTTGAATGATTCTAAGCTACTGGTAGCCATCAATGGTCAGTCACAAGATAAAAGTCCACGGACCAAATTCAAAGTAAATAATCGTATGGTTGAGATCATCCGATCACTATAGTCTAATTTCTTTGCTCTGTACAAACTGGGGCCCACGATTTGGACGGATTGATCCATACCTTACGTGTACAGCAGTGGAGTTACCTCTGTTTGATGAACCGTAGGGCCGAGTACAACCGACTCAGTCCATCCTCCTTTACCTTTCGCGGACGTGCTTTTTGCTGCCTTCACGTCCAAGAAAAAGATGACGATTGCTCATGTGCGCCCGCCCCGGGGACTCTCCACAAGGGCAATGGAATTTGTGCTCTGCCATCATTCCTTTGACATGGACCGTTTGAATGGGAGCGGATGAGGTGTTACCCGGGCAACACTTTATTGGGTGTTACCCTTACTCTTTGGGGCCACCTTGATGAATTTGTTGTATATCCATGCCGTCCATCCGTTTTTTGCAGCTCATTTTAAGATGTTATACTAAAAATTCAACAGATCCAAATCTCCAGTGGAAAACCACTAGAAAAAGTGGTGATTGGCCATTAAAAACTTTTTGTAGGCTAGGAAAGTTTTGAATCAAGCTGATCTTTGTAATTTCTCTTCATCCGGCTGTTTGACCTTATCAATGGATTCGATGGAAAATAAACATTACTAATTTTCTTATGGTGGCTTAGGAAGTTTTTTTTTTTAGTGGCATTTAATAACCACTGTTATGAGGAGATATAAGCCCATATGAGGTTCGACGACAAAATGCTAGTCTGAGCCGACCCACTGCCATGGCGTCCGAGGCAAGACCCTTTCGGCCCGGTACGAACATCTCATGAAGAGTGTCACGGGAAGATCCGAGCATATGTATAGTCTGAGACGAGGAGAGTCGCTTCGGCTCGGACCCGTAAGATCGGATCGAATTCAAGGGTCGCTCGGATCTGGAAACCGCCCTTGAATAATTGCAAAGGCAGACGGCGGTTAGACGAGCCGAGCTGAGTAGATATTTGGAGGCAAATTTTCTATTTGATGTACATGAAAACTGCCATAACTGAACGTGGCCGATAACTTCGCTCGCAGATACACACTACATACCCAAACGCTGCGTGATCAGCAGATTGCGGGCAGTATCTCCATGAATCCCCTTGATCGTGCCGAGATTATCGGATGCAAACCATTCTACGGGCAAGTATAAATAACACACGACACTACGTCTACAGGGATGCAATAGCAAGTGCTCTCTCCTTTACTCTCTACCTAGACCCCAATTCCCTTGACCTGACTTAGGCATTGGAGGGTCTCCCGGCTTAGCCAGGATCACCTTTGCCAGTTTTTTTGGTGTAGGTTCCGGAGGCGATACATGAAGGTGTAGAAGACGAGGAAGGAGGGCCGACCAGATTTTGACATCAATATTTTTTGGCGCCGTCTGTGGGAATCAGAGACTAAAAGTCAGGTTCTCGTTTCCCATCTTCTAAGCAATGGCGAGAAAAAAGAAGGCTGCAGTTGTGAAAATGAAACCAAACGAACGAACTCGGTCATCATTGCCACTTCACGCCGAATCCGCATCAGGGCCTTCCCAACGTTCTCGCAATCGGTCCAGTAAATATCGTGCCATACAGAACGAAATTCAGGCCCTGCGTGATGAGATAAATAGGATGAAACAGCAGAGGGAGCCATAGTCACGCTCGATTCAGGAAAACTCCGTTCTTGAGCCGATGGGTTTATTCGTGGAGACCCGCTCTGTGCCGAGAAGCGTGAGACCTGAAGCTCTCCAACATTCGGGGGTGCCGCGTTCGGGTCAAAATCCTCCTGCGGCGCGTGCTGAATGATCCGCACCGAATGCCACTACTCGAGCCCCTACTACCATTCATTCAGCCACCTCTGCTCTGACACCCACGGATCTTCGCCATCAATTAGAACAGAGGAGAGAAAGAAGAACTCCGGAGATCGAGGACGCCCCAGAGGTCGTCGCGAAAAATAAAGATCCTTAGGAGGCACGATTTGCCGAACTTAACAACAAGTTCTTGACATTGGAGAAAAATCAACAACAATCGACAGTTCTTACTACGATCCAAACAATGATGAAAGAGACCGAGCCTCCATTCACCTCTGTCATTATGGCTAAGGTGATGTCACAGAGGTTTCGGATGCCTCCTATCATCCAGTATTAGGGATCTGGGGACCCATCCGAACATCTAGAAGCCTACCGATCGTGGATGCAAATTCAGACCGCAACAGACGCGATGATGTGTAGAGGATTTTTCATCACCCTTACTGGGTCCGCTCAGATTTGGTATCGTCAGCTTAAACTAAACTCCGTGGGCTCTTTCACGGAATTAAGTCGACTATTCCTTACACAGTTCATAAGCGGTAAGAGAAGTCAGAAATCAACACTCACTTGCTCAACATCAAGCAAGCTCCGAAAGAATCATTGAAAGACTACATTGCCCGTTTCAATGAATAAACATTGCAGGTCAAGATAGCTCTTGCTACCATTCTGAGTGGACTAAAGGAAGGAAAATTCGCTTTCTCCATCGGAAAGAATCTATCGAGAACGCTAGCAGACTTCATGGCGAAGGCTCAGAAGTACACCAATGCCGAGGAGTTCACTAATGCTCATAAAAGTACGCAAGTAACTGACCCGACAAACAAAGGGAAGAAGCCTAGGAATGAAAACTCCCAACCAAACGACAAAGGGGTGGATGACCGCACTTCCTGAGATCGTCGACCGCGGCACAAGCCAGAAGGAAAATTTTATTCTTATACTCCCCTTAATACGTCTGCCGAGCAAATTCTGCTGGATAACCGAGGAGACAGGCTACTTAATTGGCCAGTCTGCATGAGGGCTGACCCAGAGTATCGGGACAAGTGAAAATTCTGTCGCTTTCACCGGGATCACGGCCACAACACGGACAATTTGCGTGGACCTAAAAGACGAGATTGAATCCCTCATCCGTAAGGGACACCTACGTCGATACACTAAAAAAGAGAAGTCTGTTCGGAGAGAGGAACGACCACGAAAACAGCCGAACAACCCCCCAGAAGAATTCACTGAAATCCGTACTATCTTCGGGGGCTTAGCTGGGGGAGGGGATTCAAACAGGGCCCAAAAAGCTCATTCCCGGAGATCTGAGCCGGAACATTAAGTTCACCTAACAAAACGTCCTAGCAAGTTACTTCGAGTCACTCCATTCAGCCTGACTTTCACTGAAGATGATGCACGCGAGATCCAACATCCGCACGATGACACGCTAGTGGTCACGATGACCATAGCCAATCACAAGGTATATCGCATACTGGTCAACACCGGAAGTTCGGCCGATGTAATGTACTCTGAAGCGTTTGAAAAGATGAGAATTCCACAGTCACGATTTTGACCCTTGAATACTCCCCTACATGGCTTCGCTGGAGAGAGAGTAATCTCTGAAGGAGCCATTTTCCTCCCAGTAACAGCGGGAGAAGGGCAACATCAGGTCACACTCCTGGTAGACTTTTTGGTTGTCAATGTTCCTTCGGTCCATAATATAATTCTGGGTCGACTCTCCCTCAACGCAATGAGGGTAGTCGTCTCAACTTACCACTTGATGATGAAGTTTCCAGCTGAAGGTGGGATCGACTATCTCCGAGGCGACCAGCGTGAGGCTCGAAAGTGTTATGCGACAACAGTTAGAAAAGGAGCTGCCAAGCAGGCGTTCGTCGTGGACGCCTTGGATCCCTGAGGACCGACAGGAAGCTCATCAGTCGAAGATCTGAAAAAAGTGCCCCTCGATGAATCAGACCCGAGTAAAACAGTTCAGCTCGGGTCATCGTTGAATTCCGAACAGATGACCGCGTTGTTGGCATTCTTGAAGCAGCACCGAGATGTCTTCGCATGATCACACGCAGATATGTCAGGGATCTCTCCTGACGTGTTGGTGCACAGATTGAATGTGGATCCGGATCATAAGCCAGTGAAGTAAAAAAGAAGATCGTTTGATGCCGAACGATATGAAGCCATTGCCAAGGAGGTCTCTGTCCTGCTCAATGCGGGTTTCATAGAAGAGGTATTATACCCTAACTGGATAGCGAATGTTGTACTCGTTAAGAAATCCAATGGAAAGTGGCGAGTCTATGTAGATTACTTAGATCTGAATAAAGCATGCCTTAAGGACAGCTTCCCGTTACCTCGGATCGATCAACTGGTGGACAGCACGGCCGGACATGAGCTATTCTCCTTTTTGGACGCCTATTTCGGGTACAATCAGATCGCTATGTATCCCCATACAGGCAGAAGACTACCTTTGTCACGGACTCTACTGTTACCGGGTCATGCCATTCGGCTTGAAAAATACTGGGGCAACATATCAGAGGCTGGTAAATCAAATGTTTGCCAGGAAGATTGGGCGCACCATGGAAGTATACGTTGACGACATGCTAGTGAAGAGTACAAGGGCCTCCGACCACCTTGCCGACCTCGAAAAAACATTCAGCATCCTCCGAGAGTACCAGATGAAGCTGAATCCCGCTAAGTGTGCATTTGAAGTTGAATCAGGGAAGTTTCTTAGTTTTCAAGTTAGTCAACGAGGCATCGAGGCCAACTCGGATAAGATCAAGGCTCTCCTCGACATGAACTCACCTTGAACCGTTAAAGAAATACAGTGTCTCACGGGAAGAGTTGCAGCGCTCGGACGCTTCATATCTAGGGCTACAAACAAATGCCTTCCCTTCTTTCAGCAACTGAAGGGCCACAAGAAGGTGGAGTGGATACCGGAATGCGAGCAAGCCTTCCAGCAGTTGAAACAGTATTTGGTTTCGCCGCCTTTCTTATCTAAGCCTGAAGAAGGGGAGCTCTTGTTTCTCTACCTCGCAGTTTCGGCTTAGGCTGTCAGATCGGCCCTGATCAGAGAAGTCGGAAGCAGGCAATACTCTGTATATTATGTGAGCAAAGTCATGGTACCAGTGGAGACAAAATACCAATCCTTGGAAAAATTGGCTCTCTGCCTCGTCATCTCAGTTAGAAGATTGCGCCCATACTTCCAGGCCCATTTCATAGTTGTGTTGACCGACTCTCCTCTAAGGTAGGTTCTCCAGAGACCCGAAGTTTCAGGTCGGATGACCAAATGGGCTGTTGAGCTTGGAGAGTTTGACATTCAATTCCGTCCTAGGTCAGCAATTAAGGGTCAAGCTATAGCTGACTTCATCGCCGAGTTCACAATTCCGAGTGAGGAACAAATCAGTAAGGAAGTCGAGATGGCATCGCCCATCCCGTTGAGCGACCAAGAGGTAGTGTCGGATCTAAGATGGGTCCTTTATGTTGATGGGTCGTCCAACGTCAAAGGAGCGGGAGCCGGTGTCGTCCTGGTTGCACCCGATTCAACGACAATCCAATACGCAATTAGACTTGGGTTCAAAGCTTCTAACAACGAGGCTAAATATGAAGCATTGTTAGCTGGACTCAGGCTGGCGGCAAGCCTGGGTGTTCAGACTCTACAAGTCCATTGCGATTCGCAGCTGGTAGTAAATCACATCTCTTCGGAGTATAAAGCTAAAGAAGTCAGAATGATCGCTTACCTCGAAGAGGCGAGAAAACTGATCGAAAAATTCTGGAGTTACACCATCCGGCAGATCCCTAGAGCTGAGAACTCATTGAGCATCTGAGCATTGGCCTCTAAAGAAAAGATCCCGCATTTTGTTCCCGTCGAATTCATTGAGCATCCGAGCATTGGCCAGTCGGAGAAGGTCAATCATGTTCAATCCATTCCAAGTTGGATGGACCCGATTTTTAATTATCTATCGTCCTGCAAAATCCCCTCGGACAAGCTAGAGGTGAGGCGACTTAGGGTCAGAGTGGCTCGGTACGTCATAGTGGAAGAAGTGTTGTATAAGAAGGGGCATTCTCAGCCTTACCTTAGATGTTTCTAACCGGATGAGGCCGACTACGTGATTCGGGAGATTCACAGTGGAATCTACGGAAACCACTCTGGCAGTCGAGCCCTAGCCATGAAGATACTTCGTCAAGGGTATTTCTAGCCAACTCTTAAACAAGACTCGAAGGATTTTGTCCGAAAGTGTGACAAATGTCAATGTTTTACAGTCGTACCAAGATAACCAGCAGAAGAGATAACTCCCATGAGCGGGCCGTGGCCATTCGCCAAATAAGGGATCGACATCATTGGTCCTTTGCCTATAGGGAAGGGACAAGTCAAGTTTACCATAGTTACGGTCGACTACTTCACCAAGTGGGCCGAGGCCAAGCCTGTCGCAAAGATCACCAAGCAAAAAGTGATCGATTTTGTATGGAAAAATATCATCTGCTGGTTCGGAATCCCATGAACCATCGTATCTGATAATGGCCGACAATTCGATAATGACAAGTTTCGTGGTATATGTCAGAGACTTGATATCTTGAATGCTTATTCATCGCCTTAGCACCTGCAGTCAATGGACAGGTGGAAGCGGTCAACAAGATCATCAAGCACCATCTCGAAACAAAGATGTAAAGGGCAAAGGGTAACTGGGCCGAGGAGCTCCCCTTCGTCCTTTGGGCTTACAAGACCACAACCCAAACCTTAAAGGGTGAAACGCCGTTTTCATTATCATATGGCTCGGAAGCAATGGTGCCAGTCGAAATCGGACTCCCTACGGTGTGAGTGAGGAACTTCGAAGAGAATTAAAATTTCGAGCAGATCGCCGCTAATCTGGATTTACTCGAGGAAGTCAGAGATATTTCCAAGATCTGAGTAGCAGCTCAACATCAACAAGTAGCGCGTTTCTACAATTCGAAGGTCAAGGTCAGACGTTTCTGACCTGGGGACTTAGTCCTCCGTCGGGTCTTCCAGAACACGGCCGAACAAGGAGCAGGAGCACTCGAACCTAACTGGGAAGGACCATATCGCATGGTCAGATTTGCCAAACCAGGCTCATACCACTTGTAAGACCTTGAAGGCCATCAGCTCCCTCATCCTTGGAACGCTGAGCACCTGAAGATCTACTACCCATGACGAACTAGCTTTTAAGGCTCCTAATAATGTGTACGCCTCCAAGAGACTAGCCTTTAAGGCTTTTAATAAAAGTTCTAATTCTACTTCACGAATGTCTACTCAATTGCCTTACCGATACGGGCACGAACTTAATGGTCCGATCCCTTAAAGAAGGGGTCGGAACCTAATCCTACAAAGGTTCGACAAGGCATTCCCTTGAGGAAAAAAGTCTAATGATGACCCGACTCTCCAATGGAGAACTCGGCTCATCACACGACAGAATGGAAGGTCCTCGCCGGACAAGTGATGAGCCGAGTACCCTAAAAGATCAGACTCAACTAAAACTTGGGTCGAGCGGGCTCGGGGAACCAACTAAACGATACTGAAAGGGCCAGACCCGTAAAGAGGTCAGCTCGATAATATCCCAGAACAAATCAATGCAATGAAAAATACCCTTGAATACTCAAGAAATGTTTCTCATTTAGTAAATCCCTCTCGGAGGAGCAAAAAATACATCAACAAATTTTTTTTTAAAAGTAAAATAAACAATTAGGTCTTCACGCAGGAGGAGGCGCTTGGGAGTCGGGGGCTTGATCAGAGCGGACGACTTCAGTAGGGATGTCTTCAGGATTTTCAGGCAGTAGAGGATCAAGATCGAGGTCTGGGTATAAACCCAGGACTACTTCGATACAAGCATCGAAACCGCGATTGTAAAGCGTCGTAGCTTCGGCGTCCCTCTCTTTGGAGGTCTTGAAGTCTTTAATCGCGGTAGCAACTGCTGCTGCCAGAGAGACCTTATCCTTGGCCCGCTGAGCCTCCACAGCCTAAGCGATAGCTCGAATCCGCTCTTCAGCCGCCTCAGCTTTAGTGTGTTCCAAAGCCTCACCCAGCTGAGTGGTCTCCACAGCCAAGGAATCCGCGTGAGCTCTGGCGCGGGTCAGCTCGGTGGTCGTTGCATCACTACTGGCTTTGAGGTTATCCACCCTCTCTTGTAATAGCAGCTCCCTGGCCTCTAAGTCGACCACAACCCCCTGCAGCCGACTCCCTCTGGCCCTCTAGTCCGAAAGATGTCGACGCAGCTCACTCTGCTCGAACCTCAAGAGGGCGAATTCATCTCGTAAGGCCGTCATCTCAACCTTGAGGGCCTCATGCTCAATCTCCCTCCTCTGATGCTCCCACACTCTCTCCCGAACCAAAAGCAACTTCGAGACAGCTTGAATAGAAAATGAGAATCTAAGAAAATATATACAATAACAATACGAAGGAAAGAAAGGGTCCTCTCGGAGACGAACCGTGTAACATACGGCAGCTGTATCGTTCAGAAAGGAGCTGTCCGACTTGCTAAAGTTTCGAGCTATATCCTCCTCAGGGGCATGCTTGGTGGCCTACGAAGTCAAACAGGCCATATGGTAGCCCGATTCGAACCTCCCGCCACTCGTTCCCACCTGAGGTGAGACCACGGCCTCCTATGCCCCTACTCTACTACCGGTCGAGTTTTGACCCTCGGGGCAGACACCTCCCCCGACCTCGGGGGGGAAGCACGTTGTCAGCCATTCTAATGGCCTCCTCCCGTTCAGAAGAAGGGATAACATGGGAGGCTCGGGGGCTGCAGTAGGAGCCTCCGTGGTGGGGGGAATGGTGGTAGGAGAGGCAGGGCTCGAAACTGCTAGGGTACCGGCCATGGTCGTATGGGCAAGCACCGTGGGAGGAGCTACCACCGGGCCTCTAGTCGGATCGAAAAGCATCAGAAGCAGAGCTGTCGGAGGAGCTATGACTGTACTGGGAAGCACTGGAGTCAGCGCTGCACTCGACGCCTAAGGGTGATCAAGCACTACAAGTGTCGAATCGACGAGCCTCGGAGCGGGGGCTGCAATAACCTATGTGGTAGCAGATTCCCCTCGAGGGGGAACCTGCTTCTTCTGGGTAATCTTCACCCGGGGGGCATCCCTTAACAACTCCGTCGCTGATGGAACCGCCTTCCTCTTCCAAGAGCCAGACGCTTCGGCCATACCTGCAAGAGAAATGACAATGTCAGCGACTGAGTAGGCAAAGCTGGGCTCATCAGAAAGATTGAGACAACTTACTGAAAGATGTGAGTAAGGGCTGTGACTTGGAAAGCCCAGACCAATGAAGATTGGCCGCTATAATCAGGTCCGTCCAGGAGCGAAGCCCCTCCAATCATGCCCTCACCTTCGCGATGAGGTTCTTCTAAGCCGGGTTAAGGAGTGACAGTCCCTTCGAGAAACCTCCAAGAGGAAACGGAGAAGCTTTACTCTGACTGAAACAAATGAAAATAAGGGCAGTGATACAAATATAAATGGTGAAAGTCCAACTTAGTTTTATGAAGTGGGTCGGAACCCGTGTTGTTAAGGTTCCGAGCTCCGCCGCGGGAGCCTCCCATTCACCTGCCGCCTAGAACCATTTATTTTTTCAGTCCTTATTGGAGGACGACAGGTTCATCACCAGCCCCGACCCCTAGCTGCCTCGAGTCGCGAAGTAGTACCATGAGTCGTTGCTGTCGTGCTTGACCAGGTACTAACTCATCAGCTCTTCTAGGGTCAGCTCAGGGTTCCCGACTTGTCACCAGATGATGAATGCAGAGATCAGTACCCTCCAGGCGTTGGGAGTGAATTGCCCCGGAGCCAGCCCAAGGTAGGACGCAACCTTCCGAACGAAGGGGTGAAGTGGGAGCCGAAGTCCACACTACAATGCGCAGAGGAAGATTGCGACTTCCCCCTCAGCAGGAGCACCAGCCGTGTCTATAGGCCCAGGGGCCCTTATCTGAACGGAGTTCGGAATTTGAAATTCAGAACGGATCCAATCCATCTGAGATTCTGACAAAACAGAACCTCCCGGGACTACCTCCGTGGTGCGCCCACTCGCGAGCATTTCAGTGGTCTCAGCAGTGCTGACTTGGTGGGCTCAGGTGACCTTCTTTTTGCTGGGTTGCTTGGTCTTAACACTCGTCCCCTTATGTCTCTAAGGTGGGGGGTATAGTGGTACGGCTTCGCAGGGGCCTTTGAAAGCCCACTTCCGTCTTCAGAAGTCCTTGGCTCAGAGTCCTAACTATACTCACGCACCATTTCGAGGTCGAAAGACATTATGAAAAGAAGGATGAAGATTAAAGGAAGGGACTCACCGGACGACTACCGAAAATCGTCTTCTATTGGAAAAGGGTGATCGGTCAGAATCGCCCACTGAAAACGTCAAATTCTATCAGAATCGCCTTCTCCGGTATGCTCTTAAATCCACAATACAAATAACAGAGAAAATTTAAGGATCCTTTATATAAGTTACAAAGGATCTCTATATTAATGGCAAGCCATAATAGCCACACACTACGTGAAAAATGAAAAAAAATGACGGATTTAGAGACGGTTCTGGACCGTTTCTAAAATTGCTTGGTTTAAAGACACTTTAGAGACGGCCGTAAACCGTCTCTAAAATTAGGGACGACTCCTGACCGTCCATAATATTGTCTTTAAATGTTCTGCGTCCACAAATAATTTAAGACGGTCTTTGACCGTCTTATATACCTCATCTGAGACGGTCAGAGACCGTCCGCATTAGAAACTGTTTTTGACCGTCTTATAGTAGTCATCTGAGACAGTCACTGGCCGTCCGTATTAGAGACGGTCATTGGCCATCTTTTACTTGTAATCTGAGACTGTCAAAGACCGTCTCTATTAGAGACAGTCCTTAGCCGTCTTATTGCCCTGTAAAAAACCGTCTCTATTAGAGACTGTCAAAGACCGTCTCTATTAGACTGTCATAGACCGTCTTTATTAGAGACTGTCAATGACCGTCTCTATTAGAGACTGTTATTGACTGTCTCTATTAGAGACGGTCCTTAGCCGTCTTATTGCCCTGTCAAAAACCGTCTCTATTAGATACTGTCAAAGACTGTCTCTATTAGAGACTGTTACTGACTGTCTCTATTAGAGACGGTCCTTAGCCGTCTTCTAGGATCGTGGAAGACCGTCTGTATTAGAGACGGTCCTTAACCGTCTCTAATGCTCAAGTGAGACTTGAGCTTAGAAAAAATAATTAATAATATTTTTTTAAAAAAAAATGTGATTTTATAAAAATCTACATTTTGAAAAGAAAATTAAGAACTTTGAATAATGTTGATAACTTTGAAAAAAAAAAGATTTCAATAAAAAAATGATATTTTGAAAAAGAAAATATAAAAAATTAAACAAATTTGTGAAAAAATTGACAAATTGTAAAAAAAAAAATATTTTTTTTAAAAGAAAACTAGATTTTGTATTTTGACAAAAAAATTAAAAAGTTATATAACAAAAGTGAGATTTAAAAAATGATATTTTGAAAAAGAAAATTTAAAAAATTAAACAAAATTGTGAAAAAAATTAACAAATTGTAAAAAAATATATTTTTTAAAAAAAGAAAACTAGATTTTGTATTTTGACAAGAAAACTTAAAAAGTTATATAACAAAAGTGAGATTTTAAAAAAAGTGATATTTTGAAAAGGAAAATTTAAAAAATTAAACAAAATTGTGAAAAAATTGACAAATTGTAAAAAAATATATTTTTTAAAAAATAAAACTAAATTTTGTATTTTGACAAAAAAATTTGAAGAGTTAGATAACAAAAGTGAGATTTTGATGATGTGTTGTATATCCTTATTGCCCCTATGTTTCTCCAGCCCATTTTTGGACCGGGTATAAAAAATTGTGTATATTTAAATCTTAAGTGGACCACACCACTAGAAAGAATGATAATATAGTATCTCGCCATTAAAAATTATAAAGAGCCCATTGTAAGGTTTTAGTAATGTTTATTTGCAATCCAACTTGTTGGTAATGTAAAGAAGATCTAGATGATTGTAAACCACAAAGATTAAATTGATTCAAAACTTTTGTGGCCTTTAAAAGGTTTTTAATAATTATTCATCATTGTTTTGATTGGCATGACCCACCTGAGATTATTGAGTTCTTATGATTTGAAATCACATCCTAAAATATGATGGAAAAATATATGGACGGTGTCAATATACATAAAATATATCAAGGTGGGTCCTACACGGTTAGAGTAACACCCATGAAAGAGTTACCTAAATAGTGAAATGGTACTATAAGGTCACCTCATAGGAACTTCCCATGAGGTTAATCTGTGTGCGCCCCACCATGATGTATGTAGAACATCAACACCATGCATTTGATGTGTCCCCTTTAAGTCTAAAAATCTGTCGTATACGAAACTCAGGTAGGCCATAACATCTAAACTTATATCATATAACCTAACCTTAACCTAAACCTTAACTTATAACATAAAACCTAAATGTATTCTCAAATCCCTAAACCTAAACCTACACCTAATCCTAATCTCAACTCCCTAACCTAAACCTAAACCTAAACTTGAAAACCCAAACCTAAACCCGATCCCGAACCCGAACCCGATTTCCTAAACCTAAACCTTAACCTATTCTCAATTCCCTAAACCTATGGCTTATAACCTAAACCTAAACCTAAACCTAAACATAAACTTAAACCTATAACCTTAACCTAAACTAAAACCTATGACCCTATAACCTAAACTTATATCATATAACCTAACCTTTACCTAAACCTTAACCTATAACCTAAAACCTAAATGTATTCTCAAATCCCTAAACCTAAACCTACACCTAATCCTAATCTCAACTCCCTAACCTAAACCTAAACTTAAACTTGAAAACCCAAAACTAAACCCGATCCCGAACCCGAACCCAATTTCTTAAACCTAAACCTTAACCTATTCTCGATTTCCTAAACCTATAGCGTATAACTTAAACCTTAACCTAAACCTATAACCTTAACCAAAATCAAAACCTATGACCTAAAACCTAAATGTATTCTCAAATATCTAAACCTAAACCTACACCTAATCCTAATCTCAACTCCTTAACCTAAACCTAAACTCGAACCCGATTTCCTAAACTTAAACCTTAACCTATTCTCAATTCCCTAAACCTATAGCTTATAACCTAAAGCTAAACCTAAACCTTAACCTAAACCAAAACCTATGACCTAAAACCTAAATGTATTCTCAAATCTCTAAACCTAAACCTATACCTAATCCTAATCTCAACTCCTTAACCTAAACCTAAACTTAAACTTGAAAACCCAAATCTAAACCCGATCTCGAACCCGAACCCGATTTCCTAAACCTAAACCTTAACCTATTCACAGTTCCCTAAACCTATAGCTTATAACCTAAACCTAAACCTAAACCTAAACCTTAACCTAAACCTATAACCTTAACCAAAACCAAAACCTAAATGTATTCTCAAATCTCTAAACCTAAACCTACACCTAATCCTAATCTCAACTCCCTAACCTAAACCTAAACCTAAACTTGAAAACCCAAACCTAAAACCCGATCCCGAACCCGAACCCGATTTCCTAAACCTAAACCTTAACCTATTCTCAAATCCCTAAACCTAAACCTACACCTAAACCTAATCTAAACTCCCTAACCTAAACCTAAACCTAAACTTGAAAATACAAACCTAAACCCGATCCTGAACCCGAATTCCTAAACCTAAACCTTAACCTATTCTCAAATCCCTAAACGTAAACCTACACCTAATCCTAATCTCAACTTCCTAACCTAAACCTAAACCTAACTTGAAAACTCAAACCTAAACCCGATCACGAACTCGAAGCCGATTTCCTAAACCTAAACCTTAACCTATAACCTAGCTTAAACCTAAACCTATAACCTACACTTATAACCTAAACCTAAACCTAAGCCTAAAACCTATACCTATGACCTAAAACCTAAATGTATTATCAAATTCCTAAACCTAAACCTACACCTAATCCTAATCTCAACTCCCTAACCTAAACCTAAACCTAAACTTGAAAACCCAAACCTAAACCCGATCCCGACCCCGAACCCAATTTCCTAAACCTAAACCTTAACATAATATCAGTTCCCTAAACCTATAACCTTAAACCAAAACCTATGACCTAAAACCTTAACCTATAACCTAAATTTATAACCTATAATCAAACCTTAACCAATAACCTAAAACCTAAACCTAAACCTAAAACCTAAATGTATTTTCAAATCCCAAAACCTAAACCTACACCTAATCCTAATCTCAACTCCTTAACCTAAACCAAAACCTAAACTTGAAAACCCAAACCTAAACCCAATCCCGAACCCGATTTCCTAAACCTAAAACTTAACCTATTCTCAATTCCCTAAACCTATAGCTTATAACCTAAACCTAAACCTATAACCTTAACCTAAACCAAAACCTATGACCTAAAACCTTAACCTATAACCTATAACCTAAACTTATAACCTATAACCTAACCTTAACCTAAACTTAAAACCTAAATCTTAACCTAAAACCTAAACCTAAACCTAAAACCTAAATGTATTCTCAAATCCCTATACCTAAACCTACACCTAATCCTAATCTTAACTCCCTAACCTAAACCTAAACCTAAACTTGAAAATCCAAACCTAAACCCGATCCCGAACCTGAACCCGATTTCCTAAACCTAAACCTTAACCTATTCTCAATTCCCTAAACCTATAGCTTATAACCTAAACCTATAACCTTAATTTAAACCAAAACATATGACCTAAAACCTTAACCTATAACCTATAACTTAAACTTATAACCTATAACCTAAACTTAACCTAAGCTTAAAACCTAAACCTCAACTTATAACCTAAAACCTAAACCTAAACCTAAAGCCTAAATGTATTCTCAAATCACTAAACCTAAACCTACACCTAATCCTAATCTCAACTCCCTAACTTAAACCTAAACCTAAACTTGAAAACCCAAACCTAAACCCGATCCCGAACTTGAACCCAATTTTCTAAACCTAAACCTTAACCTATTTTTAATCCCCTAAACCTATAGCTTATAACCTAAACCTAAACCTATAGCTTATAACCTAAACCAAAACCTATGACCTAAAACCTTAACCTATAACCTATAACCTAAACTTATAACCTATAACCTAACCTTAACCTAAACCTAAACCTAAAACCTAAAACCTAAATGTATTCTCAAATCCCTAAACCTAAACCTACACCTAATCCTAATCTCAACTCCCTACCCTAAATCTAAACCTAAACTTGAAAACCCAAACCTAAACCCGATCCCAAACCCGAACCCGATTTCCTAAACCTAAACCTTAACCTATTCTCAATTCCCTAAACCTATAGCTTATAACCTAAACCTAAACCTATAACCTTAACCTAAACCAAAACCTATGACCTAAAACCTTAACCTATAACCTATATCCTAAACTTATAACCTATAACCTAACCTTAACCTAAACCTAAAACCTAAACCTAAAACCTAAATGTATTCTCAAATCCCTAAACTTAAACCTACTCCTAATCCTTATCTCAACTCCTTAACCTAAACCTAAACCTAAATTTGAAAACCCAAACATAAACTCGATCCCGAACCCAAACCTGATTTCCTAAACCTAAACGTTAACTAATTTTCAATTCCCTAAACCTATAGCTTATAACCTAAATATAAACCTTAACCTAAACCTATAACCTTAACCTAAACCAAAACCTATGACCTAAAACCTTAACCTATAACCTATAACCTAAACTTGTAACCTATAACTTAACCTTAACCTAAATGTAAAACCTAAACCTTAACTTATAACCTAAAACCTAAACCTAAGCCTAAGCCTAAAACCTAAATGTATTCTCAAATACCTAAACCTAAACCTACACCTAATCCTAATCTCAACTCCCTTACCTAAACCTAAACCTAAACTTGAAACCCAAACCTAAACCCGATCCCAATCCCGAACTCAAACCCGATTTCCTAAACCTAAACCTTAACCTAAACGTAAACCTAAACCTATAACCTATAACCTAAACCTAAACTTAAAACCAAAATGTATTCTCAAATCCCTAAACCTAAACATATAACCTACACATAATCCTAATCTTAACTCCCTAACCTAAACCTAAACCTAAACTTGAAAACTCAAACCTAAACCCGAACCCGAACCCGAACCCGAACCCGATTTCCTAAACCTAAACTTTAACCTATTCTCAATTCCCTAAACCTTAACCTATAACCTAACCTATAATCTAAACCTATAACCTTAACCTATAACCTCAAACCTAAACCTAAACCTATAACCTAAATGTATTCTCAAATCCCTAAGCCTAAACCTACACCTAATCCTAATCTCAACTCCCTAGCCTAAACCTAAACCTAAACTTGAAAACCCAAACCTAAACCCAATCCTGAACCCGAACCCGATTTCCTAAACCTAAACCTTAACCTATTCTCAATTCCCTAAACCGTAGCTTATAACCTAAACCTAAACTAAACCTATAACCTTAACCTAAACCAAAACCTATGACCTAAAAGCTTAACCTATAACCTATAACCTAAACTTATAACCTATAATCTAACCTTAACCTAAACCTAAACCTAAAACCTAAACCTTAACCTATAACCTAAACCCTAAACCTAAATGTATTCTCAAATCCCTAAACCTAAACCTACACCTAATCCTAATCTCCAACTCCTTAACCTAAACTTGAAAACCTAAACCAAAACCCGATCCCGAACCCGAACCCGATTTCCTAAACCTAAACGTTAACCAATTTTCAATTTCTTAAACCTATAGCTTATAACCTAAATCTAAACCTTAACCTAAACCTATAACCTTAACCTAAACCAAAACCTATGACCGAAAACCTTAACCTATAACCTATAACCTAAACTTGTAACCTATAACCTAACCTTAACCTAAACCTAAAACCTAAACCTTAACCTAAAACCTAAAACCTAAACCTAAGCCTAAGCCTAAGCTTAAGCCTAAAACCTAGATGTATTCTTAAATCCCTAAACCTAAACCTACACCTAATCCTAATCTCAACTCCCTAACCTAAACCTAAACCTAAACTTGAAACCCAAACCTAAACCCGATCCCGAACCTGAACCCTATTTCCTAAATCTAAACCTTACCTATTCTCAATTCCCTAAACCTATAACTTATAACCTAAACCTAAACCTAAACTTAAACCTATAACCTATAACCTAAACCTAAACTTAAAACCTAGATGTATTCTCAAATCCCTAAACCTAAACCTACACCTAATCCTAATCTCAACTCCCTAACCTAAACCTAAACCTAAACTTGAAAACCTAAACCTAAACCCGATCCCGAACCCGAACCCGATTTCCTAAACCTAAACCTTTACCTATTCTTAATTCCCTAAACTTATAACTTATAACCTAAACCTAAACCTAAACCTATAACCTAAATGTATTCTCAAATCCTTAAACCTAAACCTACACCTAATCCTAATCTCAACTCCCTAACCTAAACCTAAACCTAAACTTGAAAACCCAAACCTAAACTCGATTTCCTAAACCTAAACGTTAACCTATTCTCAATTCCACATCGTCTGTTAAATCCAATGTTTATTGTATTGGAATGGAATAAAAGATTGGCCTGAACCACCCAAAGACCTTCAAATTCGTATGTAGCCCACTGATTATTGGACTTAATTTTTTGGCCTCACATGATCATCATGGTGGAATGAACCTATTGTATGGGTTGAATGTGATGAATACACCATGAGAGCCTAAAAATGCTTTACATTGACACTTTCTAGGGGAAAATCAAAAGGAAAAAAAAAGGTATTTTGGTCAATTGATTCCCCTAAAAGCATATTCTAGTTCTTTGTATAAGTCATTGTTGGTAAAATCTTTCAACCTTGGAATTAATGGCATATTTTTTAATTCATTTATTTTATCCTTGTTGAATGATACATTTTGACTTTTTTTTTTTTTTCTCGTGTGCAGGATTTTAATTAATTGTGCCTAAATTTAGGCCTACAAGCACTTCAGCCTTTTGACGCCACTCGTGCTAGTAGGCCATAGAGGATTTGTTTTTTATTTATTTATTTTTATTCAAGACCATTTTCAATTTATTGTTGTAAATATTATATATATTTTTTATTATGAAGTAATATAAATTTTGTTTAATATTTAGTTTTAATTGTATTGCAACATTTTTTTATGCTTAAAATATTAAAAAATACAGGTTTCAATTGAATATATCAGATTTTTTATTATCAGGTCTTTCAGCATCAGGGACGGTCTAAGACCGTCCTATTTAAGTTCATCAGGGACGGTCCAAAACAGTCCTTTAAGGACTGTCTAAGACCGTCTCTTTTAGGTTTAATTAGAGACGGCTTATAACCGTCCTTTTTAGGGACGGTCCATGTCCGTCCTTTTATGGTTCATTAGAGACTGCCTATAGTAGTCTTTTTTATTGACGGTCATGGACCGTCCTTTTTACGAACGGTGTAGAACCGTCCTTTTTAGCTTCAAAATAGACATACTGTCTACCCTTATAGACGGTCTATAACCATCTTTCTTTAGAGACGGTCCATGACCGTCCTTCTTTAGAGATGGTTTATAGCCATCCTTTAAGTAATACGACGCCCCAAAATATGATGGCCCTTGCGACGGTCCAAGACCGCCCTTTATGGCCCTTTGAGATGGTTTTCAACCGTCCTTTTTTCGCTGTTTTGGCGTAGTGACAGCCGAATCGGCACGAGCCGATCTCCAAGCATACGTGGCCACACCTCGTTGGGGGAGGACTCAACCGACGATACGACTCTGACATTGGACAGCGTGCTTCGATATGCGAAGCGATGCCCGAGCAGAGGGAGTCGTCAAGTGCACGTCTCCTCAGACCTGCGTGGCGATCCCTCATAGGCTGGAAGGATATTCAGAATCATAACTGTTACCACGCGACCATCAAAGCGACTCGCACGTGCGTACTCTTAAGATGTGACGCTTCGAATTCGAAATTCATCGTTAATGCAGTATGGGTGGGATATCTCTTGCATGAGTACTCTCTGAGTCCGCAAGCATACTCGAAGAGTAGGGGGCTTTTATTATGGGGAGATCCAAGCCCATATGATGTTCGACGACAAAACGCTAGTCTGAGCCGACCCACTGCCATGACGTCCGAGGCAAGACCCTTCCAGCCTGATACGAACATCCCATGAAGAGTGTCACGGGAAGATCCGAGCATATGTATAGTCCGAGGCGAGGAGAGCCGCTTTGGCTCGGACCCGTAAGATCAGATTAGATTCGAGGGTTGCTCAGATCTGGGAACTGCCCTTGAATAATCGCAAAGGCAGACGGTGGTTGGACGAGCCGAGCTGAGCAGATATTTGGAGGCGAATATTCTATTTGACTTACATTGAAACTGCCATAACTGAACGTGGCCGATAACTTCGCTCGCAGATACGCACTATATGCCCGATACGCTGCGTGATCAGCAAATTACGGGCAGTATCTCCATGATCCGAGAATCCCCTTGATCGTGCCGAGATTATCGGATGCAGACCATTCTATAGGCAAGTATAAATAACACACGACACCATGTCTACAGGGACGTAATAGCAAGTGCTCTCTCCTCTACTCTCTATCTAGACCCTGATTCCCTTGACCTAACTTAGGCATCGGAGGGTCCCCCGGCTTAGCTGGGGTCACCTTTGCCAGTTCTCTTGGTGCAGTTTTCGGAGGCAATAAGTGAAGGTGGAGAAGACAAGGAAGGAGGGTCGACCAGATTTTGACATCAACAACGACCATTTCATGAGGTTTGGTCCACCTTAGATTTGGATATGCTTAATTATTTGGACATGTGGACATTAGGATCCTAAGTTGGATTTGACTCGAGGGCCGCTTGTCTCCACAGGTTGCCTATTTTGAGGGCTTTCGTGCTATGATTGATTGATAATGTTTGACCAAAGTCACCACTAACTAATTTCTGCGCTATGATTGATTGATAATGTTTGATCAGAGTCACCACTAACCAATTTCTACAGTCGGCTAGACCCTATAAAAATGTAAAGGTGGGGATCCAAAGATTTCCTACCTTAAGATAACTATTTGGTTATGCAATTGGGTATTCCAAGTAAGGAACCGCAGTTACAAAGAGAGAAGGTGTTAAGCATCCGCTCTACCCATACAAATGTACCGTATCTACTTCATAGGATCTTGATTGTTCGTGAGGGTTAGGATTCAACTCTCTTATATGTAGGTGTACAATGCTTATGACGCAATGTGAAATAATTGGCAAGTTTTTTGTTGGGAAGGAACTGATTAAATCAACAAGCCTCAAAGCATACTTCTGAGACAATTTGGTGCAAAGTGTGTTGAATGATAAAATGAATGTTATGATATGTAGATACTATAAACTACATGAAACTTGATTGAAAAATAGTTGGATGAGCGACAATGTCACAAGGATTGCACCAAGTGGCTTGGATTGAACTTGAATTGGCTTAAGAGGCTATTAGGGCTGAACTTGGGCAAGGCTCTCTTCCTAACTCTCACTCTCCTTGGTGGGGGATGGCTAAGGGGATTAAGATGCTTCTGGATTGGTAAGGAATGATTGTGGATGCTTAAAATGTGAAGGGAATGGGGTATTTATAGCCCTCTAGCTCGATTTTCTAGTAATTCATGCAAAGCTTGAGGTTAGAAATGATTTAGATGGTTGGGATTTGAGATTGTCATGTGGTAAGATCTCATGCGTTTGTTTGGATGGCATAAAGTGTAATTTTGTCTCAATGGAGGAGTATCGAAGTAACTTTCAGATTTTGCACATGCATGAAATAAGAAGGGAGGACAGCAACACACGAGTGAGCAGTTGGTCGAAGTACAGGCAGTGCTATGTGGCGAGCAGCACCCTAGGTGCCACTAGTCCTTTCTTTTTTTCTTCAGCTTCTGAGGGCGGTTCCTCAAGTACACATGGATAGCTTTAGCTCTCTGAATCCACCTTGTTGTCTCCCTTCTTCTTTGAATTGGGCTTTAGAATGGGCTTAGGCCAAAATGGGTTATGGGCTTGATTTGATAGGATGAGTTGATTGGGTACACTATATGGGCTGCCTAGTTGAGTTGACTTAGTGGGTTGACTCAAGGGTTGGCTATATAAGATAGGTTTTTCCTAGGGTTTGGATTTAGGACTAGGTTTAGGGTTCTGCTGGGTTACTAGGACTAAGTTAGTTGGGTTTTAGGGTTTTCAGAGTCCTAGGGTTTGGATTAGGTTTAAGGGTATGAATCATGGTTCGGATTAGGGTTAAGGGTATGGATCAAGGTTTGGCTTAGGGTTAAGGGTATGGATCATGGTTTCTGTTAAATCAAGCTTATCAGCTCGAGGTGGGGTGTCTACAGGACCGCATCCTAAAATGGGCTGGAATAACTGATGGATGACATAGATATAAAATACATCATCAATGTGGGCCCCATGGTAAGGGTAACACCCCCTAATTTACTCCTATTTGAATGGCTCATTCTGAAGTGTGTGTGTGTATATATATATATATATATATATATATATATATATATATATATATATATATATATATATATATATATATATTAGAATAAAGTAGTACAAAGTAGAGATGTAACCTGGCTTAGGTTCTACTTAAAACTTGACTAGTGCTCCCAAAAGTTTTTGTCGAGCTACGATGAATTTGGTTTTGGGCTCCATCTAAAAATCCCCAACCTAAACCCAATCCAAATACTAGCCTTATAGTATTATTATAGGGCTTTTTCCATGATCCCACATCATTTAGCGCATCAGTTAAAAACTAACTACTTATTGGACTTGTATGGATTGAGATTTATCTTAATAGTGTAATGTAATAAGCAATTATTACAAATTTCAATATTTGCCTTACTTTATGCATTTAAAATTTAAATTCCCTATTTGAAATTTGTAGGAAACAATTATAGATAGCCCGATGGCACAAAATATCTCGATTGGATATAACTTAATAAGTCCCTTCATAAAATTTTAAAAATGTTTTAGTGCTTCACAATTTCTAACCTCTGTAACACCCCGAATTTTTGCCAACATGGAGTTAGACGTCCTTAGGCAATGGGTCAACCATATCACTCTCATAGATCAATTCTAAAGCCTAGAAATTACTTTTCAACCCATTTCCTTCAAAATCGAACCTTTCCCTACCTCATTCTTCCAATTTCTCTAAGTACTTTCATATTAGACACGAACCCTCAATTTTAAATAGTAAAGAACACCAATCCTAAGGTATTAATGATGAAGAATAATACCAAAGCTAAAACTTACCGTGAATAGTAAATATATGTATAAATTAGACCTTTGACCATTTACATTATGGAATATTATGAAATAAATCGGTTAGTTGGATAGATTAGTGTCTCCTACCCCAAAATCATATGCTACATGATGCATAAAATCATTCCGGTTTACACATTGGCTCCGAAACTCCTTGAACGGAGTTGTGGGCCTATACACGCCAATATACTATGAACCAAGGGGGGAACCATACTTTTTTAGGGCCCCTAGGGCAGGGGGGACCCAGCCCATATGGTGGCCATTGCCGAATTAGAGTTTGGTCGGCGATGGCATCGCCGATTTCGAGATGCATTGCCGGTCAAACTGCTCGGTTGGGTCCAGGCTTTGGGCTGGAGGTATTTGGGGGTTAGGGTAGCCCCCCTAGGTGCGGGCCGTCCCTTAAAACCTCCCCGATTAGGTACTTCCTTCACAAAGTGACCCTCCAAGCTCTCTTTTCTCACCAAAATGCTTGATTTTTGGCAAAAACCACCCCTCCAACTCTTCCCTCTTTCGTTTCCAAACACCCTCGCTCCACCCTTCAAATCTCATCTCAAACAAAAATCAATAAAGGTTACTTCCTTTAGAAATCCAACGAGAATTAACTAGCGCTGCACTAGATGGCCTATGAAATTCTCACCAATCACTTTCAATATGATCTGCTAGAGTCAAAACGTATAGGATAGGTGACACTACAATACTGTAAAACCTAGGATCAAATTCTATTCCCGATTGCTCTTTGGAGCACCTTGGAAACTTTATATCGGATCTGAACCGTACATCGGAAGTCCGATTACCCCGAACTTAGACAATCCTGACCGCCTAGTTGGAGTTGACAATCATCTCAAAAATTAAGTCCAACTGATGTCCTGACGCTATTTTACTAAGTTAAGAGTGAAGAGTGTGAGAAATAAATATAATTTATGAAATCTGGCACGTTCGCTTGCGCGTTATTTTTAAGCGTTCTGATCGTTGAAATTCAATCAAATTTTACCCTCAGATCAGGAAATATTTCTCACTCAGGTCAGTATACTTGGAATCCCTGATCGAGTTCCCGTAACCGTTGAACTGAAACTGGTCCGCCACGGGCGATCTGAAAATCCGATCGGACTGAAAACTCTGCCTGACCTAGATCAAATGTCGGGGAGCTTAAGTCCGACCGCATTCAGTCAAAGGACCTCCAAAAGTGCTCCGTTGGATCAGAACAAGCCCATTTTGGTTATAAAATAAGTATACCTTGGCTCCAAGTATATTTTCATCGCTTTTGAACTTATAAAAAGGGATTAAACCCTTGCTCTTTCATTCCATATGAATTTTGGGGAGAGAAGAGAGAAAAGAGAGGGAGAGAGAGAGAAAGAGGGAGAGATTTGGAGCTCTTCCTCCATGGATTCATCCCTGTTGCTCCATGTGTCAAGCCATCCATCTATGTTGCTCTCTCAGCGCTTCCAACGCCGTTCTTAGGTAAGAAACCCTAACCCTAACCTGTTTTGAAGCTTAGACTAGCTGTAGAAGAGTTCTAGCTAACCTATTCCTTGCCATAGGTAGCGTATTTGCCGTTGACGAAGACTTATCGTCTGAATCAACTCCATTCGTAATTTCTGGTTTAAGGTGAGGATTTTAGATACTTTGATTGACTAATTTCAAAGCTTTCAATGTCGTTTAATAGTAAATTATTGATGAGAACGCCGTTTGACATGTACAACATGTTATCCGTTTTTTATTTCGTAAACGTACGGTAAATATGAGATTTAGGGTATTTTAGGTATTTGTAGAAAATACTATATACATCCGTATTTTGCAAAAATAATTGTCATGTTTATTTGTCGTGCTATTATACTGGTTATGCGTGCATGATCTGTTTGGCGAAGAGATTCGCCCTAATGCGCACTTTGGGTCGACATACACTATGTAGACTAAAGTGTGTTGACTAAGTGTTTGTTGAAATGCCTAAATCAATGTGATTTATGCCTGCCATATGTATTGAATGTAAGAACATGATTATTGTGTATTAGACATCTCTTTGTTATAAGGATTTGTCATATTATATGTTGAAATCAACACACGTCAAGTACGTTGAGGTTGTGTAGTCTAAGTGGTTGTATAAATGTTTGTATTAGTATGTATTAAGTAAATGGTGTTGTAAATTAGTTTTGAGAATGAATTCTCAATCCATATGATGTTGTACATGATTTTCTATATGCTTGCTATATGAATTGATTTCCTTATATGCATGGAATACATGTGTTGGGTGATTTGCTTACTTTGTATGCTATAACATGTGTTAACATGCTTGTGTTGTTGAACTTCAATTCCTTTACTCTCATATTATCACTGGTATGGATTACAAATGTTTGGAGCTATGCTTTAGTCCAGGCAGTCGGTAATGGATTGAATTTGTGGTCGGCTTCTATCTTCCACGGAGGACGTGTCGATGAACGCGAGTCGTGTTTGGAGTTGACGGCAGTGGTTAGGCCACACGAAGTATTTAATGCACTTCATGTCGCTCAGCTTGAGATGCGCTCGTACTAGTCGAGCCCGTCAAGTAACCCGACTGGCCATTGTATGTTCACCCTGTATGAGTCATAACTGCTTGAACCTAGGGTACTGAACTTACCATTGAAAACCCTGTCAACCATGGTACCTTGATCCATAAATACTCATGAGCCGGGCATGGTGGTATGGGACACCGTGGTCGAGCTGTCGGCCTACGCTGGGGCCACAAACCTCTACATAGTGACCAGTGAGCACCTTGACTCATGATCAGATTATGGTGGTATGGGACACTATATTCTCGTCGTCGGCCTATACTGATCAGGTGACGAGCCCTTTGTAGTGACTGCGAGCGTATTCTGAGTCTACGTGAGGGGCGACCCTTCCGTAGCGACAAGAATACAACTAGGCCTGTATTAATAAGGTGATGGGGGAGAGGAGCAACGAGTGCGTGCAACAGCCCTGGCAGCCCTTGCAGCGACCTAGAAAATATACCTTCGTCTGAGATTACTAGGAGTGACGACCCTAGACAGGATCCGTGTTGGGATTGATATAAGCAAAGTACCCTAGTTTCCTAATCCTGCTGCATGAAAAGGACTAATAATAACCTGGTAATCATTATCCATATCACATTGCATGTGCCTGGAAGATGTGGAGTACTGCGGGAAGAAAGCATGCCGCGGACGCAGATGGTGCCGTATGAGGGAGTATGTTAGTGAGGGCATCCATCATGTCATCTCATGCATGTATTAACAACAGTATCTAGGAATGTTTGATTGTTTGCTTTACTATTAACGCTTGATTGATTTGATAACATGCTAATCTTTGCTCTATTATCCCACTGAGTTGATCACTCACTCCCACGTTACGGGACGGTGTCGCGCATACCCACCAGTCCCTATTTTAGTTTCAGATGATGGCGCTGCTTGTGAAGTGGAGCCAGACTTGATGATGATGAGGATCCCTCCTTTATGCGTGTTCTAATCGACGGGATTACAGGGAGGTTGATTAGACACCATGACTCTTGTCATTTTTACATTTTTGGAGCACTCATGTATATTCTTTTGATCATTTTTGGAGTATACATGTATATATTTAACCTGGTAACATGTTCACACTCTGGAGACATACAACAGTTTATATATGTTATACATACTATCACAGTCTTTCACTCGCATAATTTAATTGTCTCTGGAGTATGATATGCTGTTTTGGCTTAGTCTTAATCTTGTTTAATGCCATTCTACAGACAACATGTATTTATCATTATCTATGTTGCATAAGTGATGTTTTGAAACTCGGGAGTGGAGTTTCTACTCGACCCCCGATTTTCGGGATGTTACAACCTCCTACCTATAATTTCAGTGTTTGGATGTCACCCATTGATAAATAATCACATCATAAGATCCAACTACCATACACAATTATATATCATGCATTGATTCCACATTTCAGAACTTCATAACGTACGAATAGTTGGATTTACTGCAACATTAACTGTCATACCCCAAACTCGAAAATCGGGCTTACAAAATTCTCGATCGTCGAATCCGACGTCGACAGCCTCCGTAGTACCCCATTCTCGGCTCCCAATGCCCATTCGCTAGGTTCCGATCCTGAGATGCTACGAGGAGGATTTTCAATAGTAGTTTGATTCGTAATAAGCATAACCAAAAGTATAACCCACAAACAACAACCAAAAACTCCATCACATTTCCATTATGATCAAAAACTTTATAAGTACAATGAGCAAAAAGGGAAATACAATGATAATGAACAAAAAGCTCTAAGATGATCTGTTATGCGCTCCTGCCTCAGCTCTGCTGCGGTCCAACGTCACCTGCAAGCAACGGTCATGCATAAGCTTATGAAAAGCTTAGAGGGTAGTGAAAGTATGTGTGCAAGGTAGTAATACAATTATGCAGTATCGGAGTAATGCAGAATATGCTAATGAATTTAAGAATACTATTAGCCGTAGTAAGGCCATGCGATGCAAAGCATGAATAATCTCAGTCATACTAAGGTCATGCGATGCAAGATGCAACTCAAGCATACGAATCCTTATCTAAGTCCACATATCAATACAGCTCAAATCTGGAATATCACCAGGGTCTAATACACTCTAAGATAGATTGTCACCCCATCGAGCGTAACAAGGTGAATGGAAAAGACCTCACTACCCGCCTGCCAATATCGAGCTCGGCTCGTCAATAGCAGACTCATTCCTCGAGCTGGTCAAACTCAGCCTAGCATTGCCCCTCCTCTCAGGCGGGTAAGGCCACACCTCCTTCCAACCGACCATTGCACAGTGAAAAGCGCAGCCTCTTGGTAATCGGCACTCGGCGCTCATGCACCCACTCGATTTAGACGTTGGAGCAACCTCTTGGTACCATAAGGGTTTAAGGACTTTCATCCAAGGATATTTATAGCATCCCATGTAGAACAAGATTTTCGATATCCAATCCTGCCAACCACGATATGCCTATGGTGGCTACGGCCCTGATGTTGATAGGGCGTATAGTACCATATCACATGATGTAAAATGCATGAATCCAGTTATGTAGTAATCCTGTGCGTACCGTGCTCTCATGTGGGCAACACCACCTACCCGGGAGCCCATAAACAATCTGCCCAAGGGCATGTGCTATGATCAATCACTCATCTCATCACAAGTATGCAGATGATGCGTATGGGCATGTATCATGATGTTACGTTGTTATATACTCATAATCGGAATCGGTAATCGAAATCGATCAATCACATACTGTGAATGGGGCCCACTTATTTGGGTTAACCCACGAAGAGAATGTGCCTAATAAGGCCTAAGGAAATGTCACAATGAGGACATCTAACCATCATTGCCCATTAATGTGGACATGTAACTAACATTGCTCCCAAAGAATGGCTTACATAAGGAACCCATATATAATGTAACGGTCACACATACATCACATTGGGCTTCGCTCATGGGCCTTACATACATCGCATCGGGCTGATTGAATGGACCAATCAAATGGGCCGATTCGAATGGGCTGATCCAAATGGGCCGACCAAGTGGACCGAATCAAATGGGCCAAGTCAATGGGCCGAATCGAATGGGCAGATCAAATGGGTCGAATCAATGGGCCGACCAAATGGGCCGAATACGCCTTACAAAGAGGGGCCTAACATACATCAAGTGGGTTGCGCCATCTACCCATTCATCTATCCTTTGGGATCATTTAAGAACATTTCAAATAAATTATAACGAAAGGTTGCACTCCAAAGAACAGTGGTGAAAATGATCTTCACCATCAAAATCCCCAAGGCCCCCTGCAACATTTATTTTCCATCCAATCTTGTTCATAAGGTCACTCAGACCTGGATTAAGAGATAAAACAAATTTCACGTTGATCCAGGACTTCTGTGATAACAAAGGGATTTCAATGGTAGACGTTCAATGTCCCACTGTTAACAGCAGTGGCCCACCTGATAAGTAGATCTATCTTATTTTGCCTCAAGCCATGAGATGAGCCTGCCAAAAGGATGGACGGTTGGACTAACTGTACATAGCAGGTGGGGTCCACGTTCACCAAATAGAGGAACAGTTTGGATGTCATATAAGTACCATGGAGAGCCTACCGTCCAACCATCTAGATAATGGGATACAAAACAAATATTATGGTGGGGCCAGTGGCTGGGACCCATGGTCCCTGCCCATTCCTCGTCCACGGCGCACCAGCGCCTGCGCATGCTGCTGACAGCAGTAATGCTTGCTGCAGCGGCATGCATCTCTCTTTTTTTTATTTGCTAAAGTTTTTCACATGTAGGGCCCACTTCTTAAGAATCCGCTCCATCCAATGGATTCTAGGCCTCAAAACACACCATATAAGTCCAATATACAACATGTTTGGTGTGTAGATACAACAAGGTGGGTCCTAATAGCTTTGAACGGTAGGAAACATAGTTTCCTATGGTATGACCCACTTGATTATCCGATTGGCCTCATTTTTTGGCTCAACGTCTAAAATGAGCCAAGGAACAGGATGGACGGTGTGGATGGGTCTCATGGACCCCACTGACCTCAGTGTTGAAATGAGGTATCTTTCACTCCTTGGCAGCCATCTATACTTGGAGTAATTGCCAAGACGTCAACGTTGAAATGAGGTATCTTTCACTCCGTCTACCATTTGAGCCGTGGATCTGGGTCCCACTGTCTAGACGGTCTGGATCTCACGTGGGACCCACAGAACTACTGACGTCAAAAGGGTGGATGGGTCCCACCATCTAGACGACTTGGATGTTGACACCAAGAGGTAGCACCCTGCTGCTGGCCGTCCACACATGGACAGCCTAGATATATATATATATATATATATATATATATATATATATATATATATATATATATATATATAAAATGGATGGATGGCATCTCCTGCTGATGGTTGGGCATGGCTGCTGATCAGCGCATGCCCACCCTTAAAATCTCAAAAAGGGTGGGTCCCACATGAGGGCCCCACATGTACAGGTAGGTTTATTTTATTTTATTATCATATACATATATATGTAATATTATATCATATTATATTGTATTATATAATATAATATTATAATATATACATCTAATATATAAATAAATTATATAATATATTTTATACCTAACGTCCAGCCATTGTCCAGCAAGCTAGATAGTGCTGGACAATGGACCTACATCATGGTGGTCCCATGCAATGGGCCGCTAGATTAGATCAAACTGATATTTATATCTCCCCTTCCATCTGGGCCGGTATGACTGTCCGGTCAAGCAGGCCCCGAATCGAGGTCAAGGCGGCCCACTAGATTTGGATGGCATGGGTAAAAAAATACACACATCATAGGTGGGCCATGATCATAGAAGGAGAGAGAGAGAGAGAGAGAGAGAGAGAGAGAGAGAGAGAGAGAGAGAGAGAGATCGGCGAGGATGGAGGGGCCCCGCCACTATGAGCCCCTCTTTGATACAAAGCCTACATCAAGGTGGGTCCCATCATAAATGGGCCCTCACATCACAAAAAGACAGAAATGGAGATCCAAGATCACCCACCATCTCCTTCTTGCTCCCTTGGCTTCCTTCGCACCTTGGCTTCGATCCTAACGGAGGATGATGGGGTTTGGATGGTTGAGATGGAAGATGGGAGGGTAAGAACTTGGGAAGCTCATACGTGGGATATTTTTGGTTGCTTGGAAGAGTGATTTGAGAAATGAGAGAGAGAGACTTGTAAAGGGAGAGAGAGAGGGATGGGTGATGGAGTGATGGATATGGTGAGTGATGGGTGTAAAAACTTTTTGGCTTTTGAGATAATTTGTGTAAGAAAGGTATGGGCTTGTGTAAGAACTTTTTGACTTTGGAGTTGCTTGGGAATGGGTGAAAGGTGATATGTACTTGACATGGTGGGATTGATTGATTGATGTGAAAATTCATAGAGATTCTCTTGGATTTTGCAATGCGCGACATTTTTCTCGAATCAAATGCGGGCCCACATCTCCTGGCTTGGGTATCGCCTCGGTGCGTGAGTCAGAGCATCGAAATTGCGGCGACGGAGCGGTCGCTAGAGTACAAATCTCAGGTTGAGTCGACTTGGGTTGACGGCGTGTGACTCAGGGTCGCGAGCAAATACCGGTTAAGGGTCGAAGGTTGCTGGAATTCGATTGGGAAGACCGTGGAAGCCTACGAAATAGTACGGTCTAGGATACGGGTCTTACATTAATAATTTAATACATATCAAAAATATGAATTATAAACAACTTCTAATTATAAAGCCCATTGTATGCAATCAGTTGGTTGGCCAAACAATTTTAGTCATCACATCCTCCACCACACATCCAATGGTTGCAACTGATTGATAAGTTACAATTTAAGCATGTCGATTACACCTTTTAAATAATAAACACACAATGTGTACTGAGCTTAGCTATAAAAATCTCATCAGCCTAAACATATAATCTAAACACAAATAAGAACATGCACCACTTAGAAATGAACCTACTTTTCTGGAACATAAGGTCATAACAGAGTAAAGTTATATAGGAAAAATTTCTAGTGATATCATCATTCTCAACAATCATGCCCAGAAATTTGGTACCCAACTACAAAGACTCCGATTAATAATTAGAGTAACTTTAAATCAGCAGCATCAAAAATTAAGCAGAGATAACTAGACCAAGAAATATATGGCTAATATTTAAAATATATAATTTCAAAAATGGTGTCCACTCAGATGGAGGCTACATAAGGCACAATATACATTTTCAAAATGAAATAAAAATGTAAAGTATTCTATTTTTGCTCAACATTTCTATAACATCATGGTGATGATGCATGCCAGTCTAAGCCTACCCATCTAAGATCTCAGTAGTACACGCATCGACAATATCGCATGCTTGGTGATCTAAAACACTGTCACAGATAGGAGTGAGTAGTTAACTTAATGGTTCCATTTTCCTAAGTTACGTATGTTATCAACATGATCAAGTGTAGGTAATGATAACATATCAATACAACAAATTCCTATCTAGTTATTAAGTACATGAATGACATGATATGCGAATACATGTTCACACAATCCAACACTCCTAATCAAAGTGACTTTAACGTCAATTTCTCACTAACGCCAACACTCACTCATTAAAAGTGACTTCTATGCCAATTTCTCACTAATGCCATGTAAGTACTATAATATGTAAAATACACTTTTCTTGTCGAATTTCATTTTGACAAAACAACTTATGAAGTGGCCTTCGAATGTGGATCAAGATGGAAAGTTCAAGCTCCACTATACTTCAAGTCAAGTACAAGATTAAGATGGAAAGTTCAAGTTTTACGTAGATCAAGATGGAAAGTTCTAGTTAAGTTCAAGTTCTACTGAAGTTCTAGTAGAAGATCAAGCTCCATCAAGAAATTCAAGCTCCACTGAAGAATCTAGTAGAAGAGCAAGCTCCATAAAGTTCAAGCATCTATTTTACTTCAAAGTTCAGTCATTTCAGGTATTATAAACCCCAGAAAGACATTAGGTTTAGGTACTTTCAAAATCTACTTAAAATGGGTTTTTATGCTTATGGTTTGCTAAGGTTCGGCTAGTCTAAGTTGTGGCTCAACTAGTCCTAGTTCAAGTCAAAGAAAAAATGGATTTTCTGTTACACCTTCGTCCAGTCGAGGAAGTTGCTCGACTCGTCGAAGGTGGGCCTTCGAGCAGTTGAGGGTTACTCGACTTGAAGTTCAGCAACTGAATCAATTCATATTTTATGTACCCTCGACCAGTTGAAGACCTTGCTCGACTAATCGAATAGGGCCCTCGACCAGTCAAGCAGGGCCTTCGACCAGTCAAAAATTTATTTAATCTTATTGTGCTTAAATTTTAAAATTTGTTGGAACAAAATCTGGTTTTTAGACAAGTCGAAGGCTATCTTAGATGAGTCAAAGAAACAACTTCTTTGCCTATAAATTGATGCTTTCTCTCAATCTGAAAATATAATTCAAGTCTATCGAATCCTTCTACAAGAGAGAAAGAAGTCTCTTTTATGCTCAAGCTATTGAATGGTATTTATTAAAATTTTTTAATAGCTTTTTGTTTAATTCTTTAATCTCATTCCATCAATTTTATATTATAAAGAGAGTAAATACTCTTCTTTTGAGATCTTAAAGGAATTCAAATAAGTAACTGTTGGTTTGAATCTATTTAAAATCAATTTAGAAACTTGAACCCTTATCTATATGACTGAACATTGAATGTTCTACATTCAAGAAAAGTGGTTCTACAGCTACATCGATAGATACATCTTCAAAGGAGAAGATAAGTATATATTTCTTTTGTATTTTGGTTTTATTGAGATAGCTATAAAATCTTATTTGTTTTTCCTAAGATAACTAGAAAATCTCAGTGATGGTTTTTTTTTTTTATATATTTTTAATAGCCCGTTAAAATCACAACTGTATCAGGTTTTAAGGTGTTCCTGTGAAAACCTTATCTATAGTGATAACCAATATCACGTAAATAATGATTATTGGGAGTGGAGTAGGTGTGCTATTTGAGAATAGCTGTTGACACATCGAACCACTATAATTCTTGGTGTTGTGGTGAATGCTTTTTATATTTATGTGGTGAATGGTTATAATCTCTTTAAGTTAAAATAGTGAATTCTTGTAATAGTTTAAGCTTTTATTGACTCTTTCTTAGTTTGGAATTTTGATTTTTACAAGTTTCATGAAATAAAGTTGTCATGCCTAAATTTGTTTGGGTGAAGGTTGTCCTACGAACCAGTTTGAATCAAAGTTTCAATACTAGTGCAATTAAGACCTCTGATTTTACTATTTTTGCACTTTATTTTATTATTTGGCATAGTCCTATTCCCCCCCCCCCCTCTAGGACTGGTCAAGCTCTCTTTTTCAAGTGGTATTAAAGCTAAGGTGCTCATTTTTTTTGGATTAAATTTCTTGAGTTCAAAGATCTAGAGCTTTATCATGTCAAATTTTGATAGTTTGTCTATTACTAGGCTACCACCTTTTAATGGCTCTGACTATTCATACTGGAAAGCTAGAATGAGGATTTTTGTAAAATCCTTAGATGAAAGTGTGTGATAAGTCACTTGTAACCCCCCGAATTTTCAGGACCTGAGTATATGACTCATTTCCCAAAAACTCGAGTCTTAACCTTAAAGGATGGTCAAATTAGAGTATATATTTTTTTTTCCTTTCATTAGAGTAAACAGATGAGCATAGAATGAAAAAGTAAGCATAAAAGAGAATTTTCAATTTCATTTAGAATATAGAAGAGGTTGCCCATAATGACTTGTACAAACTAATGCCTCTGAATTAAACAAGTATAAGATTTACAAGATTTAATACATGAAGAATAGCAAAAAATATATAAATGTAAGCTACAAGATCACGCAACTCCTTCAGACAAATACAGTCATGCATCTCTGGCGACCGTACCCTGTTCCTCATCAAATCTGAACATACATATCACTAAAGCCACCTATACTACCTGTACGGTTCTATATTTGATAGATAGTGGCCAACTCAGTGTGGATTTCCCTTAAGATTACACACTGCCGCATTGGGTAAGCATAGTTATAAAACAAAGCATATAAAACAATACATGATGCAGGTCTTATTAGATGCATGAATGTAAGAATGCAATCATCACCTTAGGGATGCTCATCTGTGCAGACAGTGGGCCGTCACTTATGCAATCATCGAACCTGAAAACATCATCCAGTCAGAATTATCAAACCTGGAAAACATCATCCAGTTGGAAAAATACGTATATCATGTACGATAGCAATAGATGTTGGTATGTCCCATGTATGCATGATTAACCAATCCATTATTAATCCAATTATAACCAGTAGGTTTACTAAGCTCAAAGGTCACTACGGGGAGCTCAGAGCCCAGCGTAAGCCGACAGCTCGAGCATAGGTCCCATACCACCATCCCCGGCTCATGAGGCTACCATCTTAGGATATTTAATGGAAACCTGTCTACTAGTGGCCAATCGTATTACAATATATAGGGCTTACCATCACATGGTTGCACAATATAAAACATCGAACCCATATAGGAAAAATATCAAAACAAAACCACGTAGGGTGAGTATCAAAATATGCCACATAGGGCCGATATCAAAACCATACGATAAAGACCATCCTTACAGAACCATTGGACATAACAACCCTAGATAGTAGGCCCACATCAATGATCCATTTAGACTACCATTCAATAACCATTAGATCGAAGGTCCATTGTAATCACTGTCAATCAAGTTACATCCTAAGTATGGGTGTACATTTATAAGTGGGAGTTTTCCACTAATGTACCATTTTAAAGTCCATAGCAATCCACAAATAATCTACAAGCATGAACAAATATACAGGATGAACATTAAGCATGTAACATAGCAAATTCAATTTTCACCGGCTAACACATGTGATTATAAAAAAAAGATGTCAATTATAAATTGAAATACAAACTATAACTTAAGCTAATGGGAAGATGGAAAGCTCAAGGAGAAGAATCATTACCTTATTTGTTCGCCTTCCAATGTTATTAGGAAGAGCGCATGCTCTTAGACTTAGATCCTATCACGAATTGTAAGTTGTATGGTTAGATTAAAGTTCTACAAACTATCTATGGCCAAGATTATAATCTAAGGTTTGGACAACTTAGGTTTAGGATTTCACCTTAGAGTCTAGGTCTCGGCTTAGGTCTTAGGATTTGAGCTTTAGCTGGTGGACAATTAATTAAAATGTTAATTTAATAGCTATAATATAACTATTAACATTAATGATTAATATTAGCTCATCATTATAATAATAATCGTTATAATGGTTGTACATGGTATGACCTGCTATCTAAGGTAATATTTTTGAGTAATGAATAGGATATGAATATCTAATAATCGTAACCTTATTTATAACGACTATTAGTAGCGTAGATAGTCTATTGATGGTTATTCATTCATAGTAGAAATATTAACCAGTCAATACTAAAATGATGATCCACAAGTTCATATTTAAATATGCCAACACTATCTAATATTCTTATAATGACTAATAATCTTTAAATAATTCAAGTAATAATAATAGAATATTTACTAATGATAATATAGTAAAGACTAATGCTAATAGTCATAGTTTGTATTAGTCACTCATATCCCAGGCCTTAAATAATCGACATCGTGTGGGGTTTATAAGGGCTCATTAATATGGGAAATTTGGGCCTCGAGTTTAGCCTTGCCTTAGGCCCAAACTGGACTTAATTTTGGGCTTGATTTTAGGCCTGGACTGGGGCTGACTTCAACTCAAATCCAGGACTGTTTCTAGCCCAAAATGTGGCTCATGATAGGGGCTGCCCATGGCCCTCATTACAGCCTAACTAAGGCTCATCTCGGCCCATAGAGCTAAGCCAGAACATGGTGTTGCCCACCCATTTTACAGGGTGTAGCCCACTAGAGTTTCAAATGTGGCCCACTGTATATATGGTGGGGCCCATGTGCGGCCCACTGGGATCTGGAATGTGGCCCACAGTGGTTTCCAAAATCCTGAAGTTGGGCTGGTTTTAGTCCAAGCCACAGCCCAACTGGAGCTTAGTTTCAGCACATCTCCAGGCCCAGATGAGGTCTGAACTTGGCCCATTGGACGTCCTAAAACTCAGCGCATAATGGTCTGGATCTGGCGTGATCTCAGATTGGATTTCCAGCCGGTTTTCAATGTGATATCTGACCTGGTTTCCAGCTATTTATAACCCAGAACTTCAGCTATTTGCAAGTCAGGATTTTAGCTGTTATCATGCTGATTTTTTTTTAGCTCCGATAACAACCCAACGGAGGACCATTTTTCAGTCCAAATTGCAGTCTTGCTGGGGGCCGTTTTCAGCTCCATATGTGGTCCATTTTACGGGCCATATTCAGCTCATTTCAAAGCTTAAATAGAACTCGTACTTAGCCTTTGTATGGCCCTGTTGGTGGGTGATGTAGAGCGGGTCGCGGACAATTTCATGGCTAAGATGGATCAGAAAAGGCACGGTCAGCGACAGAAGTGATCCGGACCATCGGACCTTAGATCGGGCGTATCTCACAATCCGGAATGAGTTATCCGACGTAAAATATATGATTTTGGGGTAGAACGAGCTACTTTAGCCAACCAACCCAGCTGCGCAGCCCGGATTTGTGAAAAACCCCCTGATCGACGGTCGTTTCCTCGTTTTAATTTTGTTTTTACTATAAATAGTAAGTTTTAGTTTGAGTATAACTTTTCATCCGTTGGGCTTTAGGAGTTGTGTCCAACATGAAAAGTGCTTAGGATAATTAGGAGAACGGTTTGTTGAAGCCAAATAGGACACTTACTATTTTTGGCCGAAAACCTTGCGCACTAGTAGACATCGTGACCGTCTATAAATAGTAAGTTTACTATTTATAGTAAGTTGCGAATTCTAGAAGTTTTAGTTGTAGTATGAGTCTGATTTCTTTCATGTTGCTTGGTTCCCTTATTTAAAGGGGTGTAAACTCGTTTTTAATTATTCATCAATCAATTTCGAATTTATTAGAATTATTTCTATTTTCCTGCTTTCTTTCCTCGTGGATTCGAGAAGTCTCTGTGAGGAGTCCAGAGAAGCTCCGTGGATTCGGAGTAGTTATCCTTGAGGAAGACGGTGATCGACTTCATCACGTTCATCCCTGTGTCAATTTGGTATCAGAGAGAGGTTTTCCCTCGGGCCGATGGCAAACAACGAAGGTATTAATCAAAATCCCGTGGACGATGATCCAGGGATTCGTTATCTTTCGGAAAGAATGGAAGCTTTCCATCGAGAGAGTCAGTTGACCATGCAAGGGCTGCAGGCAACCCTCGACCGTCTTGCGGATGCGCTACTTCCGCCCCGAGCCCTAGGCGGTGCTCCACCACCTATGGTCGCGCCACCACCCGTGGTTGCTGTACGACGTGACCCTGATTATCACAGAGCACTACCAGCGGTAAATCGTAGGGCTACACCAGATGATTCTAGTTCCAGCGACGAGGACATTAATGAGGTTTTTGATCGACGACCAGTCCATGGAGGCGATCGTCTAGATCGTGCTGAAAGAGACTATCGAGGTAAGGCTGAACTTCCTAGTTTTAACGGTTTATTACGTATCGAAGATTTTCTCGATTGGCTAGCCGAAGTAGAGAGATATTTCGATTATATGGATGTGCCAGACCATAAAAGGGTGAAGTTGGTAGCGTTTAAATTGAAATCTGGTGCTTCTGCATGGTGGGAACAATTGCAACTCTCACGAGCCCGCCAAAACAAGGCGCCCATCGCCTCATGGCCTCAAATGAGACGTCTTCTTCGTTCACGATTTCTCCCTAGTGATTATGAGCAGATATTATTCCAGCAATACCAGAATTGCCGATAAGGAAATCGAACTGTTACAGATTACACTGAAGAATTCCAGCGGTTGGCTACACGAAACGATTTGTCAGAATCTGAGTCACAGAAAGTGGCACGATTTATAGGTGGGTTACGACCGGTAATTCAGGATCGAGTTCAGATGTACCCAGTCGGGACAGTAGATGAAGCAGTTCAATTGGCAGGAAGGGCAGAAACACAGCTTGCAAGAGCTCCTGCTCGTTCCTATCCTTCAAATCGACCCCCTATGACAGGTCCCACACAAGATCCAGTGCTAGCTCGAGGAAAAGATCCGGTAGGAGAACGTCCTCAACCTCCTCCACCCGCGAACCGTGATACGGGGAGCGGACCATCCAGACCTCAACGGGTAGCACCCACCACAGCGGGCCCGAGTAGGATTCTGAATCCTTATGCTCGGCCAAGGCCGAACAATTGTTACCGCTGTGGCCAACCGGGCCACTTATCAAACACTTGTCCTCAACGTCCGGCAGCGCACTTGACTATAAACGAAGGGGGCACTGAAGATGAGGCCGTGGAAGAGGATCATGGCTTTGATGAATATAAACAAATCACTGAAGAAATAGCAGGTGGCGATGAAGTAACAGGCGAAGATCGTGGCGAATCTCTCGTTGTGAGGCGACTACTGTATACCCCACGAAAGGAATTACATCCACAACGGCACAATATATTTCGTACTCGGTGCACTGTCAGCGGAAAGGTCTGTGATGTGATCATAGACAGTGGTAGCAGCGAGAACATCGTCTCAAGAGTGATGGTGGATAAGTTGCAGCTACCAACGACGAAACATCCTTCCCCGTACTCAATAGGCTGGATAAAAAAAGTGAACGAGACCAAGGTAACTGAACAATGCACTATCTCGTTTTCAATTGGTAAACATTATAAGGATCAGATACTTTGTGACGTGGTTGACATGGAAGCCTGCCATATGCTACTCGGTCGACCCTGGCAGTCGGACCGTGATGCGACCCATCGGGGGCGAGACAATGTCTACATATTCATCAAGGATAGTCGAAAAATAATCCTTGCGCCTATGGCACCAGAGAACCACCCTGAAGCCTCTAAAGTGGAGGGGAGTTCTCTCTTGACCATTCGGGATTTCATAGAGGAGTCCAAGGAAACCGGCGAGGTATATGCCGTAGTGGTGAAGGGCGAGAAGGAGGAACCCTCAAACATCCCTCCAAGCTTAAGACTGTTACTAAACGAATTCAAAGAAGTCTGGCCTGAAGATTTACCTGATGGATTGCCCCCCATGAGAGACATCCAACATCACATAGACCTCATTCCTAGGGCTAGTCTGCCCAATCGCCCTCATTATCGGATGAGTCCGAAGGAGTGTGAGATACTTCAGGGGCAAGTGGAGGAATTGATCCGTAAGGGTCTATTGAGAGAGAGCATGAGCCCATGTGCTGTACCAGCATTATTAACGCCAAAAAAAGATGGAAGCTGGTGCATGTGTGTCGACAGCCGAGTAATTAACAAAATTACTATTAAATATCGGTTTCCAATACCACGGTTGGACGACATGCTCGATATGTTAGAAGGGGCTAAAGTGTTCTCTAAACTCGATCTAAAGAGTGGGTACCATCAGATTCGTATTCGACCCGGCGATGAATGGAAAACGGCATTCAAGACAAAGGAAGGGTTATATGAGTGGCTAGTCATGCCTTTCGGCCTATCGAACGCACCAAGTACTTTTATGCGTTTGATGAATCAAGTTTTAAAACCGTTCACTGGCCGATTTGTGGTAGTATATTTTGATGACATATTGATATATAGCCAGGATGAGGCGGAGCATAAGAAACATCTCAGGCAGGTGCTACAGGTCCTACAAGATAACAAGTTGTACCTCAACTTGAAAAAGTGTAGTTTTTTAACTAACAGCCTGTTGTTTTTAGGATTTGTTGTAACGTCCACAGGAATTCGGGTGGACGATGAAAAGGTGCGAGCTATTAGGGAATGGCCGATCCCGACAAACATTCATGAGGTGAGGAGTTTTCACGGACTGGCGACTTTCTATCGTCGATTTGTGCGAGATTTTAGCACCATAGTCGCGCCAATAACGGACTGCATGAAAAAAGGGCCGTTCCAGTGGACCGATAAAGCTGATAAGAGCTTTCATGAGATCAAGCATCGTTTGTCTACAACACCGATCTTGGTGCTTCCTAATTTTGATAAATTATTTGAGGTGGAGTGTGACGCTTCATATGTCGGAATAGGAGGAGTATTATCACAGGAAGGCAGGCCGGTAGCCTTCTATAGCGAGAAGCTCAGTGAAGCCCGAAAGAAGTGGCCGACTTACGAGCTTGAGTTGTACGCAGTTGTTCAGGCGCTGCGACATTGGCGGCATTATCTGATTCAGAGGGAGTTTGTTCTGTACACCGACCATCAGGCATTAAAGTTTATTAATAGTCAGACTAACGTGAATCGTGTGCATGCTAGATGGGTTGCATTTTTACAGGAATTTACGTTTGTTCTGAAGCATAAGTCAGGTCAGCAGAATAAGGTGGCTGATGCACTTAGCCGTCGTGCGTCACTACTTGTTACGGTGAGCAATGAGGTGGTCGGCTTTGACTGTCTCAAGGAGCTATATGCCGAGGATGAAGACTTCAAAGATTCTTGGTTGAAGTGCCAAGAAGGTCACCCCAGTGACTTTCATATACAGGATGGTTTTCTCTTCAAAGGGAATCGATTGTGCATCCCCCAAAGTTCTCTAAGGGAGCAGATTATTCAGGAACTACATGGAGGTGGCCTCGGTGGACACCTTGGGCGAGACAAGACGAGAGCTCTTGTGGAAGAGCGGTATTACTGGCCGCAATTAGTACGTGATGTGGGAAGAGCCGTACAACGTTGTCATACTTGTCAGACCTCCAAGGGACAATCTCAGAATACGGGCCTCTACACCCCGTTACCTGTGCCTGACGGTCCTTGGGAGGATTTATCAATGGACTTCGTACTTGGTCTTCCACGAACACAGCGCGGCATGGATTCGGTGTTTGTAGTGGTTGATCGTTTCTCCAAGATGGTGCACTTTATCCCATGCAAGAAGACCCTTGATGCAACACATGTGGCGAATTTATTCTTCAGGGAGGTCGTACGGCTACACGGGGTCCCTAAGACCATTACTTCTGATCGTGACACGAAGTTCATTAGCCACTTTTGGCGGACTTTGTGGACTCGATTCGATACACGACTTCAATTCAGCAGTGCGTACCACCCACAAACTGATGGGCAGACCGAAGTTGTGAATCGTACTTTGGGAAACCTCCTTCGATGTATTTCAGGAGAGAAACCGAAGCAGTGGGATTTGGCCTTGTCTCAAGCGGAGTTTGCATTCAACAACATGGTGAACCGCTCGACAGGAAAATCTCCGTTCCAGGTTATTTACGGACGAGTACCTCGCAACACACTAGACTTGGTCCCTCTGCCCAAGCTCCCAGGCATGAGTATTGCAGCAGAACATATGGCAGACAGGATCATGGGTATTCATGCGGAGGTGCAGACTAAGCTACATGCCTCGAACGAAAAGTACAAGGAACAAGCGGACAAGCATTGTCGACAAAAGGTGTTCGAGGTGGGCGACCAGGTAATGGTCCATTTGCGAAAAGAAAGATTTTCGACCGGGATGTACAACAATCTGAAGAATAAGAAGATTAGACCGGTACCGATCATCCGAAAGATCAATGACAATGCTTATGTTGTTGATCTTCCAGATGACATGGCGATCTCACGGACTTTCAACGTTGCGGACCTGACCGAGTATCATGAACCAGCGCAGGAGGAGAACTCGAGGACGAGTTCTTTTCAAGTGGAGGGGACTGATGTAGAGCGGGTCGCGGACAATTTCATGGCTAAGATGGATCAGAAAAGGCACGGTCGGCGACAGAAGTGATCCGGACCATCGGACCTTAGATCGGGCGTATCTCACAATCTGGAATGAGTTATCCGACGTAAAATATATGATTTTGGGGTAGAACGAGCTACTTTAGCCAACCAACCCAGCTGCGCATCCCGGATTTGCGAAAAACCCCCTGATCGACGGTCGTTTCCTCGTTTTAATTTTATTTTTACTATAAATAGTAAGTTTTAGTTTGAGTATAACTTTTCATCCGTTGGGCTTTAGGAGTTGTGTCCAACATGAAAAGTGCTTAGGATAATTAGGAGAACGGTTTGTTAAAGCCAAATAGGACACTTACTATTTTTGGCCAAAAACCTTGCGCACTAGTAGACATCGTGACCGTCTATAAATAGTAAGTTTACTATTTATAGTAAGTTGCGAATTCTAGAAGTTTTAGTTGTAGTATGAGTCTGATTTCTTTCATGTTGCTTGGTTCCCTTATTTAAAGGGGTGTAAACTCGTTTTTAATTATTCATCAATCAATTTCGAATTTATTAGAATTATTTCTATTTTCCTGCTTTCTTTCCTCGTGGATTCGAGAAGTCTCTGTGAGGAGTCCAGAGAAGCTCCGTGGATTCGGAGTAGTTATCCTTGAGGAAGACGGTGATCGACCTCATCACGTTCATCCCTGCGTCAGTGGGATACTTACAGTCTAAATCAAATCCCTGTTAGGGGACTTCTTTCAACTTTAATGAGACCTGATGGAGTCTTTGTTTTATTTGGAGTTCCAAGAGGAGGTGGAGAGAAGGGTTACCTGACTCGATCCAACCCAGCCCAGACTCAGACTAAGCTGGCAGTTTATGATCGTTCGGTGAAGGGAGTGGATGCTAGCTAACTTGATTGGAGTTCCATTTTAACAGTCTCGACCAGCTCCGAGATGATCAGTTGATCGGGTGAGATTCAAAAGGCCCATCTGATGGACACTTAGTGGCCACACAACTCAACGGTGGCAGCTTTTTGACAAAGAAGAAGACCCATCGTCAATGGTGGATCACCACTTGACAAGTTTTTCTTCAAGGTGGCACCTTAGGGTGGTTGGGATTCATGCACAGGAGCTTAGGGATGCCCTAAGTTGAAGCTCCAAGAAGGTTTGGCTGGTGGTTCGGATGAAGAAGAGAAACGACTATTTTCTAGGATTTTTGTAAGAAGGGGAGAGAAACCTAGCTACAGTCCGATCCATCTCTCCCTTATAGCAGTTCCAATGTTCCTAGGACCGTTAGATGAGGATGGAAGGCCAGGATTATATTCTGCTGTCTGGTTTTCTAGAAAACAGCAGGCGAAAGGGCGGTTTTAGTGCCAATTTCCCATAGAGAACCCTAACTCATGTGAATGGTGAATGGGTGGTTAAGATTGTCCCATTTGGGACGATCGAGATGAGCCATTACTAGCTCACGCAGATCACCAAGCTGACGCACGGAGGACAGTTTCCATTTTTGGAAATAAGTGTTAGTAGGGGCTGTTTGTGTCAAGAACTGTGCGCACGCACATGTGTTTCCGCATGCGGGAGAGGTTGGGTTTTGGTCAGGACCTTACTATGCACAAGATGGACAATTCGGATCACCCAGATGGAGACTATAGGTGGGCCATAGTGCATTGCAAATGGAAGAGAGAGAGAGAGAGAGAGAGAGAGAGAGAGAGAGAGAGAGAGAGAGAGAGAGAGAGAGGAATCTCTCCTATTTGAGAAAGTGCTGGTTAGCCTACTTTGATTGGCCTATCCGAACTAGTGCACGGTGAGTGCACACTCCCCCTGTGCACTTGCACTCCAAGGTGGGGGCCACCATGACGTTTGTGACTAATCCACTCCGTTCATTCCATTTGCAGGGTCCTGTAATAGTCTTTTTCCAAAGATGGGGCAGATCCAAGGTCTAGGTGGGGCCCACAACTAGATTCACATCCTTTAAGCGTCAACTACATTAATTCGACGGTCGGATCAATTTCATTTCGAGCATCAACGGTCCAAAGGTCCTAATGGATCATTTTTAAGACTTTCATCATTTATTACTAACCAATCCTAATATTAATATAGACTTCATTACTTGTGAACTACTTGTAATTAAAATAATTAAAATCTCATATAATTTTAATATTAACTTACTACTAATTACATGCTGTTGTTCACACATTCATTAATATATATAATTCATAGTATACAATATCATATGTAATTAAAACTATATTTGTATTTGATAATATTGTTAAATAATACAATCCCATAAAAATATTCAATGCTACATTATAATTTGACTTTATGTTGTGAAATCAGTATTCATTATGTTTATTTAATATGATATTATTTTCATAATGTCTTATATACATTAAGTACATACGTATCATTTTAGCATGAAATATTAAATCTTTACAAAGCATATACAATTTATAATGTATATATTTAGGTTGCATTATATATATATACTTTTTTTTTGTATTTATATTAAATTAATCTACATGGTAACACTCGAGTACTGGAAAGTATGGGGTGTTGCACCACTGTAACCAAATGGAAACCTCCTAGGACTGAGGTAGTAGCCGAAGACGGAACCAAGTCCATGAGAGAAATTGCATTCTACTTATGGAGTGAAACTCAGAAAAGTGAAAGCAGTGCTAATGCTAAGGCCTTAAATGCTATAACTTGTGCTCTATCGCCTGATGAATTTAAAAGAAGCTTGGGATATTCTTGAAATGACACATGAAGGAATACTATAATCAAGAAATCAAAAGTTTAAATCCTCACTACTAGATTTAAGGAAATTCGTATGGAAGAAAATAAAACTTTCATGAACTTCTATACGAAACTAAATGATATAATAAATACCATGTGGGGTCTAGGAGATGGAATCTCAGAAAGTAAGGTCTGTGCAAAAATACTGCGATCTTTTCCTGACAGATTCAATTCTATGGTTATTACCATTCAGGAATTAAGAGATACTGATCAAATGAAGGTTGAGGAGTTGGTTCTCTCCAAACATATAAGTTGAATTTTAAGGCTCCTAAAGGTAAGTTTACTACTCTTAAATCTTCTAAATTTGTTTCAAAAGAGGAAATTGTTCTAATTCTGATTTTGAAGAAACTGAAGATGATATGAAAATGCTAGCTAAGAAATTTTATAGCATTTTAAAAAATAAGAAAAGATCATATTTTTAAAAACCATCTGATAAAAGAAAAGAAAATTTTAAGTTTTAAAAATCTAAAACAAAGGACAGTTAATGTTTCAATTGTCATGAATACGAGTGCTTGGCTAACAAATGTCTTAAAAGGGATAATTCAAAAAGAAAGGGCATGATAGCTACTTGGAATGAATCATTAGGCTCTGAAAGTTCATCTGAGTCTGATAAATTAAAACAAGAAAATGCAACCACAAATGATGTAAAAGTCCTTATAACTATAGCCAGAGTCACCTCCTCAGATAGTTGTAATACATCTGACTATGAAAATCTCAGGAGTGACCCTGAAAATGAAGATGATCTTCAAGACGCCTACAATGCCCTATATAGGGAAAGTTGTAAAATTGCTGTCAAATTGAAAATTCAAAAAGAGAAATATTCTAAATTAAAAGAAGAACTTGAATACAATGTTTTAGAAAAATCTCATCTTTCAGACTCTCTTGAAACAAAAAAATAGATTTAAATTTCAAATCATCAGAGTTATAAAAACTCTGAACTGAAAATGAGAAACTAAAACTCGAAGTTTCTTCCCTCTTGAGTTCTAAGGATACTTAGAGATATGCCCATGGAGACTCAAAACTGGAAAAACTGTTAACCTCATCCAGAAAATGTGGTGACAAGTCAAGTCTGGGTTATATAAAAAATGATTCTCTGAAAATCAAGAATGCACCTCCTACATTTGTAAAAGAAGAATCCTCGAACTCTAAAGGTAAGAATGTGAGAGAGTTTAATTGAAATGATTTCAAAAACTCAAAACCTCTTTAAGTTCCTAAAATTAACACTAATGTCATCAGCTATAGAAATCAAAGATATAATAAATCACTTTTAGCTAAGAAAATCGTAGACTTATGTAAAGAGCTTTTAACATCCAACTCAGATGGAATTAGAGTTAATATAAAGTGGAGAAATTTCGACTTCTAAAAACAAAGAAAATCCAATGATACTCATAAATCTAGAACCATAATGAAATGGGTTCCAAAGGTTATGTGTCTTGTTGCCCACAACTTTTAAAGCCATTAGTCACTTAAAATGGTACTTGGATAGTGGATGTGTAAAATATATGACAGGTGACAAAGCGATATTCATTAACTATAAGGAATAAACAATGGTTTAATTACTTTTGGAGATGGAAGCAACTGTAAAATCATAGGCCAAGGTACTGTTCAACTTCCTAACCTCTCTCTCTTTGAAAATGTACTTTATGTTGAAGGTTTAAAATATAACCTCTTAAGTATATCTCAAATTTGTGATAGAAAACACAATGTAAAATTTTCAAATCATGGATGTGAGATTACAAATGAGAAGGGGTGTGTGATATTAAATGGTCATAGGACCTTTGAAAATTACTACATTATTGATGACTCGCACCCATCTAACTATTCATGTTACATAGTGCAATCAGAGGAAATGAACTATGGCATAAACGTCTTGGACATGTTAACTTTAGAGATCTTTTTAAATTGAGCAAGAAGATCACATTCGTGACTTACCCAAATTGAAAAAGGTAGAAAAAATTTGTACCGCATGTCAGATTGGCAAGCAAATAAGGAGTAGCCACAAGAAAGTGAACTCCTTAACCATAGCCAAACCTCTAGAACTACTCTATATGGACTTGGTGAGTCCAACGTGAATGAAGAGTAGAGGTGAAAAGAAGTATTTTCTGATTATTGTTGATGATTTCACCAAATTTACTTGGGTGGCCTTCTTAAGAGAGAAATCAAATACTCTTGATGAAGTCAGAAAAATTCTAAAAAGAATTTAGACTGAAAAAGAGGTACCTGCGATCAAAATTAGAAGTGGTCATGGTACTGAGTTTGAAAATAATAATTTTGAGAAGTACTGTAATGACCATGGTATATCACACGAGTTTTCTACACCTAAAACACCTCAACAGAATGGAGTTGTTGAAAGAAAGAATAAAGTTTTATAAGAAATGGCCAATGTAATGTTAAATAGCATGAACTTACCAAAAAACTTATGGGCTAAAGCTATTAATACTACTTGCTACATTATAAATCATGTGTATGTTAGAAAAACTAAAGATAAAATAGTCTATGAGTTATAGTTTAATAAGAAACCAACCGTTAAATATTTTTAGACTTTCGGAAGTACATGTTTCATTTTGCACAACCAAGAAAATTTGAAAAAGTTTGAAGCCAAGAGTGATGAGGGAATATTCTTAGGTTGTGCTCTAAATAGTCGAGTATACCATGTTATTAACAAAAGAACAAGGGTGATTCAGTAATCTATTAATGTAGTGATTGACGATCAGCTGATCACACCCACTCCAAGAAAAGATGATGATGAAGTCAACATTATAGATAAACCTGACTCTTCATCTAAATCAATTAATAGTGAATTAAGATTAGTCAAAGACCATCTGACTAATCAAATATTAGGTAATCCTTGTACTGGTGTTCAGACAATAAGACAATTAGAAAACATCTGTGATTATGTCTACTTCACTTCTCAAATTGAACTGGAAAATGTACACGAAGCACTTGTCGATGAAAGTTGGATATTGGCCATGTAAGAAGAGTTAAATCAATTTGTCAGAAATGATGTTTGGTACTTGGTTCCTAGACCTTTTAATAAACACGTAATTGGAACCAAGTGGATCTTTAAGAACAAATCTGATGAAATGGAAAATATCATTTGAGACAAGGCACGACTGGTTATATAAGGAAACACTTAGATAGAAGGTATTGATTATGATGAAACCTTTGCACCAGTTGTGCCTTGAATCTATAAGATTATTTATTTCAATTGCATGCCATATAAAATTCAAAATATATCAAATGGATGTCAAAAGTACATTTTTAAACAGTGATCTAAAAGTGCCCGGGTTTGTCAATTAGTTTGTGTTGAGTCAGTCAGACTGCAGAGAGTCCCAGGAAGATCTAATCAAGTGTCTGCCTCAACCGGATATGTAGAAACTCGCCATAGGTAAATCTAAGCCTCACATCCCTTATCCTAAGATACCAGGTGAATAAAACTCTTAAAAAAAGTTAGAACATATTAGGGTTTTAGGTGAGAAAACTTTTTCAAAGAATAAAAAAATCTCTAAGTTTTCTTATTTTGTCGATTATATCAAAACGTATATCGATATGATCGACCTGCGCTGTCGATGTCCTCGGAAGACCAATCAATAAAATCAAGAGAGGACGTAATATGTCCAACAACCAAATACATATCTGGGCAGAATTATCGATGTATCGACACACGTATCGATATCATCGATATTTGAATCTCGAGCTCATCAAGGATGGCTCGATAATATCGACAGGCAGAGCTGGCGCCCCTATTTTTACTCAAGAAAATCATATATGCTTCGATATATCGAAGCCCTCCTCGATACCATCGGAGTTCAAATATCGATGATACCGATAGGCTCTTGACGATATCGTCCATGGGAGTGAAGTTCTCTAGCAACATTTTTCAGGTATTTTTTTAATCTCTGATCGGGGGTCACGCGATTGAATCAATATTCTAAATATTGATTTTATCAGAGCCGGATCGATTGCATCGAGAATGGAGAAAACTATCAAGCAAGCTCACTAATAAAATTCTTGAATTTATCGATGCATTGACACGACTCCCGATATCATCAATATTCAAATTCCGATGATATCGAGTATCCCCTGATCATATCTAAAGTCCTGAAAAATTTCATGCAAGTCTCTCTCATTTTTCAAATGTCTAGGACTTGATCCTTGTTTCGATAATATCAGAGTTTGAAATCTAATGGCATCGACACGAGTCTCGATTCCCTCAATCAGCTGGCAAAAGGTCTTCAAAAGCGTATAACATTAAGTTTGTATCATTGAGCGGACCATCGATACGATCGAGAGTATACGCTCGATGATATCGAACCTGCTCGATGATATCGAACTCTATCATAAATGTGACTGTTTTATATCCATTGGAACCTTTTGCTTATTTAAAGAGAACTTGTCTTTAGTTACGTGGAGAGAAAGAAGAGAGAGCTTTTGTGTGTTTAAACTTAGATCATATACCCAAAGCCCTTTCTCTTAAGGGAGTTCATCCTCCAATCCACCCTCATCATTGATATTTAATAGAGTGGATTGGAAAATGAACTTCTGCATTCAACGATCCTCCAACTTCTACCTTAATAGTGAATTATTAAGCTGGGATGCCTTGAATGCATAGATGGTTGGAATTGCTCTATCTTCCTAATAGGAAAACCTGTAGAGAGTAAGGTTCCATCATAACCTTGACCCAACCCGTTGCCTCATATTGGTATATCATCTGTTGCGGATTAAGGGAGCTGAAGACTTTTCATCAACAAGGAAGAGATCTTCGCCACTGTGCTGAATGGGACTCATCAACTTATCTGTAAGTATCTAGAGTCTAGAGGACCCTTTGATCATTTCTTTGTAGGATTGGGTCTAAGGTGTTTCTTACCCTTGAAGTCCTCAAGGAGGCCTCCAGTGGGAGTGTACGTGGTGAGTGCGTTGTGTGGACCCTTACTCTGTGGAGAGCATAAACATTTGGTTGAAGGTGAACCAGTAAAACCTTGGGTTAGAGGTGAACTGTGTAAAACCTCCGTAGGGTCTTAGGGAAGATCCTTGGCGAGTGTGCCTAAATGTGGGTGTGTTGTGTTGACCCTTGCTTGTGAGAGTGTAAACAGTCAGCCTCAGTGTAGGTTGTAAAGGTTGAAGGTGAACCTGATTTAAAACCTTAGGTTAGAGGTGAACCATGTAAAACCTTCTTAGTGAAATCCAGTACACTCAAGGGTTGAGTGTGGTTACCGAGAGTGGAGTAGACAAGTAGTCGAACCACTATAAAAATGACTATGTTTGCGATTGTTATCTTTCTGAGTGTGTGATTTATTCATATTCTATCATCTCTATCTATCTGAATACACCTCACACACTTACATAAGTCATTTCCATCATGAACTAAGGTATATATATTGTTGCTTCTTTAATAGTTTGTGATTGGATCCTCTACTAGGCTTGGAAGCTAGTAGAGTTACATTTAAGTAATCCTAATAATTGTATATCTATGAGGATTAGTGTAACAGGACTTTTAAATAAATTGTAAAAACTTTAAAATGTCCTATTCACCCCCCTCTAGGACACATTGGCATATTCCTACTTCAACTCAAGCAGTCTTCACCGCTATTTCATGATCTACATGAGGAAGTATATGTTAAACGACCTAAGGGTTTTGAGGTGTCACGCCCCAAACTCGAAAACTGGGCTCACAAAATTTTCGATCACCGAATCCAGCATCGACAGCCTCCATAGTATCCTATTCTCAGTTCCCAGCACCCATATACCAGATTTCGATCCTAGGATCCTACAAGGAGGATTTTCAACATGAATTTGTTTCATAGGAAGCATAACCATAAGCATAACCCACAAACAACATCATCATATTTTCAGAAGATAGCTGCACGCTCTATCTTAATGCTGTTGCGGCGTCCTAGTGTCACCTGCATGCAATGATCGTGCATAAGCTTATAGAAAGCTTAAAGGGTGGTGTAAGTGTGTGCACAAGGTATATGCGAAGTATGCAATATTAGAGTAATATGGAATATGCTGTTGAGTCCATGAATACTATCAGTCGTACTAAGGCTATGCGATGCAAGGCATGAATGCTATCGGCAACACTAAGGCCATGTGATGCAAAACATAATGCTATCGGCCATATCGAGGCCATGCGATGCGAGATCCAACTCAAGCATACTAATCCTTATCTGAATCTATATAATAATACAACTCATCTCTGGAATATCACCAAGGTCTAGTACACTCCAAACCAGATTGCCACAATATCTCGTGCAACAAGGTGAGTGGAAGAGACCTCACTATCCGCCTTCTAATATCGGGCCCGACTCATCGATGGCAGACTCATTCCTCAAGCTGGTCAAACTCATCCTAACTTTGCCCCCTCCTTTCAGGCGGATAAAGTCGTACTCCCTTCCAACCGACTATGACACAGTGGGAAGCGCGGCCTCCTGGTATTTGACACTTAACGCTTATACATCTACTCAATTCAGACGTTGGAGCAACCTCCTAGTACCATAAAAGTTTAGGGAATTTCATCTAAGGACATCTATTAAGCCCCATGTAGAACCAAAACATTTTCAGTGTCCAATCTTACCATCCACGATATGCCTGTGGAGGCTACGACCATGATGTCGCTAGGGCAAATAGTAATCATAACACACAATGCAAGATGCATGAGTCACACCATCCAGTCATGCATCAATCTTGTGCGTGCTGCGCACTCATGTAGGGCCACTCCATTTATCAGGGAGTCCCATAAACAATCTGCCCAATAACATATGGTGTGGTCAATCACTTCTCATAACAAGCATGCGAATGATGTGTATGAGCATATATCATAATGCTATGCTAACACATACTCAGTTGTAATCGGCCTGTATATGTGGCGGGGTCTATAGAAGGACAACAGATCCATAACATAAAGGTTAGTCCTCAACTGTGAATATACCAAATCTGACATCGCAGATTCTACCATCTATGGTAATGATATACTCTTCTCATGACAAGCTTAGGCCTAGGGACACGGAGTGGGCTTCCTCGCCCGTTTTGACACATAGCAAACTAGGTTTCCCAATGAGCCCGATATGCGTAAGGTGGGTTCTATGACCTTGGACAAATTTACAAGGCATGATGGAAACACCAACAATAATGACGGCCCAACGGTTTGGGGTAAGCCCAATGAGGTGGGTCATGTTAATATTAATGGGGGCCCAATATATTGGGATAACTCAATAAGGTGAGATGGATCATACTAATAATAGTGGGGGCCCATCAATTTGGGTTAGCCCACTAAGAGAAGATGAGAATGGGCCTAACAACGAGCCCTAGGGAGGATCACAATGTGGACATCTAACCACCATTACTCCTATAATGTGGACATTTAACCATTATTGCTCCCATGGCTAGGTCCATTAGAACCTATCCTATAATAGGGTCCATGGTCCTTATATTAACTATGAAAATGGACAGATATCATGAACATCATCATATACATCATGGTGGAATCACACATCACATTTGGGCCTCATCACATAGGCCTCATATGCACCACAATGGGCCCCACACAAGGGCCTCATATACATCACAATGGGCCTCACATAAGGGATACATATACTTCACATTGGGCCTTATACAAAGGCCTCATATACATCACATTTGGCCTCATACAAGGGCCTCATATACATCACATTGGGCCTCACACATGGGCCTTATATACATCACATTGGGCCTCACCATATGGCCTCATATACATCACATTGGTGGGCCTCACCATATGGCCTCATATACATCACATTGGGCCTCATCATATGGGCCTCACACATCGGCCTTACATACATCATAGTGGGCCTCATATACATCATAATGGGCCTCATCATAAGGGCCTCATGTACATCACATTGGGTCTCACACATGGGCCTCACATACATCATATTGGGCCTAATGGGGCAGCCCATAATCAAGGAAAAATGGATGGGCAACCTGTATATACAATAAGGTGGACCCTGCACATATAGCTGGTGGGCCCTACTTATATAGCAGGTGGGTCCACGTGAGTGGCCCACCACTATTTGAAACAAACTAATATTTACATTTTTCCTTCAAACAGGCCTATCCAAATAGACAGGCAGTGTGGATACATCATACATCACGGTGGGCCACACAAGTGGACAACATACATCACGTAAGGGCCCCACCGCTGGACGGTCTGGATATACAACACACACATCATGGTGGACCCCACCGTCTAGGGACTAAACTGTGTGGATATAACACATATCATCAAGGTGGGTCCCACCGTCCAACAAGATGGACAGTGTGGATGTATAATACATTCATCAAGGTGCCCACCCAAATCACTGTCCAGGGATGGACGATGTGAATATACAATACATATCTCAAGGTGGGCCCCACCCCACACGTGCAGCATGTGTAGGGTGGGTCCCACGCCTAGAAAATGGACGGACAACGTGAATAAAACACATATATTATGGTGGAGTCCTACCGTCCAGCAACTGGATGGTGAGGATGAAACCCATACATCAAGATGGGTCCACACGTGTGGCCCACCATAGCTTGGGATAAAGTTGATATTTATGTTTTCTATTCGTCCAGGCTTGTCTGATGGTACCAACAGTGCAGGACCGTCCAGCTAGCTGCTGGACGTCAGCAAGGTGGGCCCCATGGGCGGTCGGCATGGATGAAACATATACATCATGCAAGGTGTCCACGTGGTGGGCCACCCATCCAGAAAATCAGGATGATCCTTATGTTTTCTCTCATCCAGATTGGCTCGAAATAGGCAGTAAGGTGGCCTAAGAAGCTGGATGTGTGGGCCTCCTATGTTTGGACAGCAACATGCATCAAGTGGGCCATCATGCAAGGGATCGAGAGAGAGAGAGAGGGAGAGAGAAAAGAAGAGAAAAACATGTGATGGAGGGGCCCTGCCATTATGGGTCCCTCAATACATGCATCATACATCATACATTCATTAAGATGGGTCCCATGCATTGCATGGCCCTACATAATAGAATCTAAGGTGGGGATGCCATCCCCACCACAACTCAAGGGCCTAGATGACCCATCAATAGCATGGATTCAAATAAAACATCATGATGGGGTCCATGGAGAATGACCCCATCATGGATCATGCATGTAAGAAGGATGGGACATTGGCCACATCCAAATGGTCAAGCAGGATCTCCACCATTGATTGGTGGGTCGTACATGCTCCTATGCAAGAAAAACCAAAGATCTATGAAGGAAAAAGGAAAATCTAATATTAAACGTGCACCCACCTTGGATCTTCAACTTCTTCTTCTTTCCTTATGCTCCAATGCTCCTATGAAGCTCTTTTAATGGTGGAGATGGGATTTTGATGGTTGGATTGGTGGGGAAAATAGGTGGAAGTGGGCTGGATATGGAGATGGGTTGGGACGTCCCACTCTTCTCTTGTTGCAATGAAGGATGAGAAAATGAGGAAGAAAGAGGAAGGGAGGGAGAGAGGTGTAATGATTGCTTTGTAATCATGATTTGTAAGAGGTGTAAGGCAATGATGGAGTTGTAAAAGCATGGGGAAGAGAGGCCATCATTACCTAGTAAGCATGGGGTGATGACATCACCCTCATGATGGCCTAGGAAATGGTGCTATATGGGATAGGTGGGCCCCGCAACATGCGGTCCACGACCATTATAATGCGCGGGCCACATCTCATGATCTAAGCGTCAGATTAGCGTATGAGATGCAGCGTTGGAACCGCGGCAATGCGTGGTTGTAATTGCATAGGTCTCGGGTTAAGTCATCTCAGGTTTAGAGGGTGCGACTCAAGGTCGCTCACAAATGCTATCTACAGGTCGTGGGTCGCCGAAATTCGACTGGGAGGACCGCGAGTTCCTACGAAATAGCGAGATACTAGGACACAAGCCTAACATGAGGACCCCAAATTTTCAAATCATGTATCCCGTCTTAAAAAGGCACTTTATGGTTTGAAACGAGCTCCTAGGGCATGGTATGAAAAACTAACTAAATTCTTACTTAGTTATAACTTTATCATGAGAAGCATTAACAAAACCTTATTCGTCAAGAAATATAATGATCATATATTGATTGTTCATATTTATGTTGACGATATTATTTACAGATCTACATGCACTAACTTATCTATTGAGTTTACAGATCTAATGAAATCTAAGTTTGAAATAAGTATAGTTGGAGAACTAAATTACTTTCTTGGATTACAAGTAAAACAACATAAAGATGGTATATTCATAACACAAACCAAGTATGCCTTAAATCTTGTAAAGAGATTTGGGTTTAAGAATGAGAAAAAGTTTGATACTCCTATGAGTACAACTCTCAAACTCTATAAGGATAAATCAGGTAAGAGTTTGATATTTCTTTTAGTATTGGAATATGTACTAGATATCAATCCGATCCTAAGGAATCACATCTAATCACTGTTAAATGGATAATCAGATATGTCGCAAGTACTGCTAACTTAGGTCTATGGTATCTGCATGTACAGCTATACAAATTTCTAGATATTCTGATACAGATTGGGCAGGAGATATTAACAATAAAAAATCTACCAGTGGTGGATATTTTTATGTAGGGAACTGTTTAGTTTCCTGTCTCAGCAAGAAACAGAACTCTGTATCTCTCTCAACAACTGAAGATGCATATATCATAGCTGGTAATGCTTGCACCTAGCTGATATGGATGAAAAGGATGTTAGCCGGTTGTGGTATTGTGCAAGACACAATGACATTATACCATGATAACTCAAGTGTAATTAATATTTCAAAAAATCCTATTCAACATTCTTGTATGAAACATATCAATATTCGATACCATTTTATTCGAGAATTGGTTGAGGATAAAAGTATTGGATTATAATATATTTAGACTGAGAAACAGCTTGCAGACATAATGACAAAATCACTTGATAGGAATAGATTTTTGAAATTAAAGCATGATATTGGTTTGTGTACTTTTAATTAATTAATTAATTATGTTGTTCATGCATTATTATTATTATTATATGTTTATAATGTTTAAATTCATAACATGTAAATTAAATTAAAATTTTAAATAAAAATATTTTTTTCAAATTTTAAGCTTGCTCGACTAGTCGACCTTCGACAAGTCGAGGACATGCTCGACTAGTTGAGGAGCGCAAGTTTGGACAATAAAGGGGGAAAAATCACTTTTCTATTTCATTTCTCACCTTCTTCTTCGACTAGCCATGGCTTCTCTCGACGAACCCATCTCCCAATCTTCATTGTAAGTAGTCATTTTCCATTTTCCTTCTAGATTTAGGTTGATCTTTGCTAGTCTATCTTGTATTTGTGGTGTATTTATGATTTATAGCCTTTTGGTAGTGGGTTTTGAGTAAAAATCTGATCTAGACTCAACCCCTTATTTTCCTTAATCTTCTATTATGCAATCACTAAATGGAGCATTGTACGAAGAGGAAGGCAACTCATAAAGGCCATGGCGGTTTCTCATCTAGGTCAACTCCCATTAGCATGAGAACCCTAAGAAGCCCTGAAGAAGATTCAGAGCATGTTAGGGATTTCCGCACTAAAGAGATTATAATAGAAAGGATTATGAATGTTGATCACATTGCACCATTTTAGCTTATGCCTATTCTTAAAAATATCATTTAGGAAAATATTTTTGGTTGCGGCGGAATGGCTTACTGTTCCATTGTGCAAGGCATGTATGCATCCATAAGCAACATATCCCTTGAAAATCTTACTTTTACAATTAATTTTAGAGAAGGGCAGTCACTATTGACTGCCACTTGATTTCAGCATTAACTGATATATCCATCAATGATGATGACATTCCCATTGCCAAACTCACCGATAGATTGACTCTGCTGAGTAATAGGTGATCACTCATAGACTATGTCACTATTGAGACTCAAATATTGCATATTTTCCCCCATTTATATCTTGGTTTTATGAATATGATAATGTTTAATGTTATATTTTATACATGTTCATATTGCAAGATAAGTTTAAGAGCTTAGATTGAAAAGAATGTTAAAAGCATGGATTTAATTCTCAAGAATCACCAAGGCAAAGAATAGACCTTTGGAGATGAAGATTGAAGAAGTCATATGCCAAAGATCTAAGGAAACGAAGTGAGGGATGAAGAGAATCTAATTTTTGAAGTGTTGGTCAGCTAACCCAAGTTCTGGTTCGGCTAGCTCGAGAAAGTTCGGTTGAAAATCCAGCAACAGGTTCTTCTAGAATTTATGGGGGTTCAACTGGCCCAAGTGTCGGTCGACTAGCCGAAGCTTTGCTTAGGCTAGCCTAAGGTTATGCAAATTCTACGCGAAGTGAGAAAATTTGAGGCGGTTTCTGAATTTTTCAAGTTAGTTTGAAGGAGGGAGTTCCCCACTTATAAATAGGGCTTCTCAGGGCATTCCGAGGCATCATTTAGAGCATTCAAGGGCAAGATCTAGGGTTTTTGGAGAGCTTTCTAATTTTTTTAAGAAAAGTTTCAAGTTTCATAGTCTTAGTTTTAATTTTTCTTTGTAAGTTTTTTTTAAAGATCTTTATTTGTTTATGTACTTGTTTTTTATTTTCTTTATTTTAATTATGTCTTTCTATTTTTCTCTAGCCCAAGCTAGAAGGGAAATACAGGGGGTTTAATGATTCATAAGTCATGATTGATTGATTTGTTTTTAATGATGAGATGAATGGTGTACGCATATTATCAATTATCTAGGTTTAGGTTTTGATCCTGATGTCAAATCCATATGTTTCTATCATGTGAGATCCATATTGATGGATGGGCTTAACCTGGATCATTAGATTTCCTAGATGGGATATATTTCAACCTGTTATATTGTTTGATTCATTATCTCATGGCTATTGAATGCTTATAATCACTGGCGCTTGAGAATATATGTTAATGGTGCAAATGCATGATTCTTTAACCTCTCATGTCATTTATTAAAAAGATTTGAACTATTTTATTTTCTGATTAGGCTGACCATAGTGATCAGATCCTAATTGTGTCATCAAAATCATCATGATTTATGGATTATTAACTTATGTGTGGAACTTTGAAGCTTGGGTGTTATTTGTAATTTAATTAAATTCCATTTAAAGATAAAACCCTCAAAATCATTGCATCCATTAATTAGAATTCTTATAGGTCAGTTTCCCTTAGTTAGTTTTGTAATATGATTTTCTCATTCTCATAAATCATCTCCCTGTGGGATCGACCCTATATTCACAAGATATTACTTATGAACCTCTACACTTGGAGGCAAGTAAACACGTTTTTGGTGCCATTACCAGGGAGGCAGAGATTGATTAGATCTGTACAAGATAGCTAAGGTAAGTTCTTTTCTAAAATCTCCAAAATTTTTATAGATTTTCTTTTTTACTTTAAAAGTAAATTCAGTTGGGTATTTCAAGCACTAAATGTAACATAAGGTTGCTCCTGCTTAGGATTTTATCACCCAAGTGGTATAGTTGTCCTATAGTTGCTGTTTGATCATAAAGATCATCCGCTGAATCTATGTTCCAAATTAGCATAGTTTAATTTCTGCATTAGTTTTACTTTCTTTTTATTTATTTTTCTTTATGGTTTGAACCCTTATGGTCAGCTTTGCTCGCCTGGGTTGTTGATTTATTTTGCTTTATGGTTTAAACCCTTATAGTCGGCTTTACCGCCTGGGTTATTGAATAAATTTTTATTTTTTAACTTTAAGTATCATACTTGTAATTTGAAGTTCTGGTTTTTGTTGTATGGTGTGGATGGTTTATGTCCCGTTGGAGTAGGGATCAAAACAATTAACTCTTCTTTAAAGGTGAACTAGTCACAAGCCTTGATCATTCATTTAGGAGAGGCAGTCAACACCACTTGGATTTCATGGAAAACCCAGTTGATAATGTAAATCCAAATCTACCAGATCTAACTATAATCCAAAACAGAGAAAATCAATGCAATCTTCCTCTTGAGGATGAGAATGAAGTTCATAGGAATGTGTTATACCAACCACAGACTTTACGTGAACATCTACACTCTGAGTGATCAACTTTACCATCTTGCATAGTATTTCTTATTCATACAAGGAACATTGATTTTAAACCAGGTGTGATTCAATTGATTCCTAAATTTCATGGCTTAGATTCTAAAAGCCCCTACTTGTATCTCAAAGACTTTGAGGAAGAGATTGCAATATTACAAGTAAACAATGGCATTAAGGATGCACTCAAACTTAGGTTATTTTCATTTTCTCTAAAGGATCAGACATGAGATGTCTCTGCTAAACCGGACCAAAATAGACCCATTCTTAGAGAGAAAGTATGGATGTATGTCCTAGGAGAGGAAGACGACCTTAATGTAAAACTCACTGCATTGGCTAGAAAGGTCAAAGCCTTGAAAATTAGGAAGGTTGATCCAATTAAAGCAAACACCTCCTTAATTAATTTTTGTAGCATTTGTGGTAGTGTCGACCATAACACAAAAGATTCTCCAACAATATTAATTGTACAAGATATCATGCATGAGCATGGGTAAGCAAATGCTATAAATAACTACCAAAGGCCAGTTGTGCAACTAATGGAAAGCATGTACAATCCAAATTCGTGTAACCATCCTAATCTTAGTTGGAGTTGACCACAAATTAATGCGCCCAATGTGTTCACAACCCTAAGTGTAGGGTCGCGATGCAGTAATAATCTTAGTGAGACCAAAGTTAAATCCACAGGGACTAATCTCAAGTGTATTCTGAAAGCAACTAGAAGTAGAACTAGAAAAAGATATGAATTTAAATCTGAAATTAAAGGGAGTAATTATGAAGTGTGTAATTAAAAACTTAAGAATTCAAAGGTGGGAACTAGGGTTTCCAAGGACCCACTTGTAGTAATTAGTTCCTTGCATGATTCAAGTAACCCAATTGGAATTAGTGTCTTATCCTATCCAATTGGAAGATATAGCAATTAAGATCAAATCTGAACTTTCTTTGACCTAATTCTCAAAAGAGGTGAATTATGATAATTGGCAGGGATTCCATCACCAAACTATGCCCATGAGACGATGACAAACAATAGGATTTACCAATCCCATAATCTTAAAACAAGAAAAGAAGATATTGAAAGCTATTGCAGATCTACTGTAATTTAAGTCACAACAAATCATTAAAAACTGAAAGTATTCCTTAAATATCAAACTAAATTAAAGTAAGTTCAACATAAACATGAATCAAATCAATAAAAACATTCCATCACGCTACAAGTTTCACCTCTTAGCCCTAACTAAGAGGTTTAGCCAACCATAGACATGATTGGAACAAAAACCCTAGAAGGAAGTATGAAAAACTAAGGAAGAAAGGAAGACAAACGCTTGGTGACGGCTCTCCACCCTTGTGCTTTGCTCCTCCAAACCCTAGAATATATTTTAGAGCATCCCATGGAGTCCTATTTATAGTTGTGGAACTCCAACTTTTGTACTTATTTGAAAAACTTTAGAAACCGCTTCAAATTTATGCAGTTTACTAAAATAGACTTCACTCTGCGCAGTTTTTCAAAATAAACTTCACTCTGTACAATTTCACAAAATGACCTAGAGTTTTAGAATATGATTTTTCAAGACGATTTCAAGATTCTTTTTCTTCACTTCAAATCTTTGATTCTCTTCATTTCTCACTTGATTTTCTTAGATATCTGCCATTTGAATTTTTCAATCTTGGTCTCTTAAGATCCATCCCTTGCTTTGATTATTCTTGAGCATCAAATCCATGCTTTTATCACCATTTTTAATTCAAACTCTTAAATTCACCTTACAACACAAACATGAGTAAAATAGAACATTAAGTATTATCATGTTTATAAAACCAAGATTAAATGGGGGATAATATGCAATATTTGACCCTTAACACAATCCCCAACTAGCATTTTGCTAGTCCTGATCAAATTATGCGTGAAATAAATCTCAATGCTTAATATTCAAAACCTCTCTAAGAAAATAATCTTTTGTACACTTAAGAATGAATGGGTAAAATTAAGATACGAAAGTGGGGTTTTGAAAACTTAGAGCCAAACCACATAAGCAACCAATCAAGTAAATTCTTTGTCCATTAAATCGAGCATAATTTTCATATCAAGTTTTTCAATTTTCTCAACGAAAATTAACTTATTTCTTGTACGAATACAATTAGTTCATCATGTTAGCCATACTCATTACTTCAAGATTAGTTTGAAACTCAAGTACTGATTTCGAACTAATCCCCTTTTCCTTGTTTTTTCAGTCTTTGATTTTATATCAATGGTTAATTTTTTATTCATTCTTTTTATTTTTGCATTCTTTTTCATATTTTTCATTCTTTTTATTCTTTTTCATGACCCCTTTGTCGATCTTTTATTTTTTTAACTCGTTCTTATCTTCTTTTAAAGTAGATAAAATTCTCTAGACTTGTTCTCACAATCTATCAATGATTCACATACTAACAATCATAACTTCTATCATGTTTTACAGAAGATAAATTAAATGTGTCTTGTGATTTAGATTAACATGATATTCAAACTATCTCTTAATCAATTGAGCGCAAGAACTTAGGTGATAGATTACTTAGTTGATCAAGCTCTAACAATCTAAAATTCAATCTTTATTTTTATTATACCCAACGCATTCTTAAGTACACAATTCATCGCTTCCTAAACAGATTTCAACTTGAAACATTGAAAATTTTTAAAATTTTTACTCAAAACCGAGAAAACACTGATTAGTTCACCTAATTCGCTCATCCTCAACTAAAAAAATCTACATTGTTCTTAATGTAAATGAAATAAGCATGTAATGCAAAAGAAGCAATGAAAAGAGGAGAAGTGATGGAAGGATAATACTTGAAGAAGGAATTTTGAGGCTTTTCGAATGGTCTAACATAAGAATTAAACCAACAGAAAGAAAACTATCCTTAACAGTGGAAAGCAAACTATCATAATTCTAAATCATATGAAAGCAAATAAATCTACCTATACCTTCGTCAGACTAGGAGGTCAATCCTGGTAAACAGGGTTAATCAGGGGTATTGACATGTCCTTTGAATCAAAATTTTCAACTAATGTCTTTAAACGATGTCCATTTTCTTTAAATTCATTGCCATTATTTAGATTTCAAATCTCGATAGCCCTATGAAGAAAAACATTAGTAATAGTGAAAAATTATACAAAAATTATACAAAAGGACTTTCTGACCTGGTGCGAATGATTTTTGAAAAATGTGTTGGTCGTGAAACACTCTTATCCTTATAAATTCTCGAGTTCTCATATGCATCATTTCGGATTTCTTCCATTTCATTCAACTGAAATTTGCGCAGTGAGCCAGCGTTGTCCAAATTGAAGTTTAGATTTTTAATTGCCTAATAGGCCCTATGTTCCAACTCCATAGGTAAGTGGCAAGCCTTCCCATAGACAAGTCTAAAGGGAGACATTCCAATAAGGGTCTTAAATGCAGTACGGTAAGCCCATAAAGCATCGGTCAATCGGATTGACCAGTCCTTATGGTCAGGGTTAACCGTTTTTTTCAAAATATGTTTAATTTTTCTATTGAAAATTTTGGCTTGCCCACTTGTTTGTGGGTGGTATAGAGTGCTCACTTTGTGGGAGATGTCATATTTCTTCATTAAGTTCGTAAATGGCTTGTTACAAAATTGTGAACCTCCATCATTAATGATGGCTCGAAGCATTCTGAACCAGAAAAGGATTTTCTCTTTTAAAAACTTAATGACCATTTGATGATCATTATTCTGACACGGGATCGCTTCGACCCATTTAGTGACATAGTCTACCGCTAGAAAAATATATAAATTTTCAAAAGATTGAGGGAATGGTCCCATGAAATCGATGCCTCAACAATCAAATGCTTCAATAATCAGAATGAGGTTCAAAGGCATCATATTTCGATGGGACAATGCTCCCAATTTTTGACAATGCTCACAAGCTTTACAAAACTCATGAGTGACCTTGAACATAGTGGGCCAGTAAAAGTCGTACTATAAAATTTTGGTTGTGATCTTTTTAGCAGAAAAATGACTACCACAGGCCTGAGAATGACAGAAGGAGTTGAAACTTTGGTGTTCATTGTTTGGCATGCATATCCTTAAGATTTGGTTTAGGCAATATTTAAACAAATACGGATCATCCCAAATGAATATACATACCTTGGTGAAAATTTTCTTCTTTTCTTACGCAGTCCAATGTGTCGGCGTGAACCTATGGCAAGATAATTAACAATATCTACAAACTAAGGTGAATGGGAGACTTTAAACAGTTGTTCATCAGGGAACATGTCATTTATATTCGTCGTCTCAAGGGAATTAGAGAGGTCAAGGTGGGAAAGATGGTCAGCCACTACATTCTCTACTCCCTTCTTATCTTTTATTTTCAAATCAAATTCTTAGAGTTAGGGGATCCATCTTATCAAGCGGGGCTTAGCATCATTCATAGAAAGAAGATACTTGAGCGCTGCATGATCTGTGCAGATGATGATCTTGGATCCGATCAAGCATGACCTAAAATTTTCCAAAGTGAATGCTACAACTAAGAGTTCCTTCTCCGCAGTTGAGTAATTCACTTGGGCAGGATTTAGAGTTCTACTTGTGTAGTGTACAATATAGGACTTCTTCTCTTTTCTCTAGCCTAACACTTCTCCAAGAGTATAATCGAATGCATCACACATAATTTCAAAAGGAATGCTTTAGTTGGGTAGCTGCATGATAGGTGTAGTGGTTAACATGTTATTAAGCTTAAAAAAGCTTCCTCGCATTGCTCAGTCCACTCGTATGGTATATCCTTTTGAATTAGATTGCATAAAGGATGAGAAAGGTGACTAAAGTCCTTTATGAATCTCCTGTAAAATTCAGCGTGTCCTAAAAAGGATCGCACGTCTCGTATATTCTTGGGAGGAGGTAAGTTAGAGATAAGATCAATCTTAGCCTTATGCACATCAATTCCTTTGGATGAGATGATATGTCCAGGGACAGTCCTCTTATGAACCATGAAATGACACTTCTCCCAATTTAGTACCAAATTCTTTTCCTCACATCGCTTCGGTACACATTTAAGATTCTTCAAACAATCGCTGAAGGATGGACCAAAGATAGAGAAGTCATTCATAAAGACCTCTAGATATTAGCCCACCATGTCAGAAAAAATACTCATAACACATCATTGAAAAGTGGCGAGGGAATTACATAGTCCAAATGGCATCCTTCGGTAAGCAAAGGCGCCAAAGGGATATGTGAATGTGGTATTTTCCTAATCTTCAGGGGCTATCTCTATCTAATTTAGATTGAATATTCGTTAAGGAAACAGTATTAGGAATGAGCAGCTAGCCTTTCTAAGATTTGATCAATAAAGGGCAAAGGAAAGTGGTCATTCCTTGTGATGGTATTAAATTTTCTGTAGTCAATGCACATTCTCCAACCAGTAGTAACTCTAATTGGCATGACTTCATTGTCGGCATTGGGTATGAGGTGATTCTGGATTTTTTAGGAACCACTTGAGTTGGACTCATCCATTGGCTATCGGATATAGGGTATATGATACCCACATCCAATAGCTTAAGAACCTCAGCCTTAACCACTTCCTTAATGTTTGGATTTAATCTACGTTATGATTTTTGGGAGGTCTTCACATTATCCTTTAGATAAATGCGATGAGTACAAATTGAAGGGTTAATTCCCTTAAGGTCCGTAATCGGGCTCCTTTGTGCTCAATAAGAGTAGAAATAAGCATACTCTCCTATTCTTGGTCAAGGTGGGAAGAAATCACCACCGTATATGTATTATCTTAACCTAAATAGACATATTTCAAATCATAAGGTAAAGGTTTTAGGTCAAGCTTTAGTGCCTTGAGGTTAGATAGTAGAGACACTATATTTGTTTGGGGTAATTCTTCAAATTTTGGCCTCCACCGGTTAACTTTAAGTATTGGCACAGTATCAAGCATGATGCCCATCTCCGTAATCATACCATCATCTAAATCATAGGAGTGGACCAATCACATCATTAGAGGGTTAGAGGATAAGGTCATCAGAGTTCCATCTTCCACGAAAGAATCAATCAAGTTAACATCGTGGGCATCGTCATCATCCTTTGCCTGTTTGTTCATATTGAAAAAGATATTGAGCTCCAATATCATATTCTCAAAAGACAAATTCATTACCCCATTCCTACAATTGATGATTGTATTTGATGTAGCAAGGAATGGGCGACCAAGGATGACAGGAATTTGAGTTCTCATATCCATGATAGGTTGAGCATCCAGGATGATAAAATCTACTGGATGGTAAAATTTGTCAACCTGGACTAATACATCCTCAATTATCTCTCTTAGCACATGAACTGAGCAATTAGCCAGTTGTAATGTGGTCTAGGTGGGTTTTAATTCACCTAGACCAATTGTTCGTATACCAAGTATAGGATCAGATTTACGCTCGCTCCTAAGTCAAGAAGTGCATGCTTAATCCGGTAATTCCAAATTACACAGGTGATGGTTAGGCTACCAAGATCTTTGTACTTCTGTGGCACATCTTGCTTTAGGATGGCACTCACTTTTTTTGTTAAGAAGATTTTCTTTTGAATGTTTTGCCGTCTTTTGGTCGTACATAAATCTTTCAGAAATTTGACATATGAAAGTATTTGTTTTACGACATCCAGTAGAGGAATGTTGACCTTCACTTGTTTAAGCACCTCTAGAATATCCTGAGGGTTAGAAAGAAGTTTTAGTGCTATCAATCTTTGGGGAAATGGAGGGTTTGCTTTGAAGTTTCGGTTCTACCTCATGTGGAGCATTGCTAGGTCTATCAGTCTCATATACATCTAAGTCCTTAGGCTTCTCGGCCCTTTCCAGAATAGGTTTGTCAATTATCTTCCCACTCCTAAGAGTGGTGATAGACTTAGCTTGTTTCATTAGATTTGAAGAGCTTGGTTCATTAACTCCATATTATGGTTTAGGATTGGGGATAGGTTCGGCTGGAAGCATCCCTTTTTCTATAACCATAACACATGAGTCTATCTTTTGTATACTCTTTGTGAGTTCGGTAAGTGCTATGATTTCATATCCCTTTAATTGTCAAATTTTGTGGTGCCAAAACCTATATCTATGTCTTGTATATCTTGTGTTTCATGTTTGAAACTATTCATTGCTTCAAGACATCGCATTTCAAGACAAGAACTTAAATGAAGAAAGTTTCAAATCATGAATGAAGAATTCAAGAATAGAAGTCTTCAAGTATGCATGTTCAAGATACAATCAAGTTCAAGTATAGTAGAAGACTTTGTTCAAGTTAAGATCAAGCTCAAGAAGGCCTACAACAAGATTCGTAAATTCTCAAGCTTCTCTTAAGGGTCATCTGAGTGTACAGACTATCAATGTCCATCCCACTTTTAAGGTTTGTTTGACCTTAGATTGACCTTAGGATGGGCTTTACTGTAGGTCATTCTAGATACATAATTCGTATATTTTAATATGCTTGTTCGGGCTGTTCTAAGACCAGTCCTAGGGATTTCAAGACCGGTCCTAGCTCTGTTACGACCAGTCTTGAGTTTTTCAGGACCAGTCATAGGTTGTTGAAGATTTTTGAAACTTTCTAGTTGTCATACGACCAGTCCTGGACATCCTACGACCAGTCCTGTGAGCTGTACGATTCATCCTTCGACCAGTCTTAGCCTCACGACTCAAACTCCAGCAACTAAATTGGAGGTCCTACGACCAGTCGTAGGTGGCCCACGACCGGTCGTAGGCTACCCAAGACCGGTCGTGGAACAGCAAATCCTTATCCCATGGAAATCTTTAAAAATCTTTGAAGTTACTACCAGTCTTAGGATCCTAAGACCAGTCGTAGATGGGATTTTTTAGGCTATAAATAGAGCACGAACTTCAAAGTTTTAGCAATTCAAATCAATTCTATTCAAGCATTCTTTAGGCTATACTCTGAGATAAGTTTGTGTTGTTTTTAAGCTACTTTGCGCTCATTTAATATTCCTTTTGCTAGCTTATTTATTATTTGATTTTGATCTACATTCCAATCTTATTTGAAAAGGGAAATTTCTGATATTCCTTCTTCTTAGATTCAAAATCAAATAGAACTAGCCCTTTTGATTTAAAATCAATTAGACTTAGAACCATTCTTAAAGTGAGTATTGGACTTTGAACGTGGAATCGAACTTCTACTTCGATTGGTTCTACTGGGCTACTTCAAAAGGAGATTTAGGTATTTTACATTTGTGTAATTTACTTTCTTTGGTTTTGTTTGAGATTTGCCAGAAAAATCTCATTGTGTTGGTTATCTGAGGAGAACCAGAAAACTCAGATTGTGTGGATTTTTGGATTGTGTAAGCCCGAGATCAAAGACACAATTGTGAAGATTTTAGGTGAACCTGTGAAACCTATTTTGATAGTGCATGCTAATATCCCCTGTGTGAGGATATTAGGAGTGGAGTAGCATTCTGCGTGGCTGTTGGATAACAGTTGGTGTACACATAGGCGAACCACTATATATCGTTGTGTTGTGAATGTGCTTTATTCTTTCATATCTTTATTCATTCAGTTTTGTGGTTTGTATTCGTGGATGAATGTTGTAATCTTTTATTCCAAGCAAGTGTGGGGAATGTTGTAATAACTTAGGATTTATTTCTGCAAGTTATTTTGATTACTTTGCATTTTCATTCCTCATTGGTTTGTGATACAAGGACGTTCTAGCAATAAGGTTGTCCTACCTTAAACCTTTGGTTTTTGGTGTAAGGTTTCCTTAGAACTGATATAGTATCATTCTCTTTATTTTAGGCTATTGAGATTAATTTCAATTCAGCATTATGCTTTATTTCTTTTATTATTCCACTGTTTTAGTTTTATTTGGCATTGCCCTATTCACCCCCCCTTTAAGGCATATAGCTAGGCCCTTTCAAGTGGTATCAGAGCCTACTAGCTCGTGCTTATTGTTTATTTATTGGATTTATTTCCTGAGCTAACGATCTAAGTTATATTAAGATGTCAAATTTTGATAGCCTATCAGTCACTAGGCCACCACCTTTTAATGGAACAAACTATGCCTATTGGAAAGCCAGGATGAGGATCTTCCTCAAATCCTTGGATGAAAGTGTGTGGCTAGCCACAGTGAATGAATGGAACCCTCCTATCACTGAAGTAACCAATGACGATGGTTCAAAATCAATGAAAGTAACGGCTTATTCTCTTTGGACCACACTTCAGAAAAGTGAGAGTAGTGCCAATGCAAAAGTACTAAATGCAATTATTTATGCATTATCACCAGATGAATTCAAAAGAATCATCTCTTGTGAAAATGAAAAACAAGCATGGGATGTATTAGAAATGACACACGAGGGTACATCAATTGTCAAGAAATCTAAAGTCCAACTCCTCATAACTAAATTTGAAGAAATTCATATGGAGGAGAATGAGATGTTTATGGACCTCTACACTAGATTGAATGACATTGTGAACTTTATGTGGGGTCTTGATGATAGAATCTCAGAAAGTAAAGTGTGCGCAAAGATACTATGCTCAGTTCCTGAACGGTTCAATTCTAAAGTAACCGCGATTCAGGAACTTCGTGATACGGATATCATGAGGGTTGAATTAGTTGGTTCACTTCAAACCTACGAGTTGTCCTTTAAAGCTCCTAAAGGAAAATCAATTTCTCTCAAATCATCTAAAAATGCTTCATAAGAGAGCACTTCGGATGTAGAAAATTCCGAAGATGATATGACTCTTTTAGCAAAAAAGTTTTACAAAATTTTTAAAAATAAGAAAAAAGCTAATTTTCAAAAGACAAATGATAAGAGACGATCTAAACCTAGAGCTCAAAAATCTTTAAAAGATAGTCAATGTTACAACTGTCAAGAGTATGGGCACTTAGCTAACAAATGTTCTAAAAAGGACAAATCAAAAAGGAAAAGCATGATGGCTACTTGGGATGAATCGTCTGATTCTGAATCCTCTTCTAAATCAGAAGATTCTGAAACCGAGTCGGGCGATGATGTTAAAGCCCTTATGACTCTAGCCAAGATCACTTTTTCAGATAATGATGATTTATCTAGTGAAGAAAATCTGAATAGTGATTGCGATAAGGAAGATGATCTTCAGGATGCTTATAATGCCCTTTATAAGGAGAGTTGTAAAATTGTCGTCAAGCTTAAATTACAAAAAGAAAAATTTTCTAAGCTTAAGGAAGATTATGAGTCTCTCGTTTTAGAAAAGTCTCATATTTTCGATTCTTTTAAAAAGACCAAAGGTGATTTAGATTTCAAAACCTCCAAATTTGAAGATTTGAGATCCGAAAATAAGAAACTCAAAAAGGAGGTAGCTTCTCTTCTGAGTTTGAAAGACACATGGAGATGTGCCCAAGGTAATCTTAAATTAGAAAAATTATTGTCCGGATCAAGAAAATGTGGCAATCAATTCGTTTGGGCTATGATAAGAATACATCTCCTAAACAAAAGAACATTGCTCCTAAATTTATAAAAGGAGAGTCTTCAATCTCAAAAGAAAAGAATACTTATCAAGGTTTTTCCAAAAATTCAAGGACTTTTCAAAAACCTAAAGGTAGCCATGTCAACTTTAATTTTCAAAACCAAAATCCTTTAGTTGAAAAAATAATTGATCTACTCAAGGAGCTACTAAAGTCTAACTCTATGGGTCACTCCTATAACAACAGACAGAAAAACACCATCTATACTCCTAAATCCAAAACAGTTCTGAAATGGGTTCCTAAAGTTGCCAGCTTGGTTGCCCACACTGCTTTCAAAGTGGTACCTAGATAGTGGTTGCTCCAGGCATATGATAGGCGACAAGGCTTTATTCACCGATCTAAAAGATATGACTGACGGGTTAGTCACATTTGGTGATGGAAGCAATTGCAAGATCATTGGCCAAGGTACGGTTCAGCTTTATAACCTTCCTTTATTTAAGAATGTTTTATATGTTGAGGGCTTGAAACACAACCTTCTAAGCATTTCTTAGATATGCGATAACAACAATAGTGTAAAGTTTTTTAATCAAGGTTGTGAGATATTTAATAAAAAGGGTTCTGTTATATTATCTGGTTGCAGAACTTCTGAAAACTGCTACATCGTTAGTGATGCAAGCTTATCTACTCAATCGTGTTATATGGTCCATACCAATGAGACTGAATTATGGCATAAACACCTTGGACATGTACACTACCGGAACTTATTAAGATTGAGTAAAAGAGAACTAATTAGAGGTCTACCCAAATTGCAAAGAGTAAACAAAATATGTGGTGAATGCCAGTTGGACAAACAGACTAAGAGCTCTCACAAGAAAGTGAACTCAAATACCACATCTAGACCACTCGAGCTTCTCCACATGGATCTTATTGGACCAACCAGATCGGAGAGTTGAGGAGGCAAAAAATACATTTTGGTTATCGTAGATGACTATACCAGATTCACTTGGGTATCGTTCTTAAAAGACAAAACTGAAACCCTGAATGAAGTAAAAAAGGTCATTAAACGAATCCAAAATGAGAAAGGTTCTCATGTTAGTAAGATCCGTATTGATCATGGATCTGAATTCGAAAATAGTAGTTTTGAGAAATTCTGTAGTGATCAGGGAATATCACATGAATTCTCTGTGCCCAAAACACCACCAAAAAATGGTATAGTTGAAAGGAAAAACAGAGTGCTTCAAGATATGGTTAATGTTATGTTGAATAGCATGAATCTCTCTAGAAATCTATGGGCTGAAGCAGTTAATATCGCATGCTATATTATTAATCAAGTTTATACCAGTAAATCTGATAATAAGACTGCTTATGAATTATGGTTTGAAAAGAAACCTACTGTCAAATACTTTTGGGTTTTTGGTAGCAAGTGTTATATTTTACGAGATCATGAAAATTTGATACGAAGAGTGATGAAGGTATTTTTCTTAGTTATTCTTTGAACAGTCGAGCTTATAGGGTTCTAAATAAGAGAACTGGTGTAATTCAAGAGTCCATCAATGTGGTCATTGATGATCATTTGAATACACTAGTTCCGAGTTCAGATGATGATGAAGCTCTTATTATTGACAATCAAGATATCTCATCAAGTCAAAAAGAGTCTGAACCAAGGACTGTCAAAGATCATCCAACTAATCAAATTCTTGAAAACCCTCTCACTGGAGTTCGTACTCACAAACGACTTGAGAACATATGTAATTATGTTTGTTTTACATCCCAAATAGAACCGGTCAACGTGAAAGAAGCACTTTCTGACGAAAATTGGATAGTTGCTATAAAGGTTGAACTTAATCAATTTGTTCGTAATGATGTCTGGTATCTTATTCCTAGACCTAAAGATAAACACATTATTGGAAAAAAATGGATCTTTAAAAATAAGTCTGATGAGCTTGGAAATATAATACAAAATAAGGCTAGACTGGTTGTACAAGAGTACACTCAGACTGAAGGCATCGATTACGATGAAACCTTTGCTCCAGTCGCTCACCTTGAATCAATCAGACTTTTTATTTCCATAGCATGCTTTAGAAAATTTAAGATTTATCAGATGGATGTAAAGAGTGCTTTCTTGAATGGCGATTTACATGAAGAGGTGTATGTTGAACAACCTTCAGGGTTTGAAGACCCTAAGTTATCTGACTATGTATTTCGTCTCAAAAAGGCTCTCTATGGTCTAAAACAAGCACCCAGGGCATGGTATGAGAAATTGACTAAATTCTTACTTAGTCATAGCTTTCAAGTAGGAAGTGTCGATAAGACGCTTTTTATTAAGAAGCATAACAATGATATTTTGATGGTTCAAATTTATGTTGACGATATTATTTATGGATCAACTTGTATTAACATGTCTATTGAGTTTGCAGATCTTATGAAATCAAGGTTCGAAATGAGCATGGTTGGTGAACTAAATTACTTCCTAGGGTTGTAAGTAAAACAACAACCTGACGAAATTTTCATTTCCCAAACCAAGTATGCTACGAACTTGGTTAAAAGGTTTGGTTTTGAGAATGGTAAGAACTTTGATATTCCTATGAGTACAACGTTAAAACTCTCAAAAGACTCTACAGGTAAAGATATAGATCCTAAACTATATCGTAGTATGATTGGTAGTTTGTTATATTTAACTGCAAGTAGACCTGATATCGCATTTAGTGTTGGTATTTGTGCGAGATATCAGTCTAATCCTAAGAAAAATCATCTTACTGCTATTAAACGGATTATTAGATATGTCGCAAGTACTATAAATCTAGGTCTTTGGTATCCTTTTGATACTAGTGTTCAATTAGCCGGGTACTTAGATGTTGATTGGGCTGGTAATATCGATGATAGAAAATCAACCAGTGGTAGTTGTTTTTACATTGAAAATTGCTTAGTTTCTTGGTTCAGCAAGAAGCAAAGCTCAATATCGCTCTCCACTGCTGAGGCTGAGTATATTACAACTAGATATGCATGTACTCAACTAGTTTGGATGAAATGCATGCTAAGCGATTATGGAATTAATCAAGATTCAATGATCTTACATTGTGATAATTCCAGTGCTATTAATATTTCCAAAAATCTAATCCAGCATTCACGTACTAAGCATATTGACATTAGGTATCATTACATTCATGAGTTGGTTGAAGAAAAAGTTATTTCCTTAGAATATATACCAATCGAAACTCAACTTGCTGATATATTTACTAAACCGCTCGACAAAAGCAGGTTTAATAAATTAAAATTTGATCTTGGTATGTGCATTTTACATTAAATATTCTTGCTTGCATGTATCATAGTGTACTATATTTAGTATTATTTGTGTTTAAATTTTAAATTTTTGTATTAAATATGTATTTTTAGTCGATACTCGACCGGTCGTAGCTGTACACGACCAGTCGTGGTACAACCGGCCGTGAACCACACTCGACCGGTCGTGGAGCTCGTGAATATGATATATTTTGGGGAAATCTCTTTCTTCTTTATTTCCACTCCGACCTACGACGAGTCGTGGCTCGACCAATCATAGGATTTCTTGTTTTTCTTCAAGGTGAGTCCTATTTCATCATTTTTCTTGAAGATTCATGCTCTCTATGCTTTAATTTGATCATTATGTAGCTAAGTTTCATCTCTTGTTGAGTTTTTCAACTGTGTTCGAGGTGAATAGATGGTTGTAGTGGGTTTGCGCCTGATACTCAGATCCTTCGCCTGCATATATAGAGGATTTACTGGTATAAATTCATAATCCCGATTGTTTTAGACTCATAGGAAACCTCACGTGCTCTTGTATTCTTATAAAGGATGATTCTACGTGGCCCATTATGCTTTTACTGCGTACTATGATTTTCTAATGCACTACCTGAAGTTTGATCTGCTTCTATTATCCTCATTGGCTCATTAGGTTTAAGTTTTTTATGTAAGTTAGATGTGTATAGTTCTAAGTGCGCATATAATTGGCAAAATTAGTTGGGTCGCTACAGCCTACCCCCTTTAAAAGAAAATCTCGACCCCGAGATTTGGTATTGGATAAAACCTCTCGTGCCTTGCTTAATATGGTTTGAAATTCCTGGGTCCCGATCACTCTACGTCGTTGGGAAATTATTCTTTGTTTCTCCATGAAAGTTAGAGATCCTAACCCAACTAGACGATTGTGGGTAGGCCAAATCACCCATTAATTATTGAACTTAAGCTTTTGTGACGACACATAATATCCAAAATCATTTCATATTGACAGTCTATTACTTCAAGAATTTTATCTTGCAATCCATATGTCCAATTCTTTCAAAATTTGGGACCTAAGCTCCTAACTTGTTCTTAAGACTCCAAAAAAATATACGAGGCAAGATTTACTGGATTAGGAGGTGTTTCACCCTTGTGAAGTGTATAAAAGCTTGTTGTCCAGCAGTAATTTCTACTGATTTGTGCTACTGTTGGATTTTTTGGGAATTTTGTACAAATCTAATCAAGATAAAAATTTAGAGGAAGGTTAATGGACACCTAAGTGATCTACCAGAAAAGTTTCAAAATTTTATGATTTGTCCAATTTTATGATATATAGGAGGTTTCACAACATCTAAGAATTTCATTGAAATAGTCAAATTTTCTGAAATTTTAAGCAATCTTCATTACTATAAGGGTGACTTATTCCTTCTCAATTGTGGCCCTATTTAAGGATGACTTTTAGTTCAGAACCAATATATTTAAGATTTTAAGAATTTTTCTGAAGGTACCTAAATTCATAGTCTCTAAATTCCATATCTAACTCAGCATTCTCAATGGGGAACCTAAATATGGATTTCTAATTCTTCAACTTCATAATTTCTTTGTGAAACAAACTTAAGCATAGATCATCCTAGTAACATAAAACTTATGGTGGTCCACTCCCTTAAGCCCAGTTAATCTCATTCTCATTCTCTGATACCAACTGTAACAGCTCGAAATTTCATGGCCAGAGTTCATACTCGTGCCTGAGAAAATCAGTTGTTAATAATGTATAAACCTGGATGCTTTTGAAAATCGCACCTTATTTTTTTTTCTCGTTTGGTGTACATCTAGATACATTCATGAAGGTAACATTTACAAAAATAAAATCAACTGTATTGATTATATTTCACTAATGTAAAAAGAATAATCAAAGGCCTTCTCTATGGAAGCTTTTTACAATCATTGAGTTTGCAGTGGAGGTATAAAACTAAATCCTAAATTGTCTTCTCATTCTTTCAACGTAATCTTTCTTAGGGAGAACGTTCACTAAGTCTTCAATCTGTACATCACCTGCATAATCTATACGATTGGGAGAGGGTTAATGCCCTACTCATAGTGATGGTTATCCTTTAAGATTAACAGTAATTCAAGAGATTTACAAAAGTGATGTAAATGTTCTGATACGTCAAGTACTCCACACTATAAGAGGTATTAATGCACAATCAATCTATATAAGATGCATGCCTAACAAAGTATATGTGGTATATCATACTTATCGATCGCCACAATGTGGAATATGATTAGAGTTATCCGACTCGCCCCGCATCCCATTATACGGAGATTCGCTGGCATGTCCCATGCTTAACACGGCTTTATACGGTTAACCTGAGACGGCCACAACACATGACCAGGAGAATACGCCCCTGGAGATTAGAGCGACTATTTGCGACAACCAACCCCCATAAAAAGAATTAATGCACTGCGTATACAGAACGGCTCACGCACATCAATTAGGATAACATCACCCTAGAATAAGGATTTACGTGTTGCCTCAGGGCCGCTACCGAAAATGCATTACATCCACGATATTTAATTGATCACTAAAGGAGGGATTCCCAACATAGTACTTACATCAAGAGAGAATTTCTTAAATTATAGAAGGTTAAGAATATCAAGACACCTACCGAGCCCTTATGGTAAAGGAGGCAAGTGACAGTAACCAGCTTGAATAGGATGCAAGTGACAAAGGTCAACTCAAGTATGAGGAGAGTGGTTAAGGCCAACTTGTGATGAATAAAAGTATAACACCTCGTACTTTTTACTACTCAGGATGTTACCATTGTAGTCCAAGTTAGCAAACTTGTGTGAACATACACATCCAACTTATGATATTCACTAACAATTGATAATTTAAAATCCTCTCATCCCAACAATTGATCCTTAAGAGGGACAATCACATTCTCTTGAAAGTGGACCTTAAGTATCAAATTAGAGTCGTAGATCATAAATCCACCATTCATCAGAATCCAACTTGAAGGCCTTCCACCTGTTCATCATACTTAAACCATCAGAACACTAATCCAACCATGAATCCCCATCTAGATGAACCCTAGGACCCTTAGGACCGTTGGTAGAAACCTCCACCCTTAAATTAAGAGATCTAACCATTTAAATTACTTGAACCATTTAAATGTCGGGGTTAGTGAATTCGACTATCCCTTGGAGTTGCCCATTTATATAACAAGAAATCCTAAACTTAAGTTACCTACCACGAAGTGTGGGTCCCACATGTTAAATATACAGATAAATAATAATAATAATAATAAATAAAATAATTTATAACCAAGTAACAAAATTCTACACTATTCTAGTAATATACTACATTGAGAAATTTCTTGTTACAGATTTTTGACCGTCGATTTTCAGACTTGAACCGATCCACCCCTCGGATTGACGATAATTGACATCTAATAGCCATATTTCAGTCAATATGGTCCACCTGAGCTTTGATTCTGCCTGATACTTGGCCAAAGGCTCTGATTGAGCCCTCCAAATGGAATTGATGGGGTGGATTGGCTATAGATATCACTGTGGGTCCCACACTTAATGTGTGTGTACTGCAATAAGGGTGCACCCACAATACACCAAACCAAAATTGGGTCAACAGTGTGTTGACGCGATGCTTTTCGAAAAGGTAAGCCACTTCCCTCTTTTTTTTTCTTTTAAAATAGCCAGCAAGCAGGCTGTGTCCGTAAGTCTTGGTCAAGTAGGGCTCATTTGAGATCATACCTGCAATCAGAACCGTCCATCTGATTTGGACGAGAATTATGACCAATACCTTAAAGGTTCTGAAGCAAATCACACACGCTAGTGCGAACAATCTTAGCCGCAAGTGACATTGAGGACGCATGTTTATTTCCAAAAATGGAGATTAGTTTTTCCTTCTTAGCTGGCAATTTGGGTGCGGGATTCTCTCTCAATCCCAGCCCTCCGTGCAGGAAAATCCCAGCCACCCATTTTAGGGCTCCTTTGGCTGCGGTTTAAGCTTTCCTTCGACCGCCGCATGTTACACTCGGACACAATTGGGAAACTAATAACCATTTAAAATAGGGACCCCACAGTGTACAATGATCCAATCCGGACCATCCGTAAGTCCTAGATCATAGGATCAGCCATACGATCGGAATCTGCCATGATCATGACCATCATCTTCCCCACATTCGGAAAATCCATTTCCTTTAAATGGATCCCATCACTTAATCTGAGACATTAGACGCGTACGCCTAGGTCCCAGAAGTTCATCTCTACCGTCCAATCATAGCCACGTAGGTTTGATTCAATCCCATGGCCATAAAACACCATCGGTTAAGCAACCAAAACTATAACTAACCGGCTCATTAAGAGCCAATGCTTCTAGGATTCCTTAAGGCTATAAATAGCCTCTTTCCTTTTAGGGCATCGGAGTAAAAAAGGGAGAAAAGAGAAAACAAAAGAGAGAGAAATGGAAAAAGGGCGCCGTCCGTTTCCTACCGCTTAGGGTCGACTCAAGTCGACTGGAACTAAGTCCGGCTGGCTCGGGGAAGCTTCTGTTGAACGTCTTCTAGCAGAAGAAGGAGAAGAAGAAGCAAACAAATGAGAAGAAGGAGAGTGAAAGCAGAGGGAGAGACTCATACAGTCAACTCGCTGCTGCACCAGGTTGCGGAGTCAGTCGAGTTACGGTCCAAGTTGGGATTCTTCCTACCTAGAGAGAGTGAGAGAAGGAATCGATAGTGAGAGAGAAGAAGAAATAAAAACGGAGAGAGGGAATGTGTGGTTGCTGATTCGAGTCGGGCCGAGTTGCTGCCCACCATGCTGATTCGAGCTGGAGGTTGTTGGAATCCCAGCCGGAAAGAAAGAAAAAGATAATTAGAAGAAGAAGAAATAAAGGAGAGGAAGGCAGAGAAAGGAAGGAAAGAGAAGCTAGAAGAAGTGAGGGAACAAGAGAGAAGAAGAGCTGATCGGGGGTTGTCGCATTGAGGCGGGTTGAGTCACGGTTGAGCCGAGTCGTTGGACTGCTTTAACTCACTGAGTTGAGCATGTTTCGGGACCTGCTTGGGTTCAAATATGTGGCTAGACATTTTAGCAGAGAAGGAAAGAAGAAAGAGAAGAAACAAGAAGTATAAGAAGAAGAAGAAAGAAATGTACTATCGAGTTAGATTCGAGTTTAGCCAAGTCGACTCAATGACTGCCGAGTTCAATCAGGTTGCGTTAGGCTTGGTCCAGATCTAGGTGTTGGGCAAGAAATTCATCTGTGAAGTTCAATCTCGAGCCCAAGGGAAGTGGGCTTGATGTTTAAGCTTGCTGATCGAGTTGAGGTTGTGTTGAAAACGACTCATATTTTAGGTACCTATCAATCAAGTTGGTTGCATCTTGAGGACTTCATTTCTTCATATATTCCCACATTTAAAGTTCATTCGATTCAAGGGAACCTCTGTTGAAAGGTGAGAATCACCCTACAAGCTTTACTACATCTTGATAATTAGCCTTGTTTATTTATCTTTATTCATTTATATTATTTGATTGTTTAATATAATTTTAAGTAGAAATGATTATAAATATAATCTCTAAATGAGTAATTATTTATAAATAGATGGTGATTGGATTTAAATTCAAGTTATTGGAACATGCTACGAATCTCAAATATCCCTATTATGCCTTAAAATGAATATTCTATATGTGTAGGTGTTATTAATATTATTCGTGGCTTATTTGGCCACAAGTGATTACTTGATAGTATTTTTGGAGGGTCCTCAAACTAGTGGCAAATTATGTAATGGACGAATTGAGATTATGTTGTGGGCTCCCATCGTGTGGATCATTGGTGCCTTTATGGCTTTTTGAGACAACCCCTTCCTTGAATGGACTATTTGCCTCCTATGGATTTGATTGACTATTTATAATTTTGGGGCTTTTATGGATTAATTTCGTATAACCCTATGATGGTAAGTTTCACTTGTAGAATTATAATTGGCCACTAGTTGTATAGGATTACCTTTAAACATCATATTTGTTAGTCTCATGAGCCAGAATGGGATACTATGCATGAGCTGTCGTCATATGCTGAGTGACAAAACTCCCGTAGTGACCTTTGAGGTTCCTTAAAATGATGGTTTGAAATTAGAATAATAATGGTTGGGCTAATCATGCATTTTCATGGCATATGGTCTTTTTCGGGTGGTTAGTTCTCCTTGGGCTTACTTGTGTACTTTTTCGAGTGACTAATTCTCCTTGGGTAATTTATATTATTTAGTCTTTTTTGGGTGGTTAGTTCTCCTTGGACGTACCTTTGTATACTTTTTCAGATGACTAATTCTCCTTGGGCGATCTATATTATTTGGTCTTTTCTGGGTGGTTAGTTCTCCTTAGGCATGCCTTTGTGTACTTTTTCGAACGACTAATTCTCCTTGGGCAATCTATATTATATGGTCTTTTCCGGGTATGTAGTTTTCCTTGGGCGTACCTTTGAGTATTTTTTCGGGTGGCTAGTTCTCCTTAGCCGACCTCATTATATAGTCTTTTCCAGGTGGCTATTTCTCCTTGGGCGTACCTTTGAGTATTTTTCCGGGTGGCTAGTTCTCCTTGGGCGACTTTTTACCAGGTAGATGTGCATCCCCAGGTATATGAGCATGTGCATACATCCATGCATTTAAATAAGATCATCTTCTATAATTTATTTAATGAATGCATATTTGATGAATCTTACCTGATTTCCATGATAATCATTGTGTAATATTTTTTATACAATCTCTGATAACTGCGGTTAATTATTTTGATGATACGATAAATCTCGAGGGTTATACCTCACTGGAAAGCCATTGACGCTATCAAACTGTATTCAGTGTGCAGGAGACGCAGAGGATGCATATGTTAGTGTTCATGTGGAATGGGAAGAGCCAGATGATCTTGCGACTCTCTATTCCTGATTTTATCTATATTTAATTTTTACTATTTGTAAAGGTTAAGACATTAGTTTGTATAAGTTTTCGGGTAACCACTTGAAATATTTAGTTTTGTATACTTGGACTCCCTCTTATACTTGAATTGTTTCCATTCCGCTATATTACTAACTCTAATAATAATAAAAAAATTGTACATGAAATTTGGGTGTTTTCAAAGATTAACGCTTGGGTTTTTGGAACACGAGTAGTGTACTCGGGTTTCGGGAACCGGGGTGTTACAAAAAGCAAGAGCAGGACTTGTATCCATAGCCTCACATAGATTCAGGAAAGCCTCTTATAATGGATATAATGTAAAAATCTCAAAAGGGACTATAATTGATGATAACAATTTAAAATGCACACAATGGATAGAAATTTGAAAACAGATAAAAGGCATGTAAAGGACAAGTGTAAAGGCAAGATAAAATGCATCAATACGATAAAATAGCATAAAGGCATAAAATGGCAGGATAAATATATCAACTTAAATTAACATAAGCTTAAAGGATAAAACCCTCACCTCTTATTGAGGAGTCGTCCTTTTTCTCTAATTTACATGGTTTGGATACCTTAAGTTAGTTTTCAAATAATTCTGAGATAGTCTTGGTTTAGAATTTACTCTAGATACTAACCTTACACCTTTGTTTTAGTTTAATCTTTTGTAAGATAGGATCTAAGTAATTTTAACAATGAAATTAAAGAGGAGAACAAACTGGGAAGGTTTGTGTATGAACCAATGATAGGGTGGCATGACTTCCTTCCTTTTCTTTATTCTTGTTGGAGATGGGCCGGACTTGCAGTCTTCTTTCTCTCTCCTTCATTCTTTCCTCCTCCTTTCTTTTCTTTTCTTCCTCCCGTTGGACAACTACAGACTTGAGCGAACCAACTCCCTTTGCACCTTCTCAAGCTTTTCTTCTATTCTGTTTTCTTTCTTGTAGCCGAACAGGCTTTTTATAGACGTTCAAACCCGAAAGTTTCCTTGCGTGAATCTTTTTACGCAGCAAGGGATCAGTAGGAACTCCTTACGCAACGGTATATTGCGTACAGGGACGAAACAGAGCCGTGGTTATATTCCCTCCAACAGTTGTTAGTTGTATTTTCTTGTAATCAAAAGTGTTAGGAATGTTTCTCCATCGAGGGGGGGGGGGGGGGGGGGTCAGATGGACGACCCAGATTTAGTGGCCGACCCTCTATGGCCTTTGGATCTCCACTCTAATCATGGTGTTAACGTATACAAACGTGGTTCTCATTTGCGACTTCCGAAGACGCATTTTGCGCAAGTTGACTGACGGAAAATCAACAACCTCCGATTATTTTCCTTCTTTTCGTCATCTAGGGTGGGATCGGAATCCCTACCCTTTGATTTTGAACGGTCTAGATTAGCACGGATCGTCGAAGGTTTGTCGTGAAACGGTGGAAGGCTTTCTTTCACTTCCGTGCATCATCTGAATGCTGTTACGGTGAGCAGATGTTTTGTATTTCCTTGGTTTTTCTACGTGCAATAGGTGGGGTCCACTATTATGTGTTTTTAGAAGATCCACTCCGTCCATAGGTTTTTTGGGGTCATGTTAGGCATCAACGCAAAAAATGAAGTAATTCCAAGCCTCTAGTGGGCCACACATTCAGGAAGTGTGTGGGTGACACACAGTTCAAGACTCCTCTTACATAACGAGACGTGGTTACGTAACCACGTAAAGCCTGATTTTTTTATCCTTTTTGTGTGGAGTCATCTTGTGATGACCTTATGGGAAATACACTTTGATTCACCCCGACTTTGTCCCACAATGTTAGGATGTAGGGTAAAATACGAGACAATTTTCTTTATCAGGAATACCACACCGCCTCACCAACTATCAGTAAACATTCGCTGTTGAAACCTTTTTCATGCGACTTAGTTAAACAGTTCCCTCCATGGTATTAATTATATTTACAAAATTGCCATCAAATTCCCAACCAACTTCTATTGTTTGTTTTGTTGGAATGCACCATCCAATTACTTTGAAATTGGGCAAATATTCTCCATTTTTCATGCTCTTCTCATGGGTCAAGATTGGGCTCCGATCTCCAAGGGATGACCAATATGCTTTTTTAGTGACTAACACACTCCGTAATTCAAAATAACATTTGTACACCTCTGATTGATAAGTTACCGGGTGATTTGGACCTAGAACCTAAGATCTTCATGATGATCGGTTTACCATGATGTTCACATGGCCTATTTGGGAGATCCAAACATGACAGATGGTTAGATGACTTGCTAAAAATAAGGAGACTTGATGGTTAGCACTTTGACCATGTATGTAGGTGGATGTATAGTCAGTTTCGTAAATGGATAGACATAAAGTGGGTTTCCGGAATGAATAGGGGTTAGACATGTATACTGTTAGATTCGAGTCATTGTTCACATGTGTAAGTTCCTCAGATTGTAATTCTAATTGTCGGTTAAGCATATTCATGTGGGGTGAACAAGATGAACAGGGCAGAATCTCGATCTGATAAGTGTACGGATGGATGTAGAGGTCAAGTAGCTATTTTACTATGATCTAATGGTTGAATTTGACGTGTATGGTTAATTTATGATAATTACGCCTGATATAAAATTTCACATGAAATGGATCATGAGAACCATGTGATCTAGAACTTATGGGTCTAGGTTAATGACATTTTCGTAATTATTGCTGATCTGAGAGTTTTGTGAAACCTAATGGTTCTACATGGTTGTATGTACCTTTATAAATAATTCTTACAAAAGGACTTACATCTAAATCATTACGAATGAAGAGTTATTGACCAAATTTATTTAAGGAAAGGTACATATATCAAACCACATGATCAACGGTCGGATGACCTGATTTATGGATAAAAATCATTCTTAATGGTAAGATTCGTGTTGGAGAATAGATATAAGTTTAGGATAGTTAGATTGGCATCGTACACATGTACGTATCAAGTTAAACTTCATGGTAACACTCGAGAACTTTCAATACTCGGGTATTGAAAAGTTCAGGATGTTATAATCTATGTGCTTGGTGCGAGGATGTTGGACTAGATTTTTCAAAATATTGATGACACTTGTATTGTCACAAAAGAGTGTTATTGTTGATTATGTAATACCATAATCCAGTAACATTTACTTCATCCATAGAAGCTGTGCACAACAACTTCCTGCTGTAATGTAATCGACCTCGGTAGTGGATAGTAAGATTGAATTTTGCTTTTTTCTATGTCATGATACAAGACCATTACCGATATAAAAAACAACATCCACTAGTTGATTGCGATCATCAATGTTCCCAGCCCAGTCAGCATCTGAATACGGAGCAATAATGGTAAATGTGTCAAATGGAAACCGTAAGCCGTATTCAGTAGTCCCGACCACAAACTGTATAACCCTTTTTACCATAGATAAGTGTGAACTTTAGGATCGACCTAAAATCTAGCACATGCACCAATGCTAAAAGAGATAGCTACCGATCATACTGCGATACAAGTGTTGATCTATACTCTTCCCATTGATATTTTTAGAAAGTTTAAGAGTGGTGCTCATGGGAGTATTATAAGTGCGGCTGGAATCAAGTCCAAATCTTTTAATCAGATCTGTAGCATATTTGGACTGGCAGATGAATATACCATTAGCCATTTGTTTCACTTGTAATCCAAGAAAAAAAGTTCAGCTCACCAACCATGCTCATCTCAAATTCAGATTTCATTAATTCAGCGAATTCATGAACAACATCTTCATAAGTGGATTCAAAAACAATATCATCCACGTAAATCTGGGCAATGAGCAACATATTCCCAATCTTTTGCATAAATAGTGTCTTATCAACACTCCCCCTACAAAAATTATGGCCGAACAAAAATTGTGTTAGGCGCTCATACCATGCTCGGGGAGTTTTCTTCAGACCATAAAGCGCTTTACTCAATTTGTATACATGTTGAGAGAATTTAGGATCTAGAAATCCTTTTGGTTGTTCTACGAATACTTCTTCCTCAAGTACACCATTGAGAAAGGCGCTTTTAAGGTCCATTTAAAATAATTTAAACTTTAATGCACATGCAATAGACAAGAGAATTCTTAGACTTGAGGCGAGCTACAGGGGAAAATATTTTTTTAAAATCTATGCCCTCAATTCGTGAGTAGCCTTGTGCCACAAGTCTAGCCTTGTTCCTTACTACATTACCAGATTCATTAAATTTGTTTTTGAAAATTCATTTGGTTCCAATAATATTTGTATCATGTGGCCTATGAATTAGCTGCCACACCTCATTCCTTTAAATTGATGGAGCACTTCTTGCATAGCTACTATCGAAAATTCATCTTGGAAAGCTTCTATGACACTTTTAGGCTCGATTTTCGAGGTGAAGCATAGATGACTAACAATGTCCTCAAGTTGTCATCGAGTTTTCACACCATCAGTAGGATCTCCAATGTTTGATTGATGGGGTGATCCTTAATGAATGGCAAGTTGTTCGATGGTTGAGGTTCAAGAGGTTTAGTGACTTTGTTATCTGATTTGTTCATTGTAAACATGTCTACTTCATCCTCTATATCAATTTCAGGACTATTTTGGTTATGTGGTTGGTCATCAACAACCACATTGACTGATTCTTAAATAGTGAGTGTCCTCAAATTGTATGCTCTATAAGTGTGACTATTAGTAGAATATCCAAGGAAAATACCTTCGTCGCTTTTAGAGTCAAACTTGTCTAGATGTTCTCTATCTTTAAGAATATAACATTTACTACCAAAGACACGAAAATATTTTACAGTAGGTTGTTTTCCACTCCATAATTCATAAGGTGTCTTGTTTAGTCCTGCCCTAAGATATACTCTATTAATTATGTAGTAGGCTATGTTGACGGCTTTAGCCCAGAAACTTTTAGCCATGTTTTTACTATTTAGTATAACCGAGACCCTTTCCTATAATACCCTGTTTTTCCATTCAACCACTCCATTCTGATGAGGTGTCTTTGGAGCTGAGAAATCATGTCTAATTCCATTTTTATCACAATATGATTAGAATTGATCATTCTCAAACTCTCCACCATGATAACTCCTGATTCGTTTTATGAAATATCTTCTTTTTTTTTTAATCCTTTTTGCTAACTTCTGAAATTCTTCAAATGCATTAGATTTTTCTCGAAGAAAGGTAACCCAAGTGAATCTTGATAAATCATCCACTACTACCAGAAAGTATCTCTTTTTCCCATGACTCTCAACTTTAGTAGGTCCCACTAAATCCATGTGCAATAGGTCAAGAGGTTTGGAAGTTGCTACGGTGGTTGTCTTTTTCTATCCAAATTTTATTTGCTTCCCTTTTAGACAATCACCGCACACAATCTTCTCCTTTTTCTTGATCTTAGGAAGACCTTTCACCAAGTTTCTTGAGCTTAACTTTACCAAATTCCAATAGTGGGCATGCCCAAGTCTTTGGTGCCACAACTTAGATTCATTGCTTAAGGCCATGTGGCATTTTGTGGATGGGACACTTTCTCCACTGCTTTCAATTACATAGCAGTTGTCACTTGTGCAAAGACCTTTTATAACTAGTTTACCTTTGTGATTTGAGATCTTGCACATATTTTTAGAGAAGGTTACAAAATGCTCTTCGTCACAAATTTGAAAAATGCTTAGGAGATCGTGTTTCAGTCCCGCTATGCAAAGAACATCTGCAATCTCGAGCAAGCCAGGCCCAACTATTGTCCCTCGTCCAACAATCTTGGCCGAGCTCCCATCACCAAAAGTGACCAACCCACCATTAAATTCTGAGTACTCAAAAAAATGGGTCCGATCACTCATCATATGTCTGGAGCATCCACTATCAAGATACCACTTGGAACTATTGTCTGCCTTAAGTGCGGTGTGAATTACAAGACAGTTGTTCTTTTTCTTTACAACCCATGTAGCGACAGTTTTCTTGGGAGACTTTATCTTTATTTTGGATTTGCTTAAAATTTTCATGTATTTGTGTCAGATTTCCATGTTTCATCAGTTCCCTGGTTTCTAATTCACTTGGTTCAACAATTCCACCATCCTTTCAGTTATTTTGGGTGGAGTAGGGTATTTTCTACCTTCATTTAATATATGTTTTGAAGGACTCTTAATTTTTTGAACTACTCTTCTTGCTGGTTTAGATTTTTCTATGCAGTTCAGCCTGGAAGTGAAGCGAGACTTACCAGATACAAGACACTTAGACTTGTAATGTCCCAAGTCTCCACAGGAGTGACAGATTTGAGTGTTTTTTGTGTTGCTTCCAGATGCAACAATCTTCCTAATTATAAGTGGTGCTGAGATCGGGCTTGGCTTTCTAAATTCATAACCTAATCCTCTTTTATCTTTATGGCTTCTTCCCCTCCCTAGCAATTTATCCAGTTTTTCACTACTTTGTGAAAACTTATAACTAAGTTCAATAGACCGATTAGATTTTTTTTTAATCAAATTTTAGTGTGTGATTTTTATTTTTGATTTCTTCATTTTTCGATTCTAAAAGTTTGATCTGTTTCTTTAGTTTTTGAGTTTCTAATTCAAGGGATATGGAAGTTCTTTTAAGCTTGTCATTTTCAATATAATATTGTTGAAGATCATTTATCATTTGTGTGTTTATTTTTTTATGTTTGATCTAGATCTTTTTGCAATTGTTCATTTCTATTTTCTGAAATGCCAAGTGCTTTTAGTGTGTTAATGTTATGTATGTAGAGTTGATCATAAGCATCATATATACTTTCTTTTTCTTCTTCTTCTTTTTCCTCATTGATTTGATATTCAATTATTTCTTCAGTATCAATATCTTCCATTTTTGTCAAGATCTCCCTCAAGGTTATTAAACCCTTTAAGAGGAAATCTCTCTGATACCAATTGAAATTGTGGTTTACGCTACTGATACTGAAGAGTGAAGATGAGGCAATGTCCTATGGGGGGGGGGGGGGGGGGGGGGGGGGGGGGTGTTAATAGGACTTTCTAATTATTTATGCTTATTTGAAAACTTGATTGCTTATCTTAAATGATCATTCAATTTTAAATATAGTAAGACAATATAACTTTAATGGCTTCTAAGCCAGTTAACGGATCCAATCACAAAGGCTATTAAAGATATGGAAATATAATACCTAGTCTAGTGTTGTGAGCTTGTTTGTGGAATGTGTGTCCTATCAACGAATAGTATTCATTCAATCATGTATACAAATTTAAACATTTAAGTATATATAAGCATGATTTAAACAGATGCGCAAATGAACATTCCAAAAACAAACATTTATAGTGGTTCGATTACATGTCTACTCTACTCCCGACATCCACACTTAATCTCAGAGTGCACTGAATTTCACTATCAATGGTTTTAAACAAGTTCACCAATAACCTTTATAGTCCTACACTAAGGACACAATTTATGCTCTCCACAAAAGCAAAGGTCCTACACCTAGAACCCAAGTTTAAGCCCACCAGCTAAGGCACTCATGTTTAGGCCCACCGACCAAGGTCCCACACAAAGCACCTACCTTTAGGCCTACCGGTCAAGGTCCCACACAAGGAACCTAATTGAGTTTGTTTACAACAAACTCTGAGCCTCAATCTTTCACGAGGAAAGAGACTAAAATTTTGAATTCTTATATTGACACTAAGTTGTTGGATTGAGTTCTCTTGTATCTTATCTAAGGTTGATAGATTTTCGCGCTGTCGAGCTTGAATCAGCTTCTCGGTGCTCCCCCGATCGCGTAGATTGGATTTATCCATTGGCTCAGCTTCACGATAAAAAAACCTTACATAAGATATACCTAGAAGGTGACCAAGGTTATGGGAGTTTGTTGAATCTCCTATCTAGGATAATGAGTGGATTTTCTAAGGGATTCAACCTATGAATGCTCTAGAGTATCAAAGAACCAAGGATTTTTCTATTGACTTAGTCTATGAACTCTAGAGAAGGAATGAGTTCGTGTTCTTCATTGAATACGAGCTTTGAATGCTTATAGAAGTGAAAGATCATAATGAAGATAACATGAACTCGTATGGATAGAGTCTAAAAGGGCTAGATAAGCTTGGGGTACACTAGAGACTATGGTGCCTATTTCCACTAATTTTACAAGTTTTTACAAACCGCTTTTATAGACAAAAGCTTCCAATAGATATAAAATGACTTGTTTACGGTTCTATCGAAGTGAAGTTGGTATCACGAAACTTACTTCAGTGGTACCGAAATATCATTCGGTAGTACCTAATTAATCACTCAAGTTGTTATTCAAAATATGTCCATTTCGGTAGCACCGAACATTGTTCGTCGGTGGCAATCGGTGTCATTGAATTATCAGGTTGGTGATACCAAATTAATGTTGTAAGCTTGCTGGACAATTTTGAGCACCTTCGGTAACACCAAAGGTATCTTCAGTGATATCGAAGGTGACAATCGGTGACACCTTCTTCCTACTGAAGTTGGACAGATTTTCCTGTTTTTAACCTTTTAATCATTCAACAACTTGGGATATGCAAAAGCCAACACTATAGGATAAAAATGAACTTAGGATTGGCTTAGAATAGATGTCCTAGGTAGGTATTCCTATTTGGGTTGGAATCATCAATTTGCAAAGTCATGATCGCAGAATCATTTCTTCATCTTTAATGGCTTTAATGCTTCTGATCTAGTTGCGTCGCCAGTCTTCACTTGCCAAGAACTCATCCAACTACAAGACACAACTAGTCATATAATTGACAAATATGGGTGCAAATAAGTGCACTAATAGTGCCAGCACCAGGGGCAAGGGTGTCACCATCACCATCATCCGACACGGTCGGGCTACTACCACTGCTCGAACACTTCCGTTGATCTTAAGCCATACTTGTATAAAAGCTACCTCTCTTTCTAGGTCCAACACAGCTACACGACTCTCTTGTTGCGCTACGCATATTAGTGGGTCATCAATTTCCAATTCTTCACTATCCTCTTCAATTTTCTTTTCCCTTTTTTCCAACCAAGGTAGAAGTGGGTTGTCCTCATGATCAATATCGTCCAAATTTATTGAACAGTAGTATGTGTCATCGGTGCCTGTAATGCTCCTATGATATCCTCGCATTCTTAGCCTCATATTGTAGTGCATGAAGACAAGTTTATCCAACATCCTAATTTACAATCTATTCTTATTCTTTGAATGAATCAGTGTAAAATAACTCTAATTCCTTTCGCAGCTAGAAGAAGATGTTGTCTGGCTCAAAACTTTTACTGTAATTTTTTAGAGAGCCATCGTACTCTCTCTGAAATTCATCCACCATTTGGCTAGTTGCAACGTAAATACTGCATGTTGTGCAAAAGTATCTCCAAAGCTACCCAGACAATTTTCAAATGTATCTAAATCATTCAACACCTTTATTTTCATATCTAAGTTAGACTCTAATATCTTTATCACATTCTTTAGCCCAACATAAACATTATTATCCGCAACAAATAATTGGGCATATCTGTACCTAGGATTTAGGTAGTAACCTGTTACATGAAAATGGTGATGGAGTTATCTTGTTAATCTCTTATCGACCATCTTCCAATAAGACTCATAGCTTCTATAATCATGTTAAATTGTTAACTTCGCCTTATTTATGACATCGTATAGGAAGCCCATGGTAGGTACTTCATCGATTTTAACAAGATGAAGTACCCTCATTAGTGGCTCCATCACCTTTTGGATCGACTTGACCATCTTCCAATATTTATTGTCTCATATAATGTTCACAACTTTAACCGGTGTCCCTAATGTCTTATGCCCATGTTTTGTTTTGAGCAAATCTTGGGAAGTGAACATCTCACTCAACTCTCTCCTATGCTGGTGTAAACTCTCTAATGCTATAAACTTGGTTACGAATCTAGTTGCCACAGGCCTCAGCAACTCTCGTCCCTTCTTGAACTTCGTCATTATTACAACTACTTGATTATGGTTGTAAATAAACGTTGTCACTTCTCTTGCTCTTTTGACCATTTCCTTAACACTCTTCTTTTTCTCAATATAAGATTAATACAATGGGCAACATATAGTGACCAAAAAATATGTTGTCTCTTTTTCATCAACTTATGTCATGCAAGCTTATATGATACTTCATTATCTGTCACAATATGCACCACATTCTCCTCTCCAATCTTATCCACAACTTTATCCATTAATTTAAAAATATAATCGTAATTTTTTATTGTGACTAAGGCATCAATTGACTTGTGATATACAGTTCCCAAGTGGTAGTACACTATGAAGTTGATCATGCTACGTCTAGTTGGGCCAGTCCAACCACCGCACATGATTGTGCATCCTCTGGCCTGCTATACAGGTTTAAAGGTAGTCATGTATGCTTTCACATCCTCTCGAGATTGTAAACACACAGCGTTTCCTTGAACTTAACGGGGGCCCACATCTCCTGGCCCTAGTATCGCCTAGGTGCCCAATACGCGGCATTGGAACCGTTGTGACAGCGCAGTCGCTAGGGTATAAGTCTCGAGTCAAGCCGACTCTAAAATATAGGTTTCAACTCAGGATTGCGTACAAATGCTGTCTACATGTTAAGGGTGCCAGAATTCGATCGGAGGACCGGGGAAGCCTTTGGAACAGTACTGGCTAGGATACGGGTCTTACAACTTTTTCCTCCTAATAAAAATTTTGTCCTTAAAATTTTAACCACAACACAACCAATAAGAGCTCATAAAGGGAGGGAAATCCTACCACTATAGATATAATCATTAAACACCTAAGAGATGGGGACAACACCCATGAACCTTAGCCTCTTGCTCCCAAAATGCCTCATCAACACTATGGTGATCCCACTGATCCTCAAACCCTAGATCAGAGACGATCAAAATTAGAATGTTGTACAGTCTCACGATCTCAACGGCAAGGAGCTATGTTAGAAAGTTTATAAGCTATTCGAACTCGGGGATCTAATCATTCTAAGTTCTCAACAATCATAAGGTGTAGGGTAGCTATTAGTAGATATGTGATGTTATCCTCAGGTAATCTCAAGTTATTCTTTGATACCAACTTCTGTCACGCCCTAAATTCATAAACTGAGCCCACAAAATTTTTGATCACCAAATCCGGTACCAACAGCCTCCATAGTACCTCATTCTCGGCTCCTAGCACCCATACGCCAGTTCCAATCCTGAGATCCTACAAGGAGGATTTTTCAACATACATTTATCTCGTAAGAAGCATAACCAAAAGTTTACCCAAATCACAAAGGCAACATCATCATCACATATCCACTAATATAAACATTTGAATACAATGCTGAAAGGAAAATACATATATCAAAAATTAAAGCTCCAGAAGACCGCTGCATGCTCCATGCTCAACGTTATTGCAACCTAATGCCACCTGCACGCATCTATCTTGCATAAGCTCATAGAAAGCTTAGAGGGTGGTGAAAATCTGTGCACAAGGTAAGTGCCAAGTATGTAATACAATGCCACAAATCATACAATATTGGAATAAGTGGAAATACTGAAAAGGTCATAAATCATACGATATCAGAGTAAGTAAAAATACACTGGTAAGTCCATTAGTGCCATCAGCCGTACTAAGGCTATACGATACAAGGCATGAATGCTAACAACTATATCAATGCAGAAACATGGTAACCGAAAATGTTAAATGCTGCGGATGTAATGCAATATGCGATGCAAATGAAATGACCAAGCTGGAGTGAAATCGGGATGATAGTACATAGTATCATAGGCTATGGGGTCCATCACAAAGGACTTCTATCCAAACTAATCATATACCTAAATTTGAATAGCCAGACTCAATGTAATAGACTCCTTATCTCAGGTCAGTCGCGCACCCCCTAACCAAAATTCTGTCATTACGAAGGTATATAATAATTAGTTACGCACTACCAGCTCGACTGGATAGTGAATAAATGAATGGTCCATATATCAAGACAAATTCTCTCTGAGAAATCACCGGGGTCTATTACACTCCAAACCAGGTTGCTGCCTTATCGCGCGCAATAAGGTAAGTGAAAGAGACCTCACTATCTGCCTGCCAATATCGAGTCTGGCTCGTCGATAGCGGATCCATTTCTGAAGCTGGTCAAACTCAGCCTAGCTTTGCCCCCTCCTCTCGAGCAGGTAAGGCCACACCCCCTTCCAACCGATCATGACACAGTAGGAGGCACGGTCTAACGGTATACAGCCCTCATGCGCTCATGCATTCACTTGATCTAGACGTTGGAGCAACCTCTGGAAGCAAGAGGGTTTAGGAAATTTCACAGAGGGATATCTATAGCACCCCATGTAGAACAGATTGTCGATATCCCGTCTGGCCTCCACAATATGCCTGTGGAGGCTATGACCCTGATGTCATTAGGACGTATAATGGTCATATCACACAAATGTGAGATGTATGAGTCATACTATCTAGTCATGCATCAAACCTACGCATACCTAGTGCTCATGTGGGGCAACTCCCCATATCAGGGAGTCCCATAAATATCTCAGCCCTATGGCATAAGTAATGATCAACCATATCTCATAACAAACATGTAGATGATGTGTATGGGCATGTGTCATGATGCTATGCTGTTACATACTCATAATCGGTATCGATAATTGGCACTGATAATTGGCCTCAACAATCGGCCTAGGTATCTGGCCCCGATAATCAGCCTCGATAATTAGCCTTGATAAATCGGCCTCAATAATCGGCCTCGACAATCGGAATTGGCCTCGATAATCAGAATCAACCTCGGCAATCAGAATCCGCCTCAACAATCGGAATCAGCCTCAACAATCAACAATTAAAATCGGTCTCGACAATCAAAATCGGCCTAAGGAAAGGTCACAATGTGGACGTTTAACCATCATTGCCCATTAATGTGGACATTTAACTAACATTGCTCCCAAGGAGTGGCCTTCACAGGGCCAAACATATAGTGGGCCCATAGTCTCACACAAGGGTCATGTATATATCGTACAATAGGGCTTATATACATCAAGTGGGCCACATCACATGGGCCTCGAATACAACTCAGTGGACCACGTCAAAAGGTCCATAAATACACAACAGGTGGATCCTGTACATGGGCCTAATACACATCGCATAGGCCGCATCACATGGGCCTCATATATAAGAAGTGGGTCGCATCATAAGGACGACATATACATCATATTGAGCCAGAAATACGTCACAGTGGGCCACGACATATGGGCCAGAAATACACTATAATGGGCTACAACAATGGTCCGGACATACATCACAATGGGCCGTAACAATGAGCCAATACACATCACATCAGGCCTCACTTAAATGGGCCTCAATACATCGAGTGGGCCGCTGAAATTGCGGTGGAGACCGCTTTAGTTGAAGTAGGAATAGGTCAGTATATCCTAGAGGGGGGTGAATAGGACTTTTTAAAAATTTTATAAATTATTAAAGATCCTTATCACACTAATCCTATCACAGAGTATAAATTAGGATTACTCAAGAATTAACTCTATTGGCTTCCAAGCATAATAGAGGGTCCAATCACAAACTATTTAAAAGATAAACAATGTAGATGAGATTGTGATGGATATGACTCTATGTGTATAGAATATGATCATATATAAAGACATGCACGGCAATCACATAAATGAGAGGCAATATCAAACTCAAACACAGTCATTTTATAGTGGTTCGACAACTAGTCTACTCCACTCCCGGCTTCCACACTCAACCCTTGAGTGACCGGATTTCACTAAGGAGGTTTCCCATGGTTCACCTCAAACCTAAGGTTTTAAATCAGGTTCACCTTCAACCTTTACAGAGGTTTCTACTCGGTTCACCTCAAACCCTGGAGTTTTACTAGTGTACTCCTAACCAGATGTTTATGCCCACATAGGACAAGGGTCCACACAATGCACCCTGAGATTTCTACTTGGTTCACCTCTAACCCTAGAGTTTTACTAGCGTACTCCTAACCAGATGTTTATGCTCTCCATAGAGCAAGGGTCCACACAACGCACCCCGCATGTACACTCCCGTCGGAGGCCTCCTTCGAGACTTCAAATGGTGAGAAACACTTAAAACCCAATCCTAAAAAGGATTGATCGCAAGTGTCCTCTGGACTCTTAGTACTTACAGATAAGTTGATGAGTCCCTTTCAGCATAATGATGAAGACCTTCTCCTTGTTGATGAAGAGTCTTCAGCTCCCTTGATCCGTAACATAAAGATATATATATGCTAAGCTTAGGTTGGGTCAAGGTTATGATGGACTACCACTCTCTAAAGGTTTTTCTATAAGGAAGATAGAGAGGTTCCCATCATCTATGCATTCAAGGCATCCCAGCTTAATGATATGTCATTAAGATAGTAGCTGAAGGATCCTTGAATGCGGAAGTTCATTCCCCAATCCACTCTATAAGATATCAATGATGAGGGTGGATTGGAGGATGAACTTCCCGAGAGAAAAGTCTTAGGTAAATGATAGGAAGGTTGAAACACTCTAAGGCACTCTCTTCTTTTTCTCTCTATCAGCAATGAAGACAACTCTCTCTATTTATAGGCAAAAGGTTCCAACGATATAAATGATCATATTTATGACAGAGTTCGATATCATCGATTAGTCGTCGATATGATCGAGCGTATACTCTCGATTGTATCGGCCGACCTCTCGATGATAAGAACTCAATTGTCATTTCACTTTTGGAAACCTTCTGCCAACTGGTCGATGGGATCTAGACACACATTGATGATATCGGATTTCGAACTCCAATTCCATCGAGTGATGGTTCGATTCTATCGATAGTTGAAAAATAAGAGAGAAGTCTTGAAGAATTTCAGGATCACAGATATGATCGGGGAACCAGTCGATGTCATTAGAATTTATACATCGATCATATCGGCGACCATTCGATGGGATCGAAAATCGTATAGATTTTACATGTAAGCTTGCTGGACGAATTATGTCCTGACTCGATCCAATCAACATGGTCTCGATATGATTGATATATGAATATCGATTTATTGACAAGCACCCAGATCAACATTAAAAGCAACCTGAAATTCATGTTGGAGAGAAAATGCGCCCCATAGTCGATATGATCGACTGACTCCCGATATGATCGATATTTGAGTTCAGATTGAATCAGACAATCATCGATATATCGAAGCAGTTGATAGTTTTCTTTAGAAAAATAGGGGCACCGAAAAGCAGTCTGTCGATACGATTGATCCACTTCAGATATGATCGATTTTCGAATATCGATGATATCGACTCGAAGGTCGATATATCGATAAATTGTCCAGAAGATTGTTTGATTGCTGGACGCTTTTTGTCCTCACTCGATTGTATCGATTGATATGTCGAGGACATCGACAGAGCTGGTCGATCATATCGAAAGGGGAATCGATATAATCGACAGTATAAGAAAAACTTAGAAAATATTCTTTGGGATAAAAAGTTTTCTTACACATAAACCCTAAGATGTTCTAGTTCTTTTTAAGAGTTTAATCACCTGGTGTTTTGGGACATGGGATGTGAGGCTATGATTTACCTTTTGGTGAGCTTTCACACATCCAGATGAGGCAGACGCTTGACATGATCTTCTTGATAGGTACTGTCGTCCAACTGACTCAACATACAACGTAATTGACAAACCAGGGCACGTAATAGGTGCACTTTCAGCCGCATCATTGGGCTGCACCAATGGGCCTCATATACATCAAGTGGGTCACATCAACAGGTAGCACCAATGAGCGGTGGAATGGATAAAACACATATATCACAACGGGCCACTCACACGGGCCTAGTATACATAACACATGGGCCCCACATACACAGGAAATGGGCCTCACCAAATGGGTAGCGTGGGTGCAACATACATCGCGATGGAGCCCACGGCACCATCCAAACATTGTCCATGTAAATCAGCACTGTCCAAACATTGTCTAAGAAATACATACATCATTGTGGTCCCATGCTAGAAAAATAGGTGGACGACGTGGATAAATACATCATCAATGTGGGGTCCACACGAGATGTGAACGGCATGGATGGAACACATGCATTATGCCGATCCTACGTGGACAACACGTGCCACCAAGGCAGGCCCCACTGCTACATACATTAGGTGGAGTCCCACCATCCTTCCAATGGATGGTGTGGATAGAAAACACTTACATCAAGGTGGGTCCCACCCACACGTGCCACACGTGGGGGGTGGGCCCCTATCTCCAAACGGATGACGGTCTATATAAAATACATTCATCAATGGTGGAATCCCACTATCCAGCAGATTGGACGGTGGGGATATATAGTACATGCATCTATGTGAGGTCCACATCCCTGAACAGTGGTGACCCACACGTGCAGAGTGGGTCCCACTATCCCAGGGATGAACAACATGGATAATATATATATATATATATATATATATATATATATATATATATATATATATATATATATATATATATATATATATATATACACATATCATGTGGGCCCCACACGTGAGGCCTACCATATATTAGTATATTATATATATTATTATAATATTCTCTAATAGCCTAGCCTCTGGACAGATGGACGGAATGGATAGAATAAATACAGCAAGGTGGGCCCCACCTCACACATGTCACACGTGCAAGGTGGGCCATCATCCAACACAAATGGATGGACAACAAGAATAAGATATATATATATATATATATATATATATATATATATATATATATATATATATATATATATATATATATATATATATATATATATATCAAGGTGGTTTCACCCACCACCATCTAAATAGATGGAAGGCTGGGATAAAACACATCTATCATGGTGGGTCCACGTGGTGGGCAGCATTGTTGGATCAAGCTGATGTTGGGGGTTTTCCCACCGTTCAAGCCTGCTAGATGGTGTGGATCTAAAATAAATACATCAAGGTGGTTTCCCATACGGACAACAAAATAGATGGCTTACAGCATGTGGGTCCCACGTCGAGCAAGATCAGCACCGTCCAGACATGGTACAGTAAAATCAGCACTGTCCAGACATTGTCCAACAAGATCAGCACCGTCCAGACATGGTGTAGTAAAATTAACATCGTCCATCAAGGCGGACCATCACACAAGGAAAGAGAGAGAGAGAGAGAGAGAGAGAGAGAGAGAGAGAGAGAGAGAGAGAGAGAGAGAGAGAGAGAGAGAGAGATATGGAGAGCTAGTGAGAAGGGAAGGGACCCCGCCACTATGGGCCCTCCCTATACAATGCATATATCAAGATGGGTCCCACCATATGTGGGCCCTCAAATCATCAAATCCAAACTAACAATCACCTACCTATTGGCCTCCTTCTTGGTCTGATGGAATGTCAAACTCCTTGGCTTCAATCTTGATGGAAGACGATGAAAAATTGAGGGTTGAGATGGGATATGAGAGGGTAGGAAGTGGGCCACACTAAAGCTCCTCTCATGGATCTCTATTGCTTGGACGTTGGGTTGCTTGGGGTTTGCTTGAAAAATGGAGAAAATGAGAGAGAGAGGATGAGATGTAAAGAGAGAGGGATGGGTGAGTGAGTGATGGGTGATGTGTACTTAACATATAAGGGATGGGTTGTAAGAGAGAGAGTTGACTTTAGGGATGGTATTGTACTTGACACAATGTGATATAGTACTTGATTGATTGATGTGATTGATGGGACATTCTTGAGGGATTACAAACGCGCAGTATTTCCTCGAACTTAACGCGGGCCCACATCTCCTAGCTCACGTATCGCCTCGGTGCGTAAGACGTGGCATCGAAACCACGGTGACAGTGCGGTTGCTAAGGTACAAGTCTCGGGTTGAGCCAACTCTAAAATACGAGATACGACTCAGAGTTGTACGTAAATGCTGTCTACTCATCGCGGGTTGTAAAAATTCAACTGGGAGGACTGCAGAAGCCTACGGAATAGTACGGGCTAGGATACGAGTTTTACATATGCAATTGTCAACCACATCTCATAACAAATATGCAAATGATGCATATGGGTATATATCATGATGCTATGCTATCACATACTCATAATCGGTATCAATAATCTGCCTCGATAATCATAATCGGCCTCAATGATCGGCTTCAACAATCGAAATCAGCCTCGATAATCAGAATCAGCCTCAACAATCAGCCTCGATAATCATAATCGGCCTTGATAATCATGATCGACAATCAGAATCGGAGAGAATGGGCCTAACAAGACCTAAGGGAAGGTCACAATGTGGACATTCAACCATCATTGCCCATCAATGTAGACATTTAACCAACATTGCTCACAAGGAGTGGCCCACATAGAGCCAAACGTATAGTGGGCCCATGGCCTCACACAATGGCTTAATGTACATCACGATGGGCCTCACTCAAGGGCCTAATACACCTCTTGACGGGCCTCACTTATGGGCCTAATACACATCATGATGGGCCGAATACACGGGCCTAATATACATCACCATGGGCCACGACCCATGGTCCTCAATATACATCATACTGGGTCGTAACCCATAGGCCTCAATATGCATCAAGTGGGCCGCATCACATGGGCCGCACTAATGGGCCTCATACACATCAAGTGGGCTGCATCAATAGGCCGCACTAATGGGCCTCATACACATCAATGGGCTGCACTAATATATCAAGGTGGGCCTCAAGGATGGGACACAAATATATCAAGGCAGGCCATAAAAATATCATATTGGGCCCCGACAAAGGCCACAAACACATAATAGGTGGGCCCTGCATATGAGTCCTCAAATACACCACATGGACCATATAAACATTAAGTGGGCCACATTACATGGGCCTCACATACAACACGTCGGGCCTCATGGACGGGCTAAAATTCATCGAGGTGGGCCTCATGGATGGGCCATAAATACATCAAGGTGGGCCTCATGGATGGCCCCAAATACATCAAGGTGGGCCTCATCACATGGGCCGCACCAAAAATCATTTCAATAGTTGCAGGTGTAACATGTGTATCATTGTACACATGGTCCACTAATGACGATCAGCACTGTCCAAACATTATCCATGTAAATTGGCACCATCCAAACATTGTCCAGCACTATCCAAACATTTTCCATGTAAATTGGCACCATCCAAACATTGTGGATGGTGTGGATATGGAACATACATCGAAGTGGGGTCCACAGCACCGTTCAAACATTATCCAGCATCGGCCAGACAATCTGGACGGTGTGGATGAAACAAATACATCACTGGTGGTGTTCAGGGGACTTGTTGATGTCCCACACCAGCAAATACACTAGCCAATCTGCTACCTAATAGTGGGTCCCACCAGATATAGTATAATATAATATTATTTATTTTTTTAAAAAAATGGGGCAGCATCTAGCTGTTGGGATCTCCACGTGGCTGGAGGTGGATGGCCAGGGTAAAACACATACATCTTAGTAGGGCCCACCGTCCAGGAACAGATGGATGGTGTGGATATAACAAGTACACCATGGTAGTTCCACCGCCCTTACTGGACGGTGGTGGATATAACACTTTCATCATGTGGGGTCCACGTCTAGGGACTGGACGTGGATGAAACACTACATCAGGTGGGCTCACTTGGTATGGCCCACCTATTAAGATCAACCTAATATTTATATTTTCTCTCCATCCAGGCCTATCCAAACGGACAGGCAGGAGGATCCTGCTCGCTGGACAGACAGCGTGGATAAAACAATTACATCATGTGGAGCCCACGTTCACATGGCTGGATGGCATGGATATACGACACATGTGTCATATGGGCCACACACTCCAAATAGATGGACGGTGTGGGCAATGCATATCATTAAGGTGGGCTATCGAAAGAAGGAGAGGGGGAGAGAGAGAGAGTGAGAGAGAGAGAGAGAGAAAACGATGGAGATGGGAGGGACCCCGCCACTATGGGCCCCATACAGGGCATACATCAAGATGGGTCCCACCACAAGTGGGCCCTCAATCATCAAAACCACACAAATCAAACAAAAAAATACCCACCATCGATCTCCTTTTTCTTCTTCCACCAACACGATTTAGAGCTCAAAGGGATGGATTTTAATTGTTGAGATGGACTTTGGATGGTGAGATTGGGTGTAGGAAGGTAGGCCACACCAAGCTTTCTCCTCTCATGGAGCTTAAAGAATTGCTTGCTTGGGAGAAATGACCGAGATAAGAGAGATGAGAGATGTGAGTGAGTGATGGGAGTACTTGTGTAAGCGAGAGAGTTGACTTTGGGAATGGGTATTGTACTTGGTGATGGGTGTGAGTGATGGGAGGGATGGGATGTGTACTTGACATTTGATGTGATGGATTCTCTCGGGATTGCAATACACAGTGTTTTTCTTGAACTGAACGCAGGCCCACATCTCCTGGCCCAGGTATCGCATCAGTGCGTGAGACGCGGCATCAGAACAGCAGCGACGGCGCGGTCGCAATGATACAAGTCTCGGGCTACTCAGATCAACAGGATGCAACTCAGGGTCACACGCAACTGCTATTTATGCGTTGCGGGTCACCGAAATTTGATTGGGAGGACCGCAGAAGCCTACGGAATGGTACGGTCTAGGATACGGGCCTTACAACTCTCCCCTCCTAATAAAAATTTCATCCTCAAAATTTACTATCACCCGGGAAAAAAGTAAGGGAGGAGAAAACATCATCAAGTATATATGTCAAGGCTCAATCAATCTATAAAAGAACGAAGATAATGCTCTCTAATCTCAACCTCGCCCTCCCATCAAGGCTCAATCAATCTATAGAAGGATGAAGATAATGCTCTTTAATCTCATCCTCGCACTCCCAAGATGCATCATCAACACTATGGTGACCTCTACTAAACCTCGGATCAGAAACGATCGAAACTAGGATACCTTGCAACCTCATAATCTCAACGGTAGGGAGCTATATTAGAAAATTTCTAAGTTATTCGAACTTGGGGATCTAATTATTCTAAGTTCTCAACAATCATATAGTAAAGGGTAGCTATCAGCAGATATGTGATGTTATCTTCAGGTATTCCCAAGTTATGCTATGATACCAACTTCTGCCATGTCCCAAATTCAGAAATCGGGCTCATAAAATTTTCAATTGTCAAATCCGATGTCGACAGCCTCCGTAGTACCCCATTCTCAGTTCCCAGCATCCATATGTTAGATTCCGATCTTGGGATCCTACAAGGAGAATTTTTCAACGTATATTTGACTTGTAAGAAGCATAACCACAAGTTTATCCAAATCACAAAGACAACATCATCATCACATATCCACTAATATCAAAACTTTTAAGTACAACGTATAAAAGAAAATATAATAACAATATCGAAAGCTCCATAAGACGGTTGCACGCTCCAAGCTCAATGCTTCTGCGACCTAACGCCGCCTGCACACATCTATCATGCATAAGCTTATAGAAAGCTTAGATGGTGGTGAAAATGTGTGCGATGCACGTGCTAAGCATATAGATATCAGAGTAAGCAGAAATACTGGCAATCCATAAATTATACAATATCAAAGTAATGCAGAAACATGCTAGTAAGTTCATAAATATATTATCAACCTCATCCAGGATATGTGATGAAAAAATATAAAAAGACAATGTCATATACTGAGAAAGTAACGTAAATCGGCTATGTAATGTGAAAACATAATGAACCAAATATCAGATATCGAGGATGCAATACAATATGCAATTCGAAAGAGCTACGAATACTATCAGCCTCATCTAGGTCATATAAATGTAAAAACATGACAATAAGCCGAGGATGTAATGCAACATGTAATATGTGGTGAGAATGAAATGACCAAGCTGCAATGTGAATCGGGATGATAGTACGTGGTATTGCAGGCTATGGGGCATATCATAAAGGACTTCTATCCAAACCAATAACATACCTAAATTTGGATAAATAGACTCAATATGGTAAACTCCTAATCTCAGGTTAGTCGCGCACCCCAACTGAAATTCTATCCATTACGAAAGTAAACATAATAATTAGTTGCACACCACCAGCCCGAGTAGATAGTGAATGAATGAATGAATGAGTAAGTACCTCCTGCTCAATAAGTCCATGTATCGATACTGTACATCTCTGGGATCATCACTGGGGTCTAGTATACTCTGCTTCACCTGTCGCCCCATCAAGCGCATAACTGGGTTAGTGAAAGAGACCTCACTATCCACCTGCCAATATCGGGTTTGGCTCATCGATAGTGGACACATTCCTCAAGCTGGTTAGACTCAGCCTAGCATTGCCTTCTCCCTCAGACAAGTAAGGCCACATCCCCTCCCAACCAACCATGACACAGTGGGAGATGCGGCCTACTGGTATACGGCCCTCATACGGTCATATATATCCACTCAGTCTCGACGTTGGGGCATCTCTTGGCCTCAGAGGTTTAGAGACTTTCACCTACAGACATCTAAAGTGCCTAAATGCTTAACTAAATTTTTTGGTGTCCCATCTGGTCATCCACGACATGCCTGTGGAGTTCACAACCCTGATGTCATTAGGGGTACAGTAATCACAATCACACAATGCAAGATGCTTAGTCATGTAGTCTAATCATACATCAATCCTGCGCATACCGTGCGCTCATGCGAGACGATCTCTGCCTCTCAGGGAGTCACATAATAATCTGCCCAATGACATATGCAATGGTTAACCACATCTCATAACAAACATGCAGATGATGCATATGAGTATGTATCATTATGCTATACTGTCACATACTTATAATTGGTATTAATAATCGGACTCGATAATCATAATTGGCCTCGATGATCGGCCTCAACAATCGGAATCGGCCTCAACAATCGGCCTCGATACTCATAATCGGCCTCAATAATCATAATCGACAATTGAAATCTGTGAGAATGAGCCTAACAAGGTCTAAGGGAAGGTCACAATGTGGACATTCAACCATCATTGCCCATCAATGTAGACATTTAACCAACATTACTCCCAAGGAGTGGCCCACATAGAGCCAAACGTATAGTGGGCCCATGGCCTCACACAATGGCCTAATGTACATCACGATGGGCCTCACTCAAGGGCCTAATATACATCACGACGGGACTCACTCGTGGGCCTAATACACATCACGATGGGTCAATACACGGGCCTAACATACATCACCATGGGCCACGACCCATGGGCCTCAATATACATCATAATGGGTCGTAACCCATAGGCCTCAATATACATCAAGTGGGCCGCATCACATAGGCAGCACTAATGGGCCTCATACACATTGAGTCGGCTGCATCAATGGGCCGCACTAATGGGACTCATACACATCAAGTGAGCTGCATCAATGGGCCGCACTAATGGGCCTCATACATATCAAGTGAGCTGCATCAATGGGCCGCACTAATAGGCCTCATACACATCAAGTGGGCCATAAAAACATCAATGGGTTGCACTAATATATCAAAGTGGGCCTCGAGGATGGGCCACAACTATATCAAGGTAGGCCATAAAACATCATATTGGGCCTCGACAAAGGCCACAAACACATAATAGGTGGGCCCTGCATATGGGCCCTCAAATACACAACATGGGCCATATAAACATCAAGTGGGCCTCATATACGACACGTCGGGCCTCATGGATGGGCTACAAATTCATTGAGGTGGGCCTCATGGATGGGCCATAAATACATCAAGGCAGACCTCATGGATGGCCACAAATACATCAAGGTGGACCTCATCACATGGGTCACACTAAAAATCATTTCAATAATTATAGGTGTAACATGTGTATCACCATACACATGGCCCACTAATGATGATCAGCACTGTCCAAACATTGTCCAAGTAAATCAGCACCATCCAAACATTATCCATGTAAATCGGCACCATCCAAACATTGTCCAGCACCGTCCAAACATTGTGGACGGTGCGGATATGGAACATACATCGAAGTGGGGTCCATAACACCATTCAAACATTATCCAGCACCGTCTAGACAGTCTGGACGGTGTGGATGTAACAAATACATCACTGGTGATGTCTACAGGACTTGCTGACGTCCCACACCAGCAAATACACCAGCCAATCTACTTCCTAACAGTGAGTCCCACCAGATATAGTATAATATAATATTATTTATTATATTTTTTAAAAAAAATGGGGTAGCATCCAGCTGTTGGGATCTCCACGTGGCTGGAGGTGGACGGCCAGGGTAAAACACATACATCTTAGTAGGACCCACAGTCCAAGAACAGATGGATGGTGTGGATATAACATGTACACTATGGTGGTTCCACTGTCCTTACTGGACAGTGGTGGATATAACACTTTCATCATGTGGGGTCCACGTCCAGTAACTGGACATGGACGAAACACTGCATCAGGTGGATCCACGTGGTATGTCTAGATTAACCTAATATTTCTGTTTTCTCTCCATCCAGGCCTATCCAAACAGATAGGCAGGAGGATCCTGCCCGCTGGACAGACAGCGTGGATAAAACAATTACATCATTTGGGGCCCACATTCACATGGCTGGACGGCATGAATATACGACACATGTGTTAGATGAGCTACACACTCCAAACAGATGGACGGTGTGGGCAATGCATATCATCAAGGTGGGTCATCGAAAGAAGGAGAGGGATAGAGAGAGAGAGAGAGAGAGAGAGAGAGAGAGAGAGAGAGAGAGAGAATGGTGGAGATGGGAGGGACCTCGCCACTATGGGCCCCTCTTTGATATAAGGCATACATCAAGATGGGTCCCACCATAAGTGGGCCCTCAAATCATCAAAATCACACAAATTAAACAAAAAAACACCCACCGTCGATCTCCTCTTCCTTCTTTCGCCAACATGATCTAGAGCTCCAAGGGGTAGATTTTAACGGTTGAGATGGACTTTGGATGGTGGGATTGGGTGTAGGAAGGTGGGTCACACCAAGATTTCTCCTCTCATGGAGCTTGGACGAATGCTTGTTTGGGAGAAATGAGAAATATAAGAGAGATGAGAGAGATGAGAGATGTGAGTGATGAGTGAGTGAGTGATGGGAGTACTTATGTAAGAGAGAGAGTTGACTTTAGGGATGGGTATTGTACTTGGCGATGGGTGTGAGTGATGGGAGTGATGGGATGTGTACTTAACATTTGATGTGATGGATTCTCTTGAGATTGCAACATGCAGTATTTTTCTCAAACTGAACGCAGGCCCACATCTCTTGGCCTAAGTATCGCCTTAGTGCCCAAGATGCGACGTCGGAACCGCGCGACTGCTATCTACGCGTCGCGAGTCACTGAAATTCGACTGGGAGGACCGGGAAATCCTACGGAACAATACGGTCTAGGATACGGGCCTTACACATGTATAAATAACTTTACTATTGCACTACCTAACTTCTCAACAAAAGTTCTACTCCACATTTATTTTATCTTCTTTTATTTAATTGATTTTTTTCTAAACATGATTGGATCAATAGAATGTCTCGTAGGCTCATTTACTTCTTCATCCAAATGTATAGAGGCGTTACATGAAGATGCTTCTTGTCGGCTTATAAACATACGTTGTAATCTACCAAACCTACCCACCCCCACCTGTAAAAGTATTCGCACTCCCAACTGCGCTCCCACTCCTACTGTCCCTCCTTTATCACGTATTGACCCGCTCACACCAAACATGCGATGATGTTCTTCCTCTTCACAAGTAAGACATAAGCTCTCTCTCCTAACTATAGTTAATTTCCAAATTGAATCTTCGTCAAAATCAATAATATTTTCATCACAACGCCTATATATTTGAGACCAAACATCTCTCGTCGAACCGCGTTCAAAGTCTCATCTTTCTTATTCTATCCAGCAACACGTCTATCATTCGATTCATCCAGACTGGCTTACATTAAAATCATTATCTCTTTTGGTACTCTAATACATCCTGTATCTTGACCCTTTCGATGTGTCAAATGTTGTTTACGATGAATAATTTCATCAATTATTAGTCTCTCACAATAGTTACACTTCATTTGGTGCCTAGTACCACCAACCCTCTAACAATGTTTCCATCTAATATCCTCACTTGCTGGCCAGACCCAGACATTTTCATAGGTCGATTAGATATGACCTATGTCTATGTGAGATTATGAGTCTACTCGATTATCTAAATTTATATATAGTTTTTACTTTTTATAGGAGAACGAATTAATTAATTTAAATTCTAAAAAGCTAATGTAAATAGATTAATAACAGAAAGTTTGAACTTCTGAATCTAATCAATAAAGATAATTTTATGTTCTAAACCCTAAGAAGCTCTAAAATTTGTCCAAAATATGAAAATATAAACATAAAGTCACTAATCCGTAAATAGAAAAAAAATATATAAAATCACAACCATAATCTATTAAATAGATATTAATATGTTCTACTATGATTAACACATTATATTCTACCATTAAAACAATAATACATTGAATAAAAAATTATTTTTCAATTTTTTTTAAATGGCTGAAAATAATGCGTAAATAGAAAAAAATATAAAAATATATAAAATCACAGCCACAATCTGTTAAATGGACATTAATATGTTCTATTATGATTAACACATTATATTTTACCATTAAAATAGAAATACATTTAATAAAAAATAATTTTTTGAATTAAAAATAAAACTAAAAATAGTGCATAAATAGAAAAAAAATATAAAATCACAACCATAATCTGTTAAATAGACATTAATATGTTCTAATATGATTCACACATCATATTCTACCATTAAACAACAATACATTGAATAAAAAATAATTTTTCAAATTTAAAAAAAGGGCTAAAAATAGTGCGTAAATAGAAAAAATATCAAAATAAAAAATAAAATCACAACCACAATCTATTATGTGGACATTAATATATTCTACTATTATTAATACATCATATTCTACCATTAAAACAATAATACATTAAATAACAAATGATTTTATAATTTTTTTAAAAAATAGCTGAAAATAGAAAAAATATTAAAAAATATAAAATCACAACCATAATATATTAAATGGACTTTAATATGTTCTATTATAATTAACACATCATATTCTACCATTAAAATAGTAATACGTTAAATAAAAAGTATAAATACCTATTTTTGATGAATTTTTGAAAAATGGCCAACAGAGTTTCAAATCAAGAAAATCCTTAATATAACTTATTTTTCTCCTTAATTTTAATCTAAGGGTGGTTGAAATTTACAATAGAATGGTTTAGGCAGAATTTGGAAGAGAAAATTATGAACATATGTGAAAAATCGAACCTTAAAAAATAAAAACAAAACTATCCATTTTTTGACCATTACGCCCTAACCATTACTGGACAGTAACAGCTGTTACGGGGCTGTAACGGTCGTTACGATTATAAAAAATTGGGGGTAGCTATTACGACCCCATAATGCGTAATGATCTTAGCCGTTACCGTTATGTATCAGCCGTTACGGCCGATACATAACCGATTTTGCAAACCTTGGTGTTATAAGGTTTAATGCAAGCTCTATATGATCTGATGCTATGCATAAGAAGGTTAAAAAAAAAATTTATGTGTATGCTAATGATCACGAAATGACTCTTTTACATGATAAATTGTGTATTTATTGGTGCATATAATTCAATACACACACATGTATGCTTAGATCTTGTTTATCTTTAACATAATTAAGAAATGAGAATAGTTGATTGTATTTTAAGAGGTTTAATCAACAGGCTTAGTACCAAATATTTCCTAAAATGTATGCTCAAACATGAATCATAAGTTTAATCTCATGATAGTTATTATAGCTTCGAATATCTCATTTATTCCTTTAAATTGGCACTATGGTAATTTTTCTCAATTCCTTCGGCATTTCTTTAATCTTATAATATTAACTTTTTCAACAAACAATCGATATCTCCCTTGCATTTTCAAGTGATTACTAATATGACATTTGATCATTGTCCCTTTTTGTGTTTATTTTTTTCAAAGCCTCTTTTACTTCGAATATGCATTAAACCTTACTTGAATTTTTTATTCCTTCTTTCTTTAAGCTTTAGAGTGATTGTAAGTGTTATCTTATCTAGCTCATAGGTTTGTCAAATTTTGTAGTGCCAAAATCTCTTGGAATTTGTGTCTTGTATAGCTATTACTGTAAGATCAACTTCATGTCATCCTTGCCTATATTCAAGTATAAGATCAAGAAGTTCAAATACAAGATCAAGAAGTTCAAATTCAAGTTCAAGAAGTTCAAGTACAAGATCAAGAGACTCAAGAACAACATCAAGAAGTTCAAGTACCAGATCAAGTCTTCAAGCTTCAACTACATCAAGAGAATGATATGTGATAATTCCATATCACAAATAAGGTTTGTTTGATCCTAGATTGACCTTAGGATAGGTTATACAATTTACATTTATATCATAGGTCATTTGATAATTTTATAGGTCATTTGATAGTTTTATATGTCATTTTTCGACTAGTCCTAGTCATGGTTCGACTAGTACAAGTACTGGCTCAACCAGTCTAAGAATTTTCTTGACCAGTCTAAGGTTTGTTGTGAATTTTTGAAATTTTCTATTAAATCCTCGATCGGTCCTGAAGATTGCTCGACCAGTCGAGCAGGCTCGACTCAAAGTCTAGTAACATTTCTAGGTTCCACTCGACCATTCGAATGCAGCGCTCGACCAGTCGAGCATGCCGCTCGACCAGTCGAGTAGTGATCTTATCTTATCGCGCCAAAATTTTTGAAATGTTGTTGGTCCTTCGACCAGTCAAGCTAACCACTAAGCCAGTCAAGTGAACAGTATTTTTGCCTAAAAAATGAGGACGATTTTCGAAGTTTTTCAATTCATTCTAAGATATTCAAGTTACAACTCTGAGAAAACTTGTCCCCACATTCGAGAAGCTAATTGGTTAGTATTTAAGATTCTTTTAATAGCTTTTTTGCATTTGATTTTGTGATATCTATTCAATTCTATTTCTTTTAAAAAGGGAATATGATTTTACCCTTTTTGAGATCAAAATCAAATCAAGCTAGCCCTGGTTAATTTAATCAAAAAATCATTTAGATCTAAGAAACCTTTCATATGTGAGTTTGGACATTGAACATCTACATCGAATTGGTTCTACAGGGCTTCATCAGAAAAAGAATCCTCAGATAAGTACATTTCAATTTTATGTATTTGGTTTGTAAGATTGTCAAAAAATCTTTCAATTTTGGTTTCGACTAAGATAGCCATAAAATCTCAGTGAGTGGAGTTTTTAATTATGGTAGCCCTTTGAAAAAATAATTGTGAAGGTTTTGGATGAACCTTGGAAAACCTATTTCATAGTGAAAGCCAATATCCCATGGGTGAGGATATTGGGAGTGGAGTAGTTGTGTGGCTATTTTCTAACAGTTAGTGTACACACAAGCAAACCACTATAATTGTTGGAGTTGTGGTGAATGTTTATTATTGTGCATTTGTGGTGAATAATTGTAATTTATTTTCTGCACATGTAGTGAATGTTGTAATAGCAGTAGATCTTTATTTCTGTTTTATTCTTTATTCCTTTGTATTGGTTTGGGACTTTGATACACAGGCCGTTTTAGAAATTAGGTTGTCCTACCATAAGCCATTGATTTTTGGTGTAAGGTTTTCCTTAGAATAACATCTGTATCAACCTCTCAATACTTGTTTTGGAATTGATAAGTGCTATCTTGTTCTAGTTCATTCTTAATTCTGCATATAAATTTTAACTTGGCATAGTCCTATTCACCCCCCCCCCCCCCCCCCCCCCCCCCCCCCCTCAGGACTTTTAGCTCGTCCTTTTCAATGGTCACCTAATAAGTTCTAAAAATAGCTTCTCCACCTTTCACTATTCTTATCATCCTTAACCAGTACCCATTGGTCATCGCCCTTAGTGCATCTAACATGATTTATGTCATATTGTTCCTCTCTATCATTTTTACAACTTCAGAACATTTTTCTCACATTCTCTTATTCCCGATTTATCATACAAGTTACTATATGTCTTGAGTTTGGCCTCACTACATAGCATTTTTTGTATTTTTAAAATTTTTTCTCATTTTTAATGTTCGTTTTATGTGCACAAAAAAACCAATAATGACTAGGATCATGAATCAAGGTGATCACAATCAAATTTAGTATGTAAGAAGCTTTAAATGTTTATGATTATCATACTTATTAAGAGGGGTTCCTTTATTCTTTCATTTGGAGGATGCAAGTTGACACAACAAACATTGGCCATGAGAGAGTTGTTGTCCATGGTTCTCAAGTACCCTAAATGCTCGTGACCACTTTAGTAAGTTTTGGACTATTTATGATCATGTTTCGTGGTCATATTGTATATTAGGGATCAACAACGAGTTGGGATGAACATTCTCCACTATCTAATATCATGTCTCTTTATGTTAGCCCCAAATGATTTTAACTGTTAATCTTTTTTTTTTTCACTATTAAGAATATTTTTATCAAACTTGATGAGTATCTAATGGTTGAGATCTTATTGTCTCTCTCTTAGTCTTGCATGGAATTTATATTGGATGCCATTAGTCAAGGGATTTAGTCAATTTGAGTGTGTGGATAGGCAAGATCACTAGCTTTTAATGATGTAGCATTACTGAAGCATGTAGGAGTGAGGAGCATCATACTTGATGTATTTCTTTGAAACTTTGACTTCAACTTATAAATATATCATTTTCAAATGAGTAAGAGAGATAAAGCTTTGGATGTCCACTTTTGGACATTTAATTGGAGTGCGACAAAGAGAAAAAGAAATGAAAACGACAAAAATAAGAAAATCCTCTCTCTCTCTCTCTCTCTCTCTCTCTCTCTCTCTCTCTCTCTCTCTCTCTCTCCCTCTCCTCCTATCACATGGTGGACTTGTAGATCTGCTTTTGGATGGCTCTTGTGTTCACACCCCTTGTCTTATAGTAGGGATATTAAATAGCTTTTTTTTGTTGGGATATGTCATGCCCCAAACTATGAAACTAGGCTCATAAAATTCTCGATCACCGAATCCGGTAACAACAGCCTTCGTAGTACCCCATTATCGGCTCCTAACACCCATATGCCAGGTTCCGATCTTGGGATCCTACAATGAGGATTTTAAACATAAACTTTTTTTCATAAGAAGCATAACCATAAGCATAACCAAGTCACAAATAACATCACCACATATACACTATAATCAAAGCGTTTAAGTACAATGCAGAAGGAAAATACAAGATAAATATCAAAAACTCAAGAAGCTCTGTCGCATGCTCTTGCCTCAGCTCAGCTGGATCCTAACGTCACCTGCACACATCTATTGTGCATAAGCTTATAAAAAGCTTAGAGGGTGGTGTACGTGTGTGCGTAACGTAGGTGTCAAATATACAATACAAGTCCATAAATCATACAATGTCAGAAATTCTAGCAAGTTTATGAGTCATACGATATCAGTGTAAACAAAAACACTGAAAAATCCATGAGTTGTTCAATATCAGAGTATGCAATGCAGATCGATTATACAATGCGGGGTTATAGTAAACCAAATGCCATATGCTGGGGATGCAATGCAATATGCGATGCGAAAGAAATGACCAAGCTAGAATGTGAAGTCGAGATAATAACACATGATATCGTAAGTTGTGGGGTCCATCATAAGGGACTTCTATCCAAACTAATCTCATACCTAAATTTAGATAGCCATACTCAATGTGGTAAACTCCTGATCTCAGGTTGGTCACGCGCCCCAACTGAAATTCTGGCCATTGCGAAGGTACACATAATAAATTAGTTACACACCACCAGCCTGAGTGGATAGTGAACAAATGAATGAATGAGTAAAATGTTAAGTATGTAACTCCTTCTCAGTAAGTCCATATATCAGTGTCGTACTTCTCCGGGATCATCATCGGGGTTTAATACACTCTATGCTAGCTTGCCGCCCCATCAAACGCACAATTACCAATATTAGACCAGCTCGTCGATAGCAGACTCATTTATGAGCTGGTCAAACTCAGCCTAACATTGGTTACTCCCTCAGGCGGGTAAGGCTACACCCCCTCCCAACAAATCATGATATAGTGGGAAGCGCATCCTACTGATATACGGCCCTCATGCACACATATATATCCACTCGGTCTAGACATTGGAGTATCTCATGGCCTCGGAGGTCTAGAAATTTTCACCCAGGGATATCTATCGCACCCATATGCTAGAACTAAACATTTTTGGTCTCCTATCTGGCCATGCATGATATGGCTGTGGAGGCCATGACTCTGATGCCCTAGGGCGTATAGTGGTCATATCACAAAATATGAGATACATAAGTTATACCATCCAGTCATGCATCAAACCTGCGTGTACCACGTGCTCATGTGGGGCAACTTCATCTCTCAAGGAGTCCTATAAACAATCAGCCCAATGGCATATGCTATGCTCAATCAGTCTTCATAACAAGCATGTCGATGATGCGGATGGGTATTTATCATGAAGTATACTAAGCATGATTATAATTACATACATCATAGTGGGCAGGTATAAGATGGCCCATGGCCCATATAAGTGAATGGGTGGTGTGCACATAATCACCTACACATGGTGAGCCTCACTCCATCACAATTGGGCCTCACACATACAATGGGCCTCATGCATATAATGGTCCTCACACATATAAAGGGCCTCATACATCGCAATTGGGTCTCATACAATCGTAATGAGCCTCATACAATCACAATGGGTCTCATACCACAATAATGGGCCTCATACAATCACAATGGGCCTCATTCCATCACAATGGGTCTCACATAATTACAATGGACCTCATACATCACAATTGGGTCTCATACAATCATAATGAGCCTTATACAATCCCAATGGGCCTTCATACAATCACAATGGACCTCATATAATCACACTGGGCCTCATACAATCCCAATGGGCCTCATACAATCATAATGGACCTCACATGGTCACAATGGGCCTCATACAATCACAATGGACCTCATGCAATCCCACAATGAGCCTCATACAATCACGATGGGCCTCGTATAATCATAATAAACTTCACAATGACCTTATACAATCACAATGCTATGCTAACCCATACTCAGTGCGTATACTAACATAGTTGTAATCAACAATCGGCCCATATATGTCATGGTCCATGGAAGGACAATGGATCTAATCCGTAACATGAGGATCGATCCTTAACAGTGAATATACTAAATCTGATACCACCGATCCTTTCATCTGCGGTGATGATGTACTCTCCTTATATCAAGGATGGGCCTAAATAGCCTACTTATATCAAGAATGGGCCTAAGATCAAGGAGTCGGCTTCCTTGCCCATCTCATCACATAGCAATTTGAACTTCTTTAGGGCCCGATAAGCACAAGATGGGCTCTACAAGTCATGGTGGAAGCATAATCCATAATGGGGGCCCAACAGTTTAGGGTTAGCCTAATAAGGTGAGATGGGTCATACTAATAACAGTAGTGGCCCAACGATTTAAGTTAGCCCACTAAGAGGGGATGAGAATGGGCCTATCAACGAGCCTTAAGGATGATTACAATGTGGACATTTAACCACCATTACTCTTACAATGTGGACATTTAATCATCATTGCTCCCAAGGCATGGCCCATTTAGAACCTATCCCATAATGGGGGCTCATAGTCTTTATACTAACTAGGAAAATAAATGGGCATCATAACATCATCATATATATCATGGTGGAATCACATCGGGCCTCATGTACATCACAATGAGCCTCACATAAGGGCCTCATATACATCAACATGGGCCTCATCATATGGTCCTCATACATCACATTGGGCCTCATCACATGGGCCTCATGTACATCACAATGGGCCACATCCCATGGGCCTCGAATACATCATAATGGCCTCATACACGGGCCTCATTTATGTCACATCGGGCCTCATTACATCATATTGGGCCCTGCACATATAATAGGTGGGCCCTGTCGTACAGTAGGTGGGCCCTACCTGTACAGCAGGTGGGCCTGTGTCCAGCAAAAATGAGCAAATGGCATGGATATAAATCACATACATTGTGGTGCTTCCCACCATCCAGACCACTGGACGGTGCGGATATGACATGCATTATGTGTGGGCCCCACGCCCACGTGTGGACGGTGTGGGTGACGCACATACATCACGTGTGGACCCCACAGTTAGATGTTGTGCATACCACACATACACCATGGTGGAGTCCCACCTTCTGGACGCTGGATAACATGGATCAAACACGTACGGCAGGTGGATCTCACCATCCAGATGGACGATGAGGATAAAACACTTACATCACAGTGGGCCTGCTAGACGGATGGCGCAAATAAAACTTACATCATGTGGGTCCCACCGTCTAGGGACTGGATGGTGTGGACACACCACATGTCATCAAGGTGAGCCCCACCGTCAATCATCAGGTACATCAAGGTGGGTCCACACGTGTGTAGTCATATGTCACCAAGGCAGGCCCCATGGACGGACGAGTTGGTAAAACACTTACATTGGTGGGACCCACCATCCTTTGCTGGATGGTGTGGGTCTTATACGCTCATCGTGGTGGGATCCACGGACGGACAGGGTGGATACAACACGTATATCCAGGTGGGTCCACACGTTTTGCCCACTAGAGCTTTGGATCAGCTTATATTTGTGCTTTCCCTACAACAGGATCTGCCTAAAATGGACAGCAGGTGGACAGCAAGGTGGGCCCTGGTTGGACAATGGGTGCATCCCACTTAGTGGATGACATGGTAAAAATACATACATCATAAGTGGGCCACACAATCAGGAGAGAGAGAGAGAGAGAGAGAGAGAGAGAGAGAGAGAGAGAGAGAGAGAGAGAGAGAGAGAGAGACATGTATGTGAGGGAGAAGATCCACCACTATGAGCTCCTCTCGGTTTACAACGTATACATCAAATGGGTCCCACCACAAGTGGGCTATCAAATAGAAATCAAGGGTGGAATTCCCAAGATCACCCACCATTGGATCTCCTTCTTGGCTCCTTGGAATGCTAAGCTCCTTGGCTTCAACTTTGATGGAAGATGATGGAGATTGAAAGATTGGATTGAGCACCTATGGGAGTAGGAAGTGAGCCACACTTAGCTCTCTTGGAAATGCTTGGACGTCCACTTTCTTTAGTGTTTAGAAAAATAGTGGGAAAATGAGAGAGAGAGGAGATGTAAGGAGAGAGGGATGGATTGTTGTAAGAAAGGGATGGGTTGTTATAAGAAAGAGTTAACTTTTGGAATAACTTGTGTAAGATAGGGATGGGTGTGATGGGTGAAGTGATGGGTTGTGTCCTTGACTAGCACTTGATTGATTGATATGATGGATGGTAGAGATTCTCTCGGGATTCACAATGCGCGACGTTTCTTTGAGATTAACACGGGTCCACAGCTCCTGCCCTGGGTATCACATCGGTGCACAAGACGTAGTGTTTGAACCCCGACAACGGTGCGGTCACTAGGGTATAGGTTTAGGTCGAGTTGACTCAAATTTACAGGATGCAACTTAGGGTAGCGTGCAAATGCCGACTATAGATTGTGGGTTACCGGAATTCGACGAGTAGGATCGTAGAGTCTAAGAAAATTCTCTCTCTCTCTCTCTCTCTCTCTCTCTCTCTCTCTCTCTCTCTCTCTCTCTCTCTCTCTCTCTCTCTCCTATCACATGGTGGACTTGTAGGTCTGCTTTTGGATAGCTCGTGTTCACACCACTTGTCTTATGGTAGGGATATTAAATAGCTTTTATTTTTTTGTTGGGATAGATACAGAAAGGACTTCTTATGTTGGAGCATTAACATCAATTTACATAATTGATAACGGAACACAAATCTAAGATAACATCTTAAACCTTCAATTTTGTAGTTTTGAAATTTGACTGTGTCTATATGAAAATCCATATGAAAATTAAAATCTGAATTTTTATAAGACATTATGCTTTTGCAATTTTCAATATTTGTCAATATTAGTTCCTAGTTAGGCTTTGAAACATGATCATTTCTTACAATAGCATTTTAGACCTCATCATTCCACCAAATTTTTTATTTTAAACGTGGTTGTTATCTCTAGAAACTCGTAAGCCTTTTTTTTATTACTTTTCTAATGTACTCAACATCTCATGCGACATAACAATAACTGCTTTCCTCAACATTATAAGACTGCTTTCAACGGCCAGTTTATTATTAACAATGTTTCCTTTCATTTTAAATTCTATTGTCTAATTTTTAAATACATATTAATTTCACCCATTCTCTTTAATCTTTTAATGTAAACACCCAAAAGTATTAACTCATGTAGTCTTTGTACGTTGATCATTCTATCTTTTAAGTTTTAAAAAAAGTTTATCTAACTTGTATTCTACTTTTTAAAGGTATTAGTTGTTCATCTCTTTTGAAAGTATGTGTTTGCCAAAGCTTGATCATATGCTATATCAAAATTAATGATAGCTGCCAAATCTCTCTGTTTTTTTTAAAAAAAAAAAAAAATTATTATTTTTATTTCAAAACCATCTCTTCCATGCATCCCTTCATATCGTTTGTTATCTTTTCCTACACTTTCTCCATTTGATATTTCCTTACATTACTTCGTCCATGCTCTCTAGTGTTGTTTTTTAATTCTATGTATGCATTAATGATATTGATTTTGTACTCTACTAACACAAGCTTTATCAATAAAAATCTATCATCATTCTCTTAATATATGCAATTTTATTATTTAAATATTTGTCTTCACCAACTTTATCACATTTTTATTATCGTCCTTCCCCATTTCCAAGGTTTATATCTACCAATGTATCTAGTTTGACCCCTTTTTACTTAATTTTGTGTATGCAAGCTATGTTAATTCTCATTCGTTTCATTGTATCCACTAATTATACTTTCCTACTTGCTAATATTATCATATTTTATGTGGTAAGATAAATCTCATTCTTCTATATATATTAGTTTATTTGTCCATACTCACACAAAATGATGTAGACCCTTATCTACTTCTCAATATAATCGGCCTTGCTGTGGTGTGTTTCTTTTATAAAATACCCGAGCTAAGCCTTGTCCATTTATTACTGTAACCGGGATCAGTGTAGCCAGCCCTTACCCATTTGTTATTGTACCCAATGTTGCACTTGAGCATAAGCTTGAAATGTTAGACTGTCCAGTAATTCATGAGAAAAATGTTTTGGTCAAAGTTTGAAACTGGTTGCCAACCTAGCATAATCCTCCTTATTTGATCTTGGGAGAGAATGAGAGGGCAAATGTCTCATTAGAGAAGTTGCATTAATAAATTTATAAACACGGCAGGTGGAAAATTGAAAACAAACTATAAAAATAAGAGCCCTTTTTTTTTTTCCTTCTTTTTTTTTTCACACGTGCACACACACCCCCACACACTCACGCCACACGCCCACCGCAGAATTTCACCACAATGGGTACTCGAACCCTTGACCCGGTATTGAAACTCCAAGGAGTTTGCCACCCGGTAAGAGTAAGGACCCAAAAAAAAAAGAGCCCTAATTTTGATGATTCCTAAATAAAGAAATTGCATTGTTTTGATTTTATTTTAAAAAAAAAAATCAATTGTACAAATTCAAGAAACAAATGCTTAAAATAAGAAATTAAGATAAATCAATTTGATTTTTTTTATTATTATTATAACAAGCCATCTAAAGTGAGCCTAACAATTTAAATGATTCGATTGGGTTATTGTACTCCACATATACAATTTTAAAGTGCTTGGGTATCAAATATCACAGTGCCATAATATCTTATAATTCCTCGCTATATATAATTAATATCACATAATCCACTAGTTAAGGAATTACTTGTGCAAGGACCTTGTTTCCCTCCCTTGTGTAGGTATGTTAGAGGGTGTAATTTGGGCTAATGGATCACCACGTGAGTTGAATGAATTTTTGCACGAGGGCTAAGCTACTTCGTTAATGTTGACCATTTAAGATATGGTGGTGATTCATCCTCTCACACTTGGCACCGACATAAAACTTGCAGACCATCCAAATCATGGGTCCATTGTGGATGGAGAATAAATCTAAAACCATTATAATAAATCAATTTTAAATATTCATTTATATTCAAATCTTAAGGAAAAAATCAGCTGGTTAAAATGTATCCTCCTAATTTTTGCCCAAGGGAGTTAATTGATCCTATGACTGTATATGACACTGGAAAAGCATGCACTTACAAAATATATGCTTCGCAGGAATTAATTTAAATATTTAAACTTGTGGAGCTAACTATCATTAAGTGAAGTCCTAAAATTAGATTTATTGAACAAACCTAACCTTTGATACTTGGTATTTATTTGTTGAATTACAACCATTAGATGTTTTTCATTTTTAACTGTCCAATAAATGGCCATAAATAATAAAATAATTGTAATATTTGGTCATGATATGCTTAGACACATTATTTGGTAAAATCCAAATCCTTGAGTAAATTTATGGTGAAAATCCTTAGATAAATTTTATTTAAACATCCAATAAATGTCAACCTATCTAATAATTAATAATCAAATTAAATCATTATAACATTTGGTTCACGTAAGATTAAACTTCTAACCATCTGCACATAATTCATAGCGATGCATGAGTACCAAGGTTTTTTCAGGTCGATGCATAATAGTACGTAAGTCTTCTCATTGTACTTCTTGTGTCCAAAAAATGCGGCCCATCGAAGATTTAGGTTAGCCAAGCTATAAGGTACATTTAAGAGAAGATCCCATGGTTGCACCCTAGATTTCTCACAAGGAGTTATCAAACAGGTGCTCACAAATTGTACTTATGTTGGCATGTATTAACTCAAATAAAACTGATTAGATTGTGCAGCCAACTGTGACCAAGTTAAAATCCCAAGATCCTCTATTTTTGGATACTTATTTGTGGAAAGGATTTTTTTGTTCTTCGTGGGGTTCAGCATGATGTTACAATGAATCCATCCCATTCATCCGTTTTATAAGATCATTTTAGGATATATGACAAAAATGAGCTGGATTCAAGACTCAAATGGTCGACACGAGAGAAAATAACAGGGATTGAACAACCACCCTTGAAACATTACCATTGTTACAAAAATATTATATCAGGCCAAGTTTTTTGTGATGCAAACAATTTGGATATCATATAAATATCAAAATGGAGCCGATGAAGGCCTTAATGGTAGGCGTTTCTATCCAGCGCATCGATGTCAAAGCCTTTGGCAGGAAATCGACTTTTTGCCTATGTAGGTAGCAGATTAGGTGCAGCCGCACACCTTGATGTATGTATTCTATATCCACACCGACCATCCGTTTTTTTTATATATCATTTTAGGATACGAATCCGAAACTGAAACAGATCCAATTCTCAGGTGGAGCATATCATAAGAAATTGTAATGATTGACAATTAATGGGTCACATAAGTTTTGATCAAGCTGATATTTGTTTTTTCACTTCATCCAAGTTTATATAACCTTGTCAACGGGTTAGATGAAAAATAACCATCATGTAAATATTATTGTGGGTTTAGGAAGTTTTTAATGGTAAATCATTCAATCACCACTGTTTCTGATAGTATGGTCCACCTGAGCTTTAGATCTACTTCATTTTTTGGGTTTCATATGGTAAAATGATCTTCCAAAACGAATGGATGGCATAGATCTAAGATATAAAAATCAAATTGAGCCTCACTTATAATGACCATATTGGGTGAGGTAATTTGCTTCCGTCTGAGTAGGAAGCGGAATATGGTTGGTGTGCCACAAGCCACCAACCTTGGTAGTGTGTCACCGTTAACAAGTTCCGTGGGCCATACCATGATGTAAGTGTTAAATCCACATTATACATTCATTTACCGAGATCATTTTAGGGCATTAAGATAGATTGAAATCTAAATTGGACCACAACATTGAAGAGTGAGGATTGAATGCTTATCATTGAGGACTTTTTGGGGCCCACAAAAGTTTTGGATCAGGCTTTTATTTGTTTTGCCCTTTTGTACAAATTTTTATGACATTATGATGTAGAACGTGTCACAGATACGTTCCCAACATGGTTGAGCCACAAGAAGATGGACCGTGAATTGACCATAACTTTTGATCTGGGTATCGTTATGGGGCGTTCAACCAATCAATCTTTACTGAAACAGGCCATCCGAGGTGAACCGACCCACAAAGTAGGTCGTATCTGTCCATTTCGTCAGAAAACGTGCGCTTTCAACTCAAAAATGAATTTTTAGAAAAAATTTACTATTTTTAGTAATTTCGATTTTTTAATATTTTTAGAGTTTTAGATTTTCTTTTCTTTTAGAAATAAATTTTAACTATACTAAAACTCTTCTAGAGAAAGTTTATTTGTAATTTTTATTTTTAAAAATTAGGCCTTAGAAGAGTTTTATTAGAATTAGGATTTTTATTAGAGTTAGAATTTTCTATTTTTGGTAATTACGAATTTGAGTTTATCTTTTTCTTTATTTAAAGGTGTAAGGAGACACATTAGACAATTATCAATGATTCATTAATCAATTTTGAATTTTATTAGACTTTATTTTTATTCTCTTGCTTTCTTTCCTCGTGGATTCGAGAAGTCTCTGTGAAGAGTCCAAAGAAGCTTCGTGGATTCGAAGTAGTTATCTTTGAAGAAGATGATGATAGACCTCATCACGTTCATTCCTGCATCAATTGGTATCAAAGTGAGGATTCCCCTCGGGCCGATGACAAATAATGAGGGTATGAATCAAAATCCTGTGAACGGTGATATAGGAATTCATTATCTTTTGGAAATAATGAAATCTTTCTACCGGGAGAGTCAGTTGATCATGCAAGAGCTGTAGGTAATCCTCAACCGTATTGCAGATGTGCTAATTTAGTCCCGAGCTTAAAGTGATGTTCAACCGCCTGTGGCCTCTGTACGACACAACCCTAATTTTTACAAAGCACCATCAGATGATGGTAAATCACAGGCCACCACTTCGATTATGAGGAAGTCATTATACATGCCAAAGGTAGAAATAGAATTACAGCGATACAATATCTTTCGAACAAGGTGCACTGCATACAAAAAAGTCTGCAATGTAATCATCGATGTAAGGAGCGATGAGAATTTCGTGTCAAAAATAATAGTGGAAAAACTACAACTAAAAATAGAAAGACACTCATCTCCATACACGATTGCATGGATCAAGGAGGTCAACAAAACAGAGGTAATTGAACGATGTCGTATATCTTCTTCCATTAGTAAATATTATAAGGATGAAGTAATGTGTGACGTGATCGACATGGAAGCTTGCCACATGTTACTTAGTCAACCCTGACAAAATAATATTAATACTACACATAGGGATCGGGATAACCTATTTATCTTTATTAAAGATGCTAAAAAGATTATCATCGGCCCTATGGGAAGGGAGAACCAACCCAAGACTTCTCAAGTTGAGGAACAGTCTCTCACAACTGAACAGGCTTTTGTTAATCCATCTGAGGAAACAAGACATATATATCCATTAGTTGAAAAGAAAGAATATATGGAGCCTGTGAATATCCCAGAAGATTTAAAGCCAAATTTGCAGGAGTTCAAGGAGATTGTGCTCGATGAACCCCCCAAATAAATTACCTCTTATACAAGATATACAAAATCACATTGATCCCGTCTCAGGGGCAAGTCCGCTTAATTGTCCATATTATCAGAAAAAATATGAGATCTTGAAGACAAATGTGAAGGAACTGATCAATATTAGTCAAGTCAAGGAAAACATGAGTACATGTATTGTGTCAGCTCAAGAGCTTAATGTTAAGTACAAAAAAAGGGCTAATGAACATCGACATCAGAAGTTATCTTAGACTCATGTGCCAAGTCTCTTGCGTAACTCGAGGACGAATTTTTTTCAAGTGGAGGGGTCTGATGTAGAACGTGTCACAGATACGTTCCTAGCATGATTGAGCCACAAGAAGATGGACTATGAATTGACCATAACTTTTGATCCGAGTATCGTTGTGGGGCATACAACCTATCAATCTTTACTGAAACGGGCCATCCAAGGTGAACCAACTCACGTTGTGGGTCGCATCTATCCGTTTCGTTAGAAAACGTGCGTTTTCAACTCAAAAATGAATTTTTAGAAAAATCATTGTTTTTAGTAATTCTGATTTTTTAATATTTTTAGAGTTTTAGATTTTCTTTCCTTTTAGAAATAACTTTTAGTTATACTAGGATTCTTCTAGAGAAAGTTTATTTGCAATTTTTATTTTTAGAAATTAGGCCTTAGAAGAGTTTTTAAAATTAGGATTTTTATTAAAGTTAGAATTTTGCTATTTTTGGTAATTACGAATTTTAGTTTATCTTTTTTCTTTATTTAATGGTGTAAGGAGACACATTAGACAATTATCAATGATTCATTAATTAATTTCGAATTTTATTAGAATTTATTTCTATTCTCTTGCTTTCTTTCCTCGTGGATTCGAAAAGTCTCTATGAAGAGTCCAGAGAAGCTTTGTGGATTCGGAATAGTTATCCTTGAGGAAGATGGTGATCGTCCTCATCACATTCATCCCTGCGTCACATTATGAACATGTTGGATGTAAAATAAACATCATGGTGGGCCTTAGGAATGTTTTTGTGAATCTACCTAAGGTTTTGGGTTAATGTTCTAAAATGATCTTTCCAAATGGATAGACGGTATAGATACAACACATATATATTGGTGGGGCTCACAAAACTTGTTAACAACATCATCCATTTTGCCTTTTTCTAAAGCCCTTGAACCATGGAATACAAGACACATCCCGGCCTTATATTAAGGTTGCATGCTCTCAACCTAGTACTGTTACCTTCTGATAGTCAGAAAGTTGCCTGCCCCCACCCCCCCTCCCCCGTGACCGTCAATTCTGTTACCTTCTGATAGTCAGAAAGTTGTCTTTCAGTCTTTAACAATTGCTTCAAAAGTCAATTCTAAAGGAGTCCACGAAAGGGCACGTCGACTTTGTTATTTTAAGTATGAGCTCTCATTGAGAGAGCATTTAGTGTTGGTTCGTCACGACAGAAGTCGCGGGTTCGAACCCCTCCTGGTAGGATATAAATTGAAGTTGCGGTCTTGTTGTACCCAGAATTCAGCTAATACGGAGGGAAGGAAATGGGAGCGAGACCACCCTAATGAAATGTTATGAAGGAGACCCCTCTCTTCAGCAAGGCCACTCGGCCTCGATAGACGGTTGAATAGCGATAGAGCCAATCGATCCCACTTTCCTTCCATCCCATGCCAGTGTGATGACCTCCCTTGCCTTTTACCGCCACACACACGCGCGCGCACGCTAATTATCATCAGTTTACCTTTAGATTTTCTTAACTGAAGTTGGGTTCTGCTGTGCAAGAAACGCGTCACAACTTGGGTGGGTCCTATCATGATGTTTATATGAAATTCACTTTAACTATCATGTGTGTCACCTCATGTTAATTGTTAAGCCTAGGTCCCGAAAATTAACCCCATCCATGAGGCAAGTGGACCGCATGATTGAAAACATTGTACAAGGCAACGGCTACCCTCCACCTTGTTTCCTCTGGTATAACACACCTAAATCACCAATAGTTCTTATTTGGCCCCACATAAGGATGACTTAATGAAAAATAAGCCCCATTTAGTTATCTAGTTGGCCGGATCTTAGAAAATAGTTTTAACCATTGTAAATAGTAAAATACAAGTGAGGTCCACAATATAAGTCTGACTTATTTTTGTACGAAGAAATCATCAAGGTGATTCTAACCTATTAGATGAGTTGGATATTGTGCACATAAAAGGATGGAATGTATCTTTTAGATGGACTGTAATTTGTGATCTAAGAAGTTAGGCGTGCAGCCTTCTCTTTTTCCTAAGAAATTTATGGATAGTTGAGAAATGGCACGTGGCCATTGGTTTTTTTTTTTAAGGGGCCCATTGTAATGTATATATATGAAATCCACTCGGGTCATTAGATCTATAATTCTACTTTTGGCTCGGGATTAAAAAAAATTAGAGGTTGATTTGTGATTTAAGGTGGGCTACACAAAAGGAAATAGTTGGGAGAGCAATGTCCACTCTTGATTTTTCCAGGCTCACCATGATTATTATATAAAATCCACTCAAACCATTAAATTTCAAACCAAAATTTAGGCCTAGGACCAAAATTCAGACATATACGTGATTTAGGTGGGCTACACCACATTGCCTTATACATTGTTTCCAATTGTGTGACCCACCTGAACGATAGATGTGGCTGATATTTGAGCCCTGGGCCTATCATGGAATAACACACCTGGTGGTGGGAGTCGATTTCATATAAACATTACAGTGGGATCACCCAAGCTGCCAACCTTTTGCTTGCTTGGTAGAACTCCAACTTCCATTAAAAAAACCTAAGGGAAGGCAGTCCTGTGGTAAAACTTGAATTAATGAGGTATTTTATTGAAAACCCTTTTGAAAAAGGCATAGGATGTAAATACCTACTTAATGAGGTAATAATTTATAAAATTCTAAGTCATAAACCATAACTGCTACTTTTTAATTTTATTTTTTACATAAAACAGCCTACCCGTACTCTCTGAGAAATCCACCCGTCCATTCCTTATTCCACCTCCTGTTAAGGGTAGGCCTAAAAATAAGATAGATCCAAAATTAAAGTGGGCCACGAAAAAGGAAACAATGAAAATTGACGAGCTACCGCTGAAACCTTTCTGAGGTCCACCGTGCTTATTATATGCCATCCCTTTCTGAAGTCCACCGTGCTTATTATATGCCATCCAAACTGGTCATAAGGTTTTTGTTTATTTGTTCACACGCGCGCACACACACACGCACCACTGGTGCACACGCATGCCGTGGGATTTCACCACTGGTGGGTTCTGGAACCCTTGACCCGGTGTTGAAACTCCTGGGAGTCTACCACCCGGTAAGAGTAAGGACCCAACTAGTCATTAAGGTTATTCCCACTCTTAATGAACTAAAAAAAACGAATATTATGGTAATCCAAAACAATTCTGTGTGTTATGATTGGCCCATGTATTTCTCAACCATGGGTATTCGATATCAACTGTTTCAACTGGTGTGACCCACTTGAGTTTTGGATCTGCTTCATTTCTTTGCGCCTTTATAAAATCATTTGAAAAAACTGGTGAATGGGGTGGATTTTTCAAAAACATCACAACAGGACCAACAAATGTTCCGGGGATGGGTGTTAAATAGGTTACATTTAAAGCCTATGGCCCACTTGGGTTTTGTATTGCCTCATTTTTGGCCTACCGTCCAAGATGAGCGGGCTAATTAAAATGGACTGCTTTGATTTCTCAAAAACATCACAATGGGCCCATGAATTTCTCAGTGGACATGGGAGAGAGAGGCCATTCCAAGGGTGTGCATTCAATACCAAGTGTTTCAGGCTACTTTAGTGTCCTGTGAGCTGTTTCAAGGGAGTGCCGTTTGGCTACTTGGGTTTTGGATATTCCTCATTTTTTGGCTCATTCCTAAAATAATATGGGAAAATTGGTGGACGGTGGTATCCCGAGTATCATGGTGGGGTCATGAGTCTTTCAACCGTAAGTTTCAATACCCACTGTTTACCTACGTGAGTATGATTGCATGCATGAATCCGTTTAGGCATTGTCTGACGCGTGGCATGAGTCTTGTAGGCCCACATGAGTCTTTGGCTCATTTCAGGACATGAGCTAATGAGGCAGATCCAAAGTTCAAGACTACCAGAAAAAAGTGGGGATAATGATGCCAACGTTAAACCTACCCAGGCCCACAGTGGTTTTTATAAATCTACTTAATATTTTGGGTCTACTCTTTACATTTATGTGCCTGAAAATGGTGGATGGGTTGGATGTCTCAAAAACATCATTGGCGCCGCATGGCTTTTTCAGCCAGAGAGTACAATGGTCCACATTCAATATGGACCATTTCCTGCCGTCTGGCCCACTTGAGTATTGGATCTACTTGATTTTTGTGCCCACCCTCTAAACTTATGTGGCCAAAATGGTGGATGGAATGGATTTCTCAAGAACATGATGATGGGCATGCTGACTTTTTCACAAGAGACTTGAATGATGAGTGGTGATGGAAGGTAATACACATTCGACCCCATGCCTTGAGGCTAATACTGAAGTGGCCGGCCCCATAACGATTTATGTGTTACATGTCCACGCCGTCCTTACATTTCGGCAGTTCATTTTAGGGCACAAGCAAAAACATAAGGCATATCCAAATCTTAGGTGGACTGGCGAGGATTGAATGACACCATTAAAAACTTCCTAGGGCCCAGCTAAGGCCTAGTTTGGCACCATGGATTCATAATATTTGAACTGAAAATCCTTTGGATTCGGAATACCTTGGATTGAGAATATTCTAGTTTGGCATAACACACACACACACACCCCCACACACTCACACCACACGCACACGCACCCCACACGCACACCGTGGGATTTCACCACCATGGGTGATTGAACCCTTGACCCGGTGTTGAAACTCCAAGGAGTCTACCACCCGGGTAAGAGTAAGGACCCAAGAGAATATTCTATTTGTATTTGCACCTGGACTCATAATTCCTATCATCCAAAAATAGATGTGCATTTAAATGTAAGTATATTTACAAGAGTTTGGCTTTAATTACTAAATCAATTTTAATATTATTAATCAGTGTACACATGTGTTGTTTAACACAATGATTATAATAAACCCTTGAAACCTACACTTTTGCAAAAATTGATAAAATCCCAAGCCTTGAGATGGGCCACAAGCATAGAATTATAACCGAGCAACTAACCAATGTTTTTAAACTATTGATTTACATGACTAATGTTTGAATTTCTCAAATCATTCTATTGATGTACTTTTTAAGATGCATTTGATAATCTTATTGTTTTGGGATATCATACGTGGAACAACTGTAAAATGGATTAAAAGCCCAGTGACACATGTTATACATGCGGCTCTCTTACCTTTAAAATAAGCAAAAAGGGAGAGGATTCGTAATCCAAACAAAAAGAGAGATGGCAAAATTCAACAAAAGTGAGGACCAACCATCTCTTAAAATTGGAATATACTTCAATCCACACTGCAAGCGACCTTGGATTTGGAAGACCCTCCAATCCCCTCTAAGAGTTGTACACGAGCAAAGTTATGTCGGTAACTCGCTTGACTCGGCTCAAAATGAGTTTGAGCCGAGCACGAGCTGATTTTGGAGCTCGAAATGAGTTCAAGCCGAGCACAAGCTTGACCTTGCTCGGCTCGGCTCGACTCGAACAGTACTCGAAATTGACTCAACTTGGACTCAACTTAGTACAGGGACTAGGGTATATATATACCCTTCTAGTTTTCAAAACAAAAAAGCCTAACTGCGTCGTCCATTCCAACACCCGTTAAAAAAAAAAAAAAAAAACCTAACCCTTTAATGGGCAGGCGTCTTTGTTAAATTATAAGAAAGGACAGAGATGTTGATGATGATGATGGCTACTAGAGTTTTAGAAGGGGCCTAAGGCAGATGGAGTGGAGGTGACGGAACCCACCAAGGGTGAGAACGACGGAACCCACCACTAGGGTCCAAATGCACGAATTTCTTCTCCTCCGCCATTTCTTCTTCCTCCTTTCTCTTCTTCTTCTTTAGATCCTCTACGGCTAATGGATTTTCATTGAGTGGTCGTTTCATCTCCTCGATTGCGAACGGACAAAGATCTCTGAAGAAGGTTTTTCTTTTTCCCTCTTCCTCTTCCTCTTTCTCTCCAAATCTACCTTTTGATTTCCGAAATAGATTGAAAAACTCTGCTTGAACTCGGCTCGAAATTTGCTCGAACTCAGCTCAAACTCGGACGAGCCGAGCACGAGCTGCTATTCCGAGCTCAAAGGCCGAGCACGAGCTGGAACTCAAGCGGTCTGAGCCGAGCACGAGTTGGGCAATACTCGGCTCGACTCGACTCGTGTACACCTCTACCTCTAATCCATGGTGCCGAATGATCCCCAATGTTTATTTGCCATCCAATGTGTTGATTAGGTCCCATAGTCATAGTTAAAGGGAAAAAAACATAGATATTAGTTTGATCTAAAAGTGTTTTCGGCCTTCAAGAAGTTTTCAATGGTAGGCATTCAATCCCTAGTGTTTCCTATGGTGTGATCTGCTTGAGTTTTGAATCCAACTCGCTCTGACCAAATGGATGGGTGGTGTCGATAAAACATATACTATATAGAGTGGGGCCCGTAGAGCTTTCCAATACCAACAACACAGAGTGCCGGCTAGTGGGATGAAGCGAAAATGTTCACTCCCCAAGTGCAGGGTTGTGATGTAGTAATAACTCGGTAAGACCGAGGTCGAATCCCAAGGGACTGAAACTTGTACGTTATCTAAAATTAAATAGAACTAGAACTAGGCTAAGATGAATTCTAAATCAATTAGCAATAGTGGAATACTTGTAGAATAATTAATCTAAATCTTAGAAAAAAAATCAGAGATAGGAACTAGGGATTCAGAGGATCCACTTGTAGAGATCAGGGATAATTTATGCTTGCATCAAAAATTATGAAAATTACTGAACTGCCGTTGATCTAGTTTTCAAAGAGATGAAAGGAAGATAAATTAAAATGGATTCCATCACCAAACCATGCCCAAAGACTATGGCAAACAGCAGAATCAAACTAATTACCACCCAATCACATGTATGCAAGTTAGGAAGGGTACCGACATCCAACCATGCCCAGGAGACTATGGTGAACAACAGGGCTTCTTGATGTCATAAACATTAAAGAGAACGGAAATATTCAAAGCCATTGCAGACCCATTGTAATTTCAGTCACAACAGACCATTAAAAACCTAAAACATTCCCATATTAATTAACTAAAATCAACGTCAATTCATGCATTAAAATTTAAATAAAATCAAATCTCCCATCTTACTACAAGCTTCACCTCTTAGCCCTAGCTAGGAGGATTTATCCTGCCATGGATGGGCTCAATCCAAATAAATAAAGAGAAAAAGAAAAGGAAAAGAAAAGGGAAAGAAAAAAACCAAGCTCCTCTCTCTCTCCTCTGCCCACGTTGAAACCCAAGCTCGAGCCCTCTGTTCTTCCTCCCAAGACCCTGAATGAATGCTCCCCATGTCTAAAAACCTCCTTTTATAGCTGCTGGAAGGCTGGAGTCAGTGACAGAGTTGTAGCAGGACACGGAATGCAATTTTCGCAGCCAAGTTCGGTACCATGAAACACGCCACTTTCCTCACTCAAATTCTAAAGAAACACCGTCCCTTAGTGCTTTCTTGGGTCCTCTACATGATAGACGGTTCAGATCTGCCATATGATCAAAGATGGTGGGCCAAAACTGTCCGAAAAAGTCAGTTTTTGCGGATGTGCGAAACCTTTCGCACCATTTCGCTGTTGTGGTCGGTGGGCCCCACAGAAGCATTTTCTGGAAAATCCACCCCGTCCATTAGATTCAGAACGAAATTTCAGTCAAGAATGGGTGGTTTTGAACGTCCATTGACGTGATCCAGAGAAGAAAGCACAGAAGGATCAGTTGTGAATGTTACCGGGCAGCCCTTTTGTGGCCTCTGTATCTCACACGTTTGCATGCATGGGTGCAAAAGGTCAGCATGGTTTTGTAGTTCTCGAAGCCCTCTACACAGTGGACGGATCAGATTGGCCATACGAGCAATGAGTGGGGCTCACTACCGTTCGCAAAACGGATGCAAGCCGTCCGTTCGCTGCGCCTTACGCAGAGAGGGAGAGAGAGACGGGTCAGCGCTTGCGCTGACCCGTTGGTTGCTCCGGTGCGGCTCGTGTACGAACGTGCTGTGTACACGCACGTTGCACGTGGGGTCCACTGTGATGTTTATGTGAAATCCATTTCGTCCATCCTCTTCAAAATCTCATTTTAACCGTGCAGAACACTTATCAAGCATATCCAGCTGGCGGGTGGGCCCCAAATTGAAGATTGATGGGCTGATCTGCCCGTTAGGCCACTTCCGCAATGATCCAATGGATGTTTTTTTACGTGTACGGTTAATTTATGGTCCTCAGGCCACGTATGAAGTTTCGAGCCGAACGGATGGTGGGAACCTCGTGATCTTGCATTCTAGACGTCCTTCAGGCCACTTGAGCTTCAATTTCTTACTTTTCTCGGATTTCTGACCATGTATATTTATCAATCTTGGTCCCCTGGAGTGTGTCCCTTGCCTGTGGCGTCAACAGAGTGTTAAATTCATACTTTTAGCAACTTTTTGCAGTTCATGCTTTCAACTACACCCTGTATCACAAACATGGCAAAACGGGCCATTAAACGGCATTATGTACGTAAATCCAGGTAATAAATGGGGTCTAATATGCAGTATTTGATCCTCAACACAACTCCCAACCAGCATTTTGTTAGTCCCGAGCAAAATATGCGAAAAATAAGTTGAGACTTATATGAAAATTTCTGTAAAGCCGAATGATTTTTGAGAAATAATCCAGTCATTAGAATTCTATGATTCATGAATATTGGGCATTATTTTCTCCTGAACTCAAGCGCACGGTAGACTTCATAATCAAGTGTAAAGTATCAATCCATCAATTAGAAAAATTTTAAATATTGAGATCCATGGATGTATAGTCTAATCTCGGCTTATCATCATTAAGAGATCCAATCGTCAATTTCATGAAATCATTGGTAACCGACAAGAAAATTCATGATAACTAAAACCTAATCCAAAACTTACCTCATAGATTAGCCTATTAACTTTTGATTTTTCTATTCGAAGTAATGCCAAGGAAGGGGAATCAAATCCTCACCTATAGGGAGTAAACCTATGGTGAAGATCGTACACCTGACTCTTTTTAGATATCATTCATGGGGAATTAACTCCACACCTATAGGGAGCAAACCTATGGTGAAGATTAATTATCCAACATTTCCAATTTTTATACCATGATGGCAAGATATTTCAGGCTGATTCCTTTCGTGCTTAGTGATTACCAAATTAACCCTTCAATATCAGACTGAAGTCTTAATGTGAAAGCGAGATGTGACATGTGAAATCATGACTCAGTTAATGTTTACAACTTCTAATCATGGATTAATAATTCACTTAACTATGAAATCTAACAGATACGGAATCCAAGAGTTATAAATTACCAACATCACTTATCTTGTAATTCTAAATCCAAGATAGGCATTAAAAATCACTTCGAATTTACAAGAATTTTAAAAAAAAATTTAAAAATTAAAAAATTTTCACAAATTTTTGCTCAAGACCAAGAAAATACTGATTAGGAAACCTAATCTCCCACCCCCAACCTAAAATCTACATTGTCCTCAATGTAAAAGATATGGGAATGCAATGCACATGGGACAAAGAAAGTAAAGTGATGGGAAGATAATACCCGGATAACGTATCGAGAGAGATTTTTCAAGAGATCACTGAGAGAGAGCAGGTTAGTACGAGAGAAAAAAAAACAAAAATAAAATCCTATCTATACCACTTTCGCAGGTGCTCTCGATTGCATTTAGCATATGCAACAAGCCTTTAAACCCCTAGGTTACCCCTAGGGGACGAGTTGTAGTCTCGTGAGGGTTTGCAGTAATGTTACCCACAAACATTGAATCGATCATGCCGCAAGGTTCTCCTTCCGGTCAATATCTTGATAAGTCTCTCAGTAAGCTCCTCAACAGGATCATCCAAAAGCCCTTTTTGCAATAGGCTTGGGCGCCCTGGAGCATGACTTTCTAGAGAGACTTATGTACCTCATAAGAAATCTTCCATTGAATTGCTGGAGGTATCCGTAATATATACGATTCACCTAAGACAGAAGAAGTTTCAACGTTAGTATTACATGGTGAATCAAAGACTACAAGTAAATAAAGTTTAGAAAACTTCTTAAAAAGTAATGTAGTCTCAACATATTCCGAAGTTCCAAACTTCGGTTTTAGATTCAGCTCCTCTTCCTTTACTAGTAGACGTTTAGGATCAGGGGAAGAGAGGGTTTCAGAATAAGGGTTCGTTTGGTCAGTGATGACTACCGAGATGTTGTCTCGTAAGGTATCCACTTTGTCTTTTAACATGAAATCATTTGAAACTGCAAAGTGTGCCAAGCAATCCCACGAGTTGGGAAATTCAGATGAGTGTGACTCGTTTTTGTGGCTTGTGATGATCTGCGCAAAGAATCCATCATCTTTGAAAGTGGATGGAGGTACGCTCTCTTGCTCCAGTCCTGCGCAGATAGATTGAAAATCAGTAAGTGAAGCATTGATGTGATCACTCTGTTCATTGAAATTACTCAATTGAGGCACTGAATTCTCAATTGTTTGCAGCTCAGATGGTGGCCTCAACTGAGTGGTTTCAAATTCCATAGTCGTAGCGGGCAACTCCTCCTCCCGAATCATATCACCATTCAATTCAAGGGAGTGGTCTAAACATGTCTCACAAGAGTTAGAAGAGTCGGTTGTAAGAGGTTCATTCTCCACATTTAAATCAGGCATGTCAGATGAGTGGAGTAGATCTTCCTGACCGATCACTTCGTGCACGTCTTGATCGTTGACCTGGACCAGATTTGAGATTGATTCAGGGAGAATTTGGGCTGCACATTCATGACCATCATCCCAATACGCATCATTGTCTAGTCCAGTGCAGTGCACATTCGGGATGAGATCACTTTACTCACATTCTACACCTGACATGGGTTGAGGTTTGCATAAACTAACTTCTTCCTCATCATTGAAATCTTGTGTGTCATGTAAGGAAACTGTGTCATCATCAATGTATTTAAAAGACACCCATGTATCTTCACCATTCTTTCGGACAGTCATCGAGATTGACTCATCGGAAAATTGAACCACATGCTCATTAACGGAATCCAACTCCTCATTCCAAATTTCAGATTCTTTTAAAAGTGAGTGCGGATCACTTTCTTCGCATTGTATTTTTAGATTAGGTCGTGGCTAGGATGACCGAGCCTCCTCTATCCTATCAAGACGCGCATCGAGTCCTTTCATTGTTTCCATTACTTTTCTCATTTCCATAAGACAGGCTGAAAGATTACGCTGATATGAATCCTCTTGGATCATTTCTGGATGGATCTCAAAGGTAGGGGATCCAAGAGAATAATCATTATAACATGTAGTTGGTTCATTTTCCCAATTTTGATGTTTCCACTAGTTATAGTCATACTGATCATAAGTGGGAGAATCTGCTGGTTGGTAATACTTATTATCACTCATGATACAATCACGCATTGTTTTATTGGATGGATGGTAATAATTCTCACAACCATAGTTATGATAACCCCAACACTCATGTACTGTTTTGTTAATCCGTGGGGTGTAATTATTCTCCTGCATATAATCACGTAAAGACTTCTTAACCGGTGGATTTTTATATTTTGATCGGTTCTCGATGATAGTTTCAGAAAAGTTTTGAGACATAGGTTGATTTATATCATCATCATCCCAAAATAAGTTATTCTTCTCAGTATACTGACGTTGCCACTCGTGCATATACATGATGAAACCCTTAACTTGAATTTAATCCTATGAAAAATAAAAGAGAAGGTCCTACAGCAAAGTGAAAAGTAAGAGGGGGAGAAGTTAGAAAGATGTTACCATACTAGAGATTCCTATATTAACATCCTGCAAAATTAGACAAAACAAGTTAGTTTCTAAAAAGAGAAAGTCTAGGATTAGAAAATCTCTAAAAATAAAACCCTAATTCTAAAAATAGAAAAAATAAAGAAATTAGAAAGATATCACCAAATTAGAAGTTTCTATCTCATAATCCTACAAAACAGGAAAGACAAGTTAATTCTAAAAAAAATCAGAAAAATCTAAACCTAAAACTAAAGTTAGTAAAAATTCTAATCTTAAACTAATCCTAAAACTAATTAATTTCAGAAAAACGTAGCCCTCAGTCCCTGGCAACGGCGCCAAAAACTTATTCACTCCCCAAGTGCAGGGTTGTGATGTAGTAATAACTCGGTAAGACCGAGGTCGAATCCCAAGGGACTGAAACTTGTACGTTATCTAAAATTAAATAGAACTAGAACTAGGCTAAGATGAATTCTAAATCAATTAGCAATAGTGGAATACTTGTAGAATAATTAATCTAAATCTTAGAAAAAAAAATCAGAGATAGGAACTAGGGATTCAGAGGATCCACTTGTAGAGATCAGGGAGAATTTATGCTTGCATCAAAAATTATGAAAATTACTGAACTGCCGTTGATCTAGTTTTCAAAGAGATGAAAGGAAGATAAATTAGAATGGATTCCATCACCAAACCATGCCCAAAGACTATGACAAACAGCAGAATCAAACTAATTACCACCCAATCACATGTATGCAAGTAAGGAAGGGTACCGACATCCAACCATGCCCAGGAGACTATGGTGAACAACAGGGCTTCCTGATGTCATAAACGTTAAAGAGAACGGAAATATTCAAAGCCATTGCAGACCCATTGTAATTTTAGTCACAACAGACCATTAAAAACCTAAAACATTCCCATATTAATTAACTAAAATCAACGTCAATTCATGCATTAAAATTTAAATAAAATCAAATCTCCTATTTTACTACAAGCTTCACCTCTTAGCCCTAGCTAGCCTGCCATGGATGGGCTTAATCCAAATAAATAAAGAGAAAAAGAAAAGGAAAAGAAAAGAGAAAGAAAAAAACCAAGCTCCTCTCTCTCTCCTTTGCCCACGTTGAAACCCAAGCTCGAGCCCTCTGTTCTTCCTCCCAAGACCCTGAATGAATGCTCCCCACGTCCAAAAACCTCCTTTTATAGCTGCTGGAAGGCTGGAGTCAGTGACAGAGTTGTAGCAGGACATGGAGTGCAATTTTCGCAGCCAAGTTCGGTACCATGAAACACGCCACTTTCCTCGCTCAAATTCCAAAGAAACATCGTCCCTTAGTGCTTTCTTGGGTCCTCTACATGATAGACGGTTCAGATCTGCTATATGATCAAAGATGGTGGGCCAAAACTGTCCGAAAAAGTCAGTTTTCGCGGATGTACGAAACCTTTCGCACCATTTCGTTGTTGTGGTCGGTGGGCCCCACAGAAGCATTTTCTGGAAAATCGACCCCGTCCATTGGATTCAGAACGAAATTTCAGTTAAGAATGGGTGGTTTTGAACGTCCATTGACGTGGTCCAGAGAAGAAACCACAAAAGGATCAGTTTTGAACGTTACCGGGCAGCCCTTTTGTGGCCTCTGTATCTCACACGTGTGCACGCATGGGTGCAAAAGGTCAGCATGGTTTTGTAGTTCTCGAAGCCCTCTACACAGTGGACGGATCAGATTGGCCATACGAGCAATGAGTGGGGCCTACTACCGTTCGCAAAACGGACGCAAGCCGTCCGTTCGCTGCGCCTTACGCAGAGAGGGAGAGAGAGACGGGTCAGCGCAAGCGCTGACCCGTTGGTTGCTCCGGTGCGGCTCGTGTGCGAACGTGCTGTGTACACGCACGTTGCACGTGGGGTCCACTGTGATGTTTATGTGAAATCCATTCCGTCCATCCTCTTCAAAATCTCATTTTAACCGTGCAAAACACTTATCAAGCATATCCAGCTGGCGGGTGGGCCCCAAATTGAAGATTGATGGGCTGATCTGCCCGTTAGGCCACTTCCGCAATGATCCAATGGATGTTTTTTTACGTGTACGGTTAATTTATGGTCCTCAGGCCACGTATGAAGTTTCGAGCCGAACGGATGGTGGGAACCTCGTGATCTTGCATTCTAGACGTCCTTCAGGCCACTTGAGCTTCAATTTCTTACTTTTCTCGGATTTCTGACCATGTATATTTGTTAATCTTGGTCCCCTGGAGTGTGTCCCTTGCCTGTGGCGTCAACAGAGTGTTAAATTCATACTTTTAGCAACTTTTTGCATTCATGCTTTCAACTATACCCTGTATCACAAACATGGCAAAACGGGTCATTAAACGGTATTATATACGTAAATCCAAGTAATAAATGGGGTATAATATGCAGAATTTGACCCTCAACAGAAAACTATAAAATTAGCCTCCAATGAAACTCCTTTGAGTCTTGCTATTTTTTCAATGGAATGGGTTTATTCCCACATTTAGTTGCTGTGTGGGCCTCTCATCCATTGGATTTGTCTAGCTTTTGGCTTTACATTCTTACCACAGACATGACTGAATTGATGGACAAAGTAGATCTCATAAGGGCATAACAGCAGAGCCAAACAATAGACAAGCCGGATGAAAAGGACATCAAAACAAAGTTAGACCTTTGGCAAGTAAGGGGCAAATATGTCATTCCAAACATTAACGGCTACTTGTTTTTTGAAACCGCTACCCAAAAGTCAAAATAAAAAGGTATTCATGAAAAGGAAGTTGATTTTTTTTTTAAATTTTTTTATAAGTTTCAAAGGGTAGACCGTTTAAAGTTTATAACTTAAGCCTTAAATGGTTACATGAAAAAAAAATAAAAAATCATGAAGATAAATTTGCGTGACTTTTTATTATTAACTGTATAATAAATATCCACCAATTCAATAATTAGATAACCTTGGATGATTTAATTTTCTAAGTTAATTTGTAAGTAATTTATATATATATATATATATATATATATATATATATCATCCATCTCACCCTATTAAAGCATCGTATGTTTCTCCCTTTCAAGTTCTCAAGCATATGGACGTTTTATGTGACATATGCATGGAGTTCATGTGACATAAAGCTCATGTGCGGGCGACGACGTTGTCCCATCAGTGATACATTCAAGACTAAGGAAGTTACCGAATGTTAGCTTTTCTTCCCTGCTACTTACTTCTAAACATCGGTGATTTTGTTTTTCTTCTCCCATATTCATGGACTGTTGGCTCTTTGGAAATTATCCTTCAAGAAATTAGACCAAGTGAGCCGCACTACAAAAAAGAATAGAAAATGAATGCCAGCCTTTGAAACCTGATTGGGTTTGCAAGAGTTATAGATCACGGTGATATTTGTGTTTTCCACTCATCCTCACCTTATAAAGAAGTTGATGGCATACGACATGATCAGCGAAGGCCCAGGAAGATTTTAATTGTGGGTGCTTCCATCTACACCGTTTCTGATGCTGTGTCCCGCTTAGGTCTTGGTTCAGCCTCATTTTAGGCTCTTATCCGTAAGATAATCTGGAGATACTTACGGACGAACTGGATTATGGTGGCCCCACAGATGTTCGTGTTGCGGGGAATTCGCGTGTATGGCACATCCACTGGTGGGGCCGGGCGTGGATTGAGTCCTACCCCCCACCTGTACCAGCGGATGGACCTGTCAGGGTCTTTGTGAGGCCTACCGTGGTATATGTGCTTTATCCACGCCATCCATTCCTTTTGATAGATCATTTTAGAAATGAGCTCAAAATGGAGGCAGATTGAAGGCTCAAGTGGACCACACCACAGGAAGCAGCAGGGCTTGAATTCCGACCGTTGAAAAGTTCCGAGGGCCCACCGTGATATTTATCTGTCATTTAACCTGTTCATAAGGTTATGTGCACCTGTATCAAGGAAAAAAAACATAAATATCGTCTGCATCCAAAACTTCTGTGTCCTCAAGAAATTTTCAACGGTGAGCTTTTAATCTCCACTACTTCCTGTGTAATCCACTTGTGCCTTCCATCTGCTACCTTTTCTGAATAATAATCTAAAATAATCTTTCCAAATGAATGGACGGAGTAGATAAGACATACACCATGGTCTGCCCCACGGATCCCTGATAGGACTGTCCGTCTCAAGTTCGGTCGTGTGCGTGGTGCGTAGTACCCAATCCGGAAGCGGATTGCGTCCGACCGCGGTCGGGCCTAGCAACATTCGACCAGATCTGCGTTGGACCACCGTAATGTATTTGTTTATTCACGCCGTCATACTTTTCCTACGGCGGTGAACGGGCAGGAGGTTTGAGTGGCCACCGTGATGTATGGGTCTTACCCACACCGTTCATCCATTTTTTCGTATCATTTTCGGATATTAGATAAAAAATGAGGCATATCCTAAGCTCAAATGGACCACACCATAGGAAGCAGCTGTGATAATGATTCTCACTGTTGATTTTTTTTAAGGCCTACCGTGATGTTTATTTTCCATCCACCTTATTAATAAAGTTACATATACCTGGATGAAGATAAAACGCAAATATCAGCATCATCTAACACTTCTGTGGTCCTTAAAAGTTTTCAACGGTAGAGGTTTAATCCCTATGTTGTGGCCCACTTAGTGTTAGATCTACCTCATTTTTGGTCATACACCCTAAAATGATATGAAAAACTGGATGAACGGTGAGACCATACATCAGGTGGCCACTCAAAGCTCCTGCCCGTTCTCGGACAGGCGGGCAGGACGGACGGAAACGGATTGGCTACTCCCCCTGCCAATCATGATGTAAGTGTTTCATCCATGCCGTCCATCTATTTTTACAGATAATTTTATTGTATGAGAAAAGGAATGAGATATATCCTAATATAAAGTGGACCACATTACAAGAAACAGTGTTGAATGAGCGCCGACCATTAAAAACCTCCTAGGTAATAAAAGTTTTAAATTAAGCTGTTCTTCGTTTTTTTTTTTTTTTTTTCCTTCATCTTGGCCTGTATGACCTAACCAACAGATTGGATGTCAAATAAACAGTAGAATAGGCTTTTAGGAGGATTTTAATGGTGGATATCCAATCACTATTGTTTTCCTGTGATGTGGTCCACCTGAGATTTATATCCTATAATTTTTGGTCTAAAGCCATAAAATAATCTGTAAAAATGGATGAAAGGAATGGATGAAATAGATACATAATTGTGGGGCCCACAGTGCACCGACCATCAGCCAAGGGCCTGGTGGCAGGGGGAGTAGCCAAGACGGACGCCTATTTCCTGCGAAAATCCTTCCGCAGGGGAGTTTCTGCGGTCGGATCCTGGGTGGGGCCCACTGTACTGTTAGTAAGAAATCCATCCCGTACATCCCGTTTTTTGAACCCATTTTAGGACATAGTGAAAAAACGAGCCTGATCGTATATGAGGCAGATCCGACGCTCTATTACACCATATATCTGACTCTTGCATTTTATTCAACTTTCATTTAATGCTTGTATATTAATACTGTCAGTTTTACCATTTGATGTAATCTACTTAGAGCGTTCAATCGACCTTATTTTTTGGCCCATACCTTAAACATAATCTGAGGAAAGGGATGGACGGAGTGGATAAACAGATACATCACGGTGGGCCCCACACAGATCTGGTCGGACGATGCCACGTCCGACCGGCGACGGACGCAATCCACTTCCCCCGAAAATGCTCAGCATCTGACACGCGCTGCAGCGCGCACGCATACGTGTAATACGAATTCCGACTTCTGTGTCGCTTCCCGCGAAATCTAATATCACCTTTCCAAACTGCTTTCCTCACCTGAAAACAGAGCGAGAGAGAGATGGCAGAGAAGAGAAGCAGCAGCTGCAAGAAAACCCCCAACAGCAGCGGAAGGAAGAAGAAGAAGCTCTCTCAAGAAGATCTGTCCTCTATCATTTCCCTCGTCGCTTCCGCCACAACCCTCTCTCGCTCTTTCCTCTTCCACAACGACCTCCTTCTCCACCCTTCCCAAACCCTAACCCTGGAATCCTCCATCAACACAACTGCTCTTTCCCTCTCCAAGCTCCACTCCTCCCTCTCTCTCCCTTCTCCTCCTCTCCAAACCCTAACTGCAGATCACCCTTCCCCCTGGGCCCACCGCTTCCTCTCTGATCCCTCTACCCATCTCCTCTTCCTCGATTCCTTCCGCATTTCCAAACCCTCATTCGATTGTCTCCTCCAAATCCTCACCCCTTCCCTCCTTCGATCATCGCTTTCCGTCCCTCCCAATTTCAAGCTCGCCGCTGCCCTCTTCCGCCTCGCCCATGCCGCTCCCTTCAAGTCTGTCGGCCGCTGGTTCGGGATCGACTCCGCTGCTGCCTGCCGCTCTTTCTACGAGGTCTGCAAGGCTGTTAACGACACTCTCTCTAACCTCCTCCAGTCCGACCGGCAGCGGATCCTCGACGGGTTTGGTGCGGTCTCGCTCCCCAACTGCTGCGGTGTCCTCGGGTTCAGCCGGTTTTTTATTGATGGTGGGTTGGGGAACGACGGGACAGTGATTGTCCAGGGGTTGGTTGACTCCGAGGGGCGGTTCCTTGATGTTTCTGCTGGTTGGCCTGGCTCGATGCCCCCTGACACGATCTTGCGCCAGACGAATCTGTTCTCACGGGTCGAGGAATCGAAGGAGATGCTGAATGGCCGTACTTTCGAGCTTGCTGGTGGTAATTCAATCCGGCAGTATGTGTTGGGGGATTCCTGCTGCCCTCTCCTGCCTTGGCTTCTAACGCCTTATAGACAAACAGGTCTGAATGAAAACGATTCTCGTCGGGTTTTCAATTCAGTTCATGGTCGGGGGATGGCGTTAGTCAATAACGCATTTGGGAGAGTTTTGGCTCGGTGGCGGCTTCTTTCGGCGAGGTGGAAGCAGGACAGTGTCGAGTTCTTTCCATTCATTATCATCTCGGGGTGTCTTCTGCACAATTTTCTTATCGAATGTGGTGAGCCCACAACGGATGAGATTGGGGATTATTTGAGGGAGCAGAGGTTTCTGGAACATGAAGAGGGGGAGAATGAGGGTGGCGAAAGTGTTCGAGATGGGCTCGCATCACATTTGAGTTTGGTAAGCCACAAGGAATAATTGGTGGTAAGTGATAGTTGCTGAAGCAGTCCTTTTGTCCATAGTATCTATTTTGTAGGCTAAGTAGTGCCCATGCTAGTTCTCACGCTATGTTTTCTTGGATTCTAATCTTTCGCATTTAGGAAGCTAGTGTTTCTTGGTTGTACTAGTAGGGAATTGCACAATGTGCAGGTACAGGTGCAGCAAGATATCAACATGTGTAGAAATTTTGTGCAAGAGATCCAAGTGGCCCCACTGTGTATGTACTGTGACCAATAATCCAATATTAGCTGCACTTGTGCACAAGTGCAGTGCTATCATATCGTTTATCTATACTAATATAACCTATTGATTGTAATATTGATTATATCGGCTGATATATCGGCCAATATTATTGGTATAGCAGGTCAGCGATACGAAACCCTGCTAGAGTATCTAAAATATTTGATATCACACCATGTATCACTGGATATCGCAAAATATTGCTGATATCGTGACAGATCGCTCAATATTGTTACAGTTCCCTTTGTAGTTTTCTTACGCATCGACGTTGATACCGTCAGGGAAACCAGGCTGGCTTCACAAAAATCCCAAAATACTCAATTTTTCACATTTTTCCTTCATTCTTCCCTCTTTTAACCACCTCTAGGGTGGATTTTGGTCTATCCTTTTGGTTCTTTTGGGAGAAAAACAAGGTTTTCAACCTGGAATAAAATTGAAGCAGATTTGGGGCCGGTTTTGATTCCCCCCCCTTTTTTTTTTTTTTTTTTTTCTGTTTCGCTCATGCCAAATTAGTGCCAAAAGGGTGGAAATGTTTGATTCTTCATGTTTGCATGGAAAATAAAGGATTTGAACCTTTGATTTCAAGATTTGAGGGTAGGTGGCCAGATTTGATGGAAATTGGGGAAAAATTGAAAATTTCTAGTTTCTCCTAAATTGGTTGCAAACTTTTAGTCCAAACACGAAATCAAACATGTATGAAGCCTGATCTACTGATTCATCTAGTTTCAGAGAATTTTCAATTTTTTTTTTTAAAATAAAAAATAAAAATAATTAAAAAAATATTATTAAAAAATAAATAAATTCCAATTCTATCAGCAGTCAATTGAGCCCAATTGAGAGTATGTAGGAGTGTTTGATGAAATCATCATCACGTACAGTCTAATTTCGGGATTTTGGGGTAGGTGGTCCAATTTGGGGAATATGGGGGAAATTCAAAATTCTCACAATTTCTCCCAAATTGGTTGCAATCTCACTGTCCAAACACAAATTAAACATGTATGAGGCTCGATTTACTGGTTCATGTAATTTTAGAGATTTTTCAAAAATATTTAATTAAAAATAAAAATATTAAAATATAATTTTTTTTTCTGAAATTTCTTTTCTATTAGCAATTGATTGGGTTTTTAGAGCATTTAAGGGTGGTTGATTTTTATTTTTATTTTTTTGAAAATATAATTTAAAAATAATTAATAATTGTTAAAAGTTATGGATCATGAGCCACGACCAGATACATCATTCATAGGTGTAATTTTAAATTTCTAATTCTTTTGCTTTTGAATGTATTAATTGCGTTTCCATAAATGTCTTCTTACATTAATAAATTTTATGAATTCACTTTGAATATGGTTGCATCAATTTAGTCAAATTGTGTATATCTTAGGACCCTATTTAAAGGAAACCTATTAGAAGCACTTCTTTTTTATGATGTTATGATTTAAAAGTGCGTTAATGTCTTTTTCAACAAATCTCTTAAGTTTCATTGAAAAATTTGACCAATTTCCTAAAATTTCCCCAAAAAGTGCGATAAATTCCTTGATTCGACCGATATATCGCATGCGATAACCGATACATATCCATATCTCAAGGGTGCGATATGTAATGCAATACTGATACCGTAAACACTGATATAACTTGAGTAGCGGGGGTCCGCCCACACAATTAATTCTATAACAGTGCATAACTTTGAATATTCGAAGGGCATGGGAAGATATTTAAAGAAAGACAGGTCTTTTGGTAATTATGAGTGTGACTGCTTAGCAGTGTATGGTTCAAATTTAACCCACTGGCTCAGCTTTTACCACATTCTTAACCTCCAATTGATCTCTCCTCGAGTTCTCTCCCATTTTGCATGTACACTAAAATATCATACTTGCATAGGAATTGGGTCCATTCAAAGGTGTAACCTGCTCTTAGATATGCAGGCCTGGAATTAGGTACGCTCACTCATATGGGTGTCACTGATCTCAAATGCATATTACATGGGCATGTGCACCATTAAGGGTTGGCAGACCTTCATGCGAGTAGTCCACTGAATCGCTAAAACAATATTTTGGATCATTAGAACAATATTTTATGTATCCCCATGGGGGTTATACTCACATGTATCTTTGCTGGATTAGGAAAAATTATTAAAACAAAAATTTTGAAAAATGAGGAAAAAATGAAATAGCTAAGGAAGGGCCGTCAAGTGGGCAATCTCGTACAAATGTTCGCTAGCTTACATATACTCAAGATTGATATGAGTTTGCATTCTACATGCTTAATAGTTTAAGTTGTTGGAAGTAGGTCATTGATTTCTCAAGTGTAGTCCTTTTTTTTGGCTCTCTTCTAAAGTTTGGATTTATTGGGGAGTGTTTGGATGCATAAAAATAGTGAATGAAATTTTAAATTAATGATTTAGCAAATTTGTTGTTTAATTTTCTTCATCAAATTAATGATTTTCTAGATCTATTATTTGGTTGGCTTATTAAATCTCTATTTTAGAAGGGAGTTCCATTAATTTCTCAAGACATTTAGAATCACTAGCGATTAGAAGATCCGAACCATCCAATCATTGTGATGGTCCAAATAATACATGACATGAAAAAAGTTCAATCATGGACGTGAGCCATGCATTATATGTCCCATGTTTGATTGCCCACCCAAATCAAAAGTCACTTTGATTGGATGATCCTAACCAGCTATTCAATAGCTATGAACATGGATGGTTTGTATTGATTTATACTAGGAAAGGTCCAACATTGATTTGGCTTCCCCATGATGTGGGGCCCACCACTGATTGCCCTCTAGAAAGCCACTTTAATATATTTATCCTAACTATCCAACTATGATGGATAGGAAATGGATGGGCCATATTTATTATACTAAAAGAGGTCCTAATAGTAGTCTAGACCATTCATCAAGCGGGCCCCACTTTTTGTGGCCGATCCTTCCTAAAAATCACGTTGATTGGATGACACTAACCATCTGATGAGCGACTAGGAAATGGATGAACCATTATACCAAAGAAACATCTAACCATTGTCTATCATGTGTTCATGTTGGCTCACCTTCAGATCATACATCCCTCGTCTACATGATTAGGATCGTCCATCATATGGGCCTGCCCACCATTGATTGCTCATCCCCCTTAAAAGTTACTTGGATGGAGAGTGAAAGGGTCATTGATTTGGACCATCATGATATGGGGTCCACTTTTGATTGGTCATCCCTCTCAAACATCACTTTGGTTGAACGATCATTTCCATCAGATCAATGGTTACAAAACCGAAGTTTTGTGGAGTGCAGGAAGCCCTTCTCAAGATTAACCATAGCTCGTGATATACCAAGTTACCAACATTATGCATTGGATAACTTTATCTTCTATTTTTTTATTGCCAGTTCATGATTTATTCCCATTATGCTAATGGGGCAATTAGTGAATTTAGCAATTAAAGTTAACCAAACATTAATTATATAATTCATGAATTTGGCCATTAAAAATTTAGTGCCCATCTAAACACCCCCTAACTAATTGAGTGGATAAAGATGTATATCATGACTTTAGAGGGGCTTCATGTTTGGAGAATTTGAGGTATTGCACAAGCTATCACTAATATGTTAGGAGCCTTTTATGAAAGTGATGCAGATTTAATGACCACACGCAATTTTTAGAATATGAGTTTTTGTATATTGCTTCTCCATGCTTTGGAGTGTCAAACATTGAGTAAGAAGGCAAAGCTGTAACAGGTTAGTAGGAGATGGAGGCAAAATAATGGAGAGCATAATCGAGAGAACTATATTACGAAAGGTAGTAATTTAGCTTGCCAATAGAACTGTATAGGTAGATGACCTTTGCATCTAGTATAAACCTGCAATGGTGATTCCTAATTCCTAAGATACTCTGGTTTTCAATCCCACTAGTATCTGGGATGAATACCAAAGTACCGATGTTTAAACCATATGTGGAGATGACCTTTCCATTTGGTATAAACATGTTATGGTGAATCCTGATGCCTAAGAGACTGGTTTTCAGTACTACAAAATCCTGTTAGTACATAGGATGAGGTCCCTTGGTGTACGTTTTTGCTGATGATGCGGTGCTGGTGGAGGAGACTAGAGAGGGGGTTAATGCTATGTAGGAGGTTTGGAGTAAGCATTAGAATCCAGATGCTGAAAAAATTAGCGCAATCAAGATGAGAGTATCTGGAATGCAACTCTAGAAGGAATAGTCATAGATGTGAGGTTTTAATTAAATTAATGTCAAGGGGATTCCTTGAATTGATTTATTCTGTAATCTTATTAATAAATGATGGAGAGATTGAGGTGGATGTTTCCAATAGAATTGAAGTTGGGTGGACGAAGTGGTAACACACCTCTGGAGTGTCATTTGATCACCCATGCCCATGTAACTTTAAGAGAATTTTATAACAGACTTCTATTTTTATGGGCAGAGTATTGGGCAATTAAAAGGCAAACATGGAAAGCAGGATGAATGGTGCGGAGATGTGAAAGTTGAGATGGATGCATGGGAAGATTAGAGATGATATAATTAAGCATGAGAAGAAACCACGTAGTAGTATTCCCTATTGGAGATAAAGTGATCAAATGCTGGTTGAGATGGTTTGCCCATGTGCTAAGAGATTGGAGATGAGGGAACTTTGATTGGGTTGAAGGGCCTGAAAGGAGGACAAGAAGAAGACCAAAGGGACTTGGATAGGGGCTGTGAAGACTTTTCACTTATTGGAGATAGGGTGAGATTTTTTTTTTGGCAAAACAATATCTGTGAAGGACCTCAAATAGTCGGGACCAGGCTTATGACAATGACATTGGCGTGAGCAAAGAAAATTACTTCTCAGCAGTGCTATAGTTAGCTCTAGGATATTGGACAAGAAGATTAGCTGTTGATCTATTCGTGGGACTGGTTTTTAAAGCACTTATCTCTATGGTGAAAGGGAGTTCATGAAAAGACATTAGAGCAGCTCAGGACATCATGTATAATGAACCAGCTCAAGCCCCTGATTCCCAGGGAAGCCATCCGTTGCTTTGTTTTTTTTATTTATTATTATTTTTTTTTTGTAGATGTGTTGCATGCAGCGGAAAGATGCTGGTCGAAGGTGCCATGATGGGTTCAATGCAAACAGAATATGGGTGAAACTCCTGTAGAGTGTCGGGAGTGTTTGGCATTTTGGGTGCAGCTGTGGAAGTCTATTTCTGTTATTTTCAGGAACGCCTCATTTCTGCATGGTTATAACTTTGATAGATCTATTGTATGAATGGAAGAATGTCAGCGCCTTTATCTCACCTCCAAAATTTGGGGAAGGAACTCGGTAGTTATTTAAAGATCCTCATAACTTGGACGGAGGAGCTTTATCTGCGACAAACCTCATCCTTCATGGTTGGCATCACTTTCTCTTTGCATGATAGTGATTCTTGTTCTACATGTCGTTAATGGATCTTTAAATAGTAATGTTTTGAAAGAGAATTCCTTGATAGGGTGCGTTAAGATTTGTATGGTTGGATTCAACATGACTGAATGTGTTCATGTGTCCGAATGATTGGATTCAACATGACTTGGCTGGCAGAAGAGTCCTGGTATTTCACCCAATGAGGCATTCTTCTGTTTCGAATTCGTTGGATACTAGATACTCCTGCATAGAAGAATCCATGTTTTTAGTACTCAATTTGTTTGCTGAGCCCACATGCGTGTGCAAGGCATCTTGTCTACCTGCCATGGCATGTGCCAGTGTGGCACGCCGGCGTGAGATCCAAGCCATCAGGTGGGTTCCATTATGTAGATTCTGTGAACAAAAAGTCAGGTGGGTATTCTCATCAGATAGGCCATCAATTTTGGAAATTACTCGAACGGCATAGAAAACCTGGCTGTGTTTTTCCCATCCTTCCATATATTGTGTACAATTTGGCCTGCATGATCAGTTGACAAGCCTAGTTTTTGGGCTAGGGCATCTAGATGGTGGGACCCACCTTTTGCAGCATCTTCAATCTCATGCCCGTGTGCGGTGCTGGCCCATGTCATGTCATGTATCTGGGCTGCCTTATACACCTTCATGGGGCTTAGCAAACTTCAGTATGCAATTAATCAGTCTTTACTCAGGTCTTTTCAGTATAGAGACCTGCTCAAGGCAAAGACCGCCAATTCTGCACATCTTTACCTATAAGGGAGCCATCTCGATGTCAAATTTTTTTTACACGCCCATCCACACCCCACACACTCACACACCACCAACATTACATGGGCACTCGATCCCTGGTCTCTATGTTGAAACAGAGTTTGTCTACCACCGAGCCATGGAGCTAGATCTGCCATCTCGATGTCTTCCCATCAAAGATTGACGAAGAAAAAACAAGGTGAATGAGTCACAATCCTACAACGCGACTATCGATCCTCTTTCTCCTTATTAATAGTGATCGAACCTCTTTCCCCTTACTAATAGCAATCGATCCTCTCTCCTTACTAATAGCATTCGTCCTGCTGTATGCGATCAGTTCTTTTCCCTTATATATATTTCTTTCTACAGTCTGGGCCTATACTCTCTTTGTTATTCTCCACGCTGCTATATAGGAAAAGAAAAGAAGGAAAATATGAACCCTTGTTTTGTTTCCTTAGCTGTAACTGGATGTGCTTAGGCAAGTTCTGTAAGGGAAGAAATGTAAGGATTTCCATGGATCCATTTCAGGAAGAGTAAAGAGCATAAACAGAGGAAGACCTTTATCAATTTTAGCTTTTAGTTTCCTTCTTTTCCGGGTATGATATTTTAGCATTTTTAGTTCCAAAGTGATTGGGATCAGTTGTTTCTTATTTTCTTTTGTTTCGGCACATAGTAATATCTAATTGTTATTTTCTGTAATTGCCACTTTCATGATTTATGCCCCCTTTTATCAATTGGGCAATTAATAAATTTAAAGTGCTAGCCAAGTGCACAAATTAAAAATTGCTAAATTCACAGATGGCTATTAAAGATTTGATCAGTTTCATGAATTGGGTGTACATCCAAACACCCTCGGTATTTTCTTCTTTACCTTTTCTGTTCTTGCTCCTGTCATGTGTTGCCGTGCTGGGTGTCTTGTGTAGAAGTCTGGGATCAGGGATGGAAATTCCAGAATAGAAAATATAATTGCAAGTTGACCGGCATGTCGGATGTCCTGGAGACCCTCTACTTGGTGTACTTTGGGAGGTTTTCATGACTAGCTCTCGTGTAAAGCAGCTCGTGTCAATGTGCATGTGCAAGCTTATTCATCTCCTGGACGATCCGATCAATGCGAAATTCAATAATTTAGGTGCCGTTAGATAAAAGTTATTTTCAGCACTTCCATTCAGACCATTTGACAAATCTAGATTATGAAGTGCTTAAATTAATTTTCACTGAAAATATGGGTCTTTTTTTTTTCAGCTCCCCTCCCTTCACTTGATGCTAAAGGCTGAATGCTGAAAGTGGTGGTGCATTAAAATTCCCTTCTAAAACAAAAATAAAATAAAATAAAATTTTGACTAAAATATTCTTAAAATTATTTCAAATTTACAATTTAGTGATTTCTGTTTTCAGAGCTTACTTTTTCAGTTTATCAAGCGGCACCTTACACAGAGGAGAACTTCAGGATGACATGAGAAGGGTTTAAAGAAAAAGAATATAAAATAAAATACCGAAGAAAGGAAGAAGAACAAAAAGGCATTGGTTGTGGAATGAAACAAGAGATGATACAGTAAATAGCCCTAAGAACCCTAATAAGGTAATAAGGTAAGAGTTCTAGTGAGACAACGATAACCAGCGGCCTAAAAACGCCTAAAAAAAGGAAAATGAAAAGAAAGTTAAGAATTGCTTTTAGGGCCTATTTGGATGCTTATAAGTTGGGTAAGTAGAAAGTGACTTGCAAGGAAGTCACTTACAGGTGGTGTTTGGGAGAGAAAATTTACTTGTAACTTACAACCTGTAAGTTATTTACAGGCAAATCTATAAAAAAACTGCAGGGGGATGGGAATGAGAAGTCACTTTCTTGTAAGTTACTTAGAAGCACAACAGTTGAATTTTTAAAACGAGGGGAAGAGGGAGAAATGTACCAACCCACTAACCACCATTAAGCTCCAACCAATGAAGAAGAAGCACCAGCCATTGAAGGAACCCACCAACCACCACCCTCTCTGCAATCTTTCTTTGCAACTACCGCTCTCCCTCTCTCCTCCTCTCCAAAACGGTAGGGTTTTCATTGCAACCTCCTTTTTTTCTTTTTCTTTTTTTGCTTTAAAAAAGGGGAGTGATTTAGGTGTTACCAATGTGGAGGCATGCTCGCTGCGCACGTGTGCAACTTTACACACGTGTCATGAGACTCTAATCTGAACGGTCCATGTCATGCAGCATGCCATGAAAAACTCTCGGACGGATTTTCAACCTAACTTAAAACTCTGGTGGGCCATAGAAAAGAGATGCAAATCAAGGGAGGAAACTGTAAGTTTTTTCATGGCCCACCAAAGTTTTGGATCAAATTAAAAGTTGGGCCCTGGGGGTTTCATAGGGTTTTACATCACATGGATGGATTGGATAAGCCGCACACATTTACAGTGGGCCTAAATGAGTTTACTCGGTACAATAAAATTATACCGTGGGGCCCACCTTGATGATGTGTTATATATCCACTTCGTACATCCGTTTCTCCAAATCCAAATCTCATGTGGACCCCACCACAGGAAACAATTGTGAGTAATTAATGGAGCCATTGGCTTTGTTGCCTGTTTCTAATGGTGTGGTCCACCTGAGATTTGGCTTTGCTCAAGTTTTGGGATTTCATCCTAAAATGAGGTGGAAAAATAGATAATCAGCCTATATATAAAAAATATTCATATAATCAGTTAAAGGAATGAATGGTCAGAGAGGATGATTCTCAAGTGACAAATTTTAATTACACTTTTTATTGTTAAAAGAAGACATTGTTAATGTACTTTGATTATTATATTGATTATTAATATTTTAAATTTTATTCTCAATGTTTAAATTGAATTATCACTTCATATTATATATTTTTTGAATTCATAGGCCCACTTTTATAGCTCACTTGATAATTAGTTTGGTCTAATAATTATTTCAAATATTCATCTTGATGGGCTTAATAAAATGATAGATTTGATCCTATTCATTCTTATATGATCATAATATTTTAGAACAATTTCTTAATTTAAGCTCTACTCGATGCAAATATAAAGCTTTTTACCTGTAAGTAACTTACAGGTTACCCAAACAGAAAAACTTACCTGTAAGTGACTTACAACTTATATCCAAACAGATTATCAGTAAGTGACTTTCAACTATAAGTGACTTACAGGCATCCAAACAAGCCCTTAGACAACAGCAGTTGCTTGTGGGTGCTAGGGCACCCATGTTTTACCTGCATGCTTACTCATTAAGTCACTCTCGACTCCATCCCTCCCAAACTCTTCAAAGGGCATTAAGAAGATATTTTAAATAAAGTTGGGGTATTTTGAAAATAAATAAATAATAATAATAATTTGTTACTGTCTGAGACAATGCCATATAGACACTTAAGTTTTAGTTGAATTCTATATAATTAAAAAAGGTTTCCTTTTAAGTTGTTTCCTAAAACGTGCCTACTGTTTTTAAATACGGTAAAAAAGCCATTTATTTTTTTTACTTTACTTTCGGTAGATTATGTTGTGGGCCCCACAATGATGCATTTGTTTGATCCATGCCGTCTATCCTTTGTTAATTGTGATTTTAGGGCACGTGTTTAAAAATTAAAAAAGATTCAAATCTCATGTGTACTCACAATAGTTAACGGTGTCATTTACGGTGTGGTTCATTTGAATTTTGTGTCCGCCTCGTATCTGGGCCTATGCCTTACAATGACCTTGAAAAATGGACGGATGGTATGGATGGACCACATCATGATAGGGTGCAAGTTTTGAAACTCCAACCGCAAGGTTATGCTGTAGCACGACCAAACAGAGGCGGAAACCCCAGCGCTCGGGGCCTCACTTTTTTTCCTTATATTTTATAGTAGTGCACGAGGGGTTTTTTGTTTGACTTATACTAAGGAACGCTGTATGGTAAGCTTATTCGTTAACTGGTTTTACACCTTTCCATAAATACTGGCCTTTTTTTATAGGTTTTCGTAGTTTGATTAGGAATGAGTAGGTTATCTTTGGTACAAGGTGGTGAAATCTCACTACGGCGTGAGTGTGTGGTGGTGTGTGTGCGTGTGTTAAAAAAAAAAACAAAAACCATGCAGGTGGGGAGTAGCCTGGCCTGCTTTACAATATTGCAGTTGTAAGAGAATAAATAACACAAGCTAGAGAGGAGGGTCCTTACTCTTGCTCGGGTGCTACACTCCTAGGAGTTTCAACACCCGGTCGAGGGTACGAGAACCTATAGTGATGGGGTTTTTCTCCTCAGGTCAAAGGAGATATGGTGCGGTTCAGATGTCACAAACAGTGGAATTACCGTGCTGCTTGACCAGTCGAGAGCACTGCTCGAATAGTTGAGTGTACAGTGCTCGATCAGTCGAGGGTCACTCAACTCAAAGTCCAGCGAGCTCAGTGAACAGTGCTCAACCAGTCGAGTGAACAGTCTCAACCAGTCGAGGACTCTGCTCGACCAGTAGAGGTTAAGCAGATTTGAGTTTAGATTTTGCGCGGACCTAGATTTTGCGCGGACTGCGGAAATCTGAAGCCCTTTCGCAAGGGGTGCGAAAGGGAGTTTCCTAAACTATAAATAGGGGTACTTAGGGTCTTTTTAGGTAATGCAAGAAGGTTTCCTAAAGCGTTGCAAGGGTTTATCAAAAGGTTTGGAGCTATCAAAGGTGAGAGAGTGAGAGAAAAGAGAGAGAGGAATCTTGTGGAGGGGAGTCGACGTCTCAATGCTTCTACGTCCTCGTGATCGGTGAGATATCTTCATTTTTCTTTTATTCTCCTATTGTTTATCCACTCCTGCATGAGTGAAGAAAGTTTGATCCAAGCGATGTGTACTTGTGATTGGTTGTAACGTTCTACTTCATAGTGGATTGTTAATCTGGATGAGGTCCCGTGATCTTTACCTCTTTAAGGGTTTTTCATGTAAAAATCTCTTGTGTCGTGTGGTTTATGCTTTGATTTATTTCATTGCTTTATTATCCCATAATTCTGATATTTTTGGGAGCCTATATCCTAAGGTTTTGTGTAAGGCTCCCAACAAAGTGATATCAGAGATAGGTTCATTGAACGGAGTAGGATCAGTTTTGAATTATGGAAGGTGGCTCATCAAGGATGATCAACCTCAATGGTTCTAACTGGACCGTATGAAAGGCTAAGATGGAGGACTTGCTTTATTACAAGGACTTATATTCTCCAATTTTAGGCATATCAGCAAAATCCAAGGATATGTCTGAGGATGTTTGGAAGAAGTTGGACTGAAAGGCGATGGAGTTTATTAGACAATTGCTGGATGATTCTGTGTTCAACCATGTGTCTACGGATACCTCAGCCGCTAGCCTATGGCTGAAATTATAAGGGTTGTATGAGAGAAAGACATCCGGTAATAAGATTTTTCTGATAACGCGACTTATGAATATCAAGTTTAAAGATGGTGGTTCTGTGGCTGAGCACATGAATGAGGTCAGCAATATTTTGAACCAACTCTTCAGTATGAAGATGGTCCTGGATGATGAATTACAGGCTTTGTTATTACTTAGCTCATTTCTTGATAGTTGAGAGACATTGGTGGTGTCCTAAGTAACTCCGCGTCAGACGGAAGGGTATCCATGGAACAGGTAACTAGCTGTCTCTTCAATGAGGAGACAAGGAGGAAGTCTCAGGGGTCTACTCAGCAAGAGGCCCTTGTGACACAGGAACAGGGGAGAGGAAAGAACAGGAAGGGCGGGAAGGCCCGATATAAATTAAGAGGCAAGTCGAGCACCAAGAAGGATGTTGAATGCTAGAATTGTGGTAAAAAGGGCCACTATAAGCATGAATGTCGTAAGAATAAGAACGACAAGAAAGGAAAAGGAAAGGAAAAGGAAAATGAATCAAATTCTATTGCGGTCGCTTCAGATGGCGATGTGGTAGTTATTCTTTTAGTACTACGAGTCAGGACACCGACTAGGTGATTGACTTATGAGCTTCTTTTTATGTAACTCCACGCAAAGACTTCTTTACAAGCTACAAGTCATGTGACTATGAGACCGTGAAGATGAAAAATTCTGGCATATCGAAGATCATAGGGGTCAGTGATATTTGTGTAAAGACCAATGCAGGCTGCACATTGGTTCTCAAGGATGTGAGGCATATCCCATACTTTTGTCTCAACTTGATGTCGACGGGAAGGTTGGATGATGATGGCTATGAAAGCCGGTTTGCTAGTGGGCGCTAGAAGCTCATCAAGGGTTCATTGATCGCAACCAAAGGAAAAAAGTGTTGCACCCTTTACAAGGAAAGTGTTAGTGTGTGCAAAGGTGGGTTGAACGCAGCGAAAGATTCAGCTATTGACATATGACACAGCGTCTAGGCCACATGAGTGAAAAAGGGCTTCAACTACTAGTAAGGAAGTGGCTGCTTCTAGATGTGACAGGTATACCTCTCAAAATCTATATTGATTGTTTATCAGGGAAACAGCGTAGAGTTCATTTATTAAATCTACTTCTCATGTTAATAAAGTGTATGCGTTAGGTTTGATTTATTTTGATGTTTATGGTCATATAATGACCAAATCCTTAGGCGCGACATTGTATTTTGTCACTTTTATAGATGATGCATCTAAGAGGGTTTGAGTTTATGCTTTAAAATTCAAGGACGAGGTCTTTGGTGTGTTTAAATTATTTCATGCTATAGTCAAGAGAGAGACAGGTAGATCATTGAAGTGCATCCGCACTAACAATGGCGGTGAATACATTGGCGACTTTCATGAGTATTATAAGTCCTTGGTTATACGACATGAACAGACGGTTCCCAAGACCCCCTAGCATAATGGTGTCGCTGAGCGAATGAATCGCACAATTGTAGAGAGAATCAGATGCATGTTATCCCATGCGAAATTACCCAAGACATTCTGGGGAGAAGTAATGCACACAGCGGTGTATCTAATAAAAAAGTCTCTATCAGGACCTTTGAATGGAGAAGTGGCCGAAAAGGTGTGGACTGGACAGGGTCCATCGTACAGTCATCTCAGGGTGTTTGGATGCAGGGCATCCGTTCACATACCAAAGGACAAGAGGTCCAAGCTCGATATGAAGATCAGACAGTGTGTGTTCTTGGGTACAGTGATGAAAATTTTGGTTACAGATTGTGGGATCCGACTGAGAATAAGCTCATCAGGAGCAGAGATGTGGTTTTCTTTGAAGATCACTATATAGAAGACATTGGTAAGCCAGAGAAGAATCAGCCTAGTTCAAGTGAACTAGAGGACATGGATCCGATTATTCCTCCCGTGGTGCCTGATAACGAGGGAGTAAAGTAAGGTGCAGAGGACGAGGGAGTTCCTTCAAAAGATGGACCAGGGGAGCAGCCCCCACTTGATCCACCTGTTGAGCCATAAGTGAGAAGGTCATCTAGGGACAGAAAACCATCCAAAAAGTACTCACCGCATGAGTACATTATGTTGACTGATAGGGGAGAGCCAGAAGATTATTCTGAGGCCCTAGCCGATGAGTATAAGGGGAAGTGGTTAAAAGCTATGCAAGAGGAGATGAAATCCTTACATAAGAACTACACCTATGATATGGTGAAACTGCCTAAGGGTAAGAAAGCTTTAAGCAACAAGTGGGTGTTCAGAAAGAAGGTTGAGCAGAACAATTCATGGACGAGGTTCAAGGCCAGACTTGTGGTGAAAGGGTTTGGTCAGAGAAAATGTTTAGACTTCGAGGAGATATTCTCACCAGTGGTGAAGATGACATCCATACGGGTGTTGTTTGGGTTGGCGGCTAATATGGATTTGGAGATGGAGTAGTTAGATGTTAAAACTATCTTTCTCTATGGTGACCTAGAAGAAGAGATCTACATGCACCAAATAGAGAAGTTCGAAGTCAAGGGCAAAGAGCATATGGTGTGTAGGCTAAGAAAGCTTGTATGGGCTGAAACAAGCTCCACGGCAATGGTATAAGAAGTTTGACTTGTTCATGTTGAAGCATGGATATGACAGAACAGAGTCGGACCACTGTGTGTTTAGGTGCAAGTTCTCAAATGGTGATTTCTTAGTTTTGCTATTATACGTTGATGCCATGCTTATCATGGAAAAAGACATCAAGAAGATTAACAGGATGAAACAGGAGTTGGGCAAGTCGTTCGCGATGAAAGACTTTGGCCCAGCTAAGTAGATCCTAGGAATGGAGATAACCAGTGACAGAAGCAGAATGAAGCTTTGGCTGTCACAAGAGCGGTATATTGAGAAAGTCCTAGAGCGGTTAAATATGAATGTAGCGAAGCTGGTCAGTACTCTACTGGATGGTCACTTTGTATTGAGTGACATGCACTGTCTCAAGAAGAAGGCAGAGGTGGATGAGATGTAGAAGATACCCTACGCATTAGCGGTAGGAAGTTTGATATATGCTATGGTGTGTGCACGCCCAGACATATCATATGCGGAATCTTGATAATCCTGGCAAAGAGCATTGGGCAGTGGTGAAATGGATACTGCTGTATCTAAGAGGCTCATCCAGGTTGAGCCTATGCTATGGTGACGGAAAACCTATGTTAGAAGGCTACATAGATATAAATATGGTAGGTGACATAGACTCCAGAAAATCTACATCGAGGTTTATGTTCACGTTTGCAGGGGGAGTGGTTTCTTAGCAGAGTAAGCTACAGAAGGTCGTAACATTGTCGACGACAGAGGCCGAGTACATTACAGTCACAGAGGCATGTAAAGAGATGTTTTGGATGAAGAGGTTCCTATAGGAACTTATCCTGAACCAGGAGTAGCACGTAGTTTATTGCGATAGTCAAAGTGCTATACACTTGAGCAAGAATCCAAGTCAAAGCACATAGAGATTCGGTATCACTTGATTAAGAATACTTTGGAAGAGAAGGTGTTACAGCTTGAGAAGGTCCACACAGACGATAATGGGTCAGACATGATGACCAAGGCTTTATTCAAGGGCAAGTTTGAGGTTTGTAGAAATCAAGTTGGATTGAAGAAGGTGAATTCCTCCTAAGTTGAAAAGGGAGAGATTTGATGGGATTTTCCTTCTCAGATTAGAGGAGATGTGGTGAGGTTCGGATGCTACAACAGTGGAATCACTGCGCTGCTCGACCAGTCGAGAGCACTGTTCGACTGGTCGAGTGTACAGTGCTCGACCAGTCAAGGGTCACTCGACTTAAAGTCTAGCGAGCTCAGTGACCAATACTCGACCAATTGAGGGCCCGACTCGACCAGTCGAGTGAACAGTCTTGACCAGTCGAGGTTACGCAGATTTGAGTCTGGATCTTGCGCGGACTGTAGAAATCTGAGGCCATTTCATAAGGGGTACGAATAGGAGTTTCCTAAACTATAAATACGGGTGCCTAGGGCCTTTCTAAGTAATGCAAAAGGGTTTCTTAAAGCTTTGTAAGGGTTTGCCAACAGGGTTTGGGCTATCAAAGGTGAGAGAGTGAGAGAAAAGAGAGAGAGGAAGCTTGTGGAAGGGAGTCGACGTCTCAACGCTTCTACGTTCTCATGATCAGTGAGATCTCTCCATTTTTCTTTTATTCTCCTATTGTGTATCCACTCATGCATGAGTGAAGAAGGTTTGATCCAAGCGATGTATGCTTGTGACCGGTTGTAACGTTCTACTTCATAGTGGATTGTTGATCTGGACGAGGTCCCGTAGTCTTTACCTCTTTGAGGTTTTTTCATGTAAAAATCTCTTGTGTCAGGTGGTTTATGCTTTGATATATTTCATTGCTTTATTATCCCATAATTCTGGTGTTTTTGGGAGGCTATATCCTAAGGTTTTGTGCAAGGTCCCCAACAAAGTGGTATCAGAGACAGGTTCATTGAACGAAGTAGGATCAGTTTTGAATTATGGAAGGTGGCTCATCAAGGATGATCAACCTCAATGGTTCTAACTGGACTATATGAAAGGCTATGATGGAGGACTTGCTGTAACACTCCAGATTTTCGCCAACCTGGAATTAGACGTCCTTAGGTAATGGGTCAACCATAACACCTTGGTAACTTCTCAAAACTCTATTCCAAATCCAAGGAACTCGCTTTTCAACCCATTTCTTTCAAAATCTCACCTTCACCACCTCATTCTTCAAATTCTCCACGTACTTTAATATTAGACACAAATCCTCAAGTTTAAATAGTGAAGAACTATACTTAAACTAAAACTCATTGTAAACGGTCCCCGAGATCGAGTCCGTGCACACTCCTGATCACACACAATGACTCCAAATCACTTCTAGACCGTCAATTAAAGGGTTTAGACTATGTTTCATTCCATCCCAGCCATTTACAATCGGTAAAAGTGAATAGAGATCAGATTAGTTCCGAAATGACCCGAAACGGCTCAAATCGGAAGAGGGGGCCAAACGAAGCAGTTCCAGGGGGTTCCAAGGTAGGACCCCAACTTTTTTGGACCCAGGAAATGGTGAGGACCTCGCCCAAATGGCGAGCCCTGGTCAAAAGGTCCAGTGGTCGGCAAGGCCTCGTAGGTCAGCGGGCTCAGTTGGGCCGGGCCTTCCGGCCGATTGCATGTGGGGCCTAGTGGGACCCAATGGGGCAGGGTTCGACCCCTATTTCATTCCCAATCACCTACTTCCTTCACAAACCTCCCTCCCAAGCCTTTCTTTTCTTGAAAAATCTCTCAAATCTCCCCAAAAATCGCTCTCTAAACCCTTCCTTCTTCCATTTTCGAGCACCCTTACTCCACCCTTCAAAACCCACCTCAAGCAGAAATCACTAAGGGCTAGTTCCTTTAGAAATTTAAGGAGGATTAACTAGCACTAAACTAGATTACCTGTAGAATTATCACCAATCACTTTAAATACGATCCGCAAGAGCCAAAACGTGTAGAATAGTTGACGCTACATTACCCTAAAACCCATGATCAATCTCTAAATCCAGTTGCTCACGGGAGCATTCGAAAACTCTATAACGGACCTGGGCCGCACGTTGAATGTCCGATAACATCGAACTTAGACCAGTATGACCGCCTAGTTGGACTTGACGATCACCTCAAAAATCAAGTCCAGACAATGGCCTAAGACCATTTCCTTGAGTCCGGAGTGAAGAGTGTGAGAAAAGTGAATTTATTTAGAAATTAAATATAAATTTAAGTAATCTGGAATGTGTCGCTTGCGCACCTTTTCTAAGTGTTCTGACCGTTAGATTTCGACCCAACTTCACCCTCGGATCAGGATAGGTGGCCCTTACATGTCATAGTACTTGTAGCTCTGATCGAGTTCCCGTAACTGTTGAACTGAAACTGGTCCGCCACGGTCGATTTGGAAACTCGACCGAACTGAAAACTTAGCTTGACCTAGATCCAATATTAGAGAGCTTAAGTCCGACCGCATTTAGTAACAGGACCTCCAGAAGTGCTCCGTTAGATCGGAACAGACCCGATTTGGTTATAACCTAAGTATACCTTGACCTTAAGTCTGTTTTCGTTGAGTTTAGGCTTATAAAAAGGCCTTAAACCCTCATTCCCAAATCCTATACGAATTTTCAAACCCTAGCTAGGAAAGAGAGAGAAAAGAGAGAGAAAGTGAGGGAGAAGTTGGTGATTTTTCCTGGGATTCTTCCCAGCTTTACTACGTGCCTAATCCACCTATCCATATCGTTATTCCGGCATTTCTGACTCCATTCCTAGGTAAGAAATCCTAACCATAACCTGTTTTAGGGCTTAGTATAGTTTAAGTGATGATGTAGCTAATCTATTTCATGTCCTAGGTTGCCAATCCGCCGTTGACGAAGACTTATCGTTTGAATCATATCCGTTTCGCATTTTCTGGTTTAAGGTGCGGACTATATACGCTGAGGTTATGGTTTTCAAGGCTTTCAATAATAGATAATGATTTATTCATGTTGTGCTTACTATTACACATGCCAAATGCGTTATTCGTTTCGATTTACGTATATGTATTCTTTATAGTATAAATAGCGTATTTCATGTATATGTTAGAATACCTGTATACGTATGGAATTTGCCGTTATGATTTTCATGAATAATTGTCGTAGGCTTATGCTTGATATGTATGCAGCAACTCCTTGGCGAAAGGACTTGCCCCAAATGTGTAATAGAATCGACATATGTGATGTATGTTAAATAGGGTAGTCTAAGTGTTTGGGTAAATGCTTGAATGAGTTAGTAGTTAGTAAAGAGCGACGTTTAGGGTTGTTGAGATGTGAATCTCAATCGTCTTAATTGTGTGTATGATTTTCTCCATGGATTGATTAACTTAGATGAATCATGTTCACTGTATGTATGATTTCCATGAATCGTGTAACTTGCTCGTATTAACTGTGTGTATGATTTCCTCCATGTATTGTATTTACATTCAAGTTATATTTCATAACTGTCCATATGACCGTAGGATATGAATCACATGCCTGTTATTAAAATTGTACGTGTTTGGGGCTGTACTACAGTCCAGGTAATCGGTAACCGTTTTGTAACTAGTGGTTGAGGTTGTTGTCGCCACTCAGGATGAGTTTAACGAATCTGAGTCGTGCTTGGGATGTTCGGCAGTGGTTAGGCCACATGGAGTGCTTATGCATTCCATGTCGTTCAACTCAATGTGCGCTTGGCCTAGTTGAGCTTATCAACTAACCCGATTGATCGATGTTTATTCACCATGTTTGGTCACTACTGTTTGAATCTAAGACACTGATCTTACCATTGAAACTCCCGTTAACCTTGGTACCATGATCCCCTAAGACTTATAAGCCGAACATGGTGGTATGGGACACCGTGGTCGAGCTGTCGGCCTACGCTGGGGCTACAAACCTCCCTATAGTGACCAGTGAGCACTTTATTCTCGTGAGCAGATTATGGTGGTATGGGACACTATATTCCTGTTGTCGGCCTACATTGATTGGTGACGAGCCCTTTATAGTGACCTCGAGTATATCCTGACACTGCGTAAAGGCGACGAGTCTTGTTGCAGTATTAAGGATATAATTAGGCCTATATTGATTTGGTGATGGAGGAGTGGTGTAACGATTGCACGCAACAGCCCTTGCAGCGACCTAGAACCGTAATATCGTATGAGAATTCTTAGGACTGACGACCCTAAAATGGATCAATGATTGGGGATTGATATAAGGGAGGTGTCTTAGCTTCCCAATAGTGCTGTATGAAAAAGACTAATAAGAACTTGGTAAGCATGCTCATACCATCACACTGCATGTGTTAACGATGTTGGTGAAAGATCACTGAGGAAGTGACTGACATGCGCGACCGTAAGATGAAGATCGCAGAGGGAGTTTGTGGTGAGGGCATGCATCATTATCTCATTCATTCCCGCATTAACAAGAATAGCTAGGACATGTTTTCTTGTATTGCTTTATCATTACTGTTTGATTGACTTGATAACATGTTAACCTTTGCTATATAGTACCACTGAGTTGATCACTCACTCCCACGTTACGGGACGGTGTTGTACACACCAAACAGATTCTATTTTAGTTTCAGATGATAGCGATGCTTGCGAAGCAGAGCCAGACTTGATGATGTTGAGGAGGATTTCTCCTATATACAGGTTCTGATCGACGAGGTTATAGGGTTACTGATTAGATACCAATACACTTGGCATTTTACCTTTTATTTAAACACCCATGTATATTCTTTTCTTTCCATTTTGGAGTATACATATATTTAGTTAACCTGGTAACATGTTCACACTCTGGAGACTTACAATCAATTATACATTTTATATATTTATCATAATCTTTCGCTTGAGAAATTTAACTATCTCTAGAGTATAATATGCTGTTTTGGCTTAATCCACTTCATGTTTTATGCACTAATACCGCCGACATTCATCCATCATCAAAAAAATGTTGCATAAGTGATGTTCTGAAACTCGGGAGCTGAGTTATGCTCGACCCCCAATTTTCAGGGCGTTACACTTGCTTTATTTCAAGGACTTATATTCTCCAATTTTAGGCATATCAGCAAAATCGAAGGATATGTCTGATGATGATTGGAAGAAGTTGGATCGGAAGGCGATAGGGTTCATTAGACAATTGCTAGATGATTCTGTGTTTCACCATATGTATACGGAGACCTCAGCCACTAGCTTATGGCTGAAATTATAATGGTTGTATGAGAGAGACATCCAGTAATAAGATTTTTCTGATAAGGCGACTTGTAAATATCTATTTTAAAGATGGTGGTTCTGTGGCTGAGCACATGAATGAGGTCAGTAATATTTTGAACCAACTCTCCAGTATGAAGATGGTCCTGGATGATGCATTACAGGCTTTGTTATTGCTTAGCTCATTTCTTGATAGTTGAGAGACATTGGTGGTGTCTCTAAGTAACTCCGCGTCAGATGGAAGGGTATCCATGGAACAGGTAACTAGTTGTCTCTTCAATGATGAGACAAGGAGGAAGTCTCAAGGGTCTACTCAGCAAGAGGCTCTTGTGACACAGGAACAAGAGAGAGGAAAGAGCCGGAAGGCCCGATATAAATCAAGAGGGAAGTCGAGCACTAAGAAGGATGTTGAATGCTGGAATTGTGAGAAGAAGGGCCACTATAAGCATGAATGTCGTAAGAATAAGAACGACAAGAAAGGAAAATGAAAGGAGGAGGAAAATGAATTAGATTCCACTGCGGTCGCTTCAAATGGCGTTGTTGTAGTTATTCTTTTAGTAGATCATGATGTTTCTCTCACGGCTACGAGTCAGGACACCGACTCGGTGATTGGCTCAGGAGCTTCTTTTTATGTAACTCCACATAGAGACCTCTTCACAAGCTACAAGTCAGGTGACTATGAGACCGTGAAGATGGAAAATTCTAGCATATCGAAGATCGTAGGGGTCGGTGATATTTGTGTGAATACCGATGCGGGCTGCACATTGGTTCTTAAGGATGTAAGACATATCCTAGACCTTTTCCTCAACTTGATGTCGGCGGGAAGGTTGGATGATGATGACTATGAAAGTCGGTTTGCTGGTGAGCGTTGGAAGCTCATCAAGGGTTCATTGATCGCATACCAAGGAAAGAAGTGCTGCATCCTTTACAAGTCAAGTGTTAGTGTGTGCAAAGGTGGGTTGAATGCAGCGGAAGATTCAGCTATTGACATGTGGCACAAGCGTCTAGGCCACATGAGTGAAAAAGGGCTTCAACTACGAGAAAGGAAGCGGCTGCTTCTAGACGTGACAGGTATACCTCGCAAAACCTATATTGATTGTTTATCAATAAAACAGCGTAGAGTTTCATTTATTAAATCTGCTTCTCATGTTAATAAAGTGCATGTGTTAGATTTGGTTTATTTTAATGTTTGTCGTCATATGAGGACAAAAACCTTAAGTGGGGCATTGTATCTTGTCACTTTTATATATGATGCATCTAAAAGGGTTTAGGTTTATGCTTAAAAAACCAAGGACGAGGTCTTTGGTGTGTTTAAATTGTTTCATGCTATAGTCAAGAGAGAAACAGGTAGATCATTGAAGTGTATCCGCACTAACAATGAGGGTGAAAACATTGGCGACTTTCATGAGTATTGTAAGTCCCTGGGTATATGGCATGAACAGATGGTTCCTAAGACCCCCTAGCATAATGGTGTGGCTGAGTGAATGAATCGCACAATTGTAGAGAGAATCAGATGCATGTTATCACATGCGAAATTGCCCAAGACGTTCTGGGGAGAAGCAATGCACACAATAATGTATTTAATAAAAAAGCCTTCATCAGGACCTTTGAATGAAGAAGTGTTCGAGAAGGTGTGGACTGGACAGGATCCATCGTACAGTCATCTGAGGGTGTTTGGATGCAGGGTATCCATTCACATACAAAGGATGAGAGGTCCAAGCTCGATATGAAGATCAGACAGTGTGTGTTCTTGGGGTACAGTGATGAAAAGTTCAGTTACAGATTGTGGGATCTGACCGAGAATAAGCTCATCAGGAGCCGAGATGTGGTTTTCTTTGAAGATCAGTGTATAAAAGACATTAGTAAGCCAGAGAAGAACCAGCCTAAGTCAGGTGAACTAGAGGACATGGATCCGATTATTCCTCCCGTGGTGCCTGATAACGGGAGAGTACAGTAAGGTGAAGAGGACGACGAAGTTCCTTTAGAAGATAGATCAGGGGAGAAGCCCCCACTTAATCCACCTGTTGAGCCATAGGTGAGGAGGTCATCTACGGACAGACAACCGTCCAAGAAGTACTCACCGCATGAGTACATTATGTTGATTGATAGGGGAGAGCTAGAAGATTATTCTGAGGCCTTAGCCAACTAGCATAAGGGGGAGTGGTTAAAAGCTATGCAAGAGAAGATGAAATCCTTATATAAGAACCACACCTATGATATGGTGAAACTGCCTAAGGGCAAGAAAGCTTTGAGCAACAAGTGAGTGTTCAGAAAAAAGGTTGAGCAGAAGAATTCACAGACGAGGTTCAAGGCCAGACTTACGGTGAAAGGGTTTGGTCAGAGGAAAAGTATAGACTTCGATGAGATATTCTTACCAGTGGTGAAGTTGATATCCATACAGGTGTTATTGGGTTGGCGGCTAACATGGATTTAGAGATAGAGCAGTTAGATGTTAAAACTGCATTTCTCCATGGTGACCTGGAAGAAGAGATCTATATGCATCAACCAGAGGGGTTTGAAGTTAAGGAAAAAGAGCATATGATGTGTAGGGTGAGAAAGAGCTTGTATGGGTTGAAACAAGCTCCATGGCAATGGTACAAGAAGTTTGACTTGTTCATGTTGAAGCATGGAAATGACAGAATGGAGTTGGATCATTGTGTGTTTACGTACAAGTTCTCAAATGGTGATTTCTTAGTTCTGCTATTATACGTTGATGACATGCTTATCATGGGAAAAGACATGAAGAAGATTGACAAGCTGAAATAGGAGTTGGGCAAGTCGTTCGCGATAAAAGACTTGGGCCCAACTAAGTACATCTTATGAATGGAGATAACCCGTGACAAAAGCAGCAGAAAACTTTGGCTGTCACAAGAGTGGTATATTGAGAAAGTCCTAGAACGGTTCAATATGAATGCTGCGAAGTCAGTCAGTACTCCACTGGATAGTCACTTCAGATTGAGCGACATGCAGTGTCTCAAGACGAAGGAAGTGGTGGATGAGATGTATAAGATACCATACGTGTCAACGGTAGGAAGTTTGATGTATGCTATGGTGTATACACGCCCAGACATAGCATATGCGGTTGTGTTGTCAGCCGGTATCTTGTTAATCCTGGCAAAGAGCATTAGGCAGTGGTGAAATGGATACTGCCGTATCTAAGAGGCTCATCTAGGTTGAGCCTATACTATGGTGACGAAAAACCTGTGTTAGAGGGCTACACAGATACAGATATGGCAGGCGACATAAACTCCATGAAGTCTAAATCGGGGTTTATGTTCACGTTTGCAGGGGGAGCGGTTTCTTGGCAGAGTAAGCTACAGAAGGTCGTAGTATTATCGACGACAGAGGCCGAATACATTACAGTCATAGAGGCATGTAAAGAGATTCTTTTGATGAAGATGTTCCTACAGAAACTTACCCTGAACCAGGAGCAGCACGTGGTCTATTTCGATAGTCAAAGTGCTACACACTTGAGCAAGAATCCAAGTCAGCACTCCAAGTCAAAGTACATAAAGATTCGGTATCACTTGATCAAGGATACTTTTGAAGAGAAGGTGTTACAGCTTGAGAAGGTCCACACAGACGATAATGGGTTAGACATGATTACCAAGGTTTTGCTTAAGGGTAAATTTGAGGTTTGTAGAAACCAGCCTGCATTAAAAAAGGTGAATTCCTCCTAAGTTGGAAAGGGAGAGATTTGATGGGATTTTTCTCTTCAGATCAGAGGAGGTGTAGCGCAGTTTGGATGCCACAAACAGTGGAATCACCGCGCTACTCGACCAGTTGAGAGCACTTCTCGACCGGTCAAGTGTATAGTGCTCGACCAGTCAAGGGCCGCTCGAGGGTCGCTCGACTCAAAGTCCAGCAAGCTCGGTGAACAGTATTCGACCAGTTGAGGGCCCGACTTGACCAGTCAAGTGAATAGTCTTGACCAGTCGAGGTTACGCAGATTTGAGTACAGATCTTGCGCGGACTGCGAAAATCTTAGGCCTTTCGCAATGGGTACGAATGGGAGTTTCCTAAACTATAAATACGGGTGCTTAGGGTCTTTCTAGGTAATAGAAGAGAGTTTCCTAAAGCTTTGCAAGGGTTTTTCAAAAGGTTTTGGGCTATCAAAGGTGAGAGAGTGAGAGAAAAGAGAGAGAGGAAGCTTGTGGAAGGGAGTCGACGTCTCAACGCTTCTAGTCCTCGTGATTGGTGAGATCTCTCCATTTTTCTTTTATTATCTTATTATTTATCCACTCTTGCGTGAGTGAAGAAGGTTTAATCCAAGTAATGTGTGCTTGCGATCGGTTGTAACGTTCTACTTCATAATGGATTGTTAATCTGGACGAGGTCCCATGTTCTTTACCTCTTTGAGGGTTTTCCATGTAAAAATCTCTTGTGTCGTATGGTTTATGCTTTGATTTATTTCATTGATTTATTATTCCATAATTCTGGTGTTTTTGGGAGGCTATATCCTAAGGTTTTGTGCAAGGCTCCCAACAAAGTGGTATCAGAGACAGGTTCATTGAATGGAGTAGGATCAGTTTTAAATTATGGAAGGTGTCTCATTAAGGATGATCAACCTCAATGGTTCTAACTAGACTATATGGAAGGCTAAGATGGAGGGCTTGCTTTATTACAAGGACTTATATTCTCCAATTTTAGGCATATCAACAAAATCCAAGGATATGTCTGATGATGATTGGAAGAAGTTAGATCGGAAGGCGATGGGGTTTATTAGACAATTGCTGGATGATTCTGTTTTCCACCATGTGTCTATAGAGACCTCAGCCGCTAGCCTATGACTGAAATTATAAGGGTTGTATGAGAGAAAGACATCCGGTAATAAGATTTTTCTGATAAGGCGACTTGTGAATATCAAGTTTAAAGATGATGGTTCTGTGACTAAGCACATGAATGAAGTCAACAATATTTTGAACCAACTCTCCTCTATGAAGATGGTCTTGGATGATGAATTACAGGCTTTGCTATTGCTTAGCTCATTGCCTGATAATTGGGAGACATTGGTGGTGTTTTTAAGTAACTCTGCGCCAAACGAAAAGGTATCCATGGAACAGGTAACTAGTTGTCTCTTTAATGAGGAGACAAGGAGGAAGTCTCAGGGGTCTACTCAGCAAGAGGCCCTTGTGACACAAGAACAGGGGAGAGTAAAGAACAGGAAGGGTGAGAAAGCCCGATATAAATCAAGAGGCAAGTCGAGCACCAGGAAGGATGTTGAATGTTGGAATTATGGGAAGAAGGGCCACTATAAGCATGAATGTCATAAGAATAAGAACGATAAGAAAGGAAAAGGAAAGGAAGAAGAAAATGAATCAGATTTTATTGCGGTCGCTTCAGACGGTGATGTGGTAGTTATTCTTTTAGTAGATCATAATGTTTGTCTCACGGCTACGAGTCAAGACACCGACTGAGTGATTGACTTAGGAGCTTCTTTTTATGCAACTCCATGCAAAGACTTCTTTACAAGCTACAAGTCAAGTGACTATGGGACCGTGAAGATGAGAAATTCTGGCATATCGAAGATCGTAGGGGTCAGTGATATTTGTGTAAAGACCGATGCGGGCTGCACATTGGTTCTCAAGGATGTGACACATATCCCAGACTTTTGCCTCAACTTGATGTCGACGGGAAGGTTGGATGATGATGGCTATGAAAGTCGATTTGTTAGTGAGCACTGAAAGCTTATCAAGGATTCGTTGATCACAACCAAAGGAAAGAAGTGTTGCACCCTTTGCAAGGCAAGTATCAGTTTGTGCAAAGGTGGGTTAAACACTGTGGAAGATTTAGCTATTAATTGTGACATAGGCGTCTAGGCCACATGAGTGAAAAAGGGCTTCAGCTATTAGCGAGGAAGCGGCTCCTTCTAGACATAACAGGTATACCTCTCAAAACCTATATTGATTGTTTATCAGGAAAATTGCGTAGAGTTTCATTTATTAAATATGCTTCATGTTAATAAAGTGCATGTATTAGATTTGATTTATTCTAATATTTGTGGTCATATGAGGACAAAAATCTTAGGTGGAGCATTATATTTTGTCACTTTTATAGATGATGCATCTAAGAGGGTTTGGGTTTATACTTTGAAATCCAAAGACAAGATCTTTGGTATATTTAAATTGTTTCATGCTATGGTCGAGAGAGAGATAGGTAGATCATTAAAGTGCATCCGTACTAACAATGACAGTGAATACATTGGCGACTTTCATGAGTATTGTAAGTCCCTGGGTATATGGAATGAACAGACGGTTCCCAAGACCCCTCAGTATAATGGTGTGGCTGAGCGAATGAATCGCACAATTGTAGAGAGAATCAGATGCATGTTATCACATACGAAATTGACCAAGACGTTCTGGGGAGAAGTAATGCACACAACAAGGTATCTGATAAAAAAGTCTTCATTAAGACCTTTGAATGGAGAAGTACCCGAGAAGGTGTGGACTGGATAGGATCCATCGTACAGTCATCTCAGGGTGTTTGGATTCAGGGCATCCATTCACATACCAAAGGACAAGAGGTCCAAGCTCGATATGAAGATCAGACAGTGTGTGTTCTTGGGGTACAGTGATGAAAATCTCGGTTACAAATTGTGGGATTCGACCGAGAATAAGCTCATCAGAAGTAGAGATGTAGTTTTCTTTGAAGATCAGTGTATAGAAGACATTGTTAAGCCAGAGAAGAACTAGCCTAGTTCAGGTGAGCTAGAGGATATGGATCTGATCATTTCTCCCGTGGTGCCTAATAATGGGGGAGTACAGTAAGGTGCAGGGGACGAGGGAGTTCCTTCAAAAGATGGACCAGGAGAACAACCCCCACTTGATCCACCTGTTGACCCATAGGTGAGGAAGTCATCTAGGGACAGACAACCGTTCAAGAAGTACTCATCGTATGAGTACATTTTACTGACTGATGGGGGAGAGTCGGAAGATTATTTTGAGGCCCTAATCGACGAGCATATGGGGGAGTGGTTGAAATCTATGCAAGAGGAGATTGAATCCTTGCATAAAAACCACACATATGATATAGTGAAACTGCCTAAGGGCAAGAAAGCTTTGAGCAATAAGTGGGTATTCAGAAAGAAGGTTGAGCAGAAGAATTCACGGATGAGGTTCAAGACCAGACTTGTGATGAAAGTGTTTGGTTAAAAGAAAGGTATAGACTTTAAGGAGATATTCTCAACAGTGGTGAAGATGACATCCATACGGGTGTTGCTTGGGTTGCCGGCTAGCATGGATCTGGATATAGAGCAGTTAAATGTTAAAACTGCATTTCTCTATTATCACCTGGAAGAAGAGATCTATATGCACCAACCAGAGGGGTTTGAAGTCACGGGCAAAGAGCATATGGTGTGTTTGCTAAGAAAGAGATTATATGGGCTGAAACAAGCTCCATAACAATGGTATAAGAAGTTTGACTTATTCATGCTGAAGCATGGATATAACAGAATGGAGTCGGACCACTGTGTGTTTATGCGTAAGTTCTTAGATGGTGATTTCTTAGTTCTGCAATTATACGTTGATGACATTCTTATCATGGGAAAAGATATTAAGAAGATTGACGGACTGAAACAGGAGTTGGGCAAGTCGTTCGCGATGAAAGACTTGTGCCCAGCTAAGTTAATCCTAAGAATGGAGATCACCCATTATAGAAGCAGCAGAAAGCTTTGGCTGTCACAAGAGCGGTATATTAAGAAAGTTCTAGAGCGGTTCAATATGAATGCAAGAAGCCGGTCAGTACTCCACTGGATGGTCACTTCAGATTGAGCGACATGCAGTGTCTCAAGACGAAGGCAGAGGTGGATGAGATGTAGAAAATACTCTACATGTCAGTGGTAGGAAGTTTGATGTATGCTATGGTGTGTACACGCCCAGACATAACATATGCGGTTGGTGTTTTCATCCGATATCTTGCTAATCCTAGCAAAGAGCATTAGATAATGGTGAATTGGATACTGTGGTATCTAAGAGGCTCATCTAGGTTGAGCCTATGCTATAGTGATGGAAAACCTGTGTTAGAGGGATACACATGCAGATATGGCAGGCGACATAGACTCTAGGAAGTCTACATCAGAGTTTATGTTCATGTTTGCAGGGAGAGCGATTTCTTAGTAGAGTAAGCTACAGAAGGCCGAGTATATTACAGTCAAAGAGGCATGTAAAGAGATGCTTTGGATGAAGAGGTTCCTGCAGGAACTTATCCTGAACCAGGAGCAGCACGTGGTCTATTGCGATAGTCAAAGTGCTATACACTTGAGCAAGAATCCAAGTTAGCACTCCAAGTCAAAGCACATAGAGATTCGGTATCACTTAATCAAGGATACTTTGGAACAGAAGGTGTTATAGCTTGAGAAGGTCCACACGGACGATAATGGGTCAGACATGATAACTAAGGCTTTACTCAAGGGCAAGTTTGAGGTTTGTAGAAACCAGACTGGATTGAAAAAGGTGAATTCCTCCTAAGTCAGAAAAGGAGAGATTTGATGGGGTTTTCCTCCTCAAATCAGATGAGATGTGGTGCGGTTTGGATGCCACAAATAGTGGAATCACTGTGCTGCTCTACCAGTCGAGAGCACTGCTCGACTGGTCTAGTGTACAGTACTCGACCAGTCGAAGGTCACTCGACTGAAAGTCCAGTGAGCTCAGTGTATAGTACTCGACTAGTCGAGGGCCCTACTCGACCAGTTGAGTGAATAGTCTTGACCGATCGAGGCTATGCAGATTTGAGTCCAGATCTTGCGCGGACTATGGAAATCTGAGGCCCTTTCATAAGGGTTACGAATGAGAGTTTCATAAATTATAAATACGGGTGCCTAGGGCCTTTTTAGGTAATGCAAGAGGATTTTCTAAAGCTTTACAAGGGTTTGTCAAAAGGTTTTGGGCTATCAAAGGTGAGGGAGTGAGAGAAAAGAGAGAGGAAACTTCTGGAAGGGAGTCGACATCTCAACGCTTATACGACCTCGTGATCGGTGAGATCTCTTCGTTTTTCTTTTATTCTCCTATTATTTATCCACTCGTGTATGAGTGAAGAAGGTTTGATCCAAGCGGTGTGTGCTTGTAATCGGTTATAACATTCTACTTCATAGTGGATTGTTGATCTGGACGAGGTCCCGTGGTTTTTACCTCTTTGAGGGTTTTCCACGTAAAAATCTCGTGTCGTGTGGTATATGCTTTGATTTGTTTCATTGCTTTATTATCCCATAATTCTGGTATTTTTGGGAGACTAGATCCTAAGGTTTTGTGCAAGGCCCCCAACACATAGGTGGTGAAATTCCACTAGCGTGAGTGTGTGTTTAAAAAAAGAAAAAAAAGGCTGGAGAGGAGGGGATAGAGCTATCAAACCACCATTTACTCTAAAAGCTAAAGCTGTCATAGTGTGGTGTATCAATATATATCAAGGGACTTTTATCTCTCAAACACCCTCCGTACTGAACATACTGACAAGGGTAGAGGGACACTCACACTATAAATAGGCCGGGCTTGATTTTTCTAACCTCCCATGGGAGAATAATATATTAGCGATGCATAAGATCTTCCTCTCTGATATCATATCAAACAACCATTTACTCTAAAAGCTTAAGCTGTCAACTATATCAATGTATATCAAGGGACTTTATCTCTAACAAGAGCCGCGAGGGAAGAGCTGGCTTTCTATCAACCCATTCCCGTGTGTACACGCACAATGACTTATAAGAAGCTTTGATAGGGTAACAATCCGAACAGATAACACAGGCAAAGTTTTTTTTAAAAAAAAAAAAAAACCTCTGCCTCTTCTCTTGGTTAGCCTGGCCCTTTCTCATGTTGGGTAAATCTATAAATCAAATAGATGTAACGAAGTTTCACAAGTACACAGCAGTGCCTCCCCCAGCAGCGCATTGATCCTGTCTTTTGTTGCATCTAGCACGAGATGGAAAAAACAGAGAGCTCCGTCATCTGCTATTGGAAAAAAGTGGCATAGGTAGCATGGGCCACTACAACATTAGTCCTGGTTCCACTGGAAAAAACCTATATCATTCTAATAAGTCTCCTTCTTTTTGCCATTGGACTTCTGACTCCACACGTATACCTTTTCTTTTTTTTTCTTTTTTTTTTTGCGTTCCTGTCCGAATGAAAAAGGGGTTCGGTCATCATTTCCGGTCGATCTCCCTCTCGAACCCATGGGGTCGTGAGACAAGAAGCCATGTTAACGTACCTGCGGGCTGCTCAACCTGACCATGGGGACTGGTCCCTTAAGGGGGAGGCTAAGAGTAGGAAGCCGAATCTCTGTGCGTAAACGAAAAAAGGTAGGCCATATGGCTGTCAGTTAAAAAACTGTACGGGTGCCAACGCGCCGTTGCGTGCTTTTCACATGGGAGTACTGCTGTAGGAACATCAGATGCTGGATACTTTTGGCATACAAAGAAAGGACCAGGAGGATCTCCTGGCTGCTTTGTGAGCCTTTGGACTCTGCGAGACTATTCATGGTATAAGCAGAACTTTCGGATTCATTTCCTAGATGACTTCAACTCAGCCATATGAAAGGATTAACTGGATTAACTGCATTGATCTCGGTAGCTACGCCACCCACGGAATTTAAAGGAGCAAGGGGAAGAAGTTTTGGTTGCAAATTAGGTGTTACCCTTAACAAATGAACGGTGTTGATATATAAATATACATCAATGTGGACCCCACACGGGTTAAGTATCACCCTCTAAGCTGTTACCCAGGTAACAGCTAAATCCGTTCCCAATTTTTTACCCTGGAAGATTAGCGGACGTGGGTTTCCTGCCAAACCTTTGGCGGGAAGTCCCTGGTCAGGGAAGCCGAGTGGGGCTCACCGTTATGTTTGTGAGTAATTCACCCCATTCATCTATTTTTTGAGTTTATTTGAAGATATGCCGAAAAAATGAACCAGGTTTATGACCGAAGTGGGCAACACGAGAGGAAAATGAACCAGGTTTATGACCGAAGTGGGCAACACAAGAGGAAACAACCTATCACCGCAAAAGTTTTGTATCGAGATAAGTCTTTTGTGTTTACAGTTTATCGCAGTGGAAATTACCTTATAAAGGGTTTGGAATGTATATAAACATCAACGGGTTGGATGGCATATAAACATTAAGATGGAGCTTAGGAAGGTTTCAATGGTAGGCATTTCATTTCTCAATTTTCTCTCTCGTGTGGCCCACTTGAGTCTTGTATCTGTATCATTTTTGGCCACGTCCTAACATGAGCTCGAAAAATGGATGGACGGGATGGATTACTCACGGAAATCATGGTGGCCCCCACCTAATTCCTAGTGCTGTAACTTTGCAGGAAATATGAGTAGGAACGGACGCGTACTGACAGCACAGTAGCGAGTTGGCTACAGACAATGCTATGTGGCCCGTGTGATGGAGGCAGTTTGGCTAGTGATGCTGCCACTAGCTAGGTGGCTAGTGGTCGGTGCTATGTGGGCCCATCATGATCTATGTGTTTTATACATCCCGTCCATCCATTTTTACACATCTTTTTAATAATTTATCCCATAAATGAGACGGATCAAAATCTCAGGATGACGACACCATGGGAAACGGTAGTGATTGAACGTCTACCATTAAGAACCTACTATGGCCCACTGTAATGTTTGTTTGACATCTAACCCGTTGAATAGGTAATTCAGACGTGGATGAAGGCAAAAAATAAATATCAGCATGATCCAAAACTTTTGTACCCTTAAAATGTTTTAAATGGTGAGAGTTCAATCAACGGTGTGGCCTACTCGAGATTTTTATCTACCTTAGTTTTAGATTCATTACATAAAGATTTTTATCTACCTTAGTTTTGGGTTCATAACATAAAATTATCTGAAAAATGGATGGACTGCGTGGACGAGACACATCATGTTGGGGTCCGGGAGAGTAGCCAATTCCTTACTGACGAGTACGTTCTCCTCCTCTCCGCCTCTGCTCTTCCCTCTGCCTCTCCAGCTACTCTTTGATCTCATCGACGATGACACGTAAATGCTGAACCTCTCTCTCTGCGATATCAGCTCGGTGTAGGGCGCTCTCCCCAGTGATGGATCGACTAAAGGCAGCTCTAGCGGGTGTTATGAGCTTAGCACCATGGCCAAGCCCACACACATATCCAAAACGGATGCCAAGCACCTCGCTCAGAATATCTGGTTCACTCCACTGACTACCATTGGGAGTGGTCTGACTGCGTATGGTGTCCATCGCCACCTATAATGAAAACATATGAATTTTCATAACGAATGACATTATTATAATTCAATGCAATTAAATTTTTCAATGGAAGGATTTTTATCCAATTCTCACTAGCTCTAGGATGAACCCAAGATCCCGTCGTCTGCTGACACTGAGTCCCTCTATAAAGGTCTACTGGTCCAGGCTCCTGGCCGGTGACGGAATCTCGCTGTACAATTGAAAGGATAATAGAGTTAATATAAATGCATGAAAAAAATACATTAACTTAATAATTACCAATAATTTCTTACCATATCGTAACGATGTTGTACAAATGACTTTGAACTAGTTACGTGGTTCACTTGTAATTTTTCTCCATTTTCAAAATTTATTCTGCTCTTTTGAACACATTATTCATAATACATTGTTATTAATTACGAATTTAATTGTACCTTAAGATATCGTAAATATGTAAATATTACCTGAAAAGCCTCAAAGGAAAATCTCTCGCAAAGTATCCACCAGTAGTCTATAGTCATGTGCGGCGATGCGAACAGTATGGCCTCATCGTGGGTCCTCCACCGCTTGTACCGTTGGTGTAACTCTCCGCGGTACTCTTTAAACTGCTCCCTGACCATATCGTCGATGACTTGAGAAATGTAAGGAATACTTAAATCTAAGACAAATTTATCCTACAGTTTCGTAAATAATAGATTAAGTCAATAAACTTATTAAGAAAATAATTTAACCGTTTTCACAAAAGAAGGTACTGACGGATGAATTACCGCACATCATCTGTTACGTCTGCCCAACGGGAGGTGGTGGCGAAGATCATAGATCAAAATAAGACACCGACCTCCGATGTAAACAACCTGTCATTGTCCCCAACAGGTCTAAGGTAGTCCAGTGAGAACTCTACCGTCACCCTACCTTCACGAGTAAGTCGTTCTAAAACTAACCCACGCGTGGGTCCACGTCCTCGTCTGCTAGTCGACGATGCTGTCGCAAAAGAAATATATAAGTCTAAACATAAACAGAAGTCACTAAATAAATATATGCCTATACTTACATGCAGTGTCGGGTGTATGCTCAACGGAGGGCTCAGACGCCTGTGATATAACATGCGACGTCAATGTTGTCTTCGTCGCATCACGGGTGGAAGGGGTAGATCCAGTGCGTAAACGACTTAATCTCTCACCTGATGTCATGATTGAATATGTGTGAACTTTGAACTTATAAATTTAAACAATGTCAGTACAAGTGTACGGACATCAATATAATAAACATGTTAAACTTTACATTGTCTGAATTTGCCTGATATCGCGCAAATTCCATGAACTCTTGAACCCCTTGTTTATACTCTTGACCAAACCTGTTCTTAGCTCGCATCCAACTCTTATCCATCTCTACAATGAAAAGATTAGAGTCAGTTTATGGAAATAGGTTTAAGATTAGGTTAGGGTTATAGGTTTAGGATTAGGTGTAGGTTTAGGTTTAGGTTTATGTTTAAGTTTAGGTATAGGGATTCAGGTTCGGTTTTGGGTTCGGGATCGGGTTTAGGATTAGGTTTTCAAGTTTAGGTTTACGTTTAGGTTAGGGTTATAGGTTTAGGATTAGGTGTAGGTTTAAGTTTAGAGATTTGAGTTTAGGTTTAGGTTTAAATTTAAGTTTAGGAATTCGGGTTCAGTTTTAGGTTCGGGATCGGGTTTAGGTTTAAGTTTTCAAGTTTAGGTTTAGGTTTAGGTTAGGGTTATAGGTTTGGATTTAGGTATAGGTTTAAGTTAAGTAAATTAAGTTTAGGTTTAGGTTAAGGTTATAGGTATAGGTTTAAGTTTAAATTTAGAGATTTGAGAATAAGTTTAGGTTAGGGTTATGGGTTAGGGTTATAGGTTTAGATTTAGGTGTAGGTTTAGGTTTAGGGATTTAAGATTAGGTTTAGGTTTAGGTTTAGGAATTCGGGTTCGGGTTTAGGTTTAGGTTTTCGAGTTTAGATTTAGGTTATAGGTTTAGGTTTAGGTGTAGGTTTAGGTTTAGGGATTTGAGAATAGGTTTAGGTTTAGGTTTAGGTTTAGGCTTAGGCTTAGGGTTTAGGGATTCAAATTCGGGTTCGAGATCGGGTTTAGGTTTTCAAGTTTAGGTTTAGGCTTCTCTACTCGTTACAAAGTCTACATGATCCTTTGGAAAGTGCCAAAATTCAATATGTTATATGAATCAAAACATATCCCAACTTAAAATGCTGAGATGAGTGGGTTATACCCGAAGATGATAGCCAACAAGAAGGTCAATGATGGAAATAAGTTGGACATGACATATGCATATGTCAACAAAGTTCGTTCTAGTCCAATATAATACAATATCCTAGCAAGCACAGCCCTGAAACACACCAAAAATTCAAAGTAGGATAAGAAACTTGGAATAATCTTAAACATACAAAAAGAAATAGGTCATCTTAAACACACACAAAGAAATAGGTCATCTTAAACAACTCATACAAAGTATCTCCACAATTCCTTCCATTGTATGAGTTGATCTTCACACACATAAACACACACAAAGAAAAAAGAAAAAAGAAAAAAGAAAGAAAAAAAAAAAAACATTTTTAGGCCATAAAATCCTCTGATTGTTTGTACCTTGTAAGAAAGAAGGTGAAGATAGTAGACTGACCACTGGATCAAGGGCATCTTTTTGCTTACACATTACCCATGGCACTCCTGTCTTTAGCCCAACTGCCATGTTTCCAACCCATTAAACATAAGATGCTCCCTTCTCCTTAAATGCAGGCTCAATAATGTTATATTCATTTTCGATCTGGACCCACCAAAGAATATTAAGCTGAGATTAACAAGATTAAGCAAGACCATACTTTCAATCTGGAGGATGGAAGTTACAAAGGAATTAAACCTGTTATAGGATAATAGGACCGCCCTGAGATGTGTACAACTTCTCTCTTCATCATGTTCACAATCATCTTTGTAAACTTCTCCATATGATACTGAATATTGAAAATTTTCAGTAAGAGGTCATTGAATGTGCATGTAAGCTTATCTATTCATTTCATATCAATAATGGAAAATAAGAATCATGAGGAAGAAAACCACCTTGAATGGAAAATAAGACAACTGATTTGAATTGAAAATAGTCATATGATTAGAAGGAAAATAATGGATACCCAAAGTTCCATTCAGCCTCGATGAAGGTACCAATCCTGAGGGTCACGTACAAGCCTTGCTGCCATACTATCTTGATGAATTTCACCAGATCACATACAACCATTTTTAGTTTCCCACAGCTGTTTGCCTTGGCTTTCTTAAATTCAAGAAATCGATACTTGAAAACTTGCTTTCGAGAGCAAAATTAAACAATATGATATACTTGCATATCACTAACATTTTATTAAACACAATATTACTTTTTTTTTCTTCATCAATTGCACAATAGTATGTTCAAAGTTTTGCAATATTTAATATGAATATGCATTATTATTCAAATATGTTCGATGTTGCAAGCCTATTGGCTCTAATTTTATTCCCATTTCAAATATTCTCTTTTAGTTTGATTGCATGAAAATGAAAGAGCTACATACTCTTCATGTATTCCATATCAGGAATCTTATATTAGTATCAAAACCTGACACAAAAGCCCTGCTTACATGATATAGAGTAGCAGCTATTTTCCACAAGTAGATAGGGAAAAAAAAAAAGAAGTAAAAATAACAGAAAGCCAATGGAGGATAAATCCTAATGTCTATACATATGTGAATACTTAATCATATCTTGATCCTAACTATTCAAGTTAACCTTATGAAACCCAGTCCAATGTATCAAGAAGAAGGGGAGAAAAAGACAACACATCTCAGTGTCAAAAATCTAAAAATTGCGATAACTGAAAACCCTTGATTTTTCATGAAGTGACCAGAAAATTGTTTCTATCGTGAACACCGAAAGTTTGATCAAGCTTGACCTTTTTCAACTTTTGGTGTTAAAATACACAAAATTTGGATTAATTGGATGTTGAAACATCCTTGATTAGCATTGAAAAGTCATTCTTCTTTTTTTCTCTTTTTTTTTTTTTTTTTTTTTTGAAGAAGAAATAAGAAACCATTTTCTTTAGTTATAGATCAATCTTCTCATGTTTTGCAAGTCTGGGTCAAGTGCCTATGAATATATGAAGATATAGTCAGATATTATCAACAATTACTTTGCAGTCTTTCTTTTCCTCCTTTGACTCCTCACCATGTGACCTCCTCTTCTGCTGGTGATCTCTCAAGCATGATACTTTCTTCGCCTTTTCCATGACATTTTTCCTACCCATTGGCAAAAACTCCATTGGAAGCTTCTCCTTTCCTCAAAGAGAAATCACATGATTGTTGTTACTCGAAGCACCAGAGGGTAATGAACCATCATCATCACTATCACAGTCTCTGTCATACTCCCATAGGGTAAGCTGTAATACAAACAGGACACATGTAGAAGATAAGAGCATTAACAATAGGAATAAGTGATACAAACAGAAAATGAATCTTCAAATATTTCTGGCCATAGGACAGTTAGTCAGGAGACAACAGTTTACTCTCTTCTTCCTTACAGCACATCAGACATTTGTTTGGAATACACATGCCTGTCTTTTTAGGTTGTCAACGAAAAACTCCGTAACTTTCAACAGGGTAGCCAAATACACCATGTTTGATCATGGCACACTTTCTTTGTGTTTCTCATCTAACCCAAATAGCACAACCTAAACACAAACTATTTTCCAACATTTTGTCATCCAAAAACATAAGACACATGAAAGACGCACCACCCTCATACTCATAAGTTTCACATTTAAACGAATTTTAGGATTTTAAAGTACAAATAGCCAATCAATGCTTACAACTACCTAATTTAATCCAGTACTAGAGCATCCACCAACCATAGAATTTTAGCCTTCTAAATCCATTTAGGGAAAAAAAAAAAAAAGCTTTGCTGTGTCTCTTTATCTTGGATTTTACAGAATAAATTGATATTTTTCCAGGGAAAAAAAGTGTGACCTAATGGTAATGCTTTAACTTTAAAGGTAATGGGCCAAACCAGGCCAAAGCATGTGCAAATCCAGCCATGAGCTAATGACCTACATCAAAATCACGCTCGGGCTGGGCTTACCAACCAAATGCACAGACCACCGATGTTAAAAAATAGAAAAAGTGGGGTCAGGTGGGCCAACTTGCCCAGTCTTCGGTTAGATGCAAACACATGTCTAACGAATTAATCAAAAGGCCTAGAATGCAAGCCAATTCTAACCCGTGAGCCTTGAGTCCCGACACAAAATAGGGTCGATTTAGGGGCTAGTCTGTCTCGTCTGCCTCCCCATATTAAGGCTCTTAGTCCATTCACAGACATGCATACACATTTGTCCATTACATGGAGTTTAGCATGTAGAGCTACATGTTCTTAAATCTGTAACCACCCAATTATCATTCTATACCATTGATTTGATGGCCGCCACCATTGATGGACCGTGCTAAAAAAAAAAAATTCCAGATTGGGAGATCCTATCCCATTCGATCCTCTACCCTTTCTAGTTGAACATGGACCCTTGCTTATTTATTGGCTCAACAGTCTATTCACAGGCCATGGGGGAGATTGGATTGAAATGGATCACTCCACAACAGGGTCCATCAAGCCAACAGTTCAATCACCTAATGTGGGCCCAGTAGGGACAATCAATTTTAGATCAAAAGAACTCATACCACAACAGAGATGGCAGTGTGATCATACCTTCTGGGAGACGGCAAAGGCAACCTGCTCTAGATTCATGTAATGGAACGGCGTCAATGCGGTTAAGAGCTCCCCACAACAAAATGCCAAAACCGTACACATCGACTGTCCTAGTATGTTGTTTCTCCTTGATAATCTCGAGAGAAAATTAAAAAAAAAAAAAAAACCCCTCTATGCATCAGAAATCAAGGAAGACGAGCCGATTCTAGCCGGTTCCTTCAATAGCCACCAAATCTAGCGAGTTTTTCAGTTTCCCATGACTTTCCTGGCTACGGTGTGGCGCAGCAGCGTTGGACAGGGTTTTTCGGCTATTAAGGCTTCGACTGCCCCTCTTTCAAAAAAAAATAATAATAATGCAGAGATGTAAGCAGTATAAAAAAAGAGGAAGAAGTGTGAAATGGCATGGAGCACTGTCTTGACGAAGGTGGGCCTAACGGAAGGCATGTTGGCGTCGATGTAGGCCAGGGCAATGATGTATGAGGAAAGGGCTTGGGCTGCAGAGGGTGGAGACGGGTTTAGCTAGGGTTTTGCTTTTTTTTCTTTTTTTCTTTTTTTTTGGGGGGGCGGGCTCTTTTTCTTTTAGTGCGGGCTGTTTTTTTTTCCCAGGATTGTTTGATTGGGTACTACCTCCACCGGGACGGGACCTGGCTAGGGACTGACGGTCTTGTCAGGAGATCCGTGGGGCCCACCGTCATGTCTGTGGTCTGTCCACGCTGTCAATTCATTTTAACAACTAATTTTAAGATATGAACGTAAAAAGGTGGCAGATCGTACACATAAGTGGACCACACCAAATATCAACCGTAAGCACTTAATACTTACTGTTTTCTATGGTGTGGTCCACTTGAGCCTTTGATTAGCCTCCTCTTTGTGGCTAATGCTCTAAAATGAGCTATAAAAATGAATGGACGTATCAGATAAAGCACATACATTACACTGAAGCCGTAGAGTCGTTCGGAGAATAGTCACGCTGTAGTATTAGCTACGGATTAAAGCTGTAGTATAATAGATACGGTTTATGTCCGTAATGGAGGACCACCATAATCCGAATGCTTTGCTCTCTTTCGGTAGTGTGTGAATTAGTTCATGCTCCAAACTAAACTCAACAAAAACATAAGGTTATATACGTCTAGTCCCTAAGGTATCCGTTTGGACGGTGGGAAAAGAAAAGAAAAAAGATTTTCATTATCTAGACCTTATGCATTGTTTAGATGATAAAGAAAATAGTGAAATTTCGAGAGGAGAACCTTCTCCATAGTCAAATTCTAAGATTGAGATGCCAAATGGAAGAGAAACGTGAATTTTCCACTTTAGGCTTGAAAGTAACATGCTGGGTACGAGCTTGATATTTGAGCTGGCCGAGCCGGATCTTCGGGCACAGGCCTAATCAAAATTTTAACTATGCCTATATATGCTTTGGGCTTGGGTCGGATTCATGGCCCAATCATTTTCAATTTCACCGACGAAGTTATTTTAGCCCAAATCAGCAGGGTTTCCTACAGATGCATTATCCTACAAATACCCCCATTCCCATCCAAGTAGACAACCCATTCATCTTGAATATAGTGTTTCTTTTCCTCCTACTACGTTATGCATGTGCGGCTCGGTTAATTAGTGGATAGGGCTGGAACATTTGGTGGGGAAATAAAGATTTTATCAATATTCGGATTGAGTTAAGCTGCCTGGATTTATGAGATGATTAGGATGAGGTCGCACAATCAGCTCCGTACATGTTAGATCATATAAGCATATATGGATCCCATATGATGTTCATGTACATAAGGAACATTTGATCATTCATGACATGTCATTTGACAACATATGTTGCAAGATCAATTACCTACAATTGATGGATCAATTCCAATCCAGTCATTGTGTGAGATTGCGCTAGTCTTGTGGATGATTCATGAGTCCTTGTTACCTCACGCTACCTAGCAAGGTTAATATGAGATGACAGTATTTTGGTATGTATTATCTATGCCATGTGCGCAAATTCGATTAGGTCAAAAGTACTCTAAGAAAGAAGCCAAATCATGATTGGGTAATGAAGATGGATTAGCGGAAGATCATAGATAATTGTATGGTCATTATGGTGGATCATGTAACAGTGATCTCATGTAGCATCCATTTTATTGGATCCATCTTGACAAATATCAACTATTAAAAGAGATCGACTATAGGTCTACAATCAAATTGATGTTCCAACTATTTGAACGCCTAAGAATTAAATTTAAAGCCCCTAATTTAATTATCCAATGGTATGGATCGGGCCGAATGCGCACATATTGCCAATAATGGTTGTGAGTTATAAGAACCCATGTTGATTTCTTGCGTTGCACATAGATTTTGGATTGAGAGACCTTTTGACTGCCGACCAAGATTCATAATATGTTACCATATAACTGAAGCAAGGTTTACTTTTCAAAGGCTAAAAATTAAACGACATAATTTCGAAACTTAGAAGTGCAAGATGATGTTCTTGCTTTTCGAGCAAAACACCTATCATGTTTTAACTAACGTAATGAAGAAATCAACTGAAGGCACAAGCGATGAGGTTGTACATGATATAACTGCCTATGATAATTTGACATTGGAAGACACTTTGGGTAGGTACACCATTTTTTTTTTTTTTTTTCTTTTTTTTTGGAAAACAACTTTCTATTATCAAGAAAAGGACTTTACATGGCTTTGGGCAAGCCTAACAACAAAAAGGGGAAGGACCCGCCTATCATGAAAGAACAAAAAATACAAAGAAACAACGCTACCAAAACGCATTCAAACATTCATCAGATTCCCCAGACCCACTCTTTCGAAGAGCAGAAGTCCTCTAGTCATCTGCGGAAGGTCTCCTGGGGAGGGGAAGAGAGCGTTAGCCTGCCCGTTATTGCCCTTGCGTGCTAAGTCAACGGCTACTCCATAAGCTTCCCTAGGAAAATGCGAGAAGGTCACCTCAAGCCGTCTCGCCAGACTATGGATGCGCGCCACTATAAGAAAATAGTTTTTACTGACAATACATAATGTCGTTGAGAAAAGTTTCTACGCCGTCGTTGTAAATGGTGGCGGGAATCTTTTGCCTATGAAATATGATTTCGTCGGAAAAAGTCATGTTTACCGACAAAATTGATTTCATCAAAAATAAGTTCATCGGTAAAATGCCAATTTCTTGTAGTGGTTGTTCTCATTCACGGTCAACTAGGGTCCACAAATATGTCTTGGGAGCGATTGTCAAATCCCCTTGCCTGGAAAGGACTCTTGTAATTGGCCTACAATCGTAGAGGTCTACGTAAAGGTCTCGATTGTAGGGGAGGAAGAGGTTAGGTAACTCTCTTGCCCATACTTCGTATAATCACTACTTTAAAGGGGTATATGACTTTCAAGGGAATTTCAAACCTGTAATAATAAATTATATCTAGCCATGTTTCGCAAAACCTTGTAAGGGGGTCAAGCAGGTGGAACTAAAAGATTTCTTAGCCTTACTATGTAGAATCAAGCGACCCCGGGCAGGCGAGTGGAGTAGATAAACAAATAAATAAAAGTAAGATAGTAGAAATAAAATAGCATAGAATATGTTATAATGTGTAGAATGGACCATGTTTTGAGCTTAATTGAGATATGAGAAAGAAAAAGGGAATTCAAACACCCTTTTCAGGTTAAAAGGGATAGCCAGACGTCTTGAATTCGACCTACTCTTGAAATGGCTGGCTTTTTTGACAAGTTGGTTTTTTGATCGTTGCTTGTATTGAGTAGAATCTAGGCACAAGTATGGCATTGTTTGAGCTTCCTAAATGGTAGTGTTTCCTCTCCAAATACTGGATTGGACCAACTCTAGGTCCATGAGTGATTTCTATTGTCTTTGCCGTCTCTTGAATCACTGGTGAGGGGCTAGATTTATAGATGACAATCGTTGGCTTATCATGAGTGGATAGTAGACACTTGGAAATTTTTTACATGAAAGATCTATCAGGAGGTATCTATATCTATGATCAGTAAGGGATGGTGCCAAGTGTTCATCGACTCGCGAGGGGTTGATAGTTTCCCTTTCCCAACTTCCGGTCAACAATCGCGTTCTCCTTCCTTTTCTTTGGCTTTTCATGGCTTTAGTGGTCAGGGATCAAGGGATCCACATAATTCATTCTCTTTAGAAGGGGGTTAGGCCTTAATGCCTCTTTTTTGGTTAGCTTGCAAGGGCTCCTTTGATAGTTAAGTGCAGTTTTATCGAAATATTGCTAAGATAGTGAACTTCAGCAAGGGGTGCCTAAGGGCTTTTATTACGGGACCAGGATTTGGAAATATTTGGATATTGTAACAGCCCAGCCCCAACAATAAGATATTATTCGCTTTGCGTGAGGGTGCATGGATTTGTTCTCGGGGCTAGCCCATGGCTCGCCCCAAAACGCGTCTTACCATTAAAGGTCGAAGCCCCACTTATAGCCCAGCTCGACAGACGTTCCCTTTCCGGGACGAGTGCGTTACCCCTGACCAGCTAGAGTGCTATTTTCGAAGCTCGACCGATCCACATAGAGACCCAGAGGACAACCCACGCTTGAACTACATCCCGGTTGGGCAGGCACCCACCCCCCTCGGGAGACAGAGCGCCCCGCTTTGATACCATCTATAACAACCTGGCCCCAACAGGATGATATTATCTGCTTTGCACAAGGGCGCACTGATTTGTTCTTGGGGCTAGCCCATGGCTGGCCTCAAAATGAGTCTTATCATGGAAGGCCGAAGCCTCACTGATAGCCCAGATTGACAAGCGTTCCCTTTTCGATGTGGGATGAGCGCGCTACCCTCGACCAACTGAAGCGCTATTTTCGAAGCCCAACTGATCCACATAGGGACCTAGATGACAACCCATGTTACGCCCCAAACTCAAAAACTGAGCTCACAAAATTTTCAATCGTCGAATCCGGTGCCGAAAGCCTCCGTAGTACCCCATTCTCGGCTTCCAACATCCATATGCCAGATTCCAATCCTGGGATCCTATAAGAAGAATTTTTAACGTACATTTGTTTCATTACAAGCATAACCACAAGTTTACCCAAATCACAAAGACAACATCATTATCATCACATATCCACTAACATAAACATTTGAATATAATGTTGAAAGGGAAATACATATGTATTGAAGCTCAAAGCTCTAGAAGTCTGCTGCATACTTCAAGCTTAACACTGCTACAACCTAACGCCACCTACGCGCATCTATATGCATAAGCTTATAGAAAGCTTAGAAGGTGGTGTAAGTGTGTGCGCAAGGTAAGTGTTAAGAATGCAATACAATGTCATAAATCATACAACATCGGTAATACAGGCAAGATCATGAATCATACGATATCAGAGTAAGCAGAAATATACTGGTAAGTCCATGAATCCTATCAGCCGTACCAAGGCTATGCGATGCAAGGCATAAATGCTAATGGTCATATCAAGGTTATGCGATGTAAAGACGTAATAAGCCAATATCATACACTGAGGTTGCAAAGCAATATGCAAATCCTGATGAGCCCACGAATATCGCTAGCCATATCTAGGCCATGTAAATGCAGAAACATGACAACCCAAAATGTTAAATGCCCCGGATGCAATGCAATATGCGGTGTGAATGAAATGACCATGCTGGAGTGAAGTCAAGATGATAGTACGCAATATCACAGGCCATAGGGTCTATCAAAAGAGATTTCTATCCAAACTAGTCCCATACCTAAATTTAGATAGTTAGACACAATATAGTAAACTCTTGATCTCAAGTTGGTCGTGTGCCCCAACCGAAATCCTGGCCATTGCGAAGGTATACAACAAATTAATTTTACACCACTAGCCCTAGTGGATAGTGAATGAATGAATGAATGAGTAAGATGCTGAGTATACAACTCCTACTTAATAAGTCGACATATCAACACCGTACATCTCTAGGATCATCACCGGGGTCTAGAAACTCTAAACCAAATTACTGCCCCATCGTGCGTAACCTAGTAAGTGGAAGAGACCTCACTATCCGCCTAGCCAGTAGTCAGCCAATACCTACCCAACACGTCGATAGTGGACCCATTTATGAGCTGGTCAAACTCAGCCTAGTTTTACTAACTACAAATCAAGCGGATAAGGACACCCCCTTTCAATAGACCACGATACAGTGGGAGACGTGGCCTATTGATATTTGATACTCGAGCACTCATATAATCTACTCAGTCTAGATGTTAAAGCGTCCTCTAATACCTAGAGGGTTTAGAAAATTTCACCCAGGGATATCTATGACACCCTATGTGAAATAGATTTTCGGTGTCCCATCTGGCTATCCACGACATACATGTGGAGGCTACGACCCTGATGTTGCTAGGGCATATAGTAATCACAACACACAATACAAGATGCATGAGTCATACAATCCAATTATGCGTCAATCCTGCGCATATCATGCGCTCATGTGAGACAATCTCCGCCTATTAGGGAGTCTCATAACAACCTTCTCAGTGACATATGAAATGGTCAACCACATCTTATAATAAACATACAGATGATGCGTATGGGCATGTATCATGATTCTATGCGGTCACATACTCATAATGGGTATCAACAACCAGCACCGATAATCGGCCTGGATAATTGTCCTATACAATCAAAATCGGCCTCGATACTCAAAATCGACCTCGACAATCGAAATCGACCTCGATAATCAGCCTCGACAATCGGAATCGGCCTCGACAATCAGAATTAGCCTCGACAATCGGAATCAGCCTTGACAATCAGAATCGGCCTCGACAATCAGAATTAGCCTCGACAATCGGAATCAGTCTCGACAATCGGAATCAGCATCGATGATCGAATCGGCCTCGATGATCAAAATCGGCCTCGATAATCAGAATCGGTCTCGATAATCGAAATTGGCCTCGACAATCGAAATCGGCCTCGATAATCGGAATCGACCTAGATAATAAAATCAGCCTCAATGATTAGAATCGACCTCGACAATCGGAATTGGCCTCAACAATTAGAATCAGCCTCGACAATCGGAATCAACCTCGATAATCGGCCTAACAAAGGGCCTAAGGAAAGGTCACAATGTAGACATTTAACCATCATTGCCCATCAATGTGGACATTTAACCAACATTACTCCCAAGGAGTGACCCACATAGAGCCAAACATATAGTGGGCCCATAACCTCGCACAAAGGCCTAATATACATCGTAATGGGCCTCACTTAAGGGCCACATATACACCACATCGGGTCTCGCCAAATGGGCCACAAATACATTACAATGGGCCACATACTTGGGCCTATATAAATCACAATGGGCCGCATCTTATGGCCCAAAAATGCATCACAATGGGCCTTGTCGCACAGGATTTAAATACATAACAAGTGGGCCCTGTACATGGGCCATTAATACATCATAATGGACCACAACTCATGGGCCATGACCCATGGGCCTCAATACATCACAATGGACCACAACTCATGGGCCTCAAATATATCACAATGGGCTACATCGTATGGGCCAGAAATACACAACAGGTGGGCCCCATCACATGGGCATCAATTACATCGTATGGGCCAGAAATACATCACAATGGGCCTCATCGTCTGGGCCAGATACACATACATTATGGGCCGCATGAAATGGGCCTTACACATTACAATGGGCCACATTCATGGGCCTTAAATATATCATATCGGGCCTCTTCATCTAGGCCAAAAATATATCACAATGGGCCTCATCATATGGGCTGAAAATACATCACAATGGACCTCGGGACATAGGCCATAAATACATCACATCAAGCCTTGCCCATGGGCCTCAAATACATCACATGGGGCCTCGCCCATGGGCCTTAAATACATCATAATGAGCCACAACCCATGGGCTTCAAATACACAATAGGTGGGCCCTATCACATGGGCCTCAAATACATCACATGAGCCATATCTCATGGGCTTCAAATACATCACATCGGGCCTCACCATGTGGGATGAAAATACATCACATTGGGCCTCGTCGTATGGGCCACACCAATGGACCTCATATACATCAAGTGGGCAGCATCAATGGGCCACAGATATATCTGGGTGGGCCCCATGGATGGGCCATAAATACATTAAGGTAGGGCCCACCATAACATACATTCTCCATCCAATCTGGTCATAAGGTCATAAAAACCTGGATTAAGAGGGAGAACAAATTTCATATAGATCCAAAACTTCTGTGACCTAAAAAGGGTTTTAATAGTAGACATTCAATCTCTCACTATTTTCTGTAGTGTGGTCCACTTGATAGATGGACGGTGGATATACAATACATATGACCAAGGTGGGTCCCACCCCCACATGTGCCACACATGTGAGGTAGGCCCTCATCACTAAATGGATGAACGCATGGAGTGGATTGTGCATACATCACGATGATCTCAAGCTGTTGTTGCACGTGCAACAACTACTTGCAGCAGCTGCTGGCTCACCGTCTAGATGATGGACTGTGTAGATACAAAATAAATACATCACAGTGGGAACACATGGTGGCCTACCTGAGATTTGAATCTGCTTCATTCCCTAGCTTGTGGCCAGGGAATTGGATGGACAGCATTGATGGAAAACATACATCAAGGGGGCCCACGGTTCTGTCCAGATGGATGGATGGCTTGGATGTAACACATACATTAAGGTGGGGCCCAACAGATAGATGGCATGGACATACAATACATAAATCAACAGTGGGTTACCACTGTCCACGTGGCCCACCAGATTTGGACCTGCCTTGTATTAGGTTCATACCTTAAAATAATATGTCCAAATTGGGTGGACGTTGTGGATACAATACATGCCCCATACTTGGGGCCCACAAAACTATGTTGGGCCCATCATGGGGTGTCCCACCATCCAGATGGACGGTGAGTACAAACACATACATCAGTGGCCCCACATGTGTAATGCCCAGAAAATTGGGGGTCGTGCAGGAGTCCAACTCCTGAGTTCCAACGCATCACTTATGCAACATAAATAATGATGATTTAATGTTATTTGTATTAGTGCCTTAAACATGAGTGAGATTATACCAAACAACATATCATACACTAGAGACCATTAATTACGCAAGCAGAAGATTGTGATAAGTATATAGAACATATAAGTGATTGTAAGTCTTCTGAGTATGATCATGTTACCAGGTCAAATAGTTACATGAAAATTTCTAAAATATACAAAATGTATAATGTCATCTAGTCAGCAACCCAATAATCCGCCTCAATCAGAGCGGTCTACATAGACCCGCCTGACAACTGCATATAGGAGAACTCCTCCTTGTCATTGTAATAGTCTGGCTCTGCCTCGAAAGCATTGCCATCATTTGCATCTACAACAGGGTCTGATTGGTGTTTAAAGCACCATCCCAGAACGTCACTACCAGAAAACAGGCCAAAGGCTACGGCTAAAAACTATAGCTAAAAGCCTATGGCTACGGATACAATCCGTAGCATGACCGTAGCCATTGGTGTCGTAGCCATAGGTCTAAAAGCTATGGCTACGGATACAATCCGTAGCTATAGAGATAATGGATACGGATTAAATCCGTAGCTGTTTCTTCTTTAGCGCTAAAGTATTTACAGCTACCGATTATATCTGTAGCTAAAAGTTGAGAACGAACTGTAGGAATAGGTTTAAATTAGCAATAGCTACGGTTAATAGCCATAGCTAATTAAACTATAGGTACGGATTAAATTTGTAGCAATATTGTCCATAGGTTAAAATGATATACAGCTATAAATTTTATCTTTAGCTAAAAGTATAATGAGAACCGTAGCAAAAAGCTAAATTTAGCAAGAGCTATGGTTTTCAACAAAGTGCTACGGTTAATAGCTGTAGCTAATGCCTATTGTTAATAAAAAATTTAATTTGTAATGGTAGCTCTTACCATTGTAGTACACCCTGATAACTCATATAAGCAAAATCCAATTCATGGCTAAATCATTCATTCATTCAATCAAACAAAATTATTCATTCATTTAATCAAACACAATCATTCATTTCCATTCACAAAAGTACAATGCTAACATAATAGTTATATGTCTATTTAAAGTTCTTATTAACAACAAGGCTTTCTCGCAGCCAAATAACTTCTCAACAAGCGCAAACGAAAACTTCATGGATGTGCATCTACTGGTTATCAATTTGCAATCAACTAACACCCTATTCTCAGCTTTGCTCCGAAAGCTTAGTGCACATGAATGATCATATACCTGTTTGATTTGAAGGAGAATCAATGTTATATGCTGCTAGTCATTCTTTCAGCTTGAGCACCTTATCATCTGCCTCTTCATTATCAATAACAGTCGGCATTTTCTGTTGAAAGACCCAAACCAAAAAGGTAATGAGAAGTCCACAAAAAATAGGGAGATACTTGGGAAATAAGAAGTTTCAGGATTTGCAAACAAACCTTTCTAGCAGGAGCCTTCTTCGGAGCTCCCCTACCTTTGGGTTTTACCCCCTCAGAAACATGTCCTACGGAGAGAAAAAGATAACATGCATTGAGATGAATGAAATCTTCAAGATGGAAAATAAAATAGTAATTGACAATCTGCCTGTACCGAGTTCTGTTCCCAGCACAAAATTCAGGTTAACAGTGAAACCATGTGATCCTCCATTGATGACGTTAAATGCAGGCACACGAAGAACTAGAGTTTTGTTCCCAGTAAGGTTCGTAATGTGCTGCATGACAAAGAGTGCAACTTAACAAACATATGCTTCAATGGTGAATGAAGGGCCAGTGAATAATCATACATTTTGAATTGTGTTTGGACAAGAGATGCTAAAAAAGATTATTTTCTGTTGATCTAAAGAGGCCAGTGAATAATCAGATTTGCTGCATCATGTGTTGATGAATTTGTACCTCCACCATTTTGCAATCTTGGATTAGCATGCACAGATGATGCCTGTAACCTTCTCAATTCCTCAGAAAGTTAGTGGGAGATGAGCTGGCCAGAATGGGCTTGAAGGACCCGTGAAATATTCATGTAAACTACAATATGCATAATAGTTCTCTATGACGATGTGTATAGGTAATAGAAAAAGAAATTTTGGAAGCAAAAACCTTCAAAAGAGTAGAACTTGTCTGTAGATAAAGATTCATGACAGAGCTGGAATGTTGGAAAGGATTGGCAGATGTATCATTTGTTGCTGCAGAAGGTATTTCTTTTAAGAACTTGAGGCAATCCTGGGAAAAAAGAAAGAAAGACATGTCCATGAGTGGACTTTAAACATTTTCATGTTCAAGAAGCTTTAAGAGGAAAAAAAAATGCAGCATATATTGAGGACAAGTTCATTCATACAATGGCAATGAAAAAAACATGTGAATCACCTCGAAAAATGTATCCTTGTATAGGGTATCCTTGTTCAGATTTTCGTTTAGCCATTGCTCTAGATTTTTGTGTTCCTTACGAGAAGCAACTGCAGCTAGTTTGATGTTGAATGTAAATGGAGTCATGTCCAATTAATACTGATAGTCTGATTGTAAGATCTATGAGATGACATGTACATGAGTACAAAAAGCAGCAAATGCAGACATGGAAGAGAGTTGTAATACCCGTAAACTTCTTATGTTGCAACCTTCAACTGTGACAGTGCCACCGGTGACTGCTGCGCCTGCTAGGAAATAACTCATACTTGATGCATCGCCTTCAACATACGCATTTCCAGGAGACCTGTTTCTACGTTTTCTTCATGTTACTCCCTATATATACTGATTCTACATTTTCTTCATGTTACTCCCTAGAGCATGTCTATCTCTGTGTACAAATAAAACAATCCTGTTGATGGTATATATGTAGGAAATTCCTCATATGGCAGAATATACACAATGGTAAGGGTATATACATGTTCAGCTATATACACAACCATATGACTGTGTATTGAGCCCCAATACACAGCCCCAAGAGAGTACACAATATATTATAATAATAATTTGAGTTATTTCCTATTTTATAGAGTTTTAACAATATTGTGGGAGATCCTCACCGCTACTAATTACGCCAAGTGCATTCGCACTTTTGCCAATCCACACATGCTAGTTCTAGCAGATCAACGGTAATGGGAGTTGTCCATAAATTTTGGGTAGCCTAGTTTTGCATAAATCAAGGGAATGGCTTGAATATAAAATGGGATATGTGTACACAACTTACTGCATAGGGAAACATTCGATTGGTGAGTCAATACATCAGTTTCTTCTTTGGTGATTTTTTTGGGGCTGCAAATCATTAGGTAGGCTTTTAATTTTGGAACAGTGATTTGTTTGGGGCTGCAAATTCTTGTAACCCATATCAAATTTCAGGATCCTCGACAAATAGCATAACTAGCAAAAAAATAAAAATAAAAAATCTACTGTGAGACAATGTTAACATTTCCATTTGTGGACTATAGTAGGAGAATCAAGTGACCTGCACTGAATTAAAAAAGAGAACTGATAACCTCCAGTCACCTCTACTACAATTTACAGTACGAGTGTTCATCCATGAAATGGAAAAAGAAAAGGAAAAAAAAAAAATCTTTTTTACATCACGGAGCTAAAAAATGCCTTGTACTGCAGATAGCAGTATAGGTGCCTGTTGGTGGTTAGTTCCAATTAAGAGAAGTCCCAGATTTGTTACTAAAAGGATGCAACAAATCCAGGGGATTCTTAGGGCATAATCTGTCCAATGGGATGCAATGGATGAATGGTCTGGATTACTGATCCATGGGCATCATTTCCATCAAATAACTTAGCACAAAACCAATAGATGATCAAACAAGCATAGCTTTTTTGTTCATTATACATCTGGCCTTTTCTCTGAAAATGTAGGTCGTTGTTGTTTCTTCTTCCCAATCAGTTAGGATTGTCATATCAGTGAGATTTTTTGGAAATTCCCAATTCCAAAATAGTCCATCAGATCAACAGTCTAGATCACTACACCATGGGTCTGCCCCACGTATAAAAACATATTCTCAGGTATAAGGGCCATAGACACTTCTGTCTAACCTAAAAGCATTTGGCTGAAAACCGATCCAAAAAATGTCCTTGGTTTTTCTGCAAATATATATAAGCCATCATTAGTGACAAGTTCTCAATTAGGTAGCTACACATTCCATAGAATTTCAAGTTTATAGGCTATGACAGATTCGTTTACAAACACTGATGTAGAGATTGGTGCCATGTCCTTTTCTTTTCTTTTCTTTTTTGTTTTTTTACCATTTTTGGTTTCATGAAAATCGGAACCCAGATTCAAATAGCAATGAACTGAACACAACATTATTCATGCAGTGCTCATACCAGGATCATGATATGATGATACCAATGCCTTGAGAATATTACTAATATCCACGGCAATAATTACATAAAAGAAAAAAGAAAAAGGAAAAACACTCATTCCATCTATATGTATATGTGTCATCATCATAGCTTTGTCTTAGCTATTTTAGGTCAGCTTCTCAAGAATGCTGAGATGCCCATCTGACACCAACCGTCGTCCAAATTTACCTAGGCTTGGGACCTGTTAGTGTGTGTCACAAAGAACACACACATGAACACACACACACACACACACAGAGGGAGGGAGAGAGAGAGAGAGAGAGAGAGAGAGAGAGAGAGAGAGAGAGAGAGAGATGACTCTTACGGGAGTTCAAATCTAGCACTTGCATGATCATGAATGTGATATTTACACTATCCACAACAAATGGATACTCCCAAGTAGCTCGCTTTCCACCTTGCTTGTTCAATAGCCTCTGAAAAGTTGGGATGGATAGAATCATCCGATCTGCAAGAAAATTTGGGCCATACTCCATCAATGCCGGGACACATCATGTCCTTGGTGCGAATCAATGAAACATAGGGACCACTTGTACAAAAATAGATGCATCAGAATAGTACTCACCCTCATAAACTGATCTACTTCAGCTTTCTAATTATGGCAGCTCCCAGTGATAGCGAAGCCGCTAACTCAGCTGTTGTCTCTATAAGAACACCCCGCCAATACAATTCATATAAGAATTCAATCGATTTCTATCTCAAGAAAACCAAAAAATCCTGACAGATGGCTCACGGCTGATCTCTACTGCCGCCTGGATCATGCAAAAAGAAAAAAAGAAAAAGAAGATGAATATGCTAAATGGGTAGTAGTCGAAATCGCCATTTCGTTTCATTTAGGTGGGAAGAAGGCCCTTAATTTCATTCAAATTCAAAAAAGCATTCACTTTGACAAAAAATGAGTAACAAGCACATTGCTAGAGGGGAAAAGGCCGAAACTGCAAATTCAGATGATTTTGAGTCTGAATTAAAATACATGATATGTAATGCCAACCTCATTCAAATTAGAATAATGATACCTGATTCAAGATTATTTTTTTCCATTTTTCTTTGTTTCCTTTAGTTCAATTCAACTGAGCATGCCTTGCATCCAAACACGCCTTACGTTTAATATAACAACCTCGCCAAAATCTGTGGCCCATAAGACATCTGCATTGAGATCCATAAATTGAGTTTGGTAGCTTGGATTTGAATCCCGTCAGATCCATAAATTGAGTTTGGCAAACTACATTATGACATTAGAATTATTCAAAAGAGCTTTTCTTTTCCAAACAAACACAAACCCATGTAACTTAAGTACATAATCAAGTAATAAGTAGAAAATATGAGAAAAGAAACTGAAAAGCACCACAAACATATCAAAAGGAATGCATAAAGCACCACAAACACACACTGCTAAGAAACTAAAAAGCCAATTGCCTTCCATGGTTCTCCTCAATATAAACGAAAAGATGTATGATCTGCAAAATGGAGTGCCACATTCATCCAGAGTTATTAAGCAAGTCTAATCAGCCGTGTTTAGAAAACCAATAACTAGGCACTGAACATGCCCCACAAGTGTTATATGATTTTTAAATTGTTAGGGAAATGATTGTTCACTCCCCAAGTACAGGGTTGTGATGCAGTAATAACTCGGTAAGACCGAGGTCGAATCCCAAGGGACTGAAACTCGTACGTTATCTAAAATTAACTAGAACTAGAACTAGGCTAAGATGAAATTTAAACTATATGTAATTTGAGGAATAATGGTGAAAATATTAATCTAAAATTTATAGAAATCAGAGGAAAGAAAACTAGGGATTCAGAGGATCCACTTGTAGAGATCAGGGAGGTCTTATGCCTATTTTATAGAAATTAACTGAATTGTCATTGATCTAGTTTTCAAGAGATGAAAGGTATATGAATTAGAATAGATTCCATCACCAAACCATGCCCAAGAGACTATGGCAGAAAACAGAATTAAACTAACTACCAACTAATCATATGTATGAAGGTTAGGAAGGGTACTGACATCCGACCATGCCCAGGAGACTATGGTGAACAACAGGGCTTCCTAACGTCATAAACATAAAAGAGAAGAGACATGCTCAAAGCCATTGCAGACCCATTGTAATTTCAGTCATAACAGACCATTAAGAACTAAAAACATTTCCATAATAATCAACTAAAATCAACGTCAATTCATGAATTAAAATTAAATTGAAAACATAAAATAAAATCTCCCATCTCACTACAAGCTTCACCTCTTAGCCCTAGCTAAGAGGTTTAGCCACACATAAGTGGACTAGATCTCTTAACAAAGCAAAATAAAATAAAAAGAAAAAGAAAGAAAAAAAAAACAACTCTCTTAGCCTCTACAGCCCCTGCCCAAGCCTAGCCTCAAGCTCTCCACCTCCTCCCCCCTCCTGGATGCTCTTTCCACGTCTTATTTTATAGTAGCTGAGAGTTGGTTTGGATGCAAGAGAAAGCAGGTCAGTCGCTGACCCTGTTTACGCAGCAACAGTCCTGCGTGCGCAAGAGGACTTAACCAGCTTACGTTTGGAGGCATTTTGAAACGGATTGGCCACCCCACCTTCGTTTTGGCCTTCTTGGTTGAGGTAAAGACCCACTTTTCATGGTTTAGACGGATTGGATCGCTGATCCAACGATGAGTGCGATCACATAGTGGGCCACGGGCGTCGGTTTCACGGACGCAGAGCTGCGCACGGCACTTGCGTTGTGCTGATGGTGGGTCCCACTTCACTGCCCTTTTAAGAAATCCACTCCGTTCATTGCATGAAGCTCGAAAAACCAGTCGGGGATGATGTGATGAAACTCAGATTTGGTGTGGCCCACTAATGCTTTGCTTCTGTCTTCCACCCAGCGTTTGAACGATAGAAAACCAATCATCGGTTGTCTTCTTCAATTCCATCACCTAGGTGTGGATGATAGGGACCAAGGGAATCTTTTGGACAGTTCGGATTAGTCGTCTAGGCCATGATGGTGGCCCACAAAAAAAACTCCGCAACCCCTGTTCGCAGCAGGACACGAAACGAAAATTTCGTCTTTGGATGGGAATCGAGTTAGCGTTGCTGACCGACTTCCCAAATACGGTGCAACTCACGTGGTGCGTGTGAACGTATGCACACGACTTTAAGTGGAGTCCATCGTGGTGTTTATGAAAAATCTTCTCCGTCCATCTGCTTTGTTGCCTCAATTAAGGCGTTGAGTCCAAAATTGAGGCATATCCAGATGTCATGTGGGCCCCAAATCAAGATTTTATAGGCTGATCTGTCTGTTAAGCTACTTCCGCCAGGATCCAACAGCCAAAATTTGACGTGTACGGTTAATTTATGGTCCTTAGGCCCTACATGAAGTCTTGAGCCGAACGGATGGTGAGAACCCTATGATCTTGCATTATGGACGTCTTCTGGGCCACTTGAGCTTCAGTTTCTTGATTTTTGCAGATCTCTGGCGTGTAAATCCGACGATCGTGGCCCCTTGAAATCCCGTAACTTGCCTTGGTGCATCTTGAGTGCTAAAACCATGTTTTTAACACCCATTTTTAGTTTAAGCTCATAAAGACACCCTGCATCACAAACATTATTAAATCGGGCTATTAAACAGTATTATGTTCGTAAATTCAGATAATCTCTAGGGTCTAATGTGCAATATTTGACCCTTAACACAACCCCCAACCAGCATTTTACTAGTCCCGAGCAAAATATGCAAAAAATAAGTTGAGAATTACAGGATGATTTCCATAAACTCGAGTGATTTTTGCAAATAATCCAAATACCAAAAATTCTAAGGTTCTTGAATGTTGGGCATTAATTTCTCCTGGACTCAAGCTCTCCGTAAACTTCCTAGTCAAGTTTAAAATATTAATCCACCAATTAGAAAATTCCTAAACATTAAGATCCATGGTTGTATAGTATAATCTCGGCTTATCATCATTAAAATTCATTTCTCTATTTTAAGATATCATTGATAACCAATAAGAGGATTCAACAAAAACCGAAACCTGCCTCATAGATCAACCTATCAACTTTTAATTTTTCCATTAAGAGTAATGCCAATGAAATGAATCAAATCCTCACCTATAGGGAGCAAACCTATGGGTGAAGACCAGTCATTCAATATTTTTCGCATGTCATTCTTGGGGAATCAACCTTCACCTGCAGGGAGCAAACCTATGGTGAAGACCATTCACCCAACCTTTTCAATTCATCTTTATAATCATGATGGTAAAATTTCTCAGGCCGGTTCTTTTCATGCTTAGTGATTACCAAGTTAATCCTTCAATATTGAGCTGAAACCTTAATATGCAAGCGAGATGTGTTTTGTGAAATCATGACTCAATCAATGTTTATAACTTCTAATTCTAGATTAACAATTCAGACTTAACTGTAAAATCTAACAGATACTGAATCTAAGAGTCATAAATTATTAGCATAACGAATCTTAAAATTCTAAGTCAAAGATATCCATCAAAATCACTTTGAAATCATAGGAATTTTCAGAAAAATGTTAAAAAATTTCACAATTTTTGCTCAAGACTTAGAAAATACTGATTGGGTTACGCAATCTCCCACCCCCAACCTAAAATCTACATTGTCCTCAATGTAAAAAAGATAAACATGCAATGCACATGGGAGAACGAAAGTAAATAAGAAGTGATGGGAGGATAGTACCTGGATAACAATCGAGAAAGATTTTTCAAAAGATCGCTGGGAGAGAGCAGGTTAGTACGAGAGAGAAAGTAAAACAAAAATAACAAAAATAAAATCCTACTTATACCACTTTCGCAGGTGCTCTCGATTGCATTTAACGTATGCAACAAGCCTTTAAACCCCTAGGTTACCCCTAGTGGACGAGTTGTAGTCTCGTGAGGGTTTGCAGTAATGTTATCCACAAACATTAAATCGATCATGCCGCAAGGTTTTCCTTCCGGCCAATATCTTGCTAAGTTTCTCAGTAAATTCCTCAACAGGATCATCCAAAAGCCCTTTTTGTAATAGGCTTGGGCGCCCTGGAGCATGACTTTCCAGAGAGATTTATTTACCTCGGCGAAAATTTGTCGTTGAATTGCTTAAGGTATCCATAATTTATACAATTCACCTAAGACAGAAGAAGTTTCAACATTAGTATCGCGTGGTGAATCAGAGACTACAAATAAATAAAGTTCAGAAAACTTTCTAAGAAGTGATGTAGTCTCAACACATTCCGAAGCTCCACACTTCGGTTCAATTTTCAACTCCTCTTCCTTTACTGGTAGACGTTTAGGATCAGGGGAAGAGAGAATTTCAGAATAAGGGTTCTCTCGGTCAATGATGACTACCGAGATGTTGTCTTGCAAGGCATTTGCTTTGTCTCTTAACATGGGATCGTTTGAAACTACAAAGTGTGCCAAGCAATCCCAAGAGTTAGGGAATTCGGCTGAGTGTGACTTATTGTGGCTTGTGATGATCTGCGCAAAGACTCCATCGTCCTTAAAAGTGGATGGAGGTATGCTCTCCTGCTCCAGTCCTGCATAGACAAATTGAAAATCAGTAAGTGAGACATTGATGTGATCACTCTGTTCATTGAAATTACTCAATTGAGGCGTTAAATTGTCAAATATGTGTCGCTCAGATGGTGGCCTCAATTGAGTGGTTTCAAATTCCAGAGTCGTAGAGGCAACTCCTTCTCCTGAATCATATCATCATTTAATTCAGGAGAGTGGTCCAAATATGTTTCACAAGAGTTAGAAGGGTCGGTCAGAAGGGGCTCATCCTCCACCTTTAAATCAGACATGTCAGGTGAGAGGAGTGGCTCATTATGACCGACCACTTCATGTACGTCTTGATCATTGATCTGGACCAAACATGAGAGGGATTTCAGGGAGACTGTGGCTGCACATCAGGAACGCAATCATGTTCTAGTCTGGTGCAGTGCACATTTGGGATGAGATCACTTTCCTCACATTCTACACCTAGCATGGGTTGAGGTTCGCATAAACTAATCTCTTCCTCATCATTGAAATCTTGTGTGTCATGTAAGGAAGGTGTGTTATCATCAATGTATTTAAAAGACACCCATGTATCTTCACCATTCTTTCGAATAGTCATTGAGATCGACTCATCGAGAAATTGAACCGCATGCTCATTAAGGGAATCCCACTCCTCATTCCAAATTTCAGAGTTTTTCAAAAGAGAGTGAGGATCACTTTCCTTACATTGTACTTTTAGATTTGGATGAGGCTGGGATAACCTAGCCTCTTCCTTCTCCATAAGGTGTGACTGAATTATTGGAATTGAGGATTTGAGAAGTTCACATGATTGTATGACAAGTTGATTGAATTGCTCTTGTGCTTTCATGAGTTTCTGAAGTGAATTCTCTTAGATTATTTCTGGTTGGGCTTCAAAGGTAGAGGACCCAAGAGAATTATCACTATGATATATAGCTGGTTCAGCTTCTCGACATTGATGTTTCCACTGGTTATAGTCATACGGATCATAGGTGGGAGAATCTGATGGTTGGTAATACTTATTATCACTCATAATATAATCACGTATTGTTTTCTTTTTATCGGATGAGTGATAATAATTCTCACAACCATAGTTATGATAACCCCAACACTCACGTACTATTTTGTTAATCCGTGTGGTGTAATTGTTCTCCTGCATATAATCACGTAAGGACTTCTTAACCGGTGGATCTTTATATTCTGATCAGTTCTAAATGATAGTTTCAGAAAAGTTATGAGACATAAGTTGATTTATCTCATCATCATCCCAAAATAAGTTATTCTTCTCAGCATACTGACGTTGCCACTCATGCATATACATAATGAAACCCTTAATTTGAATTTAATCCTAAGAAAAATAGAAGAAAAAAAATCCTACAGCAATGTAGAAAGTAAGAAGAGGAGAAGTTAGAAAGATGTTATCATACTAGAGATTCCTATATTAAGAGCCTGCAAAATAAGACAAAACAAGTTAGTTTCTGAAAAGAGAGAGTCTAGGATTAAAAAAATCTCTAAAAACAAAACTCTAATTCTAAAAATAGAAAAAAATAAAGAAATTAGAAAGATAACACCAAATTAGAAGTTTCTATCTCAGAATCCTACAAAATAGGAAAGACAAGTTAGTTCTAAAAAAAATCAAGAAAATCTAAACCTAAAACTGAAGTTATTAAAAATATTAATCTTAAACTAACCCTAAAACTAATTAATTTTAGAAAGCGTAGCCGTCAGTCCCCGGCAACGTCGCCAAAAACTTGTTCACTCCCCAAGTGCAGGGTTGTGATGTAGTAATAACTCGGTAAGACTGAGGTCGAATCCCAAGGGACTGAAACTCGTACGTTATCTAAAACTAACTAGAACTAGAACTAGGCTAAGATGAAATTTAAACTGTATGTAATTTGAGGAATAATGGTGAAAATATTAATCTAAAATTTATAGAAATCAGAGGAAAGGAAACTAAGGACTCAGAGGATCCACTTGTAGAGATCAGGGAGGTCTTATGCCTATTTTATAGAAATTAACTGAACTGTCATTGATCTAGTTTTCAAGAGATGAAAGGTATATGAATTAGAATGGATTTCATCACCAAACCATGCCCAAGAGACTATGGCAGACAACAGAATTAAACTAACTACCAACTAATCATATGTATGAAGGTTAGGAAAGGTACTGACATCCGACCATGCCCAAGAGACTATGGTGAACAACAGGGCTTCCTAACGTCATAAACATAAAAGAGAAGAGACATGCTCAAAGCCATTGCAGACCCATTGTAATTTCAGTCACAACAGACCATTAAGAATTAAAAACATTCCCATAATAATCAACTAAAATCAACGTCAATTCATGAATTAAAATTAAATTGAAAACATAAAATAAAATCTCCCATCTCACTACAAGCTTCACCTCTTAGCCCTAGCTAAGAGGTTTAGCCACACATAAGTGGACTAAATCTCTTAACAAAGCAAAATAAAATAAAAAGAAAAAGAAAGAAAAAAAAACAACTCTCTTAGCCTCTACAGCCCCTGCCCAAGCCCAGCCTCAAGCTCTCCACCTCCTCCCCCCTCCTGGATGCTCTTTCCACGTCTCATTTTATAGTAGCTGATAGTTGGTTTGGATGCAAGAGAAGGCAGGTCAGTCGCTGACCCTGTTTACGCAGCAACAGTCCTGCGTGCGCAAGAGGACTTAACCAGCTTACGTTTGGAGGCATTTTGAAACGGATTGGCCACCCCACCTTCGTTTTGGCCTTCTTGGTTGAGGTAAAGACCCACTTTTCTTGAGTTTGGACGGATTGGATCGTTGATCCGACGATGAGTACGATCACATAGTGGGCCACGGGCGTCGGTTTTACGGACGCAGAGCTGCTCACGGCACTTGCGCTGTGCTGATGGTGGGTCCCACTTCACTGCCCTTTTAAGAAATCCACTCCGTTCATTGCATGAAGCTCGAAAAACCAGCCGGGGATGATGTGATGAAACTCAGATTTGGTGTGGCCCACTAATGCTTTGCTTCTGCCATCCACCCAGCGTTTGAACGATAGAAAACCAATCATCGGTTGTCTTCTTCAATTCCATCACCTACGTGTGATGATAGGGACCGAGGGAATCTTTTGGACAGTTCGGATTAGTCGTCTAGGCCATGATGGTGGCCCACAAAAAAAACTCCGCAACCCCTGTTCGCAGCAGGACACGAAACGAAAATTTCATCTTTGGATGGGAATCGAGTCAACGTTGCTGACCGACTTCCCAAATACGGTGCAACTCACGTGGTGCGTGTGAACGTATGCACACGACTTTAAGTGGAGTCCATCGTGGTGTTTATGAAAAATCTTCTCCGTCCATCTGCTTTGTTGCCTCAATTAAGGCGTTGAGTCCAAAATTGAGGCATATCCAGATGTCATGTGGGCCCCAAATCAAGATTTTATAGGCTGATCTGTCTGTTAAGCTACTTCCACCAGGATCCAACGGCCAAAATTTGACGTGTATGGTTAATTTATGGTCCTTAGGCCCTGCATGAAGTCTTGAGCCGAACGGATGGTGAGAACCCTATGATCTTGCATTATGGACGTCTTCCGGGACACTTGAGCTACAGTTTCTTAATTTTCGCAGATCTCTGGCATGTAAATCCGACGATCGTGGCCCCTTGGAATCCCGTAACTTGCCTTGGTGCATCTTGAGCCCTAAAACCATGTTTTTAACACTCATTTTTAGTTTAAGCTCATAAAGACACCCTGCATCACAAACATTATTAAATTGGGCTATTAAACAGTATTATGTTCGTAAATTCAGATAATCTCTGGGGTCTAATGTGCAATATTTGACCCTTAACAATGATGGTTGGGTCACTTGGTAAGATTTCACTGTTCTCACCTTTTGCACTCCATCCCTAGTCTCAATGTTGAAATAGAGTCTGTATCTGCTTCATTTGAATAGTTAAGGGTGTAAACAGGCCATCCTCTAAAAGCTGGGCTGAGCAAATTAAAATTTTGAATAGTAATGGCCCAACAAGCCAGCCCCAAATAGTTCAAAATCCAGTCCTAAATCCTACATGTGGTGCTTGTGAGGATAAACAAATGAAGTGATCAATAAAGCATTAGATTGAAGCCTGAAGGCAAGAAGAATGAAGCATGTATCGATCTATAAATACTGTTAATTACTTAAGAAGAAAATGTACAAGTAAAACATACCATTCAGAAGAAAAACATCATTGCAAGTGCTGCTAAAATGGATATTGTTACACCTGATAATGATGCCTCTGTCAAATCGAGGAATTTTCATGTCAAGGTGTGTGTGTACACACACACACACATAGATGAAAGATATACATACAATCAAGGTAACCACGAAACAGTGAAATACATAAAGATTACATGTCAGCCAAGAAACTTACTCGAGGTGCATTAGAATGCACTATTGCAATGAATCACAATTATAATCTAATACACATTTTGGAGGATTCTGATTAAAGGCTGTCAAACATGACAGATAATTCAATTCTTGAATTCTTCAATCTTGAACTCTGAGACTCAAAACTCCTTTTCAATTCGTCAGCAAATATAATTGAATTAAAGAGGAGAAAATAAAACATTTGTTGGCTGCTTTTAATGACCCACCAGATGGGTTTAAACAAATATGCAATTGTGGCAACAAGTCATGCACAAGCAACTATAAGAGCTCCAGAGACAGCAACAACTTCAGCAACTAGATCAGCAGGCAAGGCAGTAACATTCTTTGAGTCAACTATCTGGAGTTTCCAAGCAATCTAGTGATCAATTACCTACCTTGGGCAATGGTGCACCTATGCATGATGCAACTAACTACATGTGGTCACAGGAACATGTAGGAGGTTAGAGGAAATGGTCATTGCTGTGTTAGCATATATACAAATTCATGAAATTCTGAAGTCCGTATCAGTTAAATTTTTATAACTTCTTAACCTTTCTCTTCTTTCTATAAAATTAAAACACTCATGAAGAAAGAAAGAAAGAAAGAAAAAAAAGATATCAACCAGAGGTAATCCATGTCAGAAAATGTTACTATTGACAATCAAAGAGAAAAATGATAAATGCATAAGGAACTTTGGCCTTCTCTTCATTGAATGTGGAATGTTGTTACATTTCTTTTTTAATTAACAGCCTATCTGCTAACAACTAATTGAAGGATTTTTTATTTTATTTATTTATTTTATATAGATGTGTGATTGCATTGTATTTTGTCATGTTAAATATAAATCCAATAACAATTTGTGTTAAATGATGGTAAATTGTTCTCATTTCTTGCTAGAGCAAGGGTAAAATCTTCTCATTGGTTACTCTGATGAATTACCCATTGAAGTTTTCTTGATAAATTGAAGTCCTCACCACTTTTGGGCCCACTTAAATGATAAAGGAAAAAAATGCTTTAAAAAGCGTATCAGTTCCTAGGCTAGATTTTGAAATAATGGATTCAAGAATCTAATGAAGGTGAAGCAAGGCCAAGATCTGTCATAAAGGGTGAGAGGCTGCACACCAAGATGGCACGAAAAATGTGCTCTGCTCATCAAGCAATGGAACACACCTTGTCTTGACTAGAGTTGCTGCAGTAAAGAAAGTTGTCATTAACATAGGTAGCTTGAATCCCCATCATCCATGAACCTACTGATATGTCATCATGAGCATAGGTTTGTAGGGATGCACTGTTTATGTTGATGTACTGAGCCAAATTTTTGGATAGTATAAGCAATGAACTAGTAGCATGTCGAAAGTATGACTTTCCATCCCCAAACTTCCACCAGTCAGGTTCATACCATGTCTTTCCCTCTTCACTTATCACATCCCCAGACTTCATGCACCCCACATAGGCACCTTGTTACCCACGATGATTTTCAAGGATTCCAATTAGCCCATCCAGGTTAAGGTTGATGTTGTCATTAACCTTAACATAGAACTCTGCATCCCATGTTTCAACTGCAGTACTAAAGAAGAATTTTTCTTTCTTCGGTAAGTCTTCTTGAGCTTCTTCATGACCTTCAAGAATTAAGAAGTCTTTCTACATCCCATGTTTCAACTACAGTACTAATTGAAGGATTTGGGATTACACATATTGAAGAGTAATTGAAGGATTGGTGTGTTCCATGGGGTATCCAGATTGAGCCAATGATATCAATAGTTTGGATCACTAAACTACATGCTTCATTGTACCTGAAATTAATGGTGATCCTAACCATCTAATCACTAGATAGAAAATAGGCAATCTATATCTATTATACTAGAAAGGTTCCATCATTCTTTGGACTAGCCATTATGTGAGGCTCAGCCTTAATCATCAATTGTTTCCAAAAAAAATATGCTATGTTTCAATTTAATTAAGAAATTGTAAGTAATGTAATGAAAGCACCACTTGATGTTAGCAATGGGATTTAATTAAGAAATAGTCAGAAATGGTAGTCTTTATCCTTTCATTTTTGGGACAGAGTAGTCAATTTGCATTCAGAGATACCTCTATACTCAATTTGGTGTATTTTCAAACTCAAAACCCTCTATCCTATGCTGGCCATTATTTTTCTATCTCCCTAACTACTGTTTAGAACCATAAATTGAAACACATTGCCTTTTGGTGTGTGGTTGGAAAAACTAATCAGACCTAGACTTTTGGTTTTACAATCTCAAGGAGGAATGTCAAATGAATTGAAGTACACAATTGCACATGTAACAGATGGAATATGTGAAGGAATCTATATTAGCATGACTAATATTATTTTTCTTTTATATTTGAGCTACCATTTTGTGCATGAATCTAAGGCTCTTATAAATTCCAGATATGCATTGACTTCTCTGCAGGAATTGCAATTGGGGGTGACGTGTTTCTGGGCCCAACTCTATTTGATCATGTCTTACGGTTTAACAACATTCCACAGGTAATTTCTTGTTCATGTAATTTTCTCTCTCTTGGTAGTTTCTTTAGACAAGCAATAAACTATATTTTTAATTGCTTCTCCATTCTAGTGAAGAAGATTCTGTTTACGTTTTCTGAACTTACTGACAGTTAGTCTTAAAATCTCTCCTTGTTAGCAAAAATGTGCCTAATATATGCATGTACTTTTATGATATTTGTATGTACTTTTATACCATTTGCTCTAATATTAATCTAGTGGAAGAAAGGAGCTATTCAACAGGTGAGAAATTGCTATTTTGATGCAGGGAGCAGGTAAAAGATCTTAAGCCTTTGAAACAGGGGATGCCCAATAAAGTTGAAGAGCGCCCTCGTTCTTCTTTTTTATATCCTTTATAACTATAAATTGTTTTTTTTTTTTTTTTGTACCCTTATGTATAAAACATAATGTTGATTGTTCTAAGAAGTGGCTACAAAAATAATAATAACCATCATCAGAAACATTGATAGACACAAAGTAAATGGCTAGTGTACAGATTTTACAGGAAAGGAAAATCCTTAAATGTCAATCGACACTGGATCAATTGAGAGAAATAAAGAGAGAGAGAGAGAGAGAGAGAGAGAGAGAGAGAGAGAGAGAGAGAGAGAGAGAGAGAGAGAGAGAGAGAGAGACCTATAAATGTCAATCGACACTAGATCAATTGAATAGAGGAAGATTAAAAGCCCTAAGTGTACAAAAATAAAAAATCCTTAAATACCTTGCAAAAAAAAACATTCCCATTTTCTCCTGTTACAGATTTTACAGAACCCTAAATCCTTTTCCTGTTAGAAATTTTACAGGAAACGAAACCCTAATATGTGTATTTGAAGATTTAGAAATAAAAACTCAAAATCAAACTTAGAATATATGGTGAGAGAAATGGGTACCTAGTCAGAGAGGAGAGATAAAGAAGAGGTGAAGGGCGAGGGTCGCAAGGGTGGATTTTCACCCGGGTGAAGGGGGTGTGTCGCTCAAGGGTTGCAATCGAGAGGGAGAGGGAATGAGAGAGGGAGAGGGAGAGGGAGAGAGAGAGAGGGAGAGTGGAGCGAGAGAGAGAGAGCACACAAGAGAGAAAAGGGATGCGCGGACTTAGGTTTTTTTCCTCGAAGTGGAGGGAGAGAAATTTTAGAATGTTTTATTTGAGAGGGAAGGATAAAAAGGGCAGCGCGCGGGCTAAGTTTCTGCATTTTTTCTTCTACGGTTTTAGACCGTAACTAAAATCTCATTAGTCATAGTCGTTGTTGCATCCTTTACAACCCCTCTACATTACGTTTGACAGGTTTTGGACGGACGGTCCAATCAGGAGCTTGTGGGGTCCATCATGATGCATTTGATAAATCCACTCCGTCAATTAATTTTGTAATTTTTTTTATAGAGAATAGCCCAAAAATCTAGGCAAATCGAAGGGCTAATTGAACCACACCATCGATCAATGGTACGTATATAATCTTCACTGTTTCCTACCATGTGGTCCACTTGAGCCTTTGATCTACTTCCTTTTTTAGGATCTTGCCCTAAATGATCTTTCAAAATGTAGAGACGTATTAGATGGAGCATATAGATTTTAATGGGCCTCATAGAGTTCCTTATGGGGTTGTCACATGGTGTAGGCATGGGTGGTGGCATTAGCTTTTAGCGACGGTTTTATTATTTTTAGCTACGGTTTTAAGCCGTAGCAATAGAGCTACGGTTTATATCCGTAGCTAAAAATCAACATGGTCCGTAGCCTTTGGTCTTTTTTTGGTAGTACATGGGAATGAGTGATCAACTCAGTGGAACTATGAAGTAAAGGTTAACATGTTATCAATTCAATCAACCAGTAATGATAAAGTAGTACAACACTCATGTCTTAGGTACTCTTGTTAATGCAAGTATGGTATGTTATAATGATGCATGCCCTCGCCTGCACTCTCTCTTACGAAAATATCTAACAATCGCGGCATGCAACACTCCCGCTGTGCTCTTCTACACCAAAGGCACATGTAATGCGGTGCATGAGCATGATTAACGAGTTCTTATTAGACCTTTTTATACAGCAGGATTGAGAAGCTAAGGTACCTCCCTTATATCATTTTCCAAACAATGATCCATTCTAGGGTCGTCAGTCCTAGCTGATCTCATACGATATTATGATTTCAAGTCGCTATAAAGGGCTCGTCATCACAATGCAGGCCTAGCTTATACTCTAGTTGCTACAGAAGAGCTTGTCGCCTCAGTGCAGTCTCAGAATATACTCGAGGTCACTACTAGTGGCTCATCACCAAGTCGTAGGTCGACAGCTCAAATACAGTGTCCCATACAACCGTATTCAGCTCATGAGCTTGGGTTGCTCACTGGTCACTATGGGTGGGCTCGTCACCCCGACATAGGCTAACAGCTCGACCACGGTATCTCATACCACCATGTCTGACCCATGAGTATTAGCAGATTGAGGTACCAAGGTTAAATGAGTTTTCGCTGGTGAGTTTGGTACTTTAAATTCAAGCAGTGGCGTCCATACACGGTGAACATATATTAGGCCAATTGGGTTGCTTGAAAAACTCGACTGGTATGGGCGTACATCGAGCCGATCGACATGGAGTACGTAAGAACTCTGTGTAGCCTAACCACCGCCGATAAGCAGCGTACGACTCGGATTCATCGGGCGTGTCTGTCATGGCTAAACAGTTCGGTCACCGATCACATACCATTACCGATTGCCTGGACTACATCGTAGCCCCAAGCACACTTCAAATAGCAATATTCATATGTAGTAGCCAAAAATAGCTTGTGAGAACTAAAATCAAATGTAAATCTTACTTTAAGCAGTTCGACAAAACACCTACTACACATGTACCATACATAGACATTTCATCCTAAATTCATATAGTAATAAGATAGGTTATATAAAGGATACTATATCCATGGATAGAGGAATTGAGAATCTCATCTAAACACTTTCATTATATGCATTTAGATAGGCATTTTTAAATTGAGGCATTTTATCAAACACTTGGGCTACACATAACCTATACATGTAGTTAAGTAATAATAACGGGTATTATAGCAAATCCCTTTACAAGGGGTTCATCATACGTAAAACAATCATGTATTGTTAGTCAATGAATATGTCAAGCATAAATCATAATTCCATACTCACTCAAACATTTTAACAAACACATGGAATGCATTAAAATCAACATACCCCATATATATACATAATATATGGAAAACGTTGTATCTACGCACGTCTGCCAACAATCAAGTCAGTCATAAATCATTACTAACATTGAAAGCCTTGAAAACCATAACCTAAACATTTATAATCCACACCTTTCACTGGTAGACTCGTAACGAACTCAGTTTAAATGCTAAGTCCTCGTCTACAGTGCAACGACAACTTATAACATGGAATAGGTTAACTACTGCACCTTCTACTCTATTTAAATATCTAAAACAAATTAGGGTTTGGATTTCTTATCCAAGTATGGAGTCGAAATCGCCGGAATAGTGATACAGAAGCAGTGGTTAAGCACGTGGAGCAGCAGGGATCAAATCTCAGGAGCAACCCCAACTCTCTCTCCCACTTTCTCTCTCTTTCATTCTCTTTCTTTTCTTCTCTTCCTTAGGGTTTTAGAAAATTCGTATGGTAAGGGAGAGAGAGGGTTTAAGGCCCTTATATAAGCCCAGAACTGATGGGATGTCACGCCCCAAACTCGAAAACCGGGCTCACAAAATTTTCGATCGCCGAATCCGGCGCCGACAGCTCCGTAGAACCCCATTCTCGGCCCCTAGCTCCCATTCGCCAGGTTCCGATCCTGCGATGCTACGAGGAGGATTTTTAACATCAGTTTGATTCGTAATAAGCATAACCAAAGGCATAACCCACAAACAACAACCAAGAACTCCATTACATTTCCACTATGATCAAAAACTTTACAAGTACAATGAGCATAAAGGGAAATACAGTGGTGTAGAACAAAAACTCAAAAACACTCTGCAACGTGCTCCTGTCTTAGCGCTGCTGCGATCCAATGTCACCTGCATGCAACGGTCGTGCATAAGCTTACAGAAAGCTTAGAGGGTGGTGAAAGTGTGTGCGCAAAGTAGTAATATGAACATGCAATGTCAGAGTAAAGCGAAATATGCAGATGAATCTATAATATCATGAGCCCTACCAAGGCTTATGCGATGCAAGACATGAATGGTATCGGCCATCCCAAGGTCATGCGATGTGCAATGCAGCTCAAGCATACAGATCCTCATCTATGTCCACATATCAATACAGCTCAAAATATGAAATATCACCGGAGTCTAGTACACTCTAAACCAGATTGCCGCCACATCGCGCACAATAAGGTAAGTGAAAGAGACCACACTATCCGTCTGCCAATATCGGGCACGACTCGTCGATAGCGGACCCATTCCTCGAGCTGGTCAGACTCAGCTTAGCATTGTCCCCTACTCTCGGGCGGGTAAGGCTGCACCCTCTTCCAACAGACCACGACACAGTGGAGAGCGTAACCGTCTGGTAATCGGCACTCAATGCTCATCTACCCACTCGGTCTAGACGTTGGAGCAACCTCTTGGTACCATAAGGGTTTAGGGACTTTCACCCAGGGATATCTATAGTACCTCATGTAGAACAAGATTTCCGGTATCCAATCCTGCCAACCACGATCTGTCTGTGGAGGCTATGGCCCCGATGTCGCTAGGGCGTACAATAACCATGTCACACAAATACGGAATGCATGAATCACGCTATCCAGTCATGCAACCAATCTTGCGCATATCGTGCGCTCATGTAGGGCTACACCGCCTAACCGGGAGCCCATAAACAACCTGCCCGAAGGCAAATGCTATGATCAGACAACTCTCACGTCAAGCATACATATGATGCGTATGACCATGAGTCATGGAACTGTACTAACATGTTATAATAAAGATGGGCTCTGCGTATAACTGAGATGGGCCTAGATAGCCTACTTACTACAAGTATGGGTCTATTAGTGGGCCTTAGGGAGAGTGACAATGCGGATATTTAACTGACGTCATCCTTACAATGTGGGCATCTAACCATCATTGTTCCTAAGGCATTACTTACTATAAATATCGTTATATGCCATGGAGGGATCATGCATTGCAATGGACCTAGTTGCACTCAATTGGGTCTTAAGTACATCAATTAGGCCGTATCATATGGGCCTTACATTCATCAAGCGGATCACCTCAATGAGCCTCACCAATGGGCCTGAGGTCCTTTGCAATGGGTCATAACCCATGGGCCTTAGAATTCATTAAAAATGAGCCCAATCACATGAGCTTTATGGGCCTAATCACATAGGCCTTATATATACCAAAGTGGGCCTCAACAATGGGCCACAAATACATCAATTGGGCCTACACACATGGGCCCATAAATAACAAAGTGGGCCTTAGTGGGCGGGCCACAAATACATTAAGATGGGCCTCAACAATGGCCTTAAAATGATCTCAAAATGGTTGGACGGTTTGGATGAAACTCATGCATCATGGTAGACTCCCATGTGGGCCCACTATAACATTTATTTTCTAGCCAATCCTGGGCCCACTGAAATACTTATTTGCCACCCAACCTGTTGTTAAGGCCGTGTGGCAAGGGGCCCACCAAAATGTTTATTTTACATCCCACCTGTTGATAAGGCCATGTAGCAAGGGGCCCACCAAAATGTTTATTTTCCATTCAAACCTGTTGATAAGGTCATATAGACCCAGGGCCCACCGAAATGTATATTTTCTACCCAACCTGGGTCCACTGTACTATTTATTTGCATCCAAACTGTTCATTGAATCACATGGCCTAGGGCCCACTGTAATGTTTATTGCCATCAAAACCTGCTCACAACGTCACGTGGCTAGGGGCCCACGTGATGGACGGCGTGGACATAATACATACATCTGAGTGGGGGCCACCGTCCACTGCCGTGGACGGAAGGCATGAGTAAAACACTTGCATCGCAGTGGGTGTCACCACCCACTGTTGTGTACGGTGTGGTAAGCCACACATACCACAGTGGGTCCCATGTAGGGCCCACCAAAGTGTTTATTTGCAATCCAACCCGTCCATTATGTGTGTCCCACCTGTTTGAGGGTTCACACCAAGTTTCAGCCACATTCAAGATTCAGGTAGGCCCCACCAAGTGTTTTTATATGATTTAGGCATGTCTTCACATGATTTGGATGGTATGGCCCACCTGAGTTCAGTTTGTGGATGATTTTTGGAGTCAATGCACCATTCAAGGGGACCTATTAAATGAACGGTATAGATGTAAAATATACATCATGGTGGAGTCTACAAGTGGGTCAATGCGGCCACCCTTTTTAACGTGGACGTCTCTGGACGTCATGGCACAAAGTCATGCCAAAAAAGAAAATTATTTTTTTTTATCCTAGGTGGGACCCACATTAACTAGATCTACCCCATCCATTGCATGTGTTCCACAAAATTAGGCGTCCAAACCAAGTTTCAGCCACGTCCAAATTTCAGATAGGCCCCACCAAATGCTTTTGTATGTTTCAGGCATGTCTTCACATGATTTTAGATGGTATGGCCCGCCTGATCATCGGATTGAACCCATTCTTTGGCTCAACGCCTAAAATGTTATGGGAAAGAGGGTGGACGGTTTGGATCACACTCATACATCAAGGTGGGGCCTACACAAGGGGGACCACCCCAAAACTTCTCTTTTTCACCCCTTTCTTTTTCTTTTTCTTTTTGGTTACAGGGACGTCCAGCGTCCCAGACGCTGGACGATGGACTTAGAAAATATTGTGGTGGGCCCTGATGAAGTGGGCCACCACTGATGTTTGTTATGGATTCAACATATAAGGTGGGCCCCACTTGAATAAAAATTTGAATGAGATAAATCTCAAGGTGGGGTCCATTCAAGTGGGCCACACAACCTCATCACATAAAATAAGATAATAATAAAATAAAAATAAAAAAATAAAAGAGAGAGAGAGAGAGACATGGAGAGTGGGACACGGCTTGTGATGGAGGGACCCCGTCAATATGGGCCCTCCCTTACAACGAATCATACATCAAGTGGGCCTTAAAGCATGTGGGACCACCGAAATTTAAAATCAACGGTGGGGATCCTTTCCCCACCAACATGGACGGTCTAGATGACCTTTGAAGAGAAAATAAACATTATGATGGGGTCCATGGAGAATGGCCCCATCATGGAATGATTATGATGATCCAAGTGGCCCATCGACCACAAATAAGGGTCCTAAGTGAGATCCACACCATGGATCGGTGGGCCTCACTTGGTCCACTATAAAAACAAGTAAATCTACCCTATAGAGGCACCCACCGTCCGATCTTCTCGCTCCTAGAGGTCCCTTGGCACCTTAGCTTCAACTTCAATGGTTAAGATGAAGAATGGAGGGTTGAGATGGGAGATTTTGGGGTAGGAAGGTGGGCCACTTGGAGCTTAGGAATTTGGAGAAATTCCATACGTGGGGGCTCTTGTTGCTTGGGATTTTTGAAATGAGAAAGAGAGAAAGAGAGAGAGTGATGTAAAGGGAGAGAGAGAGAGTGATGGATGGATGGGTGAGTGATGGTTGTGTAAGAAAAGATTGACTTTTGAGGTTTTTGTGTAAGAGAGGTATGGGAGATGAAGACTTTTGTGGCTTTTTGTGTAAGAGAGGTATGGGTGATGAAGACTTTTGTGGTTGCTTGGAAAAATGGAATAAAGTGATGTGTACTTGACATGTAATGGATTGATGGGTGATTGATTGATGGGATTGATGTGATTGATGTGACACATCGTAGAGATTCTCTTGGATTTCGCAACGCGCGGCGTTTTCTCGCACTGAACGTTAGCCCACATCTCTTGACCAGGGTATCGCCTCGGCGCGCGAGTCGCGGCATCGGAACCACGGTGACGGTGCGGTCGCTATGGTATTGGTCTCGGGTTGAGTCGACTCGAGTTGTCGGTGTATGAATCAGGGTCGCGCGTCGATATCGTTTAAGGGTCGAAGGTTGTCGGAATTCGACCGGTAAGACCGCGGAAGTGTACGGAAAGGTACGGACCAAGATATGGGTCTTACATGGGAATGACCCCAAGGCCAAGGTATACTTAGGTTATGCCAAATACTAGCCATTTTGGTCCAACGGAGTTGTTCTGGAGGTCACTTTTCTACATGCAGTTGGACTCAAGCTCCCTGACAATGGATCTAGCTTAGGCTAAGTTTTCGGTCCGATCAGGTTTACAGATCGATCGAGGAAACCAGTTCAATTCAACGGTCACTGGTACTCAATAAGGGCCACAAGTACTCTGACATGTGTTGAAAATTTTTCCTGATCCAAGGGTATAATTGAGTCAGATTCTAACAGTCTAAATCCTTAGATTTGGCTTGCAAGTGAACCGACTCAATTCACTTAAGTTTCAGTTCATTTCCTAAAGATATTTGCATTTCTCACACACTTCGCTCCGGGCTCAAGTTGTACATTTCTGGGTACTATTAGGACGTGATTTTTGAGATGGTTGTCAAGTCTAGCAAGGCGGTCATGATTGTATATTTTCACGGTAATCAAAATTTTGACGTGCTGTCTAGTTCTGATACGGAGTTTCGTGATGCTCTCGAGAGCAACTGGGTTTTGAGATGGATCCTAAGCTTTTAGGTAATGTAGCATTACCAATCCTGCAGATTTTGGGTCGTACATATTGTATTTAAATTGATTAGGGATAATTTTACAGGTAATCTAGTTTAACACTAGTTAATTCTCATTTAATTTATTAAGGATTTAGTCTTTAGTGATTTTTGCCCGAGGTGGTACTCGGATTTTTGTACAGATTTTTCTGAGACGTTATAATCTACCTCCCTTAAAGAAAATTTTTTTCCTCGAAATTAGTACCTTTTCATACTCCTCGAGATCTAAGGATAGTTCTTTCGGACCTTGGCTTTTATCTCCTAAGTAAACTCCTCTTCAGTATGATATGTCCACAGTACCTTCATAAGTGGAATCACCTTACCGCGCAACACCTGTTCCTTCCAATCTAGGATGCGCGTTGGATGCAGTACATATGTAGCATCCTCGCTTAACTGCATCGGCTCCCATCTGATAATGTGTGAAGGATCAGGAATGTAAGATACATGAAATACGTTGTGCACGCCTAAGAGTTGTGTAGGCAAAGCTAGGCAGTATGCTACCACCCCCACTCGATCAGTATCTGGAATGGGCCAATGAATCATAGCGTGAGCTTCCCCTTCTTCCCAAACTGAAGAACTCCCTTCATGGGAGAAACTTTCAGGAACACATGATCCCCGACCTCAAACTCTAGTTGTCATAGCTTCGTATCGACATAGCTCTTCTGCCTACTCTGTGCTCCAGAAGTCGACGCCTGATAATGTTAATCTTTTTTGAGGTCGCCTGTACTAACTCTGGGCCAATCAGCTCTTCTCACCAACCTCTGCCCAACAATGCCATGCTCGACAGGGATGCCCATACAAGGCTTCATATGGAGTCATGCCAATACTCATCTAAAAACTGTTGTTATATGCGAACTCTGCATAAGGAAGGCAGTCATCCCAGCTGTCCTTGAAATCTAGCACACAAGCTCGCAGCATATCCTCCAACACCTAATTCACTCGTTCCGTTTGCCCGTCAGTCTGTGGGTGGAACGCGGTGCTGAACTTCAATTTCACACCCATCACTTCCTGGATACGAGTCTAGAAGATAGATGTGAATCACGTATCTCAATCCGACACGATCTCCAGGGGAACTCATGCAGACGTACAATCTCCTTGATATACAATCTGGCCAATTCATCTGCAGAGTTTTAAACTCTGATAGAGAGAAAATGAGCCAATTTCGTCAATTATCCATTATCACCCAAATGGAGTCATGTCCATTCCTTATCTTTGGTAGCCCCAATATGAAATCCATAGAGATGAAATCCCACTTCCATTCAGTTATGGGCATCGGTTGAAGCAATCCAGGAGGTTAGCGATGTTCAGCCTTGAACTGCTTGCACGTGAGACAACGGGACACATAATCTGCTATATGGGCCTTCGTGTTGTCACACAAGTATGAATTCTTCATATCTTGATACATCTTCATACTACCAGGATGCATCACCATCTTTGAATTGTGTGCGGCCTCGAGAACCTCATGTCTCAAGTCATGAAGATTTGGGATGCATTGGCGGCCAAGGTAACGTAAGCCCCCATCCGTACCAACTCTCCACTCGATGTCTTCATTGTCGCTAGCCCGCTTTCTCAACTCTGCCAACTCTTTATCTTCCTTCTAAGCCGTAATGATACGGTCATCGATAACGGGCTGAACTCGAATATGTGCAATGCTCTCGTACAACTCCTCTACCGTAAGTTTCTACTCAAAGTCTCGCACAAACACTACAATATCCCACCTGTTATTATCAGCGGAGCCGCAAATGTTAGTCTTCTTGAGGCTCAATGCATCTGCCACAAGGTTAGCCTTACCAGGATGGTAGGAGACCTCGAACTTGAAGTCCTTCAAGGTTTCCATCCATCGCCGCTGCCTCATATTCAGGTCCCGCTGCGTAAATATATATCTGAAGCTCTTGTGGTCGTAAAAGAGCTCGAACTCCTCTTTGTAGAGGTAATGTTTCTAGAGCTTCAGTACAAAGATGATGACCATTAATTCTAGGTCGTGTGTAGATTAGTTCTCCTCGTGTTTCCTCAACTACCTCAATGCATAGGCAATCACTCTGTCCTTCTGCATAAGGACGCAATCCAAACCAACACGGGACGTGTTAGCGTATATGGTATACTTGACCCCTTTCTCTGGTAATACTAGCACAGGGGCAAACGTCAACTTGTGCTTCAGCTCTAGGAAAGCTGCTTCTGCCGTTTCATTCCAGGCAAACTTGAGATCTTTCCGAGTCAATTGAGACAAAGGTCTGGTTATCTAGGAAAAGTCCCGAATGAAACGTCGATAGTAACCTGCCAAGCCAAGGAAACTCCTCACCTTGGTAACCGAACCGGGCTGCTCCCAGTTTTGAACTGTGGCTATCTCGGTAAGGTCTACAACTATTCCTTCCTTGGACATCACATGTCCCAGGAACTTGACTTCTTCCTTCAAAAAGTCATACTTCTTGTACTGTGCAAACAACTGGTTCTTCCTGAGAGTATCGAAGACTACTTGCAGGTGTTTCTCGTGCTCTTCCCAACTATTAGAGTATATCAGTATGTCATCAATGAACACGATGACAAATCAAAAAAGAAACAGCTGAAACACCCTGTTCATCAAGTCCATGAATACGGCCGGTGCATTCGTAAGGCTGAACGACATCACAAGAAACTCGTAGTACTTAAAGTTGGTCCTGAAAGTCATCTTCTGCATGTCCTCATCCCTGACACGTAACTGGTGATACCCTAACTGTAAGTCAATCTTTGTGAAATACTGTGCCCCCTTCAACTGATCAAACAGATCATCTATCATAGGCAATGGGTACTTGTTCTTCACCATCACTTGGTTCAATTTGTGATAATCAATACACAATCACAGAGATCCATCTTTCTTCTTCACAAACAACACAGGTGCTACCCATGGAGACACACTAGGTCGTATGAATCTGTCATCCAACAGATCATCGATCTGTTTCCTCAGCTCTTCCATCTTACATGGAGGCATACGATACGTCAACAACGAAATGGGCGTCGCACCAGGCACTAGATCTATAGTAAAATCAATCTCACGTTGAGGAGGCAACCTTGGTATCTTTCTAAACACATCCTCAAAATCTTGAACTACAGGTGTGGTTTTAAGTCCTAGACCATCACCATTCCTCAGTAAATAAGCGTAACAAAGAACTCGAAAAGGGTAACTGACTTGCATGGGAAAAGTAAAGGTCGTGCCCTCAGGCCCGTGAGCTATCACTAGTCGGGTCTCGCAGTTGATCTCGGCCCTCATTTTCGTAAGTCAATCCATGCCAAGGTTGACGTCGAAATATCGTGGTGACGATCAGGTCAATGCATATCATCCTACTCCCTAGATCTATTAAGCAACCCCCACACATCTTAGTGGAATCTATAAAATTTCCTGGTGTTGTAATAACTCTCACCCCAACCATCGGGGTCATATTCAACCCTAGGCGCTTGACTGCAGAACATGATATCATTGAAATAGTGGACCTAGTGTCCACTAACAAAAAAATTAGAGTACCTTGGATCTAGGCAGTGACCTCGAAAGCTAGAGGCACTGTGGCTACTGCATCCAATGCTTCTGCGGTAAGAGCATGCACACATGCCTGCTGAGAACGGTTAGGCTGAGGTGTCATAGGTCGCTGAGGCAGCCTAAATTGAGGTGCAGGCAGTCAGAATGATGGATGTGCTAGTGCTGACCACAGAGGTGGAGCTGTAATCGTCTGAGGAAGCTGTCGATTAATCCTCTAAGGTGGCGAGAAGTCATTGTCCCTCATCTTGGTAAAGCAATACATATCTACATGGCCAACATTCTTTCAGTATGTGCACCACACGTCTGGTCGCCTCATAGGGGCTAGTAGAGCCACGATCCTGGGAGGCGAGTCTGTGCGGGGCCTCATGCTGAGGAACGGCCGACTCGGTAGATCTGGTCCAGGCCTCTAACCCCTGGGTGCACGCATATGAGATAAACAATCTTCGTCCTGCTCCGCTCGTAAAGACATGTTCACTAGCTCAGTATAAGTGGGTATGCTAGCACAACACATCTTCGAGCAAATCTCAGGTCGCAGACCCTCAGAGAAACACCGCATCCTCATCGACTGATCGGCGAGAATCAAAGGAGCATACCTAGCTAGCTTCGTAAACCTGTTCTCATACTCTGCCACTGTCATGCCTCCCTGTCGGAGGTGAAAGAACTCTCCCTCCTTCTCATGGAGGTACGTGAGGGAAAAGTACTTCTCATGGAAGCGGGTCTCAAATGCTTCCCACATCCATATGTATCTAAGCTATAATTCGAAGGACACTGTCCCACCAAAGGCTGGCCTCCTTCTCAAACATGAAGGTGACTAGCTCAACCTGCTGTCTCAGTACATTATAGTGGCTTCAGCATCTTAGAGATGCGATCAAGCCAATAATCGGCCTCCTGGGGTCGATGAGTACCCGTAAAGGTAGGAGGCTGCAGGCACTGGAATTTCTTGAAAAGGCCGCTAGCACCCGCATTCCCAATAGGGGGCACAAATGGAGCAGGTTGAGCTACACCCATGCTCTGGGCAAAGATTCCTGCCTTAGTGGTCAGAAACTATTGCTGCTGCATCAAGAGCATCATCTGCTTCAACCTATCAGTAGGGGAAGAAGACTGAGACATGTACAACGTCAAAGTAGATGCACAGTTCTGCTCTGGAACCGATGGTGCAACAGGTGTTGGCCCATTAGTGGGGCCAGTAGCCTGCTGAGAATCTGGCATAGTATTGAGAGTCGGGCCCAAACTAGAGTCCGTTTGGCTATCGCTCAGGGGAGGTGCCCTGTCAGTCAAATCGCCAAATGGGAACGAAATGGCCGACCTAGTAGAGCGTGCGGTCAGGACTATCTCTCGTAGGATGAAGGTGGGTAGGCACAGGTTGTCTCCCTGCCCAACACGGTATAAGAAGTCCACCATCAAGTGTATACACTCACTGCGATTGCTCCACCTGGGGTACACATTGTACGTGAAAATGTGGTGGGGCAGGTGGAAGTCGTCGTTCATCTTGGATGCTAAGAGGCTATTATTTGGATTTCAGTGGACCAGGTGGTCACAAAGGAATTGCATGCGGCGGTCCCTTTCACGTGTACTTGAAAGATTCTTCTCACTAGCATGGACCTCACCAAGCGGCATTCCCATGACTCATACTATCAAGCCAACATTGACTATGAGGTCTCGCCTTTCCACAGGAAATTTGAACTGTAAAGGCTCCAGTGTCGGCTCCCGGATATGCCCGTAGAAGACTTGGACAGTGTTCACATTTATCTTTGTCTTACCCTTAAATATGGGACCCCACTTGGCATCCACCAGGTGGTCTATCACCAAATATTGTCCAAAGATCCTCTCATCCATGTGCGCTTCAAAAAAGACCCTACACCCCTCATAAATTCCATGAGACAACTCGACCAATAGAGCCCTTTCGAGGGGAGCCTGGAGATCGAGATCTCGCTTGGTCCTTATCTCCCGATCGATGTTTACATCTGTGGCGGTGCTTCTCGGCCTTCGAGATTAAGTAAGGTGGCTAGGCTCGGCCTCATCTGTGGGACCCCTCTTCTTCCCCATGAGGGAAATAAGCGTGGAAATGGAGAAAATCATTGCCACTAGCTCAAAAAGAGCCATGAGGATGAAGAAAAACTTGAAAATGGGATGGGTTGATGGATTTAAAAATATATGAGACACAAATATGGTCTTGTGTGCTCAAGAGAGGGAAAATGAAGGAAATGGAAGATGGGTTTTGATGAAGGTGGTGAAGGGATGTATGTATTAAAGGAAAATAAGAAAATAGGAGATTGAAGGGAGATTTGAGGGGAGAAAGAGAGATTTTAGGGAAAAAGGGAAGCTTGGAGGGGTGCATGAGAGTGAAAAAGAGAAAATGGGGTATATAAGGGGGTCCCCATACATTTTGGTGGGCCCCACAGCATCCCACAGCTGTCAGCCCGACTAGCTCTGGCTGGCCCGACAAGCCTGGTTCGCCTGACTGACGAGAGTTCGCAGACCCGTCGATGCCATCGCCGGTCCCTAGACTCCCCAGCGATGGCTTGCCCCCTGGGTGATGCCATCCCACCCCCCCCCCCCCCCCCCCCCCCCCAGGTGCTAAAAACATGCAGGGTCCACTTTGGGTTCCCCGGATTGTACCGATTTGGCTCCCGACTTCGTTTGAGTCATTTTGGGTACCATCTCATGTACATTCACATGTTTCAGATTATTTGAGCATGGAATTGGTTAAATCTTCATCTAAACCTATCGATTGGTAGTCTAGGAAGGTGTTGGGATCACTTCACATGATCACAAATGCTTACGGATCCAATTCCCACGGTCGATTTCGATAAATTTCACGGTTTGGAAAAATTGGGAAACCTACGTCTGTTTTTACATTATATCGAGCCCTCCTAAGTCAGAATACATCAGTGTGTGTCGTGTGACCATAACCCAGGTCCAGTTTAATCCAAATCATGCTCTGATACCAACTTATAACGCCCTAAAAATCAAAGGTCAAGCAGGAGCCCAACTCCCGAGTTCCAACGCATCACTTACGCAACATAAATAATGATGATTTAATGTTGTCTATATTAGTGCCTTAAACATGAGTGAGATTATACCAAACAACATATCATACACCAGAGACCATTAATTATGCAAGTGGAAGACTGTGATAAGTATATAGAACATATAAGTGATTGTAAGTCTTCTGAGTGTGATCATGTTACCAGGTCAAATAGTTACATGAAAATTTCCAAAATATACAAATTGTGTAATGTCATCTAGTCAGCAATCCAATAATCTCCATCGATCAAAGCAGTGTACATAGACCCGCCTGACAACTGCATGTAGGAGAACTCCTCGTCATCGTAATAGTCCGGCTCTGCCTTGAAAGCATCACCATCATATGCATCTATAACAGGGTCTAGTTAGTGTTTAAAGCACCATCCCAGAACGTGGGAATGAGTGATCAACTCAATGGAACTATGAAGCAAAGGTTAACATGTTATCAATTCAGTCAAGCAGTAATGATAAAGTAGTACAACACTCATGTCCTAGGTACTCTTGTTAATGTAAGTATGGTATGTTATAATGATGCATGCCCTCGCTTGCACTCCCTCTTGCGATAACATCTAACAATCACGGCATGCAACACTCCTGCTGTGCTCTTCCATGCCAAAGCCACATGCAATGCGGTGCATGAGTGTGATTACCGAGTTCTTATTAGACCTTTTCATACAGTAAGATTGAGAAGCTAATGTACCTCCCTTATATCATTTCCTAAACAATGATTCATTTTAGGGTCGTCAGTCCTAGTTGATCTCATACGATATTATGATTTCAGGTCGCTACAAAGGGCTTGTCACCACAATGCAGGCCTAGCTTATACTCTAATTACTACATAAAGGCTCGTCGCCTTAGCGCAGTCTTAGAGTAAACTCAAGGTCACTACTAGTGGCTCGTCACCAAGTTGTAGGCCGACAACTCGAATACAGTGTCTCATACCACCATATTCGGCTCACGAGCTTAGGTTGCTCACTGGTTACTACGGGTGGGCTTGTCACCCCGGCGTAGGCCGACAGCTCGACCACGATGTTCCATACCACCATGTCCGGCTCATGACTCTTAGCGGATCGAGGCATCAAGGTTAAATGGGTTTTCGCTGGTGTGTTTGGTACCTTAGATTCAAGCAGTGGCGTCTATACATGGTGAACATACATTAGGCCAATCGGGTTACCTGACAAACTTGACTGTTACGGGTGTACATCGAGCCGATCGACATGGAGTGTGTAAGCACTCCGTGTGGCCTAACCACTACCGACAAGCAGTGTATGATTCGGATTCATCAGGCGTGTCTGTCGTGGCTAAACAGTTCGACCACCGATCACATATCATTACCGATTACATGGACTACATTGTAGCCCCAGGCACACTCCAAATAACACTATATGCATGTAGTAGCCAAAGATAGCATATGAGAACTAAAATCAAACGTAAATCCTACCTTAAGAAATTCGACAAAACACTTACTACACATGTACCGTACATAGGCATTTTATCCTAAATTCACATAGTAATAAGATAGGTTATATAAAGGATACTGTATCCATGAATAGACGAATTGAGAATCTCATCTCAAAACCCTCATTACATGCATTTAGACAGGCATTTTCACATTCAGGCATTTTATCAAACACTTAGCTACACATAACCTATACATGTAGTTAAGTAGTTATAACGGGTATTATAGAAAATTCCTTTACAAGGGGTTCACCATACGTAAAATAATCATGTATTGTTAGTCAATGAATATGGCAAGTATAAATCATAATTCCATACTCACTCAAACATTTTAACAAACACATGGAATGCATTAAAATCAACATACCCCACGTATATACATAATATATGAAAAATATCGTATCTACGCACGTGTGCCAGCAATCAAGTCAGTCATAAATCATTACTGACATTTAAAGCCTTGAAAACCATAACTTAAACATTTATAATCCGCACCTTTCACCAGTAGACTAGTAACGAACTCAGTTTAAATGCTAAGTCCTTGTCTACAGTCAACGACAACCTATAACATGGAATAGGTTAACTACTGCACCTTCTACTCTATTTGAATATCTAAAATAAATTAGGGTTTGGATTTCTTACCCAAGTACAGTGTCAAAATCGTAGGAATAACGATACAGAAGCAATGGTTAAGCACGCGGAGCAGCAGGGATCAAATCCCAGGAGCAACCCCAACTCTCTCTCCCACTTTCTCTCTTTCCTTCTCTTTCTTTTCTTCTCTCCCTTAAGGTTTTAAAAAATTCGTATGGCAAGGGAGAGAGAGAGAGTTTAAGGCCCTTATATAGGCCTAGAACTGATGGGAATAGCCCAGGGCCAAGGTATACTTAGGTTATAGCCAAATACTGGTCGTTTCAGTCTAACGGAGCTATTCTGGAGGCCCCTTTTCTACATGCGGTCGGACTTAAGCTCTCTGACAATGGATCTAGGTCATGCTAAGTTTTCGATCCGACCGGGTTTACAGATTGACCGCGGGGAACTAGTTTTAGTTCAACGGTCACCGGTACTCGATTAGAGTCACAAGTACTCCGACATGTATTTGAAATTTTCCCTGATTTGAGGGTGTAATTGGGTCAGATTCCGACGGTTTGAATATTTAGATTTGGCCTGCAAGCTAACTGACTCAATTCACTTAAGTTTCAGTTCATTTCTTAAAGATATTCGCGTTTCTCACACACTTTACTCCGGGCTCAAGTAGTGCGTTTCTGGGTACTATTAGGACTTGATTTCTGAGATGGTTGTCAAGTCCGACAAGGCGGTCATGATTCTATAGTTTCACGGTAATCAGACTTTCGACGTGCGGTCTAGGTCTAATACGGAGTTTCGTGATGCTTCCAAGAGCAACTGGATTTTGAGATGGATCCTAAGTTTTTAGGTAATGTAGCATTAACGGTCCTGTAGTTTTGGGTCTTACATATAGTATTTAAAGTGATTAGGGCTAATTTCACAGATAATCTAGTTTAGCACTAGTTAATTCTTGTTTAATTTCTAATGGATTTAGTCCTTAGTGATTTCTGCCTAAGGTGGTACTCGAGTTTTTGTATAGATTTTTTTGAGATGTTACAACATAGCTTACTGACGTCAGTCAGTGGTGGGACGCACCATCCTGGACAAAAGGTCAACATCAAGTACATACATCATATTGGTGGGGTCCACGTCCTCAAAGGGACAGACGGACGGTCTGGATCATTAGACCTCACCTGCTATCATAAGTACACCAGCTATGTTGCTGGTGTGCGGTAGCCAGCCAATTTACATCCAACAAGGTGGGTCTCACATGGGGCCCACCATAATATTATATTAATATAAGTTATATTATATATAATATATATTTTTTATATTATTAAAAAAATAAAACAACGTTCAAGCCCTGGACAGCGGCTTGGATGCGAAATATATCGAGGTGGGTCCCCTGATCTGGCAAAACAGATGGACGGTGTTGGATATGCAATACAAACATCAAGGTGTCGCCCACCGTCTAGATATGCTGGATGGTGTGGATGAAACATATACATCATGACGTGGGTGGATCTCCACCGTCCAGATCTGTTGGACGATGTAGGTATAATAAATACATCATGGTGGGCCCACATCAGGGTGGCCGACCACTAGATCAAATTGATACTTTTGATTCCGTTCATCCAGGGCCTGCCAAAAATCCAACAGCAAGGTGGGCCACGTTCCAACAACAAAAGGGAAGGAGAGAGAGAAATAGAGAAAAAGAGAGTGAGATCGATGGAGGGGAGGGACCTCGCCACTATGTGCCCTCCCTGCACAATGCATACATAAAGTGGGTCCTAAATCATGTGGACTCTACATCAAAATCAAACGCTATAAAACCCACCTTTGATCATGGACTTCTTCCGTCGATGCGTTCTAGAGCTCCATGGAATGCATTTTAACGGTCGAGATGAAGCTTGGATGGTGGAGATGAGAGGTAGGAAGGTGGGCCACACTATCTTCTCTCATGGAAGCTCAGAGTTGGGTTGCTTAGGAGAATGAGAGAGATATGAGAGAGAGGGTTGTAGCAGAGAGGGAGATGGGTGAGTAATGGGTGTGAGATGGGTGATGGATGTGTACTTGGTTGTAAGAGAGAGTTGACTTTGGGGAGGATAGTTGTACTTGAGGATGGGTGTTGTACTTTGACTAGTGATGTAATTGATGAGATTAATATGATGTTCTGTTGGGTTTTGCAAATGCGCGACATTTTCTTTGAATTGAACGCGGGCCCACATTTCCTGGCTTGGGTATCACATTGGCATGTGAGATGTAGCATCGAAATCATGGGGACGACGCAGTCGCTAGGGTACAAGTCTCAGGTCAAGCCGACTCTGGAATACAGGATACGTCTCAGGATCACGCCCAAATGTCAAATACAGATCGCGGGTCACCGAAATTCGACCGGAAGGATTGCGGAAGCCTACGAAACGGTATGGGATAGGATACGTGTCACACCCCAAACCCAGAAATCAGATTCACAGGAATCCCGATCACCTAAGTCGGTGCCGACAGCCTCCATAGTACCTTATTCTTGGTTCTCAACGCCCATACACCAGGTTTCGATCCTGGAATCCTACAAGGAGGATTTTTAAACGTACATTTATCTCGTAAGAAGCATAACCACAAGTTTACCAAATCACAAAGACAACATAATCATCACATATCCACTAATATAAAATTTGAATACAATGCTAAAAGGAAAAATACATATGTCAAAATAAGATCATAGCTCCGAAAGACAGCTACATGCTCTAAGCTCCACGCTACTGCAACCTAACATCACCTGCATGCATTTATCATGCATAAGCTTATAGAAAGCTTAGAGGGTGGTGTAAGTGGGTGCATAAGGTAAGTCCTAAGTATATAGATATCAGAGTAAGCAAAAATACTGGTAATATCATGAATCATACAATATTAAAGTAAGCGAAAATACTGATCAACTATGCAAATGAGGAGTCATAGAGAGCCAAAATCATATGGCAAGGGTATAATATAACATGTAAATTCTGTTAAGTTCGTCTAGACCATATAAGTACAGAAAACATAACAACCTAAAATGTCATATGCCTACGGATGCAATATGCAATGCGAATGAAATGACCAAGTTAGAGTGTGAGGTCGGGATGACAGTACGTAGTATTACAGGCTATGAGGTCCATCACAAGGGACTTCTATCCAAACCAGTCTCATACCTAAATTCGGATAATCAGACTTAATGTGGTAAACTCCTGATCTCAGGTTAGTTACACGCCTAACTGAAATCTTGGTCATGCAAAGGTACACGTAATAAGTAGTTACGCACCACTAGCCTAAGTGGATAGTGAATGAATGAATGAGTATGCAATTCCTGCTCAATAAGTCTATATATGATGTTTTAATTTAAACCAATTTGATTTAAATGATTTTAACTCGCAAGTATACGAATCAGATGTAAATATGGTACATATTACGAGATCGTTTCCACGAGGACTGGTTGTCGCAATTCGAAATTTAAGACTCTTCTTAACTAATCCAACAAATGGTTTAACAAACTATTAAGTAAACTAGCATAAATCTATGGAAAATAACTACGAACAATAATGAGAAAAATTCAATCGAGGAGAAGACTAGGACTGTCGAATCCATCCCTAATTATCATAACCCTTGTTTTACCTATTGATTCATCCTAATTCAGATTGATATAAATTTAATAAACAAAGCACATCCTATGTCCTTGGTCAGGCACATAGAATGTATAATCTTTTAAAGCATATGGATCACATCTTTCCATCCATGGTCAGGCATGGAGAGATGTAAATCCTGTTTCTTCCTCTATAGGAAACCTGTTCATGGTCAGACACAAGCACCTAGTTAAGATTCCAAACAACATCCATGTCTAGACTTTGGTCGAGCTCATAGAATGGATGAATATGGAAATTATAGTTAAGCACACTAGCGAAAGAAACAAATTAATCTAAACCAAATAAAATCAACACATAACAAGCATTATTCAAATTAGGGGCTTCATCTCAGCCCTAGTTAAGAGATTAGCAATTCATAATGTTAATGAGAAAGAAAGAAAAATAAGATTGAAGTATGAAAAACATCCCTTCTTCCTTCCTCTCTCTTTCTTTTCTTTCTTTTTCTTTCCTCTTTCTTCTTTTAGTCTGCTCTCAAGGTTTGAATCTTCCTCCCCAAGGTCTGAATGACTGCTCCCCACGTCCAAAATATTCTTATATAGCTGCTGGAGTGGTGAAAATCGGATTTGAATCGGATTTGGAAAGCTATGTATGCCCAACTAAAGCTTTTTCGCAGCCAAGTGCAGTGCCTCGAAACACGCCACTTTCCTTGCTCAAATTTCAAAGAAACACCGTCCCTTAGGACTTTCTTGGGTCCTCTACATGATAGACGGTTCAGATCTGCCATATGATCAAAGATGGTGGGCTAAAATCGCCTAGAAAAGTCAGTTTTTGCGGATGTGCGAAACCTTTCGCACCATTTCGCTGTTGTGATCGGTGGGCCCCACAGAATCATTTTCTGGAAAATTCACTCCGTCCATTGGATTCAGAATGAAATTTCAGTCAAGAATGGGTAGTTTTGAATGTCCATTGGCATGTCTCAGAGAAGAAATAACTAAAAAATCAGAATTGAACGCTACAGGGTAGCCCTTTTATGGCCCCTGCATCGCACACATGTGTGTGCATGGGTACAAAAGGTTAGCATGGTTTTGTAGCTCTCGAAGCCCTCTACAAGATGGACGGATCAAATCGGCCGTACATGCAAAGGGTGGGGCCCACAATCAGCCGTAAGTCGGACGCAGTTCGTCCGCTCGCTGACGTGAAACGGAAATTTTTATTTTTTTTCTTTCTTTTTCGGTCAGAGACGGCTACGTTTTCCATGCACGTGTAGTGCACTTGTGCACTATGCACACTTTATTCATGTGGGGTCCACTGTGATGATTTTCAGAATTCTTCACCGTCCAAATTATTTCTCATCTCATTTAAACCGTCAATAATAATTTTGAGACAGTTCCAGATATCAGGTGGGCCCAGAATCAACGGTTTATGGGCTGATCTATCAGTTGGGGCACTTCCATAGTGATCCAATGGATGAAATTTTATGTGTACGGTTAATTTATGGCCCTCATCCCCTGTATGAATTTTTAGGTCAATCGGATGGTGGGAACCTTGTGATCTTGCATTTTGGATCAAGTTCGGGCCTTTTTAACGGTGAACGACTTTATTTTCTTGGATCCATGGCATGTAAATCCGTTGATCTTGATCCTATGGAGTGCGTCCCTTGCTCTGGTGACTTTGTAACGTCAAATCCAAGTTGTTAATATCACTTTTTAATCCACGCTCTTGATTTCCTCCTGCAATCAAAATATAATTAAAATATGGCATTAAACATTATCTTGTTGGTAAAATCTGGTAATAGTCGGGGTCTGATATGCAATATTTGACACTCATCAATATATCAGTATGGTTCCTCTTTATGATCATCACTGAGGTCTAGTACACTCCACACTGACCATCGCCTCCCTAACCGCACAGCCCAGCGAGCGGAATAGACCACACTATTTACCTAATCAGTAGTCTGCCAATACCTACTTGGCTCGTCAATAGCGGACCTATTTGTGAGTTGGCCAAACTTAGCCTAGCTTACAACCCCTTCACTCAGGCAGATAAGGCCACACTCCCTCCCAACTGACCATAACACAATGGGAGACGCGACCTACTGGTATTCGGCACTCGGGCACTCATGTTCCACTTGATTTAGATGTTGGGGCATCTCCTAGCCTCGGAGGTTTAGGAACTTTCACCCTGGACATCCAAAGTACCCAGATGCTCTAACTAAACATTTCTAGTATCTCATTTGGCCATCCACGACATGCCTGTGGAGGCCATGGCCCTGATGTTACTAGGGCGTACAACGATCATGTCACACATATGCAAGATACATAGTCACACCATCTAGTCATGCAGGAATCCTGCGTGTACCGCGCGCTCATGTGGGTAACTCCTATCAATGAGTCTCATAAATAATCTGCCCGATGGCATATGCTATGACTAGTCACTACTCATATCAAGCATACATATAATGCATATGACATGAGTCATGGAATTATACTAAGCATGTTATATGGTGATGAACTATCCTCACAACGAAGATAGGCCTAGATGGCCTACATACAACAAGTATGGGCCTATTAATGGGCCCTAGGGAGATTCATAATGTGGACATTTAACTAACATTATTCTTACAATGTGGACATCAAACCATCATTGCATCGCCTGCCATAAACATCATTACGTAAACAATGGTAAAATCACACATTGCAATGGACCCTATGTACATACCATTGGGCCTCGACCCATGAGCCTCAAATACATCAAATGGGCAGCATCACATGAGCCTTATATGTATCAAGGTGAACCTCAACAATGGGCCTCATACATCACATCAAGGTGGGCCTCAACAACGGGCCTCATACATCACATCAAGATGAGCCTCAACAATGGGCCTAATGCTCATCGCGATAGGCCTCATTACATGGGCAGGAAATACATCACAATGGGCCACGTCAATGGGCCGCACCAATGGACCACATATGCATCGAATCGGCCACATCAATGGGCCGTGCCATTGGGCCTCATATACATCGTATCAGCCACATCAATGGACTGCGCCATTGGGCCTCATATACATCAAGTGGACCACATCCATGGGCTTCATATACAACACGATGGGCTACATCATATGGGTCTGAAATACACAATAGGTGGGCCCTACACATGGGTCTCAAAATACAAAACAGGTGGGCCCCATACATGGGCCAAAAATACATCATGATGGGCCTCATGGATGGGCTGCACTAATGGGCCTCAAATGGGCTTGGACCACACCAAAAATCATTTCACTAGTTGTAGGTATAACACGTGTATCACTGTACACTTTCATTTTATGGGGTACATGGTCATGAATGATGATCAACACTGTCCAACATTGGACGTGCAAATCAGCACCGTCCAACCATTGCCCATGTCATTCAGCACCGTCCATAAATTGTCTAGCACCATCTAGATATTTTGGATGGTGTGGATGAAACACATACAGCGTGGCAGGTTCCCATGGTCCAGATGGATGACAGGGATAAAATACATAAATCACGGTGGATCCCACTGTCCCTAATAGACGATGGATGGTGTGGATCAAAGCCTACATCATGGTGGGCTCCTACCGCTACTGGCCATGTGGACAAGACATACATCATGGTGGGCACTACCATCTAGATGATGGACGGTGTGAATTGGGCACACGTGCATGATGGTGGGCCACGCGGATGGGACCCACGGACATGGTTACAAAAAAAAATCATACATCAATGTAAGGCCCCCACCGTCCCATTTGGATGGTGGGATGAAAAAGATATATTACGGTGATCCAACATTGTCCTTTGCTGGACAGTGTGGATACAATACATTAGGTAAGGTGGGTCCCACGTGGGGCCACCATAATATACTATTTACATTATATTATATTATATTATATTATATTATATTATATTATATTATATATATATATATATATATATATAACATATATAGAGGTGGGTCACACCGTCTGGGAGGCTGGACGGTGTGGAGAAACACTTACATCAAGGTGGGTACCCATCATCTAGACTTGCTGGACGGCTGGGATATATGACAAATCATAAAGGTGGGTCCCACATAGGGCCCACCATGAGGTTTATTTACCATCCAATCTGTTAATAAGGTCACAAGGACCGAAATGAAGAGGAAAAACAAATTTCATAATGATACGGCTCAAGACAGTCCAAATAAGTCCAATATTCGATGTGTTTTGGTGCATAGAAACATCAAAGTGGGTCCTAGTCATTTTAATAGTAAAAATCATTATTTTCTATGCTATGGCCTGCCAGAAACTCGGATTGGCCTCATATTTCGGCTCAACACCTAAAATGAGTTGGAGAATGGGATGGATAGTGTGGATTAAACTCATAAATCAAGGTGAGGCCTGCATGAGCAGCCCATCCAAAATTTTAAATCAAACGATATTTCTGTTTGGCCGTGAGTGCACCACATTGTCCGTTCACACTTCACTTCGTGGCCACGCCCAGCATCCCTGGATGCTAGATGGTTTACATACATCACATATAAAGGGTGGGCCTCACATATGGACATGCTGCCCAGGTGGGCCACTGAAAATTGGGGGTCGAGCAAAAGCTTTGCTCCCGAGTTCCAACACATCACTTATGCAACATAGATAATGATGATTAAATGTTGTTCATATTAGTGTACTAAACATGAGTAGGATTATACCAAAAAAGTAATTCATTCTCTAGATTAATTTGTATAATGCAAGCAAAAGACTGAAAGATGTATATAAGCGTATAAGAGTTCATAGATCACTATCGAACCCCAGAGTATGAATACATTACTGAGTCACCATATACAGGTAATAGTTCAAAAAAATCAAAATGTAAAGAGACAATTCAACTACAATGATAAGCCCTATAGCCCTGTCGATCATAACGGCCTAAGCGAAACCGTCGGAGAACTGCATATACGAGAACTCGTCCTGATCGTCATAGAAATCAAGCTTCGCCTTCTGAGTTGCGTCATCATCTGCAGCTAAGACAGAGTCTGGTGGGTGTTCAGAACACCGTCCCAGAACATTGGAGTGAGTGATTAACTCAGTGGAATCATAGAGCAAAGATTAACATGTTATCAATTCAGTCAAGCAGTAATGATAAAGCAGCATATCAGACATCCCTAGATACTCTTATTAATGCAAGGATGAAATGTTTCATGATGCATGCCCTCGCCTACACTCCCTCGTGGGACACCTTCTTACGTTCGCGGCATGCTTTCTTCCCTCTGTGCTCTTCAACCAGGGGCACATGCAGTGCGATGTTATGAGTATGATTATCGAGTTATTATTAGTCCTTTTCATACAGCAGGATTGGAAAGCTAAGGTACATCCCCTATATCAATACCCAAACAATGATCCATTCTAGGGTTGTCAGTCCTAGACAATCTCATATGATATTATAGTTGTAGATCGCTGTAAAGGGCTCGTCACCAATTAATATAGGTCTAGTTATATCATATATACTACGATAAAGCTCGTCGCCCCAATGCAATTTAAGGATATACTCGCGGTTACTACAAAGGGCTCGTCACCAATCAGAGTAGGCCGACAACTCGAATATAGTGTCCCATACCATCATAATCGGCTCATGAGTCTAGTTTTCTCACTGATCACTATGGGGAGGCTCTTCGCCCCAGCGTACGCCGACAGCTCGACCACGGTGTCCTATACCACCATGTTCGACTCATGAGTCTTAGCGGATTGAGGTACCACGGTTGACGACATTGCACTGGTAAGTTTGGTACCCTAGATTCAAACAGTGGCGTCCAAACATGGTGAACATACATCGGTCAATCGGGTTAACTGACGAGCTCGACTAGGACAATCGCATATTGAGTTGATCGACATGAAATGCATAAGCACTCCGTGTGGCTTAACCACTGTCGAACATCCCAAGTACGGCTCGAATTCGTCGAACACATCTTGTATGGCGAAAGTAATCACAACCACCAGATCGAGAACTGTTACCGATTACCTGGACTGTTATATAGTCCCAACCACGTGCAATCGTAATAATACATATTCAAATCAAATCCTACAATCATATGAACATGTTATGGAATATAACTTACATATGGATACGCAGTACATGAAAGAAATCATACACATAGTTAAACATGAATTAACAAACTATACAGTACATGGAGGAAATCATACACTCAGTTAAGGTAATTGAGATTCATATCTCAACACCCTTATAAATCACACTTTACTAACTACTAACTCATTCAGGTATTTATACAAACACTTAGACTACATTTTTCAACATACATCACGTATGTCGGCCATATTACGTATTAGGGCAAGTCCTCTTGCCAAGGAGTTGTCGCATACATAACAAGCATATATCTACGACAATTAATCATGGCAATCATAGCATCAAATTCTTTATGCATACAAACATTTCAACAAACACATGAAAGACACTATTTACAACATAGGTTATATATATACATAAAACAAAACAGATAGCACATTTAGCATGTGTAAAGCATCCACGTCAGAAATCTATCATTAACCGACATTGAAAGCTTTGAAAACCATAATCTATACATCTATAGTCCCCACCTTACGCCATAAAAGCGTAACAAATTTGATAGAGACTCTAAGTTCGCGTCAACGATGAAATGACAACCTATAGTATGAGTTAAGTCAGTTATCTCGCTACTTGCAACAATAGAAACCCTAGAACAACATTTTCTTACCTAAGAACGAAGTCAGAATCACCGAAATTGCGATTCGGTACTGATGTTTAAGCACAACGAGTAACGGGAATTTAATTCGAGGAGTAACTCCCACTTCTATCTCACTTTCTCTCTCTTTACTCTCTTCTCTCTCCTAGGTTTTCCTCAAATTCGTATAGAGTGAATAAGAGAGGGTTTAAGGTCTTTATATAGGCCTAAAACTGATGGAATTAGCCCCAAGGCCAAGGTATACTTAAGTTATAGCCAAAGGGCACTTGTTCTGATCCAATGGAGCACTTCTGGAGGTCCTTTTACTGAATGCGGTCGGACTTAAGTTCACAGATGTTAGATCTTGATCAAGTTAAGTTTTTAGTCCGATCGGGTTTCTAGATCGACTGTGGCAAACCAGTTTCAGTTCAGCAGTCAGTGAAACTCGATCAGGGTCACAAGTATATTGCCATGTGTGGGCCATCTTCCCTGATCCAAGGGTGAATTTGGGTCAAAATCCAATGGTCATAATGCTTATAATTGGCGCGTAAGCGATACGACTCAGATTACTTAAATTCATATTTAATTTCATAAAAACCTTCACGTTCTCAAACTTTTCACTCCGGACTCAAGAAAATAGTCTTGGGACCTCATTTGGACTTGATTTTTGAGGTGATAGTCAAGTCCAACTAGGCGGTCATAATTTTTTAAGTTCATCACTATCGGACTTTTGAATGCGGTCCAGGTCTGATACGGAGTTTTTGAGTCCTCCCGAGAGCAACTGGGTTTAGAGTTGAATCCTAGATTTCAAGGTAATGTAGCGTTACTAATTCTATAGGTTTTAGGTCTTGCAGATCGTATTTAAAGTGATTAGTGCTAATTTCATAGGTAATCTAGTTTAACACTTAGTTAAATCTCATCTAATTTCTAAAGGATTTGGTCCTGAGGGATTTCTGCCTGAGGTGGTGCTCGGGTCTCTGGATGGGTTTGTTCGAGTCGTTACAATCTACCCCCCTTAAAGAAAAATTTCATCTTCGAAATTAGTACCTTTTTGTACTCCTCAAGAATTTGAGGGTAGTTCTTTCTGACCTCGGCTTCCATTTCCCAAGTAGCCTCTTCCTCTGTATGATGTGTCCATAATACCTTCACGAGTGGAATCACCTTACTACGCAACACTTGCTCCTTCCTGTATAGATACGTGTCAGACGCAGTACATATGTAGCATCCTCGCTTAACTGCACCTTCTCCCATCTGATGATGTATGAAGGATCAAGAACGTATTTCTTCAGTATAGATACATGAAATACGTTGTACACGCCCGCGAGTGGTGTGGGCAAAGCCAATCGGTACGCTACTACCCCCACTCGATCCAGTATCTGAAATGGACCAATAAACCTCGATGTGAGCTTCCTCTTCTTTCCAAACCGCAGGACTCCCTACATAGGAGAAACTTTGAAGAACACATGGTCCCCAACCTCAAATTCAAGCGGTCGCCGCCTCATATCGGCGTAGCTCTTCTGTCTGCTCTGTGCTATCAGAAGTAGACGTTTGATAATGTTGATCTTCTCTGAAGTCTACTGTACTAACTCTGGGCCAATCAAACTGCACTCGCCAACCTCTGCCCAATAATGTGGTGCTCGGCAAGGGCGCCCATACAAGGCTTCGTAAAGATCCATGCCAATACTCGCTTAGAAACTGTTATTGTAGGTGAACTCTGCATACGGGGGATAGTCATCCCAACTATCCTTGAAGTCCAAAACACAAGCCCGTAGCATATCCTCCAAAATCTGATTCACCCACTCCGTCTTCCCGTCTGTCTGTGGGTGAAACGCGGTACTGAACTTTAACTTCACACCCATCGCTTCCTAGATACTAGTTTAGAAGATAGATGTGAATCGCATGTCTCGGTCTAACATGATCTCCAGAGGAACTCCATGCAGACGCACTATCTCTTTGATGTACAGCGTAGCCAACTTGTCTGCAGAGTTCGTGACTCTGATCGGAAGGAAGTGAACCGACTTCATCAATTGGTCGACGATTACCCAGATAGAATCATGTCCCTTCCTCATCTTTGACATCCCTGATATAAAATTCATAGAGATGAAGTCCCACTTCCATTCAGCTATTTGGATGGGCTGAATCAATCTAGGAGGTCAGTAATGCTCTGCCTTGACCTGCTGGCACGTGAGACAACGAGATACATAATCTGCTATATGAGCCTTCATGTTGTCCCACCAGTATGACCTCTTCACATCCCGATACATCTTCATACTTCCAGGATGCATCGCTAGCTTTGAATTATGCGCTGCCTCAAGAACTTCTCGCCTCAACTCAGGAATGTTTGGGACGCATAGGTGGCCATGATAACTTAAGCCCCCATCCGTACCAGGAGTCCACTCTAAGTCCTCATCTGTAATAACCCGCCCTCTCATCTTCACCAAAAGCTCATCATCTACCTGAGCCTCGATAATCTTACCATCAATGAGGGGCTATACATGAACATGTGCGACGACTTCAAACGGTTCCTCCACCGTGAGCTTCTGCTCAAAGTCGTGAACAAACTCTAGCATACCCCACTCCTCAATCATCAGCGGAGCTGCAAATATGATCGTCTTCTTACCGCTCAATGCATCTGCCACAAGGTTAGCCTTGCCAGGATGGTAGGAGACCTCAAACTTGAAGTCCTTTAAGGTTTCCATCCATCGGCGCTACCTCATATTCAAGTCCCACTGAGTGAATATATACTTGAGGCTCTTGTGGTCACAAAAGAGCTCGATGTCACTAGAGCTTTAATGCAAATATGATCGGTGCTAACTCGAGGTCGTGCGTAGGGTAATTCTCCTCGTGTTTCCTCAACTATCTCGAGGCATATATAATCACCCAGTCCTTCTACATAAGGACAATCTAGACCAACGCGAGATGCGTCGGTGTATATCATATACTTGACCCCTTGCTCTGGCAATACTAGTACAGGGGCGGACGTCAGTCTATCCTTCAGCTCCTGAAAAGCTGCTTCCACCTTCTCATTCCAGGCAAACTTCAAGTCTTTCCGGGTTAACTGAGACAAAGGTCTGGCTATCTTCGAGAAGTCCCTAATGAAGCGTCGGTAATAGCCTGCCAGGCCCAGGAAACTCCTCACCTCAGTAACAGAACCAGGCTACTTCCAATCCTGAACTGCGGCTACCTTAGTAAGGTCCACCGTTATCCCTTCCTTGGACACCACATGTCCTAGAAACTTGACTTCCTCCTGCCAAAAGTCTCACTTCTTGTACTGTGTAAAGAACTGGTTCTTCCTCAGAGTATCCAAGACTGCATGTAGGTGTCTCTCGTGCTCTTCCCGACTCATAGAGTATACCAAAATATCATCAATAAACATGATGACGAATCGGTTTAAAAATGGCCGAAACACCCAGTTCATCAAGTCCATGAACACGGCCGGTGTGTTCGTAAGGCCGAACGACATCACAAGGAACTCGTAATGACCAAAGCTAGTCTTGAATGCAGTTTTTTGCACGTCTTCATCCCTGACACGCAACTGATGATACCCTGATTGTAGATTGACCTTCAAAAAATACCATGCTCCCTTCAACTGATTAAACAGGTCGTCTATCCTGGGCAAAGGATACTTGTTCTTCACAGTTAATTGGTTTAACCTGCGATAATCAATACATAACCGTAGCGACCCATTCTTCTTCTTGACAAACAACACTGGTACTCCCTAAGGAGACACACTTGGTCATATGAAGCCCTTTTCTACTAGCCCGTCAATCTGTTTCCTCAGTTCCTCCATCTCACATGGTGGCATACGATGCATCGGTAATGAAACGGGTGCCACACCTAGCACGAGATCAATAGTAAAATCGATCTCACGCTGCGGAGGCAAACCTAGAATCGTCGTGAACACCTCATCATATCCCTGAACTACAGGCATGTTTTCAATTGTTAGGCCATTAGCATTCTTCAGTAAGGAAGCATAACAAAGAACTCGAAAAGGGCAACTGACCTGCACGGGGAACGTAAAGGCTGAACCCTCAGGCCTGTAAGCTGTCACTAGACAGGTCTCACAGTCAATCTCGGCCCTCACTTCCATTAGCCAATCCATGCCAAGGATGACGTCGAAATGGTATATCATGGTGACAATCAGGTCGATGTATATTGTTCTTCTTCCTAGATCTATCAAGAAACCCTCACACATTTTGGTGGCATCTGTAAAAGTCCCAGGTGCTGCAATAACTCGCACCCCAATCATTGGGGTCGTACTCAGCCCTAAACGCTTGACTGCAGAACAAGAAATCACAGAGATAGTGGATCTTGTGTCCACCAACAAAAATATAGGGGTACCTTCGATGTGGGCGGTGAGCTTGAAGGCCAAAGGTACTGTAGCTGTAGAGTCAAGCGCTTCCATGGTGAGTGCATGGACCCGCGCTTGCTGCTAGAGGTTCTACTGTGGTACCATAGGCCATTGTAGCGGCCTAAATCGGGGTGTCGGTGGTCGAAATGATGGATGTGCGGGTGCAGTCTGTAGGGGTGGAGCAGATAGTGTCTGAGGGCGAGGGCGGTCGATTCTCTGCAGTGGCAAAAACCCGCTGCGTCTCATACATGCAAAACAGCTCTCCTCAGCATGACCTGGTCTCCCACAATACGTACATGTCACACCAGGTCATCTCATCAGAACTAATAGCACCGCGATCTTGGGAGGAGAGTCGGTACGGGACCTCTTGCCGAGGAATGACCTGCTCGGCATATCTGGTCGTGGCCTAGGGATCATAGGCCCACGAGAACGTGACAATCGATCCCCGTCCTGCTCTGCTTACATAGACATGTGTACTAGCTCAGCATAGGAGGGTATGTTAGCACAACACATCTTTGAGTGAATGTCGGATCGTACGCCCTCAAAAAAATGCTGCATCCGCATCTACGCATCAGCAAGTACAGTAGGGATGTACCTGCCCAACTCCGTAAACTAGTGCTAGTACTCTGTCACTGACATGCCTCCTTGTTTAAGGCGTAAGAATTCATTCTCCTTCTCTTGCTGGTACGCAAGGGGTAGTACTTCTCATGGAAGCAGGTCTCAAATGCTGCCCACGTCCATACATAGTCAACTGCAATGGTCCGCAGGACATTATCCCACCACAAGCTGGCCTCCTTCTCCAACATAAAGGTGACCAACTCTACCTGCTCTGGCTCTGTACAGTGTAGCATCCTCAGCATCTTGGAGACATGGTCAAGCCAATATTCAGCCTCCTCGGGTCTGTGAGAACCCGTAAGGGTAAGAGGCCCCAAGCATTGGAATCGCTCGAGGAGGCCACTAGTACTTAAGTTCCCCGTGGGGTATGCAGTAGGTGTATGCAAAGTCACACCCTCATCTTAAGCGGAAGGCCCTACAGTCTCAGTAGGGTGTATAGATGGTGAAGGTGGAGTTGTACCCCTACCCTGAGCTAGGGCCCCTGCAATGGTGGCCAAGAGCTGCTACTGCTGTTATTGGTGCTGCTCCTGCTACTGGTGCATCATCGTCAACAACTGTTCTAACCAATCCATAGGTGGAGCTGACTGAGGCACATGCTGCGTCGAAGAAGACGCATGGTTTTGCTCACGAACCGGTGGTGTGTAAGGTGGCAGCCCAACCGTAGGACCAATAGAAGGTTGAGACTCAGGCATAGTCTCACAAATCGGGCCCAAACCAGAGTCCGCACGACCCTCACTCCGGGGAGGTGCCTAGTCCATCGAATCACTAAATGTGAGGCGTGCCATGCTCCGTGTGACCTTAGGTGGAATTTTCTACATATAACATGGGGTGCAACCCAGATCAGATTCAACATATTCACAAACTCCTTTACGCAGCATTCACACACACAGATTAAATTAACTTCATGCATTTCATTCACCAAAATTATCATAATACATGAGACACAGTGTTACATGAATCATGACAGAAGATGCATGTGAGCTAATACAACCAAGACTTCAAACATTTAAAAGATCCTAAAAGTTACTACTCTACTAAGCCTATCAGCATGAAAACACCAACATCCTACAAATAGCAAACAAGTTACGGGGCATCAACATGGATGACTAAGCATCTAAATCTGACGATGGAGGAGGGGCACCCTTATCCTGCAGGCAGCACAGAATAGACTTCAGAGTGCTAGTCACTTTCTTTAACTTGTGTTTCACAAGGCCCCGAAGATCCATGATATCCTATCATAGGACAGCCTAGCCCTCCTCAAGTCAGGCTATACGGGCATCCCTGACAGCCTGATCAATGCCCTGCTCCAATGCCGTAGGAGGAGAGCTCTCACTCGTGTCATGAGCCTCCTCTTCTTCCTCCTGTTCTTCCTCTTCTTCTATTTCAGCCCCGCCTTCTCCTTCACTCTCTTCTTCTTCACTTTTTGTTTCATCCTCACTCTCCTCAAGTGGAGCCTGTCATTGTCGTGGCCCAATATTTATCTGATTGAGAGTGGTCTCTCTGATGTAATGGACCAACGCTGGCAATTTTGCCCCAAGTCTGTAGCCAAACTCAAGTGTAATCTTGCATATAAGTCGGTCGAAGAGGAGCGACTCAGTCCTTCTATTTGAATGCATGATAAGGACTATCTGTCGCAGTACATACGTAGGCACGCACAACTTCACTCCCTGCCCTACTTGGTACAGGAAATCCACCATCAGACATGTGCACTCACTACGATTGCTCCACCTGGGGTAGACGTTGAACGTGCAGATGTGGTGAAGCAGGCGGAAGTTTTCCGTCATATTGGTCGCTAAGAGGCTATTGTTAGGCTTCCACTGAACCAGTCACTCACAAAGAAACCTGGTGCGGTGATCCCTTTCACGTGCACTATTTAGATTCCTCTCGCTTGCATGTACCTCACCAAGTGGCACATTTAGGAGCCGAGATATTAAGCCAACGTCGATTGTGGCCTCCTGATCTCTGCCAAATGGGATCTTGAACTGCAAGGGCTCTAGCGTAGGCTCTCAAATGTGGGCATAGAAGGCTCGGACAATGCTCACATTTGCACAAGACTCGCCTTCAGATAGTGGACCCCACATGGCCTCTTCCAGGCGCTCGAACAATAAGTATTCTCCAAATAGTCACCCATCCACATGCCCTTCAAAAAGGACCCTACAGCCCTCATAAACTCCATAGGATAGCTCTGCCAACAAAACTCTTCTAATGGGAGCCTGGGGATCAAGACCCTGGTTAGTCTGCAACTCCCTACCAGCATTTGTACTCGCGACAGCGCCTCTCGATCTCCTAGAGCGAGCAGGATGACTAGGCCCAGCTTCATCCACAGGGGCTTTTTTCTTTCCCATAAGAGAAAGAATGGTGGAAATCGAGAATATGGCCGCAACAACCTCCAAGAAAGCCATGAAAAATGAAAGAAAATAGAAACATAGAATGGGATCGTGGGTTCCCACGAATTTGAGACTCAAATGGGTGGTTTAAAAGCTCAAATCAAGGGAAATGAGAGGGTTAGGTGATGGCTATGGCTGAAAACGGTGGAGGGATAAAAAGATTTAAGAAAAATGAGGGAATGAGAGAATAAAAGGAGATTTGAGAGAGAAATGAGAGGTTTTGAAGAAAAAGGATAGCTTGGAGGGTGAGATTATGAAGAGAGGGGGTGTTAGGAAAGGTTTTAATTAGGAAACTGGGGACCAGTGGGCCACATTAGGCCCCAAAATGCATCGGCCCAACGGCCCGACCCGTCCTAACCTGCCGATCGGCGAGGTCCTCGTTAGTCCCTGGAGAATCCGGAGAGGCCTCGCCCCATGGACAAGGTCCTCCCCCCTCTCAGGGTCCAAAAATGTGTGGGTCCCATCTTTGGTCCCCCTAGAAGTGACCCGTTTGGCCCCCGCTTTCGATTCGAGTTGTTTCGGGACATTTTGAGTACTTTCTGATGTACATCTCCGTTTACTGATTTTAATCAGCTGGAATGGGATAAAATATGGTCTAAATCTATCACTTGATGGTCTAGATGTGGTTTGGAAATGTTTCGCGTGATCACGGGTGTGCACGGACCCGATCTCGGCAATCGATTTCGGTGAATTTTGCCATTTGGCGAAATCGAGAAACCTAAGATTGTTTTTACATTTTTCTCACACCCACCTAGGTCAAAGTACGTCAGTGTGTATCATTTGGCCATAACCCAGGTCCAATTTAATCCAAATCATACTCTGATACCAACTTGTAACGCCCTGAAAATCGAGGGTCAAGTAGAAGCCCAGCTCCCAAGTTCCAACACATCACTTATACAATATAGATAATGATGATTGAATGTTGTTTATATTAGTGCACTAAACATGAGTAGGATTATACCAAAACAGTAATTCATACTCTAGATCAATTTGTATAATGCAAGCGAAAGACTGAAAGATGTATATAATCGTATAAGAGTCCATAGATCACCATCGAACCCCAGAGTATGAATACATCACTGAGTCACCATATACAGGAAATAGTTCAAAAAAATCAAAATGTAAAGAGACAGTTCAACTACAATGATAAGCCCTATAGCCCTGTCGATTATAAGGGCCTAAGCGAAACCGTTGGAGAACTACATATACGAGAACTCGTCCTGATCGTCATAGAAATCAGGCTCTGCCTCCTGAGTCGCGTCATCATCTGTAGCTAAGACAGAGTCTGGTGGGTGTTCAGAACACCGTCCCAGAACATGGGAGTGAGTGATCAACTTAGTGGAATCATAGAGCAAAGATTAACATGTTATCAATTCAGTCAAGCAGTAATGATAAAGCAGGCATATCAGACATCCCTAGATACTCTTATTAATGTAAGGATGAAATGTTTTATGATGCATGCCCTCTCCTACACTCTCTCGTGCGACACCATCTTACGTTCATGGCATGCTTTCTTCCCTCTGTGCTCTTCAACCCGGGGAACATGCGTATGATTACCAAGTTATTATTATTCCTTTCATACAGCAGGATTGGGAAGCTAAGGTACCTCCCCTATATCAATACCCAAACAATGATCCATTCTAGGGTCGTCAGTCCTAGACAATCTCATATGATATTATCGTTCTAGATCGCTGTAAAGGGCTCGTCACCAATCAATGCAGGTCTAGTTATATCATATATACTACAATAAGGCTCGTCACCCCAATGCAGTTTCAGGATATACTCGCGGTTACTACAAAGGGCTCGTCACCAATCAGAGTAGGCCGACAGCTTGAATATAGTGTCCCATACGACCATAATCGGCTCATGAGTCTAGGTTGCTCATTGGTCACTACAGGGAGGCTCTTCGCCTCAGCGTAAGCCGACAGCTCGACCACGGTGTCCCATACCACCATGTCCGACTCATGAGTCTTAGTGGATTGAGGTTTGACGACATTGCACTGGTAAGTTTGGTACCCTAGATTCAAACAGTAGCGTCTAAACATGGTGAACATACATCGGCCAATCAGGTTAACTGACGAGCTTGACTAGGACGATCGCATGTTGAGTTGATCGACATGAAATGCATAAGCACTCCGTGTGGCCTAACCATAGTCGAACATCCTAAGTACGACTCGGATTCATCGAACACATCTTGCGTGGTGAAAGCAATCACAACCACTAGATCGAGAACTGTTACCGATTACCTGGACTATTATATAGTCCCAACCACGTGCAATCACAATAATACGTATTCAAGTCAAATCCTACAATCATATGAACATGTTATGGAATATAACTTACATATGGATACGCAGTACATGAAGGAAATCATACACACAGTTAAACATGGATAAACAAACTATACAGTACATGGAGTAAATCATACACTCAGTTAAAGTAATTGAGATTCATATCTCAACACCCTTATAAATCACACTTTACTAACTACTAACTCATTCAGGCATTTATACAAACACTTGACTATGTTTTTCAACATACATCACATATGTCGGCCATATTATGTATTAGGGCAAGTCCTCTTGCCAAGGAGTTGTCGCATACATAATAAGCATATATCTACAACAATTAATCATGGCAATCATAGCATCAAATTCCTTATGCATACAAACATGTCAGCAAACACATGAAATACACTATTTATAACATAGGTTATACATATTCATAAAATAAAATAGAAAGCGCATTTAACATGTGTAATAGCACCCACGTCAGGAATCTATCATTAACCGACATTGAAAACCATAATCTATACATCTATAGTCCACACCTGACGCCATAGAAGCATAACGAATTTGATAGAGACTTTAAGTCCGCGTCAACGATGAAATGACAACCTATAGCACGAGTTAAGTCAGCTATCTCACTACTTGCAACAACAGAAACCCTAGAACAGCTTAGGGTTACATTTTCTTACCTAAGAACTGAAAGGGCCTAGCTATATGCCCTAGAGGGGGGGTGAATAGGGCAATGCCAAATAAAACTAATAACAGCGGAATAATAAAATATTTAAAGCACAATGCTGAATATAAATCAATCACAATAGTCTAAAATAAAGAGATTGATACTTTATCAGTTCTAAGGACAAGCTTACACTAAAAACCAGAGGTTTAAGGTAGGACAACCTTATTTCTAGAACGTCCTTTGTATCACAAACCAAAGAGGAATAATAAGCAATGAAATCAAAATAACTTGTGGAAAATAAATCCTAAGTTATTACAACATTCATCCACACTTGCTTGAAGTGATTACAACATTCATCCACAGACACAAACCACAAAACTGAATGAATAAAGGAATGAAAGAATGAAGCACATCCACAACACAACGATATATAGTGGTTCGCCTGTGTGTACACCAACTGTTATCCAACAGGCACACAGATTGCTACTCCACTTCTAATATCCTCACACAGGGGATATTAGCATGCACTATCAAAATAGGTTTCACAAGTTCACTTAAAACCTTCACAATTGTGTCTTTGATCTCGGGCTTACACAATCCAAAAACCCCACAATCTGAGTTTTCTGGCTCTCCTCAGATAACCAATACAATGAGATTTTTCTGACAAATCTCAAACAAAAGCCAGAGAAAGTAAATTACAAAACATGTAAAATACCTGAATCACCTTTCGAAGAAGCCCAGTAGAACCAATCGGAGTAGAAGTTCGATTCGACGTTCAAAGTCCAATACTCACATTAAGAATGGTTCTAAGTCTAATTGATTTTATATCAAACGGGCTAGATCTATTTGATTTTGAATCCAAGAAGAAGGAATATCAGAACTTCCCCTTTTCTAATAAGATTGGAATGTAGATCAAAATTAAATAAAAATAAGCTACCAAAAGGAATATTAAATAAGCACAATGTAGCTTAAAATAAATACAAACTTATCTCAGAGAATAGCCTAAAGAATGCTTGAATAAAATTGATTTGAAGTGCTAAAACTCTGAAGTTCGTGCTCAATTTATAGACTGAAAAATCCCGTCTACGACTGGTCTTATGAACCTAGGACTGATCGTAGCTCAAAAGATTTTTGAAAGATTTCCGTGGGATAAGATTTTCAGTTCCACGACCGGTCCTGGGTGGTCTACGACCGGTCGTGGGTCACCTACGACTGGTCGTGAGACACTTACGACCGGTCGTAGGACCCCAAAAATGGTTGATGGATTTTGAGTCGTAAGGCTACGACTGGTCGAAGGATGAGTTGTAGAACTCACCGGACTGGTCGTAGGATGTCCAGGACTGGTCGTAGGATAGTTAGAAAGATTCAAAAATCTTCAACTACCTAGGACTGGTCCTGAAAAACTTAAGAATGGTCGTAGCAAAGCTAGGACTGGTCTTGAAGTCCCTAGGACTGGTCTTAGAACACTCCAAACAAGCATATAAAAATATATGATTTATGTATCCGGAATGACCTACAAAAAATCTCATCCTAAGTCAATCTAAGGTCAAACAAACTTTAAAAGTGAGATGGACATTGAAAGTCTGTACACTCAGATGACCCTTAAGAGAAGCTTGTGAATATTCAAAACTTGTAGTAGATCTTTATGAGCTTGATATTGACTTGACAAAGTCTTCTAGTAAACTTGAACTTGATCAAATCTTGAACATGCAACCTTGAAAACTTCTATTCTTGATTTCTTCATCCAAGACTTGAAAACTTTCTTCTTTTAAGATCTTGTCTTGAAATGCGATGTCTTGATATGTCTTGCTTGTGATGAATAGACTTTAAACATAAAACACAAGATATACAAGACATAGATATAGGTTTTGGCACCACAAAATTTGACAACTAAAGGGATATGAAATCATAGCACTTACAAGAACGAAGTCAGAATCTCCGGAATAGTGATTCGGTACTGATGTTTAAGCACAACGAGTAACGGGAATTGAATCCCAGGAGTAGCTCCCACTTCTATCTCTCTTTCTCTCTCTTTATTCTCTTCTCTCTCCTAGGTTTTTCTCAAATTCGTATGGAGTGAATGAGAGAGGGTTTAAGGTCTTTATATAGGCCTAAAACTGATGGAATTAGCCCCAGGGCCAAGGTACACTTAGGTTATAGCCAAAGGGCAATTGTTCTGATCCAATTGAGCACTTTTGGAGGTCCTTTTTCTGAATGTAGTTGGCCTTAAGCTCACAGATGCTGGATCTTGATCAAGTTAATTTTTCAGTCCGATCGGGTTTCTAGATCGATTGTGGCAAACCAGTTTCAGTTCAGCGGTCACTGAAACTCGATCAGGGTCACAAGTATATTGCCATGTGTGGGCTATCTTTCCTGATCCAAGGGTGAATTTGGGTCAGAATCCAACGCTCAGAATGCTTATAATTGGCGTGTAAGCGACACGACTCAGATTACTTAAATTCATATTTAATTTCATAAAAACCTTAACATTCTCACACTCTTCACTCCAGACTCTAGAAAATAGTCTCAGGACCTCATCTGGACTTGATTTTTGATGTGATAGTCAAGTCCAACTAGGTGGTCATAATTGTCTAAGTTCATCGCTATCAGACTTTTGATGTGCGGTCCAGGTCCGATACGGAGTTTCTGAGTGCTCCCGAGAGAAAATGGGTTTAGAGTTGGATCCTAGATTTCAGGGTAATGTAGCATTACTAATTCTATAGGTTTTGGATCTTGCAGATCATATTTAAAGTGATTAGTACTAATTTCATAGGTAATCTAGTTTAACACTTAGTTAAATCTCGTCTAATTTCTAAAGGATTTGGTCCTGAGGGATTTCTGCCTGAGGTGGTACTCTGGTCTCTGAACGGATTTGTCCGAGTCGTTATAGCCACCCAAATGGATGGATGGTATGGATAAGGCATACATCAAGGTGGGGTCCATTCGAGTGGGCCACATGGCCACATCATCACACACAAAGAAAAATGAAGGAGAGAGGGAGAGAGAGAGAGAGAGAGAGAGAGAGAGAGAGAGAGAGAGAGAGAAACATGTGTGATGGAGGGCTCCGCCACTATGAGCTGTAACGCTCCAACTTTTCAGGACCCGAGTACATGACCTATGTCCCAAAAACCTGAGTGTTAACCTTAAAGGATGGTCAAATTCGAGTGTACTTTTTTTTTTCATCACTTATTAGAGTAAGAAAATGAGCGTAGCGTAGACAAATCAACATAAAAGAAAATTTCATTAACACTTAGAACATACAAGAAGCTGCCCATAATGACTTATACAAACTAATGTCTCTAAATTTAACAAGTATAAGATTTTTAAGAATTTAATACATGAAGAATAACATAAAGCATATAAATATAGGCCACAAGATCACGCGACTCCTCCAGACAAATACAGTCATGCATCCCTGGCGATCGTACCCTGCTCCTCATCAAGTCTGATCATGCATATCACTTAAGCCACCTATGTTACCTGTACGGTTATATTTTTTATGGATGAGTGACCAACTCAGTATGAATTCCCTTCAAGATTACACACCGCCGCATTAGGTAAGCATAGTTATAAAATAAAACACACAAAATAATATATGATGCAGGTCTTATTAGATGCATGGATGCGTGAATGCAGTCACGCCTCGGGGATGCTCATCCATGTAGAATTTGGGCTCGTGCCCATGCAAATGCGCAATCAATGCCCCGGGGTTCAATCGTGCGGAATGCGAATCACGACCTGGGAAAAATATCCAGTCGGACAGAGGCTAGTCGTCAGCGAAAGCATACTAAGTGCGGCTTAACGACTGCCTAGCGATAGATGCTGATCTATGCCATGTATGCATGATTAGCCAAACCATTAATTGTCCAGTTACAATCAGCCAGTTTTAAATAAGCTCAAGGTCACTACAGGGAGCACGTGGCCCAGCGTATGCCGACAGCTTGGGCATAGGTCTCATACCACCATCCCCGGCTCATGAGGCTACCATCTTAGAATGTTCAATGGAACCCGTCAACTAGTGGCCAATCATATTACAACATATGGGGCTTACCATCGCATGGTTACACAGTATAAAACATCGAACCCATTTACGAAAAATACTAGGATAAAGCTACCTAGGGTGATATCAAAATAAGTCACAAATGAAAATTATCAAAATAGGCCACATAAGGCGAGTATCAAAACCATGCAATAAAAGACCATCCTTGAAAACCATTGGACGCAACAACCTTAGAAGGTAGGCCCACATTCATGATCCATTTAGACCATCACTCAATAACCACTAAGTCGAAGCCCCATTTTAATCACAACCAGTCGGGTTACATCCAAGTATGGGTGTACATTTATAGGTGGGGGTTTCCCACTAATGTACCAGTTCAAAGTCCATAAGTGATACATAAATAATGAACAAATATACAAGATGAACATTAAGCATGTAATATAAGAATTCAATTTCTACCAGCTAACACATGGGATTATAAGAGGGAGATATCAATTATAAATTTAAATAAAAACTATGACTTAAGCTAATGAGAAGATGGAAATCTCAAGGGGAAGAATCATCACCTTATACTTCAATCGCTAACTGACGTTGTTAGGACGCGCGTGCACCCTTAGAGTTGAGTCCTACCATGGATTGTGAAGTTGTACATCAGATCAATGTTCTACTAAGTGTCTATGGTCAAGATTTATACGACCTATGGTTTGGGATTACTTTTAGGGTTTTAGTATAGGATTAGAATTTCATCATAGGATTTAGACCTAACTTAGATTCTAGGATTGATTATGGAATTTGGACTCTCATTGGTGTGACCGTTAGTGATATTGTTAAATTTGTCATAAATTTTGAGAATATTACAATGGTTAATGTTATCTAACAACCCATGAGCAATGATACCAGTAGTAGCCCATAATAGTAATAACAAAGTAAAGGAATCTGTAGTGACATCATAGAGGATAACTTATCAATTAGGACCATAATTTATGGTTTAGGTTACTTAGATTCAGGGTTTATCCATGTAACATCCTGAAATTTGGGGGTCGAGTATCACTCAGCTCCCAAGTTCCAAATCATCACTTATGCAATATATTTGATGCTGATTGTATGTTGTCTGTATTAATGCATAAAACATGATATAGATCAAGATAGATTAGCAGACATAATTTAGGGATATTAAGGTAAAGCAAGCGGAAGACTTAAATACATACATAATTCAAAATAAATCTCTAAATTATGCATGCTCTGCCGAGGGCAATATACATATGTTTGTGTCTCAAAATACATACATGAACTGTTCAAAAATAATACGATACATATCTCAAAATAATCCCCGCTGGTCAGGACAAGGCTCAGTCGAACCCGCCTGAGAACTGCATGTATGAGAACGTCTCCTCGTCCTCATCAAAGTCTGGCTCTACCTCACCAGCATCGCCATCACCTGCATCTAAAGCAGAGTCTGGTTGGTGTTTAAACACAGTCCCAGAACGTGGGAGTGAGTGATCAACTCAGTGGTACTATATGGCAAAAGTTAACATGTTATCAATCCAGTCAAGCAGTAATGATAAGGCAGTATAAACACACAAGTCCTAGATCTCTTGTTAATGCAAGGATGGTATGAAGTATGATGCATGCCCTCACCACAATCTCCCTCATGCGACATCATCTAACGATCGCGGCATGAATCACTACCACTGTGCTCTCACACCAACGCCAATGGCATATGCAGTGCAATGTTATGAACGTGATTATCCAGTTTTTATTAGTCCTTTTCATACAGCAGTATTGGGAAGCTAAGACACCTCCCTTGTATCATTTCCCAACATTGATCCATTCTAGGGTCGTCAGTCCTAGGATATCTCATACGATAGTATGGTTCTAGGTCGCTGCAAGGGCTGTCAGGGCTGTTGCGCCCAATCGTTACTCCACTCCCCCATCACCTTATCAATACAGGCCTATTTATATCCTTAAGACTGCATCAAGACTCGTCGCCCCCATGCGGTGTCAGGATAAACTCATGGTCACAACAGAGGGCTCATCACCAATCAGTGTAGGTCGACAGCAAAAATATAGTGTCCCATACCACCATAATCTACTCATAGTAGGGTGCTCACCGGTCACTACGGGGAGGTTTGTGGCCCCAGCGTAGGCCGACAGCACGACCACGATATCCCATACCACCATGCTCGGCTCATGAGTCTTAGGGGATCTTGGTACCATGGTTAACGGGAGTTACACTGGTAAGTTCAGTGTCTTAGATTCAAACGGTGGTGACCAAACATGGTGAACAAGTATCGGTCAATTAGGTTAGTTGGTAAGCTCAACTAGGCCAAGAGCACGTTGAGTTGAACGACATGCAATGCATAAGCACTCCGTGTGGCCTAACCACTGCCGAACTCTCCAAGCACGACTCAGATTTACTAATCTCATCTTGTGTGGCAAAAGCAACCTCAACCACTGCTTGCGAAACATTTTTGGATTACCTAGACTGTGGCACAGTCCCATTCACATACAAGGATAATAACTAGCATATGAGTCATATTCTGCATTCATATGAACAACAATTGAAGTATAACTTGAAGATAAACAATACGTGGAAGAATTAATGCACACATTTATCATGATTTAACTAAATACACAATCCATGGAAGAAATCATACACTCAATTAGCAATCACATGATTCATGAAGGAAATCGTTCACACAAGTATTGTGATGGGGATCCATATCCCAACCACTCTAGTAATCACACTCTACTAACTACTAACTCACTTAGACATTTAAACAAACACTTAGCTTACACTATTCAACATACATCACGTATGTCGACGCCGTTGCAAATTTGGACAAGACCTTTCGCCAAGGAGTTGCCATATACTTGTTAAGCATATAACAACGATCATTTATCATGACAAGCATATCAACAGATTCCATACGCATACGTGTATTCTAACATATACATGAAATACGGTATTTACAATATACAGTATACGTATAGGGAAGACAAAACAGACAACATGTTTGAAATGTGTAATTACATTCACGACATGAATAAATCATTAACTATCATTGAAAGGGTTGAAAACCATAACCTAAGCGCATATAGTCCGCACCTTATGCCGGTAAATGCGTAACGAACTCAGTTTATTCACTCACGCTTCGTCTACGGCCAGACGGCAACCTATTACATGAAATAGGTTAGCTACCACTCTACTACCGCTAGTCTAGGCTTCAAAACAGGTTAGGGTTAGCTTAACTTACCCAATAACGGAGTCAGAATCACCGGAAGAACGATTCAGATATGCCGGTTTAGAGTACAGATGCACGAAGAAGGATCCTACGGAGTTTCACCGGATTCTCCCACACTTTCTCTCTCTGTTCTTTCTTTGGAATCTCTAGGGTTTAGGAAATTCATATGGGTTAGAAAGCTTAGGGTTTAAGGCCCTTTTATAAGCCTAAACATGACGAAAACAGGCTTAAGGTCAAGGTATACTTAAATTATAATCAAATTGGGTACTTTCTGATCCAACGGAGCATTTCTGGAGGTCCTGTTATCAATTGCGGTCGGACTTAAGCTCACTAGCATCAGATCTTTAATCAGTTAAGTTTTCAGTCCGATCGAATTTTCAGATCGTCCATGGCGGACCAGTTTCAATTCAACGGTTACCGAACTTCAATCAGGGCCACGAGTACTTGCACATGTATGGGCAATTTTTCCTGATCCGAGGGTGAAATTTGGTTGAATTCTGACGGCCAGAACGCTTAAAAATAACGCGCAAGTGAACGTGCCAAATTTAGAATTTCTTTTCTAAATCTTTTCCTTTTCTCACTCTCTTCACTCTGAACTCAGTAAAATGGTGTCAGGACATCAGTTAGGCTTGATTTTCGAAACGATTGTCAAGTCCAACTAAGCGGTCATACCGGTCTGAGATTGTAGATATCGAACTTTCGACGCGCAGTATAGATCCAATACAAAGTTACCAAACATTTCCTAGAACAACCGGGTTTAGAGTTGGATCCTAGATTTCAGGGTATTATAACGTCATTTATTCTACAAGTTTTAAGTCTTGCAGAATGTATTTAAAGTGAATAGTGCAAATTTCATAGCCAGTCTAACTTAGCGCTAGGTAACTTAGGTTAAATTTCTAAAAGAATTAATCCTAAGTGATTTCTGATCGAGGTAGTACTTGGGTCTTGGTACGGAATTTTCTGGGTCGTTACAATCTACCCCCCTAAAAAAAATTCATCCTCGAAATTCGTACATACTCATACTTCTCGAGAAGCTGTGGGTAGTTCTTTTTTATCTCGGCTTCGGTCTCCCAGGTAGCTTCTTCTTCGATATGATGTGTCCACAATACTTTCACAAAGGGGATGACCTTTCTACGAAATACCTGCTCCTTCCTGTCTAATAAACGCGTCGAGCGTAGCTCAGAAGTGGCATCCTCGCTCAACTGTACCTGCACCCATCTGATGATATGGGAAGGATCAGGAACATACTTCTTCAGCATGGACACATGAAAAACATTATGCTCTCCTGCGAGTGGTGTGGCCAAAGCAAGACGATACGCAACCGCCCTCACTCGATCAAGTATCTGGAATGGGCCAATGAATCTCGGCGTGCGCTTCCCCTTCTTCCCGAACTGAAGGACTCCCTTCATAGGAGAAACTCTCAGGAATACGTGATCTCTAATTGCCAACTCTAGCAGTTTCGTCTCGTATCGGCATAACTCTTTTGCATGCTCTGCGCTGTGAGAAGTCGATGTCTAATGATGTCAATCTTCTCTAAGGTCACCTGTACTAGCTCAGGACCAATCAATTTTTGCTCGCCGACTTCAACCCAGCAATATGGTGCTCGACAAGGACGTCCATACAAGGCCTCATAAGGTGTCATACTGATACTTACCTGAAAACTGTTATTGTACGCAAACTCTGCATATGGAAGACAGTCATCCCAACTGTCCTTGAAATCCAACATGTAAGCCCGCAACATGTCTTCCAAAATCTGGTTCACCCGGTCTGTCTGTTCGTCGGTCTGTGGGTGGAATGCAGTACTAAACTTCAACTTCACACCCATCGCTTCCTGGATGTAAGTCCAGAAAATGGAAGTAAACCGCGTGTCCCTATTCGACATGATCTCCAAAGGAACTCCATGCAGACGAACAATCTCCCTGATGTACAATCTAGCCAACTCGTCTGCAGAGTTCGTAACTCTAATCGGAAGGAAGTGCGCCGACTTCGTCAAGCGGTCGACGATCACCCAGATGAAATCATGTCCCTTCCTCATCTTCGACAGTCCCGAGATAAAATCCATAGAGATATAGTCCCACTTCTACTCAGCTATAGGCATAGGCTGAAGGAGACCAAGAGGTCGACGATGCTCTGCCTTCACCTGCTGGCAAGTGAGACAACGGCACATAAAGTCTGCAGTGTGGGTCTTCATGCTATCCCACCAGTACGTCCTCTTCATGTCACGATACATCTTCGTACTACCCGAATGCATTGCAAGTCTAGTACTGTGCACAGCCTCGAGAATATCTCGTCTCAAGTCAGGGACATCTGGAACGCATAGGCGGCCACGATAACATAAGCCCCCATCCGTCCCAACTCGCCACTCGACATCTGCAGCATCACTGGCCTACTCTCGAAACTCAGTCAGACGCTCGTCATCCTCTGCGCCGCGATGACCTTGTAATCGATAAGAGGTCGCATCCGAACATGTGTGATAACCTCGAATGGCTCCACAGTGAGTTTCTGCTCAAAGTCTCGTAAAAACTCAACCATGTCCCACTCGACAACCATCAGTGGAGTCGTAAACTCTATCGCCTTCTTGTGGCTCAATGCGTCAACCACAAGGTTCGCCTTGCCCGGGTGGTAGGAAACCTCAAAATTAAAGTCCTTCAAGGTCTCCATCCATCGTCGCTGTCTCATATTCAAGTCTCGCTGCGTAAATATATACTTGAGGCTCTTGTGATCGCAAAAGAGCTCGAACAACTCTCCATAGAGGTAATGTCTCCAGATCTTCAATGCGAAGATAACAGCTACCAACTCTAGGTCGTGTGTAGGGTAATTCTCCTCGTGCTTCCTTAATTGTCTCAAGGCATATGCAATCACCCTGTCCTTCTACATAAGGATACAACTTAAGCCAACGTGAGATGTATCCGTATAAATCGTATATCTAACCCCCTCCTTTGGCAATACTAGCACAGGGGCAGACGTCAGACTATCTTTCAGCTCCTGAAAAGCTGATTTTGCCTTCTCATTTTAGGCGAACTTCAGATCCTTCAATGTCAACCGAGATAAGGGTCTGACTATCTTGGAGAAGTCCCGAATGAATCGTCGATAGTAGCTAGCAAGTCCCAAGAAGCTCCTCACCTCGGTAACCGAACCAGGCTGCTTCCAATCCTGCACCGCGGCTACCTTAGCAAGGTTCACTGCTATACCATCCTTGGACACGACATGTCCCAGGAACTTGACTTCCTCCTTCCAGAAGTCACACTTCTTGTACTGTGCGAACAACCGGTGCTGTCTCGAGTATTCAGGACCGATCACAAGTGCTCCTCATGCTCCTCTTGACTCCTGGAGTATATCAGAATGTCGTCTATAAAGACGATGATGAATTGATAGAAGAACGGCCGAAATACACGATTCATCAGTTCCATGAACACGGCCGGTGCATTCATAAGACCGAACGACATCACAAGGAACTCATAATGGCCAAAGCTAGTCCTGAAAGTTGTCTTCTGCAACTGGTGATACCCTGACTATAGATCAATCTTTGAGAAGTACTGCGCTCCTCTTAACTGATCAAACAGGTCATCTATCCTGGGCAATGGGTACTTGTTCTTCACCGTAATCTGATTCAGTCTGCGGTAATCAATACACAACCGCAAGGAGCCATCTTTCTTCATCATAAACAACACAGGTGCTCCCCAAGGAGACACACTCGGTCGTATAAAACCAGCCTCTAATAAATCATCGATTTGTTTCTGCAACTCCATTTCACAAGGGGCCATGCGATACGTCGACAATAAGATGGACGTCGAACCGGGTACCGAGTCAATAGTAAAATCGATCTCGCGCTTGGGTGGAAATCCAAGAATCTTTCTGAACACATCCTCATAATCACGGACTATTGGCGTGCTTTCAAGTGTCGGGACATCAACATCCCTCAATAAGGAAGCATAACAAATCACTCGAGAGGGGTGACTGACCTGCACCAGAAATGTAAAGGATGTGCCCTCCGGCTCGTAAACCGTCACTATACGGGACTCGTAGTCAATCTCGGTTCTCCCTGCAGTCAGCCAATCCATGCCAAGAATGATGTCGAAGTGATAGAGAGAGGGGTCGACAATAAAGTCAATGGTCATCGTCCTGCTCCCCAGATCTAGTAAACAGCCCTCACACATCATGGTGACATCAGAACAGGTTCCGTGTGCCGAAATAACTCGCACACCATCCATCTAAGTAGTTGGTAAACCAAGGCGCTTAACTATTGAATACGATATCAAGGAGACAGTGGATCCCGTATCCACCAATAAGAAGATAGGATTACCTCCAATATGAGCTGTGACCTCAAAGGCCAATAGTGGTGCGGTCTCTGTCCTAGATGGCTCAAAAGTCAATGCGTGTACCCGAGCCTGCTGAGGATGGTTTGGCTACGGTACCATAGGCAGATGCGGCGGCCTAGAATGAGGTGTTGGAGGTTTGAAAGATGGATGTGTAGGCGCTGTCCGTAGAGGTGGTGGTGAAATAGTCTGAGGCATCGGACGAACAATCAGCTGAGGCAGCGAGAACCCACTGTCTCGCATCCTAGAGAAACATGTAGTCTCTGTGTGGCCAGGCTTCTTGCAATAGCAGCACCACACATCAGGACGCCTCATATAGGCAGGAGATGTAGAAGACCCCTGCGGTGTCTCAAATCGAGGCCTCTTCGCGAGGAAAGGCCTACTCTCGAACTCATGCCGCGGCCTAGGAACCATAGGTGCTCGTGTGCGGACTGACCTGTCCCCATCCTGCTCTGCACGCAAGGACATACTCACCAGCTCTGCATACAAAAAAATGCTCGTATAACACATCTTCAATCTAATCTCGGGCTACAAGCCCTCAGAGAAACGTCGCATCCTCATCGGCTGGTCACTCAAAATCAAAGGAGCATACCTGCCTAGCTCCGTAAACTTATTCTCATACTCTGTCATCGTCATGCCTCCCTGGAGAAGGTGAAGAAACGCACTCTCCTTCTCGTGCTGGTACGTGATAGGGAAATACTTCTCGTGGAAGCACGCCTCAAATGCTGCCCACGTCCACTCATATCCCTCCGCAACTGTGCAGAGAATGCTGCCCCACCATAGGCTAGCCTCCTCAAACATGAAGGTGACCAGCTCAACCTATTCTGCCTCAGAACAGTGCAACGGTCTCAGCATCTTCGAGATGCCGTCTAACCAATACTCAACCTCCTTAGGTCTGTGAGTACCTAAAAATGTGGGAGGCCTCAAGCGCTGAAATCGCTTGAAAGAACTGCTCACACTAGCCTGCCCAACAGGGTGTAGAGGCGAGGCAGGTGGAGTCACCACCATCGACTGAGTAAAAATGCCAGCCATGGAGGACAGGAACTGCTGCTGCTGCTGTATCTGCTGCTGCTGCATCAATAACATCATCTGCTTAAGTTTATCAAAAGACGGAGCAGACTGTGAAGTAGAGGGCATCGACGCAGATGCACGATGCTCCTCAGGAGGCACGGGCGTAACCAGAGGCACCACAGAAGGTGTCACAGGAGGTGGCCCAGCAGCAGGGCCAGAAGCAGGCTGAGAACTCGGCCTAGGATCTGAACTAGATGGGCCTGTAGGAGGGTCCATAGGAGTATCTCTCAGGACGAGAGCCGCTTCAAGTGAGTCACCCAGAGAGAGACAGGCCGACGATCTTGAACCCTTAGGTGGCATACCCTACACACAATAGAGGGTAGCAACCGAAGAAATTAGGCATTCATACAATCCATTCATAGTTTGTACTTCACAAACCAAGGGAAAACACATGCATTTCATTAACAAAATTGTCACAATACATGATTTGCAGCATTACATGAATCGCGATAGAGAAAGCATGTGAACAAAACACTTAAGCTTCACACACGAAGCTTCTACACTAACTACAAACACCAAACAACTATCAAACAAATACCAAGCAAACACTAAAACAAGCAATAAATTAACAAACAACGGCTACAGAAAGCCTATGCATCGAAATGTGACGACGGAGAAGGAGCACCCTTATCCTTCAAACAACACAGGATGGCCTTTAAGGTGTGAGTCACCTTGCCAAATTTTCGCTTCATGATGGCCTTGGTATCTTCAAGCTCTTGTTTTACCTCGGCCCAGAGTTCTTGGACTTCTCGTCGCAAAGCAACTTGACTCTCCTCAAGTTGGGCTATATGAGCATCCCTAGCCGCCCGAGTCATAGGAGGAGGACTCTCATCAGTATCCTGAGCCTCCTCTTCTTCTTCTTCTTGGCCTTCTTTCTCTATTTCTACCCCACCTTCTTCTTCACTTTCATCCTCTTCCCTATCATATTCACCCTCGCTATCATCATCAAGTTGAGCCTCACGCTGCCGAGGCCCTATCTTCATTTGGTTCCTAGTAGCCTCGTTGATGTCATGAACCGGCCCAGGCAACTCCGGCCCAAGTCTATAGCCAAACTCGAGCGCAATCTTGCATATGAGCCAGCCAAAGGGAAGTGACTCAGACGTTCTTCTCGATAGCGCTACGAGGATGATCTGTCACAGCACAAACGTGGGCATGCATGAGCATAAAAGGCATAAATAGTGCTCACATTAGCACGAGACTCGCCCTCAAAGAGCGGACCCCATCGGCAGCTTCGATACGCTCGAACAACAGAAATTTCTAAAATGTGGACTATACCCGTCACTGGATGGTCTAGAAGCGATTTGGAGTCACTGTGTGTGATCAGGAGTGTGCACGGACTCGATCTCAGCGATCATTTTCAGTAAAATTTCTTCGAACGATAAACCGAGAGTCCTAGTGCTGTTTCTAACTTGTTCTCGCACCCTCTTACATCATAGTGGCATCAATGTGCGGTGCGTGACCCTAACCCAGGTCCAGATTAATCAAAATCATGCTATGATACCAACTTGTAACGTCCTGAAATTCGGGGGTCGAGTATAACTCAGCTCCCAAGTTTCAAATCATCACTTATGTAACATATTTGATGTTGTATGTTGTCTGTATTAATGCATAAAACATGATATAGATCAAGCTAGATTAGCAGACATAATTCAAGGATATTAAGGTAAAGCAAGTGAAAGACTTAAATACATACATAATTCAAAATAAATCCTCAAATGATGCATGCTCTGCCCAGGGAAATATACATATGTCTGTGTCTCAAAATACATACATGAACTGTTCAAAAATAATACGATACATATCTCAAAATAATCCCCGCTAGTCAGGACAAGGCTCAGTCGAACCCGCCTGAGAACTACATGTATGAGAATGCCTCCTCGTCCTCATCAAAGTCTGGCTCTGCCTCACCAGCATCGCCATCACCTGCATCTAAAGTAGAGTCTGGTTGGTGTTTAAACACCATCCTAGAATGTGGGAGTGAGTGATCAACTCAGTGGTACTATATGGCAAAAGTTAACATGTTATCAATCTAGTTAAGTAGTAATGATAAGAAAGTACAAACACACAAGTCCTAGATCTCTTGTTAATGCAAGGATGGTATGAAGTATGATGCATGCCCTCACCACAATCTCCCTCATGTGACATCATCTAACGATCGTGGCATGAATCACTACCATTGTGCTCTCACACCAACGCCAATGGCACATGCAGTGCGATGTTATGAACGTGATTATCCAGTTCTTATTAGTCCTTTTCATACAGCAGTATTGGAAAGCTAAGACACCTCCCTTGTATCATTTCCCAACATTGATCCATTCTAGGGTCGTCAGTCCTAGGATATCTCATACGATAGTATGGTTCTAGGTCGCTGCAAGGGCTGTCAGGGCTGTTACGCCCAATCGTTGCTCCACTCCCCCATCACCTTATCAATACAGGCCTATTTATATCCTTAAGACTGCATCAGGACTCGTTGCCCCCATGCGGTGTCAGGATAAACTCATGGTGTAACACCCCAGATTTTGGCCAACCTGGGATTAGACGTCCTTAGGCAATGGGTTAATTAAAACACCTGAAAAATCGCTTAGAACCCAATTCCATAGCCAAAGAAACCACTTAGGATTAATTCCTTTAGAAACTAAGCATAAGTTAGCTAGCGCGACGTTGGAGTAGCTGGGAAACAGTCCCTGATCACTTTAAATACGTTCTACAAGACCCAAATCGAGTAGAACGTATGACTCTATAATACTCTATAACCTTGGATCAAACTCTAAGCCGGTTCGTTCTCTGGACCACTTTGAAATTTTATATTGGATCTAGACCGCGCGTCGAAAGTTCGATATCTACTATCTTAGACCGTTAGGACCGCCTAGCTGGACTTGATAATCATTTCGAAAATCAAGTCCAACCGATAATCACAGGCTATTTCATTGAGCCCGGACTGAAGAGAGTGCGAATAGGGACAGAATTAGAATTTCAAATTTAAATCTGGCACATGACTTGACGTGTCAGTATTAAGCATTCTGACCGTCAGAATTTAGCCAAATTACACCATCGGATCAGGAAAAATTTCTATTTCATATCATGAGATTTGCAGGCCTGATCTACCTTCGGTGACCGCTGAACTGAAACTGGACCGCCACGTGCGATCTGCGAACCCTGCCGGACTGAAAACTTGATGTGTACTAGATCCAGTGTGCATGAGCTTAAGTCCGACCGCATTCAGCCAGGGGACCACCAGAAATATCCTTTTGGACTGAAACAGCCCCGATTTGGTTACTCCTCAAGTGAAACTTGTTCCCGAGCCTATTTCGGGCAAGTTTGGGCTTATAACACTCCTCTCTCCCATCCGAATTTGTAAAAATCCCTAGATTGGGAGAGAGAAAAGGTGAGAGTTTATGAGAGAAGGTGGGAGAGAATTCCCTGCTGCTTATGCCACGTGCTGCAAGTGGTTAAGCCACGCGCTCTAATCACTTTGCCGGTGATTTCTCTGCATTTTCAGGTAAGAAAATACCCTAAAAGTTGCTAATTTAGTGTTCCCTTGGTTTAATAGCAAAGTAGCTGCTGGATCTCGTAAATTAGGTTCTCTATTCGCCGTAGACGAAGCGTATACGCTCCGTTCGAACTCACACCCCAAAAAGGGAAAAGGTGCGGATTTTAGACGCTTTGATTGACTGTTTCCAAAGCTTTTAATGTCGTTTAATAGTAGATTATCGACAGCAATGTCGTTTGATATGTACAACATGCTGTCCGTTTCCTGTTTCGTAAACCGGCGAAGAATATGAGATTTAGGGCATTTTAGTCATTTGTAGGAAGTACTGATTTCATTCATATTTTGCTGATGTGATTGACATGATTTGTTGTCGCATTAGAATGTAAGGAATACGTGCATAATTAGTTTGGCTAAGAGATTTGCCTAAATGCGCACTTCGGGTCGACATACTATATGTAGACTTAAGTGTGTAGTGTAAGTGTTTGTCTAAATTCTTGTATTAGTATGTATTAAATTAAATGGTGTTATGAATTAGTTTGAGATTGATTTCTCAATTAATATGTTGGTGTAAATGGTTTCCTACATGGTAGCCGTATGCATGATTTCATAATATGAATGAAATGCTTGTGCTTGACGATTCGCTTAAGCTATATGTTATAACATGTGCTTAATGATTTTATTATGATTTAGTTCGAGATTGAATTCTCAATTAATATGCTGATGGAAATGATTTCCTATATGTTGGCGATATGCATAATTTCATTATATGTATGAAAGGCATGTGTCAGATGATTTATTTAAGTTGTACGATATAACATGTGTTCACATGCTCACATGGTTGTGTTTCATTTTCAATACTCTCACATGATTGTTGATGTGGATTCATATGTGTTTGGGACTATACTTAGTCCAGGCAGTCGGTAACTGAGCGAATTCGTAGTTGGCTTATCTTTGCCACGAACGACGCGTCGATGAACGCGAGCCATGTTTTGGAGTTGGCAGCAGTGGTTAGGCCACACGAAGTGTTTTACGCACTTCATGTCGTTCAACTTGAGATGCGATCGTGCTAGTCGAGCCCGTCAAGTAACCCGACTGGCCGTTGTATGTTCACCCTGCATGAGTCATAACTGGTTGAACCTAGGGTACTGAACTTACCATTGTAAACCCTGTTAACCATGGTACCTTGATCCACGAAGACTCATGAGCCGGGCATGGTGGTATGGGACACCGTGGTCGAGCTGTCAGCATACGCTGGGGCCACAAACCTCTCCATAGTGACCAGTGAGCACTTAGTCTTGTGAGCAGATTATGGTGGTATGGGACACTATATTCTTGCTGTCGGCCTACACTGATCAGGCGACGAGTCCTTTGTAGTGACCGCGAGCGTATTCTGAGTCTACAGGAGGCGACGACCCTTCAGTAGCAGTAGAGTACTGTAACACCCCGGATTTTGGCCAATCTGGGATTTGACGTCCTTAGACAGTGGGTCAATTAAAACACCTGAAAAATCGTTCAGAACCCAATTCCATAGCCAAAGAAACCACTTAGGATAAATTTCTTTAGAAACTAAGCATAAGTTAGCTAGCGCAACGTTGGAGTGGCTGGGAAACAGTCCCTGATTACTTTAAATACGTTCTACAAGGCCCAAAGCGAGTGGAACCAATGGTGCTATAATGCTCTAAAACCTCGGACCAAACTCTAAGCAGGTTTGTTCTCTGGACCACTTTGAATCTTTGTATTGGATCTAGACCGCACGTCGAAAGTCCGATACCTCCTATCTTAGACCGTTAGAACCGTCTAGCTGGACTTGACACTCATTCCAAAAATCAAGTCAAACCGATAATCACAGGCTATTTCATTGAGCCCGGACCGAAGAGAGTGAGAATAGGGTTAGAATTGGAATTTGAAATTCAAATCTGGCACACAATTTGACGCATCAGTATTAAGCGTTCTGACCGTCAAAATACAGCCAAATTACACCCTTGGATCAGGAAAAATATCTATTATATATCACGAGACTTATAGGCCTGATCTTGGTGCGATGACCGTTAAACTGAAACTGGACCGCCACGTGCGATCTGGGAACCCAACCGGTCTGAAAACTGGATGTGTGCTAGATCCAGTATGCACGAGCTTAAGTCCGACCGCATTTGGCCAGGGGACCTCCAGAAATGCTCTTTTGGACCGAAACAGCCCCGATTTGGATATACTTTAAGTATACCTTGACTTGGAGCCTATTTTGGGCATGTTTAGGCTTATAAAAGGGGTTGAAACCCTCACTCCTCTCTCCCATCCGAATTTGCAAAAATCCCTAGATTGGGAGAGAGAAAAGGTGAGAGTTTGTGAGAGAGATTGGAGGAGAATTCCTTGCCGCTTGTGCTACCTGTTGCAAGTGCCTAAGCAACGCAACTCAATCACGTTGCCGGTGATTTCTCCGCTTTTCTAGGTAAGAAAGAACCCTAGAAAGTTGCTGATTTGATGCTTCTTTAGTTCCATAGCTTGTTAGTTGATAAATCTCGTAAATCAGGTTCTCTATTCGCCGTAGACGAAGCGTATACGCTCCGTTCGAATTCTCATCCCTAAAAGGGAAAAGGTGAGGATTTTAGACGCTTTGATTGACGGTTCCCAACGCTTTCAATGTCGTTTAATAGTAGATTCTTGACGGCATCGCCGTTTGACATGTACAAAATGCTCTCCGTTTCCCGTTTCGTAAGCTAACGAAGAATATGAGATTTAGGGCATTTTAGTCATTTGTAGGAAGTACTGTTTACATTCATATTTTTCTGATGTGATTGACATGGTTTGTTGTCGCATTAGGAAGTTAGGAATGCGTGCATAATTAGTTTGGCGAAGAGATTCGCCTAGTTGCGCACTTTGGGTCGACATACTATTTGTAGACTTAAGTGTGTAGTGTATGTGTTTGTATAAATGCTTGTATTAGTATGTATTGAATTAAATGATGTTATTTGATAGTTTGTGATTGATTTTTCAATTATTATGCTGACCTAAATGATTTTCTACATGTTGACAAAAGGCATGATTTCATTACATGCATGGAATGTATGTGCTTGAGGATTTGCTTAAGTTGAATATGCATGGGAAGTATGCCTTGAAGATTTGCTTAAGTTGAATGTTATAACATGTGCTAACATGCTCACATGATTTATTTCAATTCCAATACCTTTTTATAGTGTTAATGTAATTCCATAGATGTGTGGGACTTGACTTAGTCCAGGCAGTCGGTAACCGAGCGAATTCGTGGCTGACTGGTCATAGCCACGAACGACGCATCGATGAATGTGATTCGTGTTGAGAGTTGGCGGCAGTGGTTAGGCCACGCGAAGTGTTTTACGCACTTCATGTCGTTCAATTCGAGATGCGATCGCGCTAGTCGAGCCCGTCAAGTAACCCGACTGGCCGATGTTTGTTCACCTTGTATGTATCATAACTGCTTGAACCTAGGGTACTGAACTTACCATTGTAAACCCTATTAACCGTGGTACCTTGATCCACGAAGACTCATGAGCCGGGCATGGTGGTATGGGACACCGTGGTCGAGCTGTCGGCCTACGCTGGGGCCACAAACCTCCCCGTAGTGACCAATGAGCACCTTGACTCGTGAGCAGATTATGGTGGTATGGGACACTATATTCTAGCTGTCGGCCTACACTGATCAGGCGACGAGCCCTTTGTAGTGACCGCGAGCGTATTCTGAGTTTACGGGAGGCGACGACCCTTCCGTGCAGTAGAGTACAGTAGGCCTGTATTGATAAGGTGATGGGGGAGCGGTGCAACGAGTGCGAGCAACAGCCCTGGCAGCCCTTGCAGTGACCTACGAAATGTACATCGTATGAGATTACTAGGAGTGACGACCCTAGACAGGATCCGTGTTGGGATTGATACAAGGGAAGTACCTTAGTTTCCCAATCCTGCTGTTTGAATGGATTAATAACAACTTGGTAATCATATCACCATAGCATTGCATGTGCCTGGAAGATGTGGAGCACTCTAGGGAGTGTGGCATGCCGCGGTCGTAAGATGTTGCCGTATGAGGGTGATCGTCGGTGAGGGCATACATCACGTCATGTCATAATTGCATTCACAACAGTATTAGGATGGTTTGATTTATTGCTTTACTATTATCGCGTGATTGATTTGAGAACATGTTAATCTTTGCTCTATTATTCCACTGAGTTAGCTACTCACTCCCACGTTACGGGACGGTGTTCCTGGACACCCACCAGACCTTTTTGTGATTGCAGATGATGGCGCGGCCTGTGAGGCAGAGCTGGATTTGATGATGATGAGGAGGATCCCTCCTTTATGCGTGTTCTGATTGACGGGATTACAGGGAGGTTGATTAGATACTTTGACACTTGTCATTTTATATTTTTAGCGCACTCATGTGTATTCGTTTTGTCTACTTTTGGAGTATACATGTATGTACATAACCTGGTAACATATCCACACTCTGGAGGCATACAACAGTTTATATATGTTATACATACTATCACAGTCTTCCGCTTGTTAATTTAACTGTCTCTGGAGTATGATATGCTGTTCTAGCTTAATCTCACTCATGTTTAATGCGTTATCACAGACAACATTCAATCATACATATCTATGTTGCATAAATAAAATTTTGGAACTCGGGAGTTGGGTTTTTGCTCGACCCCCCGATTTTTGGGATGTTACAAGTACAGTAGGCCTGTATTGATAAGGTGATGGGGGAGCGGAGCAACGAGTGCGTGCAACAGCCCTGGCAGTCCTCGCAGCGACCTACAAAATATACATCGTATGAGATTACTAGGAGTGACGACCCTAGACAGGATCTGTGTTGGGATTGATATAAGGGAGGTATCTTAGTTTCCCAATCTTGCTGTTTGAATGGACTAATAATAACTCAAAAATCATATCACCATACCATTGCATGTGCCTGGAAGATGTGGAGCACTTGAGGGTCGATTGCATGCCGCGGTCGTAAGATGGTGCCGTATGAGGGAGATCGTTGGTGAGGGCATACATCACGTCATGTCATATTGCATTAACAACAGTTTTAGGATTATTTGATTTACTGCTTTACTATTATCGCATGATTGATTTGAGAACATGCTAATCCTTGCTCTATTATTCCACTGAGTTATCTACTCACTCCCACGTTACGGGATGGTGTTTTCGGACACCCACTAGTCCCTATTGTGATTGCAGATGATGGCACGGCCTGCGAGGCGAAGCTGGACTTGATGATGATGAGGAGGATTCCTCCTTTATGCGTGTTCTGATTGACGGGATTACGGAGGTTGATTAGATGCCTTGACACTTGGCATTTTATATTTTCAGAGCACTCATGTATATACTTTCTTTCTATTTTGAGGTACACATGTATATGTTTAACCTGGTAACATGTTCATAATCAAGAGACACACAACAGTTTATATATGTTATACATACTATCACAGTCTTCCGCTGGTTAATTTAACTGTCTCTGGAGTATGATATGCTGTTCTGGCGTAATCCCACTCATGTTTTATACATTAACACAGACAACATTCAATCATACATATCTATGTTGCATAAATAATATTTTGGAACTCAGGAGTTGGGTTTTTACTCGACCCCCTGATTTTCGGGATGTTACACATGGTCACTACAGAGGGCTCATCACCAATTAATGTAGGCCGACAGCAAGAATATAGTGTCCCATACCACCATAATTTGCTTAGAGTAGGGTGCTCACAGGTCACTACGGGGAGGTTTGTGGCCCCACGTAGGCCGACAGCACGACCACGATGTCCCATACCACCATGCCTGGCTCATGAGTCTTAGGGGATCTTGGTACCATGGTTAACGGGAGTTACACTGGTAAGCTCAGTGTCTTAGATTAAAATAGTGGCGACCAAACATGATGAACAAGTATCGCTCAATCGGGTTAGTTGGTAAGCTCAACTAGGCCAAGCGCACGTTGAGTTGAACGACATGGAATGCGTAAGCATTCCATGTAGTCTAACGACTGCCGAACTCCCCAAGCACGACTCAGATTCACTAAACTCATCTTGTGTGGCGAAAGCAACCTCAACCACTACTTGCGAAACGTTTTCTGATTACCTGGACTGTGGCATAACCCCATTTACATACAAGGATAATAACTAGCATATGAGTCATATTCTGCATTCATATGAACAACAATTGAAGTATAACTTGAAGATAAATAATACATGGAGGAATTAATGCACACTTTTATCATGATTTAACTAAATACACAATCCATGGAAGAAATCATACACTCAATTAGCAATCACATGATTCATGACGAAAATCATTCACACAAGTATTATGATGGAGATCCATATCCTAACCACTCTAGCAATCACACTCTACTAACTACTAACTCACTTAGACATTTAAACAAACACTTAGCTTACACTATTCAACATACATCACGTATGTCGACGCCGTTGCAAATTTGGACAAGACCTTTCGCCAAGGAGTTGTCGTATACATGTTAAGCATATAACAACGATCATTTATCATGACAAGCATATCAACAGATTTCGTACGCATACGTGTATTCTAACATATACATGAAATACGGTATTTACAATATACAGTATACGTATACGGAAGACAAAACAGAAAGCATGTTTGGCATGTGTAATTGCATTCACGACATGAATAAATCATTAACTATCGTTGAAAGGGTTGAAAACCATAACCTAAGCGCATATAGTCCGCACCTTACGCGAGTAAAACAGGTTAGGGTTAGCTTAACTTACCTAATAACGGAGTCAGAATCACCGGAAGAACGATTCAGATATGCCGGTTTAGAGTACAGATACACGAAGAAAGATCCTACGGAGTTTCACCAGATTCTCCCACACTTTCTCTCGTTTCTTTCTTTAGAATCTCTAGGGTTTAGGAAATTCGTATGGGTTAGAAAGCTTAGGGTTTAAGGCCCTTTTATAAGCCTAAACATGACAAAAACAGGCTTAAGGTCAAGGTATACTTAAATTATAACCAAATCGGGTACTTTCTGATCCAACAGAGCATTTCTGGAGGTCCTGTTATCAATTACGATCGGACTTAAGCTCACTAGCATCGGATCTTTAATCAATTAAGTTTTCAGTCCGATCGGTTTTTCAGATCGTCCGTGGCGGACCAGTTTCAATTCAACGGTCACCGAACTTCGATCAGGGCCACGAGTACTTGCACATGTATGGGCAATTTTTCCTGATCCGAGGGTGAAATTTGGTTGAATTCTGATGGCCAGAACGCTTAAAAATAACGTGCAAGTGAACGTGCCAAATTTAGAATTTCTTTTCTAAATATTTTTCTTTTCTCACTCTCTTCACTCCGAACTCAGTAAAATGGTGTCAGGACATCAGTTGGGCTTGATTTTCGAAACAATTGTCAAGTCCAACTAAGCGGTCATACCGGTCTGAGATTGTAGATATCGGACTTTCGACGCGCGGTCTAGATCCAATACAAAGTTACCAAACATTTCCTAGAACAACTGGGTTTAGAGTTGGATCCTAGATTTCAGGGTATTATAGCGTCATTGACTCTACAAGTTTTAAGTCTTACAGAACGTATTTAAAGCGAACAGTGAAAATTTCACAGCCAATCTAACTTAGCGCTAGGTAACTTAACTTTAGGCTTTGGCTTAGAGTTTTGAAATCAAATCCTTGTAATTAATTTAAAATGATACTAGCAGTGGAGTAACGATAAGTGAAAATTTTTGATTAATACTATCAACACCAATTTAGGATGAATAATTTTCTAATCATAATGCTAACTGTTAGTATCAAATACCCATAATTGCTAATTCATGCAAATTAACTTACTAATGGATTACCACACTAGGTGGCTTACAGGGATTTACCCAACCTTTGAACTTGGGCTCGGGCTTATGCAACTGGGCCCAGACCGAGGCTTAAACTGGACCTGGTTTGGCCCATCTCATATTATACAATCAAGGCCCAAAAATAGGGCTGGATTGGCCCCTACTCGGTCCAGCCCACCGTTGTTTGAGTGCGTCCCACATTGCATGGTTGAGTGCGGCCCACCTAGTGGCCTACTGAAATTTATGGTGAGGCCCACTGTGTGGCCCACTGAATTTAGGCCTAGATTACGGCCCGAGCAAGCTGACCCCGGCCCAACGCCTTTGGGATGGAACTGGGTCACACTCAGCCCGATTTTAAGGCTGTTTTTGGCTCAAATCACACAACAGATGAGGGCTAGTTTTTACGGCCAGTTGAAGGCTGTTTTTAATGAAGTTTACTGCCCAAGTCATGGCTCAGCTCAAGGGCTGCGTCAACCTACATATTAGCCCATTGCACATCCTGGTGAAGGCCCATTTTCAGCTCAAATCAAGACCCTGTTAACCATGGCGCGGCCCACTATGAGATGGTTACCTGACTGGTACTAAGCCTGGATGAATGGACAGCTGCCAGGAGGCCCACGTGGTGTGTGTGGTGCGGCCCATCATGTACGTGGTGTGGCCCCACTGACGGCAGCAACAACGGCAGCACCATCCCTCCACCGCTCTCTCTCTCGTTCTTTCTTTCCCTCTTCTTCTCTTCTCTCTCTCTCTCTCTCTCTCTCTCTCTCTCTCTCTCTCTCTTCAAATGCTGGAATATCTAGCAACGCCTGGACCAGACTCGAGACTGAGTTGAGCTCGAGTCGGCTAGGACGGGCTGGTGCAGCAGCACCACATGAATCATCTCACTTTCTCCTTCCTTTTCCTTCTGCCTTCTTTTCCTTTCTTCTTCTTCTCAGATGGTGTAGCTGGACCCATCACAGAGGCGGCCCAACATGGCAGAATCGGCCCATCTCGGCCTGACTCAAACTCGGTTGGGTTGGGTCGAGGTGGTGCGGTGCAACAATGCACATCCCATCTTCTTCTTTCTCCATTCTTTCTTTCCTTCTTATATTTCTTCTCTTTCTATCCCAACACCATCACCAGGTGGTGGGAGCCCAAAAATAGCATCCCAAACTGATTTTGACCAGGTTCGAGCGGTGGAGAAGATGAATGCCATTAATGGCAGATCTCAAGCGACGGCGTTTTCCTTTGATCCATCTCCTGTGCATGGTTCGGTTCAGCTCCAGAGAGCATACAAATGCAAGTTTTCAGAGGTTGGGTGAAAGAAGCTTGGTGGGTTAGCTAGAGAAAGAAAATGGCGGTTTTGGGTCTCTTCCTTTGCAAAGCCCTAATAACACGATATAGACGGATGGGATTGCTTGGGATTTAATATTTTCCACTATTATTATTATTATCATTTTTATTTTTATTATTAATTTCATATGTGTGTACCTCCATAGGTTATTTGGACTACATATCTCATGATTTTACATTATTAATAACATTATTATTATAGTACTTATTGTATGCATCACTATTATATGTGTTTTCCTAAATACTTAATTTGTTTATTTATCTATTTAATTTTTCTTGTAGGATCTGCCTTTAATCGAAGTCATAAATGATTTGAATAGTTTCATATCAAGCCATGTGCACACGCTACTCTAAAGGTTTATGGTTAATTTTATAATCCGATGGTTGATTTTAGGAAAGTCGATCGTTAGATCGATCATTGAAACGTTGTGGACCTAATGACGGTGAAAGATCTCTAGGGAGCCCTATTAGTGTGACCAAGCCATGTGTCAAGGGACAAGACACCGTGACCCCATTGATTCATGCTTTACAGCCTAAGATGCATGCTTAGGTTTAGCCTAATGAGGGTGAATGTTCAATAAACTAGGTTTACGTTACTAAATTAGATCTCCACGATAACACTTGAGTACTGAAAAGTACGGGGTGTTACAATCTACCCCCCTTAATAAAAATCTTGTCCCGAGATTTGTTAGGTGTACCCCCAATGTTAACATGACAAGTAGTCATTTCATTTCAATAGTGGACTCTATTTCTCATTTGTGCAATCACGTCCTGTACTGTTAACGAGCTATATTTAAACGTACCACATCCCTTAAGAATCTAGTCTAGTGTATCAATTTTTGCTAATCGTTTGAAAATGTTCTAACATTAACCAATACTAAGGATTTAATTAAAGGTTTATCTTCATCCATTGTCCTATCACCTTACTAAGGTTATCGGTTCATTTATGCGACCGTTATTAATATTATCTTGTCTTTTCCTTCATTCTCTTCTACCCTTAATGATAATTTCCAATACCTAGAGTACAGTATGATTTTTTTGGTTCCTCGTGTTCGAGTTGTCACGGACGAATGGTTGTAGTGGGTTTGAGCCAGATACGTCGATTACCTGCCTGCAGGACAGAGGATTTTGGTATCAATTCACAATCCTATTAAATCTCAATCTTTTGCTTGATCAGGGCATTTAGATCGTTGAGATTTGCTAGGACTTAGAATTTTGAATTAAACCATAAAAACTCCGCTTAAATATGGTTTCATCAGTCTGTGATCCCGATTGGTCTAGATTCCTAGAAATGCCATGAAACCTTATATTTCCACTATGATAAGCCTATGCGACCCATTATGCTTCCGTTGCGCACTCTGATTATCTAAGCACAAAATCTTAGGACCCAGGTCTCTACATGAAATCTGAGTTGAAAATTTCTAAACCCCCTTAGGATTTCAAATCTAATCCTAATATGCACAGCCTAAGGTTGAAAACTTACCCACAATCCCATACTTTAACGTCTAATTAATTTCATGTACTAGAATTGCAAGGAATTATTAATTCTAAGTAAAGAGATGTGTTAAGGAATTCAAATTACATTTCCCATTGCGATTTCTTAAGTTTAGGGAGTGCTTATGTCCAACCTAATGTACAATGCGGTGGGTAAGGAATTGTTTATGAAGTCTAAGTTGCTTCATATGCTAAATATTGTGACGCCACAATTTCTAACTAATGAAATTTCTAAAAGAGTTCAACATCTAGGTCTCTAAGAATTGTATTTTGGGAGTTAAGTTTAGGAAATATTTTCACTTGGTCTTATGTATATTGCAATGGTATTTGTCCACCCACAAAATTTAGGTTTATTTTCCAAGTTTAAGCAGCTATCCTGATATTCTACAATGGGAAACTAAGTTTTGTTTCCAAGTTTCAAACAAATGTTCTATTAATTTACAGGGGAACTGTGAGACCCGACCGGAGTTTGCATGTGTGCATGTGTGTGTAAGTATGCATTCCGTCCATCTTGGTTCCGCGGTCCTACCGGTCGAATCCCGCCGACCTGTGACCTTGGATAGTGTTTGCAGTCATCTATAAGTCCAGTCATGAAGACCCGACTCAGATTGAGTTGAAACATATGTCATTGCGACCGCATCGTCGTCGCGGTTCCAACGCCGCATCTTGTGGTCCATCCGATATGTAGATCAAAAATTATGTACATTTCATTATATGACCATTGATCATGTGGCCCACTTAGGTGGAGTGCATGTGTGGACCACCACCTCCCTTGGCACAAGTTCCAAGGTACACTACCCACACACTATACAAACATCCATAACTTACACCACTAACCAAAATACCACCAAGAGACCTACTAAGCATAGCACTTTGTTATTGTCACCATAGGCCATTATGGTTTCTCTAACCAAGGAGAGAGAGGCCATGATTGCCTCCCTACAAGTCTCTCTCTCTGTCTCTTTCCCTCTCATTTCTCTCTCTCTTCTCTTCTTCCTTAGCAACTCCCCTCCAAAAAAAACCAGCATCTCTTCCCTCCATTCGAGCCCCTTCTCATCCATTTTCTTCTCAATCCCTCCATTGAAAACTCATCCCAACCATTGATCCATGTTTCTTGGAGCCTCTATATGATGGTGATGTAAATTTTAAGATTTATCTAGGTGGGTGCTTTCTTTATCAAGTAAATCTTTTCTCTCCTCATGTAATCTCTTTCCTCTCTCTCATTTGGATGTGTAGGACCCACCAATTAATGGTGGAGATCTTACACAACCATCTAGATGTGGCCATGAGGCCCACATTGTACATGCATGTCCATGCATGAGATTCTTCCCTTGATGGACCCCTTGCATGTGAATTTCTATTATTTTTCTAAGTATGATGGGTCATCTAGGCCCTTGCATGTGGCTGGGATGGCATCCCAACCACTCATTTCAAAGATCTAAGCCATGCATCATAAGATCTAGTTGCACAATGTGTTTATATTATTGTTTGTGGTTGTGATTGTGTGGGGACGGCTTAATAGTGGCGGAGCCCTCCCCTGATGGTCGGATGCTCTTCCTTCTCTTTCCTTAGTTAGAAATCTGATGATATTATGTGTGGTCCACTTAGTGGGCCTAGATTGCCTAAAAGAAAAAGTTTAGGAAGAAAGAGACATCTATATTCAACCTACACCATAGTTTAGATGCCTCTTTTTGCCACCTTAAATGTTCTTGTAAGGGTGAAAATTTGAGGGTTTGTTCTGAAAAATTATGGGGCCCACTAGGGTGGGCCATGACACCCAATTTATGGGCGAATCCCTTCCTTAATAGGCCCATAAATTTATTTTATTCCATGCATGCATTGCTGTCCAGAAATTTCTGGACAGATTTTTTTTGTTGGACTTGAGCTTGAAATTGGGACTGATTAGGAAACCTTTTGTACCCATCAAATATATTTTTCTGAAATTTTAGGATCTCATCTTCATGTGCTCCAAATTTCAACCCCATCCAATCTTGATAGAGGTCCCAAAAGTGTGGTCCAAGTGGGGTGGACAGTCTGGATTTTCTGCACTGTTCCAACAACATTACACCCTAGACAGGTTGGCAATTCAAAATTTATTAAAATATTTTTAGGTGTCTAAAAATTATGAAAATTTACAAGGATGTGATCCACCCTTGGTAAGAAATACCTAAAAAATTTTAGGGCCAATGGACCCCAATTGGGCATCTAAACGGGTGGTCCAACATAGTGGACTGCCAGAAATATTCTGCTGTGCAATCCAGCAGTATAGTTTCATAAAAATAAAATTTTAAAAATATTTTCTTAGAAGGTGGGCCATATTTCTGAGCTCCATGTTAATTTAGGTTTAATGAGGGACCTTGGGTCTAAATTTTAAGAATTTTGGAGGCCCAGAATCTACCCATTTGGGTGGCCCAAATTTAGAACAGTTACATTCCAGCAATAGTTTATCCTGGACAGATTACATTCTTAAAATTTATTAAAATACTTTTGAGTATCCAAAAATTATAAAAATTTATAAGGATGTTTTAAACTCAATTTAAGACCTACCTAAAAAATTTTAGAGCCATTGGACACCTGTACACACTATGGTGGTGGCTGGACCGGCCCACTATTATATGGTGTCCAGATCAGTCCGAGATTTAGGACAGATTGTTTTATTTGAATTAATTAAAATATTTTTAGATGTTCAAAAATTATAAAATTTTATGAGAGTGTGACCCACACATGTAAGGACTATCCTATAAATTTTCAGGGCCATCAGACTTATGTACCGACCGTGGTGTGGCCTGCAATTTGGACCAGTTTTGGGTCAAATACCCAGGCACACCCTTACATTGGGTTGTTGGGCCTGCATTCTAATGGCATGGCCCACTTGAAGTAAGTATTGTATATCTCTCTTTTATCTAGTGAGGCCCACTATGGATCACCATGGGTCAGTAACCCATCTAAATTAAATAAATTTCTAGACTCCAGTAGGCCCAGGAAATGGGTGGGCTGGAATTCCAGCAAGGGGCCCAAGATTTGTTACATGGTTGATTGTTTAGGAATATTGTGGCACACTAGATTTGAGAGAGTGTTGCACACACTCCTTGATTTCCTTACTTAGACATTTTAGGCTTAATGAGTACCCCCTTTAGGGTCACCTTTGTGGTGATTTTGTGGGCTAGCCTTAACCAGAATTTTTAATAGTTTTATAGGCTTAATGGGCTGGGAGATTCTTTCTTAAGCCCAAGATTGTGCAAGGGCTGACCTTATTGATTTACGAACCCAATGGGCTATCTATAAGCTGACCATGTGTATTAATGGGCCTTGATACCCTCATGAAGTGTTTAATTATGGGCTACTTACAAAGCCTACATAAAGGCATGTTGTGGAGGGCCTTGCTAAGTCTTTGTCTGATGAGGTAAGGCCCACCCTATCGGTATAGGTCTCTCCCTTGTGTATTCTTGGACTTATGGGCTGACCTCTAGTCCACCATAATGTATGAATTGAATGACTTTTGTTTTGGGCCATTTCCTTAGGGCCCATTATGTAATATAGTATATGCATGGCCACCCCTTTTGTGGCAGTGATTAGGCCTTTTGGACTCAGTTCTTTTGGATAGGCCCATTGATCTTAGGCCTATCCTCTCCCATCTATTGTGATGGGATTAAGGGCAATAATATGCAAGGAGTTGGGCTGTTCACTGCCTACTAAATTGACCTTGTACTTGGGCCAAAAGTGAGGCCCAACTCACTTGTGTTAAATGTAAAACTTGCTCATGTAAATGAATTACTGGGCTGCCCATGAAGCCCACCACAATATGTGGAATTATGACCTTTGTGATTGGGCCCAAACCTTACTTGAGGGTCCACTATTTGGCCTATAAGTTAGGCTTGGTGTATGGCCCATTACGCCATGCATTACGTGGGCTTTAGACCTTATACTATATGAGTGGTGGCGGGCTACCTCTTGGAAGCCAGTTGAGGTTGAACGTCCTCCTGGGTGATCCTAAGGTAGGCCCATGGGTTTCTCTATGGATGGTTAAAGGCCCACCATGGACCCTAGGCCATTTGTTTAGAGCTTAATGTGTATGTATGTGGAACCTACCTTAACGCATGTTTGGTCCAGGCCACCCAAGCCTTGGATCGCCCGATTATGGATGCACTGTCTTTCTTGGGTTACTGCTGGACTCACAATCCAGTAACAGGCCCACTTGATCTTTTCATAATATATACGCACTCTCCATCTGGTGGGGTCCCCCAGCAAATATAGCTGGCTTTCATGAGATTATTTCCACATAGTCAACTGATTTCTGGACCTTAGCAAGTCTTAGAAGTTAAACTGGCCAAAAGTTTATCAAAGGGCCTTAATGTAAAATTTTATGGTGAAAAATTTATTTGGCTGTGGGGCCCACCATTTGAGAACTTGTATACATGTTGCATGCTTATGTTTTCTTATAATCTTTGGGCTTAATCAGTGTATTCTTTTGGGTCACCTTTAATGATTAGATGAGGACTCCATCTTAGATCAGATTTTTGGGGCATCTCTTGGGCCCAGAGTGGGCAGGGTCGTCCCAGATTGGTCCAACCGTATATTAGGCCGACTTTCACCATTTTGATGGATTTGTGGGCTAAGATAAGGATAGTATTGGGCCCTTGTTTGCCCACTTAAATTGCTAGTTATTGGGTTGATGTAGTTGGGCCCATTTCCTCCAAACTTAAACTTATTTTCGGGCCGTATATTGTGTACGCGGGCTGCCCACCAAGTCCAACTTAATGCATGGATTCTATGGCTATTGGAAATTGAGCCTTGGACCTTGATTTTCCTCTTGGGGCCCATGTTGTTAAAGGTGGTATTATATCCTTTTCTCATGGCCTATTATGAGGAATATATATGTATGTGGTTACCTGTGTTTTTATCTAAATGTAGGCCTTGGGCCTTCTATCCATATAGTTCATGGTTGATATGCCTTTTTGAGAAATGGCGATTAAATGTTCCCATTATGGACCCCTCTAGGCCCGGTTATATCTAAATGTGATTAGATGCTCATCTTAAACTCTTGCTAGACTCACTTCTGTATTACTTAGACACATACTTTGTATGCTTAGTCTCGTGGGCTACCCCAGGTAAATGGGCCCCCACTAGAGGTTGGATTCCTTAAGGATATTGTCTAAGTACCTAGTCTTGGTTCCTTCTTAGATAGGAGGAGTGTACTACTTTGTATATCGCTGCATAATGTGTCTAGACCCATCTTCATGGCCCATGTACATCATTGTATGCTTGGTTGACACTATGTATGTGTGGTCATATTGTGTCATTGGACATTGCACGATACTTTCCCCGAGGGACGTAGTATCCCCTATTGAGCACGTTAGATGCTTGGGAGTAATGCATAGTTGATTGCGTGATTCATGCATCTAGCATTGTATAGCATATGAGCATTATCGCCCTTGCTTCATCAGAGTTGTAGCCTCCACAGATACATCATGGATGGCCATGTTTGGATACCGAAAATGTTACTTGAGCATACCGGGTGCATAGGATGCCCATGGGTGAAATTCTCAAAACTTCCATGGTACTAAGGATCTGCTCCAGCGCCGTAACCGAGTGATATATATGAGCGCATGAGGGCCTTATACCGTTAGGCCGCGACTCCCACTGTCGTGTAGTCGGTTGGATAGGGGTGTGGCCTTACTCGCCTGATGTAAGAGGGCATTACTAGGCCAAGTCTGACCAGCTCGTGAATGGATCCGCTACCTTCAGGCCTTGTTGGTGATTGACTGTTCACAGGCGGGTGGTGAGGTCTCTTACGCTCGTTTGACTATGCGGGGTCTGTAGAGCGGCAGTCATCCAGTAGTGTAATGGATCCCGGTGATTTCCTTATGATGAAAATGTACTAGATATGTGAATTAGATATGAGCACTGGTATTACTTTGCATTATTACATTTGCATCGGCTGTGTAAGCCTCATATTGCATCGCCTTGGCATGGCGCCCAGTACTCATTGCATTACATTACGCATTGCACTATATAGCCTTAGTATGACTTCCTGCATTATCATACTGCCTTGGTATAGCATTCTTATGTTCATGATAGCCTTGGTAAGGCTAGTGGTATCAGTATTGATCGTGACTCCCTTCTGTATTCTCTATCTTCTTCTGAGCACCATTGTCACACACTTTCATCACCCTCTAAGCTTTCTATAAGCTTATGCACGATTGATGCGCGCAGGAGATCGTAAGTTAGTGTCTTAGCAGCAGAGCTTGGACAGGTGTGCGAGCCGAGGACCCAGTGTTGCAGATTCTCTTCCTTCTTTCTTCTGTTATCTTATGTATGTCCTTTTGGACCTGATGTAAGCTTGTAAAAGTTTCAAATTCATAGTGGATTTTGTAATGTGTGCCTTCGTTATTCTCAGATTTACTTACTGTGATTTTGGGTATGCTCGTATTGAAAATGATTATATTGTTGTGGAAATCCTCCTTGTAGGATCCCAGGATCGGAACCTGCCTCAAGAGCCAAGAATGGGGTACTACGGAGGCTGTTGCGGCCAAAACCGGTCATTGGGTTCCTTGTGAGGTCCGGTTACCGAGTCTGGGGCGTGACAGGAACCAAAGTTCTTATTCATAAATTCAAATGGCTCACCCTAAGGTTTCAAAGGGGGATAAATTTTTGGATATCTACGTTCTCAAATCCTTCCTAGTTCTAAGGGAGTTTCATATGAATCTAAGGTCTAAAAGTCTATCTTAAAATTTTCAAGGGAACCTAAAGTTTTCATTTTTAAGTTTGAATGACTAAACCTAAAATTTTCAAGGGAATGTAAGATCATTTCTAAATTCTATAATCATCCAAACAATTGTTCTAGGGAGCCTACATTTGAGTTTTTATATGATCATTTCTAAGTTCTACAATCATCAAAATAATTATTTTGGGGGGCCTAAGTTTGGGTTTCTACATTCTCAGATCTTCCTAAGTCTAAGGGAGATTCACTTAGGTTCAAATTTATAGTTTCAACCACCCTAACTTGAGACATTTAAGGCTTGTATAAGATCATTTCCCAAGGCCAAGTTTGTTCAAACTATGCTCTGATACCAACTGTAACACCCCGACTTTTCAGGACCCGAGTATATGACACGTGTCTCAAAAACCCGAGTGTTAACCTTAAAGGATGGTCAAATTCGAGTGTACTTTTTTTTTCATCACTTATCGAAGTAAGCAAATGAGCATAGTGTAGACAAATCAACATAAAAGAAAATTTCATTAACACTTGGAACATACAAGAAGCTGCCCATAATGACTTATACAAACCAATGTCTCTGAATTTAACAAGTATAAGATTTACAAGAATTTAATACATGAAGAATAACAGAAAGCATATAAATATAGGCCGCAAGATCACCCGGTTCCTCCAGGAAAATACAGTCATGCATCTGTGGCGATCGTACCCTGCTCCTCATCAAGTCTGAGCATGCATATCACTTAAGCCACCTGTGCTACCTGTACGGTTATATTTTTAATGGATGAGTGGCTAACTCAGTGTGAATTTCCCTCAAGATTACACACCGCCGCATTAGGTAAGCAAGTTATAAAATAAAACACATAAAACAATACATGATGCAGGTCTTATTAGATGCATGGATGTGTGAATGCAATCACGCCCTCGGGATGCTCATCCGTGCGGAATTTGGGCTCAAGCCCATGCAAATGGGCAATCAACGCCCCGGGGTTCAACTGTGCAGAATGCGAATCATGACCTAGGAAAAACATCCAGTTGGACAGAGGCTAGTCGTCAGCGAAAACATACTAAGTGCAGCCTAACGATTGCCTAGCAATAGACACTGGTCTATGCCATGTATGCATGATTAGCCAAACCATTAATTGTCCAGTTATAATCAGTCAGTTTTACATAAGCTCAAGGTCACTACGGGGAGCACGTGGCCCAGCATAGGCCAACAGCTCGAGCATAGGTCCCATACCACTATCCTCGGCTCATGAGACTACCATCTTAGAATGTTCAATGGAACCCGTCAACTAGTGGCCAATCATATTACAACATATGGGGCTTACCATCGCATGGTTACACAGTATAAAACATCGAACCCATTTACGAAAAATATCAGGATAAAGCTACCTAGGGTGATATCAAAACAAGTCACAAATGGAAATTATCAAAATAGGCCACATAGGGTGAGTATCAAAACCATGCGATAAAAGACCATCCTTGAAAACCATTGGACGCAACAACTTTGGATGGTAGGCCCACATTCATGATCCATTTAGACCATCACTCAATAACCACTAATTCGAACGTCCATTTTAATCACAACCAGTCGGGTTACATTCCAAGTATAGGTGTACATTTATAGGTAGAGATTTCCCACTAATGTACCGGTTCAAAGTCCATAAGCAATACACAAATAATGAACAAATATACAAGATGAACATTAAGCATGTAATATAGGAATTCAATTTCTACCAGCTAACACATGGGATTATAAGAGGGAGATATCAATTATAAATTTAAATAAAAACTATGACTTAAGCTAATCAGAAGATGGAAAGCTCAAGGGGAAGAATCATCACCTTATACTTCAATCGCTAACTGACGTTGTTAGGACCCGCGTGCACCCTTAGAGTTGAGTCCTACCATGGATTGTGAAGTTGTACATGAGATCAATGTTCTACCAAGTGTCTATGGTTAAGATTTATACGACCTATGGTTTGGGATTACTTTTAGGGTTTTAGTATAAGATTAGGATTTCATCCTAGGATTTAGACCTAACTTAAATTCTAGGATTGATTATGGAATTTGAACTCTATGTGACTGTTAGTGATATTGTTAAATCTGTCATAAATTTTGAGAATATTACAATGGTTAATATTATCTAACAACCCATGAGCAATGATACCAGTACTAGCCCATAATAGTAATAACAAAGTAAAGGAATCTGTAGTGACATCATAAAGGATAACTTATCAATTAGGACCATAATTTATGGTTTAGGTTACTTAGATTCAGGGTTTATCCACTAACTTAACTTTAGGCTTTGGCTTAGAGTTTTGAAATCAAATCCTTGTAATTAATTTAAAATGATACTAGCAGTGGAGTAATGATAAGTAAAAATTTTCAATTAATACTATCAACACCAATTTAGGATGAATAATTTTCTAATCATAATGCTAACTGTTAGTATTAAATACCCATAATTGCTAATTCTTGCAAATTAACCTACTAATGGATTGCCACCCTAGGTGCCTTACAGGGATTTACCCAACCTATGAACTTGGGCTCGGGCTTATGCAACTGGGCCCAGACCGAGGCTTAAACTGGGCCTGGTTTGGCCCATCCCATATTATCAATCAAGGCCCAAAAATCGGGCTGGATTGGGCCCTGCTTGGTCCAGCCCACTGTTGTTTGAGTGCGGCCCGCATTGCATGGTTGAGTGTGGCCCACCTAGTGGCCTGCTGAAATTTATTATGAGGCCCACTGTGTGGCCCGCTGAATCCAGGCTTAGATTGCAGCCCGAGCAAGCTGACCCCGGCCCAACGCCTTTGGGATGGAACTGGGTCACACTCAGCCCGATTTTGAGGCTATTTTTGGCTCAAATCACACACCAGCTGAGGGCTAGTTTTTGTGGCCAGTTGAAGGGTGCGGCCCATCATGTACGTGGTGTGGACCCACTGACAGCAGCAACAGCGGCAGCATCATCCCTCCACCGCTCTCTCTCGTTCTTTCTTTCCCTCTTCTTCTCTTCTCTTTTCAATATCTCTTCTCTCTCTCTCTCTCTCTCTCTCTCTCTCTCTCTCTCTCTCTCTCTTTCAAATGCTGGAATATCCAGCAATGCCTGGACCAGACTCGAGACTAAGTTGAGCTCGAGTCGGCTAGGACGGGCTGGTGCAGCAGCACCATATGAATCATCTCACTTTCTCCTTCCTTTTCCTTCTTCCTTCTTTTCCTTTCTTCTTCTTCTCAGACGGTGTAGCTGGACCCATCACAGAGGTGGCCCAACATGGCGGAATCGGCCCATCTCGGCCTGACTCAAACTCGGTTGGGTTGGGTCGAGGTGGTGCGGTGCAACAATGCACATCCCATCTTCTTCCTTCTCCATTCTTTCTTTCCTTCTTATATTTCTTCTCTTTCTATCCCAACACCATCACCAGGTGGTGGGAGCCCAAAAATAGCATCCCAAACTGATTTTTGACCTGGTTCGAGCGGTGGAGAAAATGAATGCCATTAATGGAAGATCTCAAACGGCGGCGTTTTCCTTCGATCCAGCTCCTGTGCATGGTTCGATTCAGCTCTAGAGCTCTTACAAATGCAAGTTTTCAGAGGTTGGGTGAAAGAAGCTTGGTGGGTTAGCTAGAGAAAGAAAATGGCAGTTTTGGGTCTCTTCCTTTGCAAAGCCCTAATAACATGATATAGACGGTTGGGATTGCTTGGGATTGAACATCCAAGATTGAGGGTGAGGAGCGCACAGGGATCGTGCCAGCTGGAGTGGACAGTTCCCATTTTCAGTATTTTTATGTTTTTGGGCTGCTTTTCGCTGGTTCTCGTGTGCCCACGCATGCACATTTTCGTGTGGAATGGACATGGTTTTCGTCAGCTCCTCATCTTGGTTCAGATGAACGATATGGATCATTGAGATGGTCCCACATGGTGGGCCACAGCGCAAGTAAAACAGACGTCCTCCGTTTAAAATATCGCTGGCGGGAGAAAAGAGAAAGAGGTTTTTTCCTCTTTCATCTAGGCACGGGTCAGACTTGATTTGACCACCCCTGTGGTTCAGTACATGGCGAGGGCTCCTACATTGTGTACACATGCAACCCAACGTGGGGTCCACGATGATGTATGTGATAAATCCACACCGTCCATCCCATTTGGTGGGTTTTTCCCCAATCTTTTACCAAATGTGGGGCAGACCCAACGTCCATGTGGGGCCCACCACTTGATCCATAGTCATAAGGGTGGTTTCCCACTAATCTATTGGTCGGATCGGCTAGAGACTAAACGTCAATGGCTAGAATGGTCCCAGGAATTTATCAGATGACTGGATCCACCTATGTTTTGATTTTAGGATATTAGTTGTTATTATTAGAATAAGTTTTAATGTTTTCCACTATTATTTTTATTATCATTTTTATTTTTATTATTAATTTCATATGTGTGTACCTTCATAGGTTATTAGGACTACATATCTCATGATTTTACATTATTATTATTATTATTATTATTATTATTATAGTACTTATTGTATGCATCACTATTATATGTGTATTCCTAAATACTTATTTTGTTTTTTTATCTATTTAATTTTTCTTGTAAGATCTGCCTTTAATCGAAGTCATAAATGATTTAAATAGTTTCATATCAAGCCATGTGCACACGCTACTCTAAAGGTTTATGGTTGATTTTATAATCCGATGGTTGATTTTAGGAAAGTCGATCGTTAGATCGATCATTGAAACGTTGTGGACCTAATGACGGTGAAAGATCTCTAGGGAGCCCTATTAGTGTGACCAAGCCATGTGTCAAGGGATAAGACGCCGTGGCCCCATTGATTCATGCTTTACAGCCTAAGATGCATGCTTAGGTTTAGCCTAATGAGGGTGAATGTTCAATGAACTAGGTTTATGTTACTAAATTAGATCTCCACGATAACACCTGAGTACTGAAAAGTACGGGGTGTTATATGAGCCCTCCCTTGCATTCAATCATACATCAAGTGGGTCCCAATACATGTGGACCCACCAAATCAAAGATCAACGGTGGAGATTCCTTCTCCACCAAAATGGAAGGTCTAGATGGCCTCTATTCATGCAAGAAAAAATGAACATCATGATGGGGTCCATGGAGAATGGTCCCATCATGGAATGATCATGAGAATCAAGGTAGGCCATCGGCCACATCTAGGGTCCAAAGTAAGATCCATACCATCAATCGGTGGGACCCACTTGGACCATCATGAAAAGAATGAAATCTAGGCCTATAGAAACACCCATCGTTCGATCTTTTTGGTCCGATGGAATGCCAATCTTCTTGTGCCTCACTTTGATGGAAGGTGATAAGAATTAAAGGGCTAGGATGGTGGATCTTGGAATAGAAAGTGGGTCACACACAACACTTTTCTCTCTTGGAATTGCTTGGACATTCACCTCATTGTTATTGCTTGAAAATTGTGAAGAGAAAGAGAGAGAAGGAGTGGTTGTAAGAGAGGTGATGGGTGTTAGTGATGGATGTGAGGTGATAATTGTACTTGACATGTATGGGCGTATAAGAGAGAGAGGGGGAGATTTGACTTTGGGGTTACTCTTATACTTGACATGAGGTGATTAATTGATTAATTGATGGGACATGTTGTAAAGATTCTCTTGGGATTACAAACGTGCGATGTTTTCTTCAAAATAAACGCAGGCCCACATCTTCTGGCTAGGGTATCGGATCGGTATGCAAGACACGGCATTGGAACCGCGATGATGGCACGGTTACTAGGGTAGAAGTCTCGGGTTGAGCTGACTCTGGAATACAGAAGGTGACTCAGGGTTACGTGCAAATGAAGTCTACATGTCGCGGGTTACGGAAATTTGACTGGGAGGATCGCGGAAGCATACGGAACAGTATGGGCTAGGATATGGGTCTTACAACTCAGGTTCAAACCACAGCCCAACTAGGCAGGCACCAATTCTAACACCCCAGTGCAGCTTAGCCGTGGTCCGAGTGTGGGTTATCATCCGGGTCCCGTTGGGATTGGTTGGGCTTTAAAAATAATGCTCCTGTTTGTAGGGTGCTTGGTAAGGTTAGTCGTACATCAGATGAATGGGCGCCCTAACCCTGGGCTATATGTGAAACTCCCACCTTCCTTATATGAGCCCTTTTGGGGTAAACCCCGAGAACAAAATCTTGCAGGCGTGCTTGCATGCCCAAAGCAAACAATATCATACAATGTCAGTGGGGCTGTTACAAATGGTATCAGAGTCGAGGGCAGTTCTGCCCTGAGGGTGGGGAATTCTAACACCCGGTGCAGCCTAGCTGTGGTCCGAGCATGAGTTGTCATCCGGGTCCCGTTGGGATCGGTCGGGCTTCGAAAATAATGCTCTAGTTGGTAGAGCGCTGGGTAAAGTTAGTCCCACATCGGATGGATGAGCGCCCTGACCTTGGGCAATATGTGGAGCTCATACCTTCCCTATATGAGGCCTTTTGGGGGAAACCCAGAGAACAAAACCATGCAAGCGCGCTTGCGTTCCCAAAGCGGACAATATCGTACAATGTCGGTGCGACTATTACAGATATGGTCCAGTATTTTTATCAGGGACAAGCTGGGGATTCTATGCCTAAATTTTTCCTAGCATTCGACGACCGCTGGGAATTCTGGGGGCAATTTTATCGAGGTTCAACCACTTACTTCAAGAGTAGTATCTCCGGCAATTAGGTGGGGTGTCTAAAGTTGTAAAAATGCTTCAAAATGCTTGCATGTCAGCTTCATTGTTGGAGCAACTCTCCACCAAATCTCATAACTCTGGGAATTAGAAGAAAACATTCATTTGAATGCTCTAGTCATCATAGTTCATCCGATAAAACCTTGGGAGTTAAGTTGAATCATCCTATTCGTGGCTATGATTTGCATCTACATAACCCATTCAAATTGGTAGACTTAAAGAAAAGAAAAAGAAAGAAAAAAAAAAGAAAAAAAGAAAAAGAAAAAGAGTAGCTCCCTACCTAGGCTTTAATAATATTTGTAGGCCCTTGATAGCTTGGATGCATGGAGCTATACCCACAACTCAATACTAAGAACCAATATCAAAATAAGAGGAGAATAGAACTTACAACTTCCATTGTTATTCCCTTGTTGTGATTTGTTAATACCTATCAGCCTAATATGTCATTATGAAAAACCTTGGAAAGAAACCTATTCTTGTTAATACCTAACAGCTTAAAAACCATGGAAAGAAACCTATTCTTATCATCTCTTATGCAATAATTTAAGAAATGTATACTATAATTATTTTTTAAAATGTAAACTATCATATTAAATGTAAGACCCGTATCTTAGTCCGTACCATTCCATAAACTTCCGCGGTCTTACCGGTCAAATTTCGGCAACCTTCGACCCTTAACCGATAGTCACGTGCGACCCTAATTCATTCGCCGTCAACTCGAGTCGACTCAACCCAAGACTAATACCATAGCGACCGCGCCGTCTCCGCGGTTCCAATGCCGTGATTCGCTCGCCGAGGCGATACCCTGGTCAAGAGATGTGGGCCAATGTTTGGTGGGAGAAAAACGCCACGCGTTGCGAAACCCAAGAGAATCTCTATGATATGTCACATCAATCACATCAATCCCATCAATCAATATCCATCAATCCATCACATGTCAAGTACACATCACTTTCACCCCTTTTCCCAAGCAAGCCACAAAAGTCTTCCATGCCCATACCTCTCTTACACAAAAGGCCTCAAAAGTCAAAAAGGTCTTACACACCCATCACCACCACATCCATCACTCCATCCATCCATCACACTCTCTCTCTCTCTCTCCCTTTACAACTCTCTCTTTCTCTTTCTCATTTCAAACTCAAAAAAAAATCCCAAGCTCCATACATATGAGAGCTCTCCCAAGCACTCCCAAAATTCTAAGTGTGGCCCACCTTCCCTACCCCATGATCTCCCCATCCTAACCTTCCATTCCCCATCTCCTCCATTGAAATCCAAGCTAAGGAGCTAAGGAGCCCATAGGAGCAAGAAGATCGGATGGTCGGTGCTTGATCATACTAGATTTTCATATTTTTAAGATGGGCCAAGTGAGGCCAACCGATCAATGGTTTGGATCTCACTTAGGACCCTAAGATGTGGCCGATGGCCCACTGGATCATCATGATCATTCCATGATGGGGCCATTCTCCATGGACCCCATCATGATGTTTATTTCTTAGAAAAGGTCATCTAGACCGTCCATATTGGTGGGGAAAGAATTCCCACCATTGATTCTAAATTTTGATGGTCCCATGTGTTAAAGGACTCACTTGATTGTATGATTCATTGCAAGGGAGGGCCCATAGTATCGGGGTCCCTCCATCAAGCGTGTCCAACCCTCTATCTCTCTCTCTCTCTTTATTTCTTTTTATTTTATTTTATGTTATTTTATGTAATAGGGTTGTGTGGCCCACTTGAATGGACCCCACCTTGAGGTATTTATTTGGTCCAAGTGTTCCTCAAGTGGGGCCCACCTTACATACTGTACCTTCAACATTCATCTATGGTGGCCCACTTCAACAGGGCCCACCTTAATGTAATTTTTTTTAAAAGCCAAACCGGTCTTGCGTCTGGGACGCTGGACGTCCCCGTAAGAAAGAAAAAAAAATAGAGAAAGAAAGAAGCTTTTGGGGTGGTCCCCTTGTATATGCCCCACCTTGATGTATATATTTAATCTAAGCCATCCATTATATTCTCGGGATCATTTTAGGTGTTAAGCCGAAAAATGAGACCCATCGAATTATCTGGCGGGCTGTGGCATTAAGAATATTAGTATTTTCCTTTAAATTTTGAAAAAAATGACTGTTGGGGTCCACCAGAAGCTTGGACCCACCTGAAACTTGTTTTGGACCCCTATTTTTGTGGGACACATATAATGGAGGGGGTAGATCTGGTTAATGTGGGTCCCACCTAGGAAAAAAATAAAATAAAATTTTTTTAGCATGATTTTGTGCCATGACGTCCAGAGACGTCCACGTTAAAAAAAAAAGGTGGTCGCATTGGCCCACTCGTAGACTCCACCATGATGTATGTTTTACATCTATACTGTTCATTTAATAGGTTCCCTTGAATGGTGCGTTGACTCTAAAAATCATCCACAAACTGAACTCAGGTGGGCCATACCATCCAAATCATGTGAAGACATGCCTAAATCATATAAAAACACTTGGTGGGGCCTACCTGAATTTTAAATGTGGCTGAAACTTGGTGTGAACCCTTAATTTTGTGGGGCACACATAATAGACGGGTTGGATTGCAAATAAACACTTTGGTGGGCCCTACATGGGACCCACTGCGATATGTGTGGCTTACCACACCGTCCACAACAGTGGGTGGTGACACCCACTGTGATGCAAGTATTTCACTCATGTCGTCCGTCCACGGCAGTGGACGGTGGCCCCCACCTAGTGTATGTATTATGTCCACGTCGTCCATCACTGTGGGCCCTGGCCCACGTGACGTTATGAATAGGTTTGGATGGCATTAAACATTACAATGGGCCCATGTTGGGTAGAAAATATATATTTTGGTGGGCCCTGGGTCTATATGACCTTATCAACAGGTTTGAATGGAAAATAAACATTTTGGTGCCCCCCCCCCCCCCCCCCCCCCCCCCCCCTTGCCACATGGCCATATCAGCAGGTGGGATGTAAAATAAACATTTTGGTGGGCCCCTTGCCACATGGCCTTATCAACAGGTTGGATGTAAAGTAAACATTACAGTGGAGCCCTTGCTCACGTGGCCTTACTAACAGGTTGGGTGGTTAATAAACATTTTAGTGGGCTCAGGATTGGATGGAAAATAAATGTTATAGTGGGCTCACATGGGAGCCTACCATGATGCATGAGTTTCATCCAAACCGTCCAACCATTTTGAGATCATCTTAAGGCCATTGTAGAGGCCCATCTTAATGTATTTGTGGCCCACCCACTAAGGCCCACTTTGTTATTTATGGGCCCATGTGTGTAGGCTCATTTGATGTATTTGTGGCCCATTGTTGAGGCCCACTAGATATGTTCCAAGGCTATGAGACTAGGCCCATTTGATATATTTTAAGGCCCATGGGACTAAACCCATTTGATTTATATATAAGGCCTATGGGTTTAGGCCCATTTGGTTTATATAAGGCCTATGGGTTTAGGTCCATTTGGTTTATATAAGGCCTATGGGTTAGGCCCATTTGACTTATATAAGGCCTAGGGGTTTAGGCCCATTTGAATCATATAAGGCCCACAGGATTAGGCCCATTTGATATGTATAAGGCTCTTGAGATTGGGCCCATTTGATGCAATCTAAGGCCCACGGGTTTTGACCCATTACAATGCACATAATCCCATTGGTGCGGCCCATTTATGTGGCCCATTTGATGAATAAAAGGCCCATATGATATGGCCCATCTGATATATATGTAAAGCCCAATAGGATGAACCTAAGGTCCATTGCAATGAGTAAACCCAACTCGGAGTATGTGATGATGTTTACGACGATCGTGCCTTGGAAGAAATGTTGGTTTGACGTCCACATTTCGAGTGTAATGTTGGTTGGATGTCCACATTACGACTCTCCTTAGGGCTCATTATTAGGCTCGTACTTATTGTGTATAGGCAGCCCAGGCCCATCTGCATTGTAAGGATAGTTCATCTCATTATAACATGTTTAATATAGCTTCATGACTCATAATCATACGCATCATATGTATGCTTGACATGAGAATTGACTGATCATAGCATATGCCTTCGGGAAGGTTGTTTATGGGCTCCCGGTTAGGCGGTGTTGCCCTATATGAGCGCACGATATGCGCAGGATTTGTTGCATAACTAGATAGCGTGATTCATGCATTTCACATTTGTGTGACATGGTTATTGTACGCCCTAGCGACATCGGGGCCGTAGCCTCCACAGACGCATCATGGTTGGAAGGATTGGATATCGAAAATCTTGTTCTACATGGGGTGCTATATATATCCCTAGGTGAAAGTCCCTAAACCCTTATGGTACTAAGAGGTTGCTCCAATGTCTCGACCGAGTGGGTAGATGAGTGTTGAGTGCCGATTACCAGACGGTTGCTCTCTCCACTGTGTCGTGGTCGGTTGGAAGGGGGTACGGCCTTACCCGCCTGAGTGTAGGGGGCAATACTAGGCTGAGTCTGACCATCTCGATTAATGGGTCCGCTATCGACGAGTTACGCCCGATATTGGCAGACGGATAGTGAGGTCTTTTCCACTTATCTTATTACGCGCGATGAGGCGGCGATCTGGTTTAGAGTGTACTAGACCCCGGTGATATCCCAGATTTGATCTGTATTGATGTGTGGACATAGACGAGGATTTGTATGCTTGAGTTGCATTACACATCGCATGGCCTTAGGATGGCCGATACCATTCATGTCTTACATCGCATAGCCTTGGTACGACTCATGATATTATGGTTCCATCTGCATATTCCGTATCACTCTGATATTGCATGATCATATTACTACCTTGCGCACACACTTTCATCACCCTCTAAGCTTTATATAAGCTTATGCACGACCGTTGCGTGCAGGTGATGTTGGTTCGCAGCAGCGCTGAGGTAGGAGCACGTTGCAGATCATTTTGAAGTTTTTGTTCTTTACCATTGTATTTCCCTTTATGCTCATTGTACTTGTAAAGTTTTTTATCATAGTGAAAATGTAATGGAGTTCTTGGTTGTTGTTTGTGGGTTATGCCTTTGGTTATGCTTATTACGAATCAAACTAACGTTGAAAATTCTCCTCGTAGCATCCCAGGATCGGAACCTGGCGAATGGACGCTAGGAGCCGAGAATGGGGTTCTACGGAGGCTGTCGGTGCCGGATTCGGCGATCGAAAATTTTGTGAGCCCGGTTTCCGAGTTTAGGGCGTGACATTAAATCCATCTCCACCACACACACATCTTGCATGCATGAATTTATGGACTTTAGAGGTCCATTTTATATTAAGAGCCCGATTTTCTGCAAGCCACGTGGGTGTGACCCTAACGGTGGGACCACCTGGATGTATGCATTGTATATCCATGCTATTCATCCATTTTTCCAAGTAATTTTTGGGCCGCAATATTTATTTTCCATCCAACTTGTTGATAAGGTTACACAAACTTGGATGAAGGGAAAACACGAATAATAGTTTGATCTGAAACTTTTGTGGCCCCCAAGAAGCATTTAATGGAGGGAATTCAATCCATATTGTGTGGTCCACCTAGATTTATATATATTTCATTTTTGGGACCATGCACTAAAAAAGTTGGAAAAATGGATGGATGACGTGGATATACAATGGATACATTAAGGTGGGCCCAATGGTCAGGGTTACAGCTACTAGGCTAGATCTGCGGTTGTAACTAGTCCACTTTTGTTTATATTAGACTTTCTACACATTATCAGCTATAGGAGTAGATGACAAGTAGTGGGGGGAGGGGTGAATAGTTGGCACTGAAAGATATGAATACATCAGTTCCGGGCGAGTAACCCTATTCCCCATAATCCAAAGGTTTTTCTTCCTCTACAAGAGTTGTTGCTTTCATTTGTGGGATAGATATATCCTTTGATATCACCTCATCGATTGTAGTAGCTTCGACAACAATGTCATCTTCCTTGCAAATATCTAGCTCCCCTTCATCTTTTGAATCTTTGGCTGAAAAGGAACCATCTTCAGTAGAAGAACCGCTACTACAAGAAGATTCTCCATCTCCATCTTCTAATGAAGAGGCCTCTAATTCTGACTCTTCGACGATCACTTTCTTACCCTTCATGGAAGGGCCTGCCTCGTCAGCCCGTATGGGTTCCTTTGCGGTAGTAGGAATCAAAAGTGTATCCTCTTGGCCCTGATGTAACGAAGGAGCTTAGGACCTCGTTTGAGATAGGGTCATTGGAGATGAGAAATTTTGACGTGTTGACTGAAGCAAAGATGGTGCAGTAGGAGATATAACTCTATCCTCGATGTTCTCTGTTGTCTCTCGAGTGGGAGATTACAAAGAAGACACCGATGCTTGAGGAATTTATGATGTGTCTGCAACACCAGTTTCAGTAGGTTGCCCTCTAGGTGACCTTAAAATGTGCAAAGGAGTCTCATGGGCTATCCACCCTTCAAGGGTATTAACCACTTTCACTTGACAAATAGCTTCAGTGGAGGAACCCAGACGGGAGAATCAACAGGAAAACAACAACAGATGAGGAAGAATTGATGTGCCCACCACCTCATCCAGCAATAAGAGGAGTGAACGTATCGATTGTAGCTGGGGATGATAAAATGATATTTGATGTGTACGACCAGCAAATGTTTCCAGATCAATGCCCAATTGTATGGGCCCACACCCTAACTACTCATAATGCGCACAGCCCCACTGTCTTTTAGGACTCTCTGGTCATAGCCGAATTGACGAGTGAACCTGCTCGGATAATAAGGGTCTCACTAAAACTCATTCCCTTCTCTAATGGGAAGGTTGCTCGATCCGAATGGAAAAGAAAAATGCCCACTCACTTGAAGAAAGAGAGTCATCATCTATCATATCTCTATCCTCAGCATATTTCAAAAATGAGAATTGATAGAAATCAGTAATGTCACTCATTTCGATTTTGTCAACCACCTAATCATAAGTCTTCTTGGTCATCGCTCGTTTTTTATAATGCCAAAGAGGAAGATGTTCTGGGTTGACATAAGCCTTCTCTGACTCATCATACGTCCATGAAAGTATACACCTAACTAGCCTGAAAAATAATGTCACGGAGTATAAGCTGATGATGCTCCAATTGCTGGACTTTTGCAATGTGTGGTTACGTCGCCAAAAGCCCTATAGAGAGAGCAAAGGACTGGTGGAGCTAGGGAGTATTTGTGGTTTTTTGCCATTGCCCCGGCATCTACAAATACAGTAGGCCTAACCGCATCCACACTTTGAGCTCGAGAGTACAATCAGCCCGAGCCACTACTTTAGGAAAGATGCTAGCTTATCGTAAGAGTTGTATTCAACGCGACCCCTGATCTTTTGGCGTAAATTTTCCATATCTTGGGACTGGTTATTCTTGAAGTTGTGAAAGGAATACAGAATATCATAGATTCAATAGCAGAAGAAATGTTATATAGATATGATAAGGACAACAAAAAGGAAATTAAGAAATGAACCGTAATCCTTTGGTGAAGTGGGTGAGCCATTGAAAATGGGGTATTTTCTGAATATCAAGAAATTTGGCCACTTCTCTAAATAGTTCTATGGTTGTTTCTGAGACCAGTGGCTGCCTTTGAGAGGGAGATAAATGTGTAAATTCTTCATTGGTCAGCACAAATTTATCAAAGAAGCGATCAATGATGGAGAGTTCCGCTATTCCCCATAAGTCCCTGTAACACCCCGGATTTTGGCTAATCTGGGATTTGACGTCCTTAGGCAGTGGGTCAATTAAAACACCTGAAAAATCGTTCAGAACCCAATTCCATAGCCAAAGAAACCACTTAGGATTAATTTCTTTAGAAACTAAGCATAAGTTAGCTAGCGCAACGTTGGAGTGGCTGGGAAACAGTCCCTGATCACTTTAAATACGTTCTACAAGGCCCAAAGCGAGTGGAACCAAGGGTGCTATAATGCTCTAAAGCCTCGGATCAAACTCTAAACCGGTTTGTTCTCGGGACCTCCTTGAAACTTTGTATTGGATCTAGACCGCGCGTCGTAAGTCAGATGCCTGCCATCTTAGACCGTTATGACCACTTAGCTGGGCTTGGCAATCGTTTAGAATATCAAGTCCAACTGACGTTCAGAGGCTATTTCATTGAGCCTGGAGTGAAGAGAGTGAGAATAGGGTTAAAATTGGAATTTGAAATTCAAATCTGGCACACGAAATTGACGCATCAGTATTAAGCGTTCTGACCATCAGAATGCAGCCAAATTACACCCTTGGATCAGGAAAAATTTCTATTACATATCACGAGACTTATAGGCCTGATCTTGGTGCGGTGACCGTTAAATTGAAACTGGGCCGCCACGTGCGATCTGGGAACCCAACTGGTCTGAAAACTGGATGTGTGCTAGATCCAGTATGCATGAGCTTAAGTCCGACCGCATTTGGCCTGGAGACCTTCAGAAATGCCCTTTTGGACTGAAACGGCCCCGATTTGGTTAGGCACCAAGTAAACATTGTTCCCAAGCCTATTTTAGGCATGTTTTAGGCTATAAAAGGGGTTGAAACCCTCACTCCTCTCTTCCATCCGAATTTGAGAGAAACCCTAGCTTGGGAGAGAGAAAAAGGTGGGAGATTGTGAGAGTGTGGGAGAGTTCTTCCTGCCACTTGTACTACGCGTTGCACGTGCTTAAGCAACACACCTCTACCGCTTTCCCGGCGATTCCACCGCGATCCTAGGCAAGTAAATACCCTAAATAGTTGTTGATTTGAGTTTCCCTTGTTTCCATAGCGATGTAGCTTATGGATCTTATGTATTAGGCTCCTTACTCGCCGTAGACGAACCATATACGCTCCGCTTCAATTCCCGAGCCTACAAGACATAAGGTGAGGATTTTAGACGCTTTGATTGACGGTTCCCAACACTTTCAATGTCGTTTAATAGTAGATTCTTGACGGCATCGCCGTTTGACATGTACAAAATGCTCTCCGTTTCCCGTTTTGTAAGCTAACGAAGAATATGAGATTTAGGGCATTTTAGTCATTTGTAGGAAGTACTGTTTACATTCATATTTTGCTGATGTGGTTGACATGGTTTGTTGTCGCATTAGGAAGTTAGGAATGCGTGCATAATTAGTTTGGCGAAGAGATTCGCCTAGTTGCGCACTTTGGGTCGACATACTATATGTGGACTTAAGTGTGTAGTGTATGTGTTTGTATAAATGCTTGTACTAGTATGTATTGTATTGAATGTTGATATGTAGTAGTTTGAGATTGATTTCATGATTAAATTGCTGACCTAAATGATTTCCTACATGTTGACCTTATGCATGATTGCATTACATGCATAGGAGGTATGCCTTGAAGATTTGTTTAAGTTGAATGTTATAACATGTGTTAACATGCTCACATGATGTATTTCAATTCCAATGCCCTGGTATACAGTGTTAACGTAATTCCATAGGTGTGTGGGACTTGACTAAGTCCAGGCAGTCGGTAACCGAGCGAATTCGTGGCTGACTGGTCATAGCCACGAACGACGCGTCGATGAACGTGATTCGGATTGAGAGTTGGCGGCAGTGGTTAGGCCACGCGAAGTGTTTTACGCACTTCATGTCGTTCAACTTGAGATGCGATCGCGCTAGTCGAGCCCGTCAAGTAACCCGACTGGCCGATGTTTGTTCACCTTGTATGTATCATAACTGCTTGAACCTAGGGTACTGAACTTACCATTGTAAACCCTATTAACCGTGGTACCTTGATCCATGAAGACTCATGAGCCGGGCATGGTGGTATGGGACACCGTGGTCGAGCTGTCGGCCTACGCTGGGGCCACAAACCTCCCCGTAGTGACCAGTGAGCACCTTGACTCGTGAGCAGATTATGGTGGTATGGGACACTATATTCTAGCTGTCGGCCTACACTGATCAGGCGACGAGCCCTTTGTAGTGACCGCGAGCGTATTCTGAGTCCACGGGAGGCGACGACCCTTCTGTGCAGTAGAGTACAGTAGGCCTGTATTGATAAGGTGATGGGGGAGCGGTGCAACGAGTGCGAGCAACAGCCCTGGCAGCCCTTGCAGTGACCTACGAAATATACATCGTATGAGATTACTAGGAGTGACGACCCTAGACAGGATCCGTGTTGGGATTGATACAAGGGAAGTACCTTAGTTTCCCAATCCTGCTGTTTGAATGGACTAATAACAACTTGGTAATCATATCACCATAGCATTGCATGTGCCTGGAAGATGTGGAGCACTCTAGGGAGTGTGGCATGCCGCGGTCGTAAGATGTTGCCGCATGAGGGTGATCGTCGGTGAGGGCATACATCACGTCATATCATCTTGCATTAACAACAGTATTAGGATTGTTTGATTTACTGCTTTACTATTATCGCGTGATTGAATTGTGAACATGCTAATCCCTGCTCTCTTATCCCACTGAGTTGATCACTCACTCCCACGTTACGGGATGGTGTTTTCGGACACCCACCAGTCCCTTTTGTGATTGCAGATGATGGCGCGGCCTGTGAGGCAGAGCTGGACTTGATGATGAGAAGGAGGATTCCTCCTTTATGCGTGTTCTGATTGACGGGATTGCAGGGAGGTTGATTAGATACTTTGACATTTGTCATTTGAATTTTTAGCGCCCTCATGTATATTCATTTTGTTTACTTTTGAAGTATACATGTATGTGCATAACCTGGTAATATATTCACACTCTGGAGACATACAACAGTTTATGTACGTTATACATACTATTACAGTCTTTCGCTTGCAAATTTCACTGTCTCTGGAGTATGATATGCTGTTCTGGCTTAATCTCACTCATGTTTAATACATTATCACAGACAACATTCAATCATACATATCCATGTTGCATAAATAACATTTTGGAACTCGGGAGTTGGGTTTTTGCTCGACCCCCCGATTTTCGGGATGTTACAGTCCCATAGAGTGATATTGACTTCACCCACCGGTATATTAAGGGGGTATTTGTTTTCTTATTTACAGTTGGAAATAAAAGTAAATAAACAATCATTATTTTCCATAAGAAATACACTGCAGCCGCCCATACACAATAAGCTTTAATTTAACTTGACACTAATACCAAGAAAAAATTTCAAAATTTTGCTGGGCCCACCATGATATATGTGTCTGATCCAAGCCGTCCATTCATTGTAACAACTCATTTTAAGACATAGATTAAAAATCGAGGCAAATCCAAAGTGTAAGTGTACCATAACATAAGAAACACGGGGATTAAACACACACCATCGAAAACATCTTTTGGGCCATAGGAGTTTTGTATCCAGCTGATTTTTGTGTTTTTCATTCATCTGTGTTTGTGTGATCATATGAATAGGTTGGATCACAAATACAAATCAGTGTGGGACCCACGGATGGCTTCACATTTGAACGATGGATGTCAATATTCCCTTATTTGTTGTGGTGTGGTCCAATTGAGCTTATAATCTACCTAATTTTTTTGACACAGGCGCTAAAATGATTTGATAAAATAGATAGACGACGTGGATTGATCACATACATTATGGTGAGATCCAAAAACTTCACTTAGTCATTCTCACCTCTTTTTTTTCAAAAAGTAAATTCCAAAAATAGAGGCATAATTACCTTTTATATTTCATCTCTTCTAAACGATAGAAATAGGTTGTAATTACCTATTTTCCACCATTTACAATGGTAAATAAAAAAACAAACAGGCCCTAAAGGAATTAGTTGTTGGGCACCAATACTTGAGAAAGCCCTTGAGAATCATTGTATCTTTACAAAAGTATTCTAAAGTGAGCTCAATGGCATTATAAAGGCTGATCTCAATTAGCACCGCAACGTACTTTTTCAATATCACCTTCGCCTAGTCAGAATAGTTGGTGCGTGAAGATATAAAGCCTCAAGTGTGGAGTTCTTCGTTACTCTATAAGAAATTTCGGTCATGAAAACATTGTGGCATTGTCTCATAGAAGTACGATGGGATACAAAGTATGTGGGTTATAGCAGGGAATAAGGAATCGCATGGGGGAGATATCACCTATCTTCTGCCTCGACCCTCTCTCAGATAGAATACCTTCAAGAATCTATGGCTCTTTCATGGTCCAGTTCGCCGTATACATAAGCTTGTTTTAAGTCATTTGATTGATGGGTTCACTTCAGAGGATGGACAAATGACGATGGATATTCAGAGGAATAATAATCATCTCATCTTTGAAAGGACTATTGAACTTGATTATGTCTTGTTTGATTCTCACGCTCTCCCAGGAGTTCTAGAGCCGCTTCTTGTTATGTTCCTTTATTTTCTCCTAAAGTTGTTGATCCTTGGTCTTTGACCGCTTCTTCTTTGAGAATGAAGGGGGAAAAGTGTATTATCTAGTTGGAGGTTGCATGCCATCTGTATGAATATTGAAAGTCAATTTTAGCCACATTTCCCAATCAATTTTTCAACCTCCCTTAGGAGGTCTCTCGATATCTCCTATTATTATCATGTTACGAATAGGAGTGGCTAGGGCGGATATACGATTGGAGAAATCAAGAACTGGGAGAACATGTTCTTTGAAAAAAACAGGTTGTGTCATGCCCCAAACCCGAAAATCGAGCTCACAAAATTTTCAATTGCCGAATCCGTTGCCGACAGCCTCCGTAGTACCCCATTCTCGGCTCCCAGCGCATATACGCCAGATTCTGATCCTGGGATCCTGGAAGGAGGATTTTTTTCAACGTATGTTTATCTCGTAAGAAGCAGAACCATAAGTTTACCCAAATTACAAAGGAAACATCATCATCACATATCCACTAATATAAATATTTGAGTACAGTGTCGAAAGGAAAATACATATATCAAAAATCAAGCTCCAGAAGTCCGCTGCATGCTCCAAGCTCAATGCTGCTGTAACCTAACATCACCTGCATGCATTTATCATGCATAAGCTTATAGAAAGCTTAGAGGGTGGTGTATGTGTGTGCACAAGGTAAGTGACAAGTAAGCAATATCAGAGTAAGCAAAAAATACAGATAAGCCCATAAATTATACAATGTCAGAAATACTGGTAAGATTATAAATCATATGATATCAGTGTAATGTGAAAACATGCTGATAAGGTCATGAGTCATATGATATTAAAGTAAGCAAGGCAAATCATAATGAGGCAAATACTAAGGAAGTAATGTAGATCAGTTATGTAATGCAGAGACATATTAAGTCAAATATTCAATACAATGTCATAAAGAGTCAAGTATCAAATGTCGAGGATACAATGCAATATGCGGTGCAAATGAAATGACCAAACTGGAGTGAGGTCGGGATGATAGTACGTAGTGTCACAGGCTGTGGGGGTCCATCATAAAGGAATTCTATTCAAACTAGTCCCATATCTAAATTTGGATAGTCAAACTCAATGTGGTAAACTCTTGATCTCAGGTTATTGGCGCGCCCAACTGAAATCCTGGTCATGCGAAGGTACACGAAACAAATATTTGCGCACCACCAGCCCAAGTAGATAGTGAATGAATGAATGAGTAAGCAAGTCCTACTTAATAAGTCCAGATATCAGTATGGTTCTTCTCTGGGATCATCACTGGAATTTATTACACTCCAAATGGCACTGCCCCTCTCCCAGCGGCACACTCTAAGTGAGCGTAAGAAACCTCACTATCCGCCCGGCTAATAGTCTGCCAATACCTATCCGGCACGTCGATAGTGGACTCATTCACGAGCTGGTCAAACTCAGCCTAGTTATGCCCCCTACCCTCAGGTAGATAAGGCCATACCCCCTCCCAACCGACCAAGACACAGTGGGAGACGCGGCCTCCTGGTATTTGACACTCGGGCCCTCATGTAACCACTTGGTGTCGACGTTGGGGCGTCTCCTGGCCACAGAGGTTTAAGGACTTTCATCCATGGACATCTAAAGTGCCAAATGCTCGAACCAAATATTTTTATTGTCCAATCTAGTTATCCACGACATGCCTATGGAGGCTGCGACCCTGATGTTGGTAGGGCGTACAGTAATCATAACACACAATGTAAGATGTATGAGTCATATGATCTTGTCATGCATTAATCCTGTACATATCGTGCGCTCATGTGGGACAATCTCCACCTATCAGGGAGTCTCATAACAACCTGTCTAAGGACATATGTAATGGTCAACCACATCTTACAATAAACATATAGATGATGCATATGGGCATGTATCATGATGCTATGCAGTCACATACTCATAATCGGTATTAATAACTGACATCAATAATCGGCCTCGACAATGTGGACATTTAACCAACATTGCCCCCAAGGAATGACCCACATATATCCTAACATATAGTGGACCCATGACCTCACACAGGGCTAAATATACAACCCCATAAGCCTCACTCAAGAGCTTAATGCATATCACGATGGGCCTAACATACATTACAATGGGCTCCATCGCCTGGCCCTCAATGCATCACAAAGGGCCCCATCACATAGGCCTCATATACATCACATTGGGCCTTAAACACGAGCTGAATAAATATCACAACGGCCTCAAATATGGTCCGCATGTACATCACATTGGGCCTCAAACACAGGCTGAATGTACATCACAATGGGCCTCAAATACAGGCCGCATATACATCACATTGGGCCTCGATATCTGGCCTCGACAATCGAAATCAGCAATCTGAACCAACCTCGATAATCGGAATCGGCAATCTGAACCAGCCTCGATAATCGGAATCGATAATCGACCACAACATCAGAATCGATCGATAATCGGCCTCGATAATCAGAATTGGCCATAATGATTGGAATCAATCAATAATCAGCCTCAATGATCGGAATCGATAATCAAAATTGACAATCGGCCACAATAATCTGTCTCAATAATCAACCTTGACGCAAGGCAGAGTCCATGGATGGACTGCCGATGATGGATTAACAAAAATCAATGGGGCCCAAGCATTTGGGTTAGCCCACTAGAGAATGATGAGGAAGGGCCTAACAAGGCCTACGAAAAAGTCACAATATGGACGTCTAACCATCATTGCCCACCAATGTGGACCTTTAACCAACATTTCTCCCAAGGAATGACGATCATAGGGTCAATTGTATAATGGATCTAAGGTCTTATACAAGGGTTTAATACACATCATCATGGGCCCTTACTCAAGGGGCATATATGCATCTTATTGGGCCTCATTCATGGGCCGATATATATATATATATATATATATATATATATATATATATCAGGTCGTATCAAATGGATCGAATCAATTGGGCCAAATCAAATGGGCCAAATTAATGGGTCGAGTCAAATAGGCCGAGCCAAATGGGCCGATTCAAATGGGGCGAATCGAATGGGCCGAATTAATGGGTCGGGTCTAATGGACCGATTCAAATGGACCAAATTGAATCGGCTGATACAAATGGGTCGAGTCCATGGGCCGATTCAAATGGGTCGAATCAAATGGGCCGAAATTCATTACAATGGGCCATGAATATTCCATATTGGGCCGCATCATATGGGCCACAAATACATCACTACGTGCTGCATAAATGGACGGCATGGATATACAATGCATACAACACGGTGGGCCGCACGAATTGGATGACATAGATATACAATTCATACATCACGGCGGGTTGCATATACGGGCCTAATATATACCACCAAGGGCCACGACCCATGGGCCTCAATGCATCACAATGGGCTACAACCCATGGGCCTCGATATACATCAAGTGGGCCGCATAAATGAGTTATAAATACACAACAGGTGGACCTCGCTCATGGGCCAAAGATACGTCATGATGGGCCTCATGGATGGGCCGCACCAATGGGCCTCAATGAGCTTGGATTTCATCTAAAATCATTTCAATAGTTGAAGGTGCAACATGTGTATCACTATATACTATCAGTCCATGGGACACATGGCCCACTAATGATGATCAGCACTGTCCAAACATTGTTTAGCACTATCCAAACGTTATCTATATAAATCAGCACCGTCTAACCATTGGATAGCACTGTCCAAATGATGTCCATGTAAATCAACAACATCCAAACATTGTCTATGTAAATCAACATCGTTCAACCATTGTCCAGCGCTGTCCAACACAATCTGGACGGTGTGGATGAAATAGATACATCATGGCGGTCCCATGCTAGCAAAACAGATGGACGGCTTGATAAAACACAAACATCATGGTGGAGTCCATGATTTGGATGGTCCATCAGGGCAGGCCCCATGTAGATAGGACGGTCAGGGTAGGTGTAACACCCCAGATTTTGGCCAACCTGGGATTAGACGTCCTTAGGCAATGGGTCAACTAAAACACCTGGAAAATCGCTAAGAACCCAATTCCATAGCCAAAGAAACCACTTAGGATTAATTCCTTTAGAAACTAAGAATAAGTTAGCTAGCGCAACGCTAGAGTAGCTAGGAAACAGTCCCTGATCACTTTAAATACGTTCTACAAGACCCAAATCGAGTAGAACCAATGACTCTATACTACTCCATAACCTTGGATCAAACTCTAAGCCGGTTTGTTCTCTGGACCTCTTTGAAACTTTGTATTGGATCTAGACCGTGCGTCGAAAGTCCAATACCTACTATCTTAGACCGTTAGGACCGCCTAGCCGGACTTGACAATCATTTCAAAAATCAAGTCCAACAGACATTCGAAGGCTATTTCGTTGAGCCTGAACCGAAAAGAGTGAGAATAGGGTTAGATTTGGAATTTGAAATTCAAATTTGGCACACGACTTGACGCGTCAGTATTAAGCGTTCTGACCGTTAGAATTCAGCCAAATTACACCCTCCGATCAGGAAAAATTTCTATTTCATATCATGAGACTTGCAGACCTGATCTACGTGCGGTGACCGCTGAACTAAAACTGGACTGCCACGTGCGATCTGCGAACCCTGCCGGACTGAAAACTTGATGTATGCTAGATCCAGTATGCATGAGCTTAAGTCCAATCGCATTTGGCCAGAGGACCTCCAGAAATGCTCTTTTGGACCGAAACAACCCCGATTTGAATAAACCTCAAGTGAACTTTGTTCCCGAGCCTATTTCGGGCATTTTTGTGCTTATAAAAGGAGTTGAAACCCTCACTCCTCTCTCCCATCCGAATTTGAGAAAAACCTTAGATTGGGAGAGAGAAAAGGTGGGAGTTTGTGAGAGAAGGTGGGAGGGATTTTCCTGCCACCTGCTGCTGCTGCTGCACGTGCTTAGGCGACGCACTCCAATCACTTTCCCAGCGATTCCAACGCACTTCTAGGTAAGAAAAACCCTAACCACTTACTGATTTAAGCTTCCGTCAATTTCATTAGCGATGTGTCATATGTAGCTTGTGTATTAGGTCGCCTGATCGCCGTAGACGAAGCGTATACGCTCCTTCGAAATGATACATATATAAAGTGAAAGGTACGGATTCTAGACGCTTTGATTGACTGTTTTCAACGCTTTCAATGTCGTTTAATAGTAGATTATTGACGGCAACGCCGTTTGACATGTACAACATGCTGTCCGTTTCCTGTTTCGTAAACCGGCGAAGAATATGAGATTTGGGGCATTTTAGTCATTTGTAGGAAGTACTGTTTTCATTCATAATTTGCTGATGTGATTGACATGGTTTATTGTCGCATTAGAATATTAGGAATACGTGCATAATTAGTTTGGCAAAGAGATTCTCCTAAATGCGCACTTCGGGTCGACATACTATATGTAGACTTAAGTGTGTAGTGTAAGTGTTTGTATAAATACTTGTATTAGTATGTATTGAATTAAATGGTGTTATGAATTAGTTTGAGATTATTTTCTCAATTAATATGCTGATGTAAATGATTTCCTACATGTTAGCTAAATGCATGATTTCATTACATGTATGAAATGCATGTGCTTGAAGATTTACTTAAGTTGTATGTTATAACATGTGTTAACATGCTCACATGGTTGTATTTCATTTACAATACTCTAATATGATTGCTGATGTGATTCTATAATTGTTTGGGACTATACTTAGTCCAGGCAGTCGGTAACCGAGAAATTTCGTAGTTGGCCTATCTTTTCCACGAATGACGCGTCGATGAACGCGAGCCGTGTTTTGGAGTTGGCGGCAGTGGTTAGGCCACACGAGGTGTTTTACGCACCTCATGTCGTTCGACTTGAGATGCAATCGTGCTAGTCGAGCCCGTCAAGTAACCCGACTGGCCGTTGTATGTTCACCCTGCATGAGTCATAACTGCTTGAACCTAGGGTACTGAACTTACCATTGTAAACCCTGTTAACCATGATACCTTGATCCACGAAGACTCATGAGCCGGGCATGGTGGTATGGGACACCGTGGTCGAGCTGTCAGCCTACGCTGGGGCCACAAACCTCCCCGTAGTGACCAGTGAGCACCTAGTCTCGTGAGCAGATTATGGTGGTATGGGACACTATATTCTTGCTGTCAGCCTACACTGATCAGGCAACGAGTCCTTTGTAGTGACCGCGAGCGTATTCTGAGTCTACGGGAGGCGACGACCCTTCAGTAGCAGTGAGAGTACAGTAGGCCTGTATTGATAAGGTGATGGGGGAGCGGTGCAACGAGTGCGAGCAACAGTCCTGACAGCCCTTGCAGCGACCTACAAAATATACATCGTATGAGATTACTAGGGGTGACGACCTAAGACAGGATCTGTGTTGGGATTGATATAAGGGAAGTACCTTAGTTTTTCAATCCTACTGTTTGAATGGACTAATAACAACTTGGCAATCATATCACCATTACATTGCATGTGCCTGAAAGATGTGGAGCACTGAGCGGGATGCATGCATGCCGCGGACAAAGATGGTGTCGTATGAGGAAAAATGTCGGTGAGGGCATCCATCATGTCATGTCATATTGCATTAACAACAGTATTAGGATTGCTTGATTTACTGCTTTACTATTATCGCATGATTGATTTGAGAACATGCTAATCTTTGCTCTATGATTCCACTGAGTTGATCACTCACTCTCACGTTACGGGATGGTTTTTGCAACACCCACAAGACCCTGTCTTAGATGTAGGTGATGCAGAGATCCAGGAGGTAGAGCCGGACTATGATGAAGACCAGGACGAGTTCTCATACATGCAGTACCAGGACGGCTTTGCTTAGGTGACCTGGGTTGACGTGACTCTTCAGTGGGACTATTTTGAACATTTGATTTTGTTTCTTTACATGCATATGAGATTCAGAGATGTATTCATACTTTAGTGACAGTTGAGATCTACTTTGTTTTTCTAAACGGTGATATATATATTCTTTAGTCTTTCGCTTGCTTTTATCACTGGATCTGGAGTATGAATTGCAGTTTTGCTATACTTTTACTCATGTGAATGATTTAACTCAGAAAACATTGAATCATAATCATTTTTGTTGCATAAGTGACGGTCTGGAACTCGGGAGTTGAGTTTATATACGACCCCCGATTTTCAGGGTGTTACAAGTTGGATTAGAGCATGATTTGGATTAAACCGAGCCTGGGTTATGGTCACGCGACGTACGCTATCACTTCCTTCAACTTAGGTGGGTGTGAGAAGGGTCTAGAAACTCTTATAGGATCGCAGATTCGCCAATAGGCGAAGTCTATTCGTATCGATCGCGCGATCGAGTTTGTAATGCATTAAGGGTCGCGTAAAGCGACCTGAGTAGCTCCTAGGTTATAGGTAGGTGGGTTGAAACATTCTTTGAATGATTCTAAACCCCTAAATATGAATCATTGGTTTATGGGACAACCACAACCCCAACATTCAATCGTCAGGGCATAAAAATCCCGTTTTACTTGAATCCTTCGAGATTCTTCCTCTCACCACTCTAATCCTTAATTATTTCTTATCCTTTTCATGTTAGGCATCAATACTAATATGAAAATGATATAGAATCATACTTCGATAAAATTTTACCGTGAATAGTAAAATTTCATAAAAAATGGCCATAAAGCCATTCTAATTTTGCTTTCTTTAGCAATTAATGGGCTGATAGATGTACTAGATCCTTCTACCCCAAAATCATATGCTGCATGATAGGGAATTATATTTAGGATTGTAGACTGGCTCCGGAAAGCCCCGAACGCATGTTTGGACCTATATAGGGCAATCTAGAATGAACCAAGGTGGGGACCATACATTTTTGGAGTCCCTGAACTATGGGAGACCAGACCCATGTGGTCCCACCGGTCAGATCATCGGACGGTCGGTGATGCCATTGCCGGTTCGGCGATGCATCGCCGTCCACCATGCCCCACTTGATCTGAAATTTAGTATGTGGGGGTGTTTTGGGTAATACACACCCCCCATGTGTGGTTCGTCCATAGAAAATCCCAAATAGAGGTACTTCCTTCACAAAAGTCCCCTTCCCTAGCCCCATTTACGTTTTCTAGCTGCCTTAACCCAAAACCGTGGTTCCAAACCACTTCCAGATTCATTCTTGGCTAAAAACGACCACACTCCTTCACTCCATTGCTTTTTACAGCCCTCTCTCTTGCAGATCTCGTCGTTTGGAGCTCTTAAAATCCCCAAATCGAGCTGAAATCGTGAGGTGCTTCATTCCCTGTTTTCATTCTCTTTTCTTTCTGAAAATACATCATAGGGGAGCTTGAAGCATCCCTCTACAACGCTTAGATCTCCCTTTTTCAGTTTGGGCAGCCATTTCTTTGCATTTTCTTCATTTTTCATGGCTTTTGTTGAAGCTATTTTAGGTCTTTTGTCACTCTCCACCATCCTCTCTTTGATGGGTAAGAGAAAGACCGCAGCGGATGAGGCTGGGCCTAGTCGCCCTGCTCAATCAAGAAGGCCGCGGGATGGCGCCGCTAGCTCAAGCGCCACCACAAGTCCAAACACAGCCCGAGAGTTCCATACAAAGCGGGATTTGGATCCCCATACTCAACTTGGGCGAGTGATTTTAGCAAAGATGCCTCACGGCCAATAAACTGACCGTAAAGCGTTGTTTAAGGCGGACGTGGAAGGATGACTATTCGGTGAATTTCTGTTGTTCGAGCGCATTGAAACTGCGCATTGGGGTCCGATATTTGAAGCTCGTGCTCGTGCTAATGTGAGCACCATTCGTGCCTTCTACGCTCGTATTCAGAATCCTACCTTGGAGCCATTGCACTTCAAAATTCCTTTTGGTAGAGACCGGATGGCTACGATCGATGTTCGGTTGATTGCGCGACTTCTGAACGTGCCTCTTGGTGATGTTCATCCTAGTACGAAGAATTTGAGGAGTAGGCGTGAGCGAGATCGCCGTACCAGGTTTCTGTGCGGTAAATTGGTTCTATGGCAGCCTAATAATAGTCTCAAAGTGTCTTACATGTCAGATGATTTGCGCCTGCTGCACCACATTTACACGTTCAATGTGTATCCCAGGTCGACGAATCGCATTGAGTGTACGCGCCTTATGGTTGATTTCTTGTATCTGGTGGCCTAGGGAGAGAATGTGTGTATGGCCACTTTCATCTTGCGACAGATTATCCTCATAGCAAAATCAAGAAGAACGTCCGAATCGCTTCCTTTTGGCCTACTTATATGCAAGATCGCGCTTGAGTTTGCTTACAGACTTAGGCCGGAGTTGCCAGTTTCGATTCATAGCATTGATGAGTCTACTATGGTCAAGATGAAGATCGGGTCTCAGTACCGTGAGACTCAGCTTGAGGAGGATAGCGAGGACGATTTTGATGATGAAGAGGATCGAAGTGAAAGAGAACCTGGAGCAGAAGTTGAGGAAGAAGTTCATGAAGAAGTAGAAGAGGAGGCTCAGGATACAGATGAGAGCCCTCCTTCTGCTTAGGCTACTGGTGATGATCGCATCGCCCGAATTGAGGAGAACCAAATTGTCTTGCGAAGAAAAGTTCAGAAATTTCGTGCTGAAGTCGATGATACCAAGGCCGTTACGAAGAGGAAATTCGGCAAGGTGACTCGCACCTTGAAGGCGATCCTGTGCTGCTTGCAGGATAAGGGTGCTCCTCCTCCATCACCCGACTCGGACTAGTGATCTAGATCCAGATATCGCGGGTTGTAGTTAGTTATTTCCTGCTTTTTGTATGTAAGCCTGATAAGGCTAGTAGTTTGTTTATGTTGTTGTTGTAGCTTTAATTATCTTTAGTTCCCATGTACTTCTTGTCATGATGCCTGTAAGGAGATATCCCCTGTATTGTGGCAATTTTGATTTAATGAAATGCATGGCATTTTTCAGCTTGTTATGTGAATGTTTGTGTTGTGGTTTGGGCTTAATAAAGCCGAATTTGGTTAGATGGAATGCATATCGTTCCGTTCGCTGTAAGGTATTGTCCCTAGATTGGGAGTATTGTAACTCCCGGGTTTCAACTTACAAATTAATTTTTATCCCAACCCACCCTCCTACCAAGCATGCCACTCCCTATCCCAATATGGGATTAGGAATGCAATTCCATTTAATACAACTTAATGCTACTGGCCATATGGGCCTTTGGCGTTTTGGACCTAGAGATAGCACTCCTAGATTTGAAGGATCTGATGATATAGGAAAGCCAATTCTATTTAGATAATCTTGATCCTAAGCGATAGAGCAATTCCCTGTATTAGTAATGGTATAGAACCATTTACTGTATAATCTTAAGCTTTGGATTATAGCTACTGAGTTACAGACTAGACTACTAGTTACCTTAAGTAGTGTAAAGCCTGTATATGCTAAGGAATTGTAGGTTAGATTTGGTTGAAGTAGAACCTTATTCCTTCGATAGATCCCCTTATGACTTATAGACTTCTGTTGTTGCCCATAGGAAGGAACCATTCACTCTCAGGGAACATTTATAAATCCTTCAGATTGAACTTAGAATGTACTAGCAAGCCCCTTAGAATTGCCTTCCCCAAGGGCTTATTGCATTCGGGAACGCGGAGTAAAGGAAATGCAATTATCAGCTAAGTATTCGCGGTTTGAATCAACTTCTTAATCCTAGTAATTATCAATGAATCCAATGCTCTGATCAAGCAGAAGATCGGCATCGACTAGGATTGAGGACTGATACAACAACTTTTCTGTCATCGCGAGGCAGAAGGTTTGTGTATCCGGCTCAGACCCATTACATAACTATTCTTCCGTGTTGGCCCGACCACCTACAACTATAAGTTATTGCTTTGCCCTTGGTAAATGTTAAGGACTTAAAGCCAGTAGATAATTCGACATCTTTCCACCAACTCATACCTGCCCCTAAACTCAACCACAATGGAGATTAGGCTCATCTCTATCGCCATAGATACCAATGCCATAGAACGCATCATTAGCAAAGGAAAACGACTGTAATGAGAGGTTGTTTCCCAATTCATGTCAAGGATAGGTCTTAAGTTGCACCTCGTTCTGATGTACGGATCGATGCATAGACTCTTGAACTTTAAGTAAAACCAAGTTTTAAGGGGGGTAGAACGTATTGAGTCCAATCCAGTTAGGTTAGCCAATGCTACCATTCGATTAGAGTGGCACAGCGGAAGCGTGGTTGGCCTCTTCCCCGCTGGCCCAAGATCGAAACATTTGATTTAGGTTATACGCACGGTTAGGTTATTAAATAGGATTTGAACCTTCCCTAGAAAAAGTACTCCTTACCCTTCACCAATTTCGGGGACGAAATTGTGTTTTAAGGAGGGTAGATTGTAACACCTCGGATTTTGGCCAACCTGGGATTAGACGTCATTAGGCAATGGGTCAACTAAAATACCTGAAAAATCGCTAAGAACCCAATTCCATAGCCAAAGAAACCACTTAGGATTAATTCCTTTAGAAACTAAGCATAAGTTAGCTAGCGCAATGCTAGAGTAGCTAGGAAACAGTCCCTGATCACTTTAAATACGTTCTACAAAACCCAAATCGAGTAGAACCAATGACCCTATAATACTCTATAACCTTGGATCAAACTCTAAGCCGGTTTGTTCTCTGGACCTCTTTGAAACTTTGTATTAGATCTAGACCGCGCGTCGAAAGTCCGATACCTACTATCTTAGACCGTTAGGACCGCCTAGCTAGACTTGACAATCATTTCGAAAATCAAGTTCAACCGACATTCACAGGCTATTTCGTTGAGCCTGGACCGAAGAGAGTGAGAATAATGCTAGATTTGGAATTTGAAATTCAAATCTGGCACATGACTTGACGCGTCAGTATTAAGCGTTCTGACAGTCAGAATTCAGCCAAATTACACCCTCGGATCAGGAAAAATTTCTATTTCATATCATGAGACTTGCAGACCTGATATACGTGCGGTGACCGCTGAACTGAAACTGGACCGCCACGTGCGATCTGCGAACCCTGCCGGACTGAAAACTTGATGTATGCTAGATCCAGTATGCATGAGCTTAAGTCCAACCGCATTTGGCCAGGAGACCTCCAGAAATGCTCTTTTGGACCGAAACAGCCCCGATTTGGATAAACCTCAAGTGAACTTTGTTCCCGAGCCTATTTCGGGCATTTTTGTGCTTATAAAAGGGGTTGAAACCCTCACTCCTCTCTCCCATTCGAATTTGAGAAAAACCCTAGATTGGGAGAGAGAAAAGGTGAGAGTTTGTGAGAGAAGGTGGGAGGGATTTTCCTGTCACCTGCTGCTGCTGCTGCACGTGCTTAGGCGACGCACTCCAATCACTTTCCCGGCGATTCCAACGCACTTCTAGGTAAGGAAAACCCTAACCACTTGCTGATTTAAGCTTCCGTCAATTTCATTAGCGATGTGTCATATGTAGCTTATGTATTAGGTCGCCTGATCGCCGTAGACGAAGCGTATACGCTCCGTTCGAAACGATACATATATAAAGTGAAAGGTGCGGATTCTAGACCTTTGATTGACTGTTTTCAACGCTTTCAATGTCGTTTAACAGTAGATTATTGACGGCAACGCCGTTTGACATGTACAACATGCTGTCCGTTTCCTGTTTCGTAAACCGGCGAAGAATATGAGATTTAGGGCATTTTAGTCATTTGTAGGAAGTACTGTTTTCATTCATAATTTGCTGATGTGATTGACATGGTTTATTGTCGCATTAGAATGTTAGGAATACGTGCATAATTAGTTTGGCAAAGAGATTCGCCTAAATGCGCACTTCGGGTCGACATACTATATGTAGACTTAAGTGTGTAGTGTAAGTGTTTGTATAAATGCTTGTATTAGTATGTATTGAATTAAATGGTGTTATGAATTAGTTTGAGATTGTTTTCTCAATTAATATGCTGATGTAAATGATTTCCTACATGTTAGCTAAATGCATGATTTCATTACATGTATGGAATGTATGTGCTTGAAGATTTTCTTAAGTTGTATGTTATAACATGTGTTAACATGCTCACATGGTTGTATTTCATTTCCAATACTCTAATTTGATTGCTGATGTGATTCCATAATTGTTTGGGACTATATTTAGTCTAGGCAGTCGGTAACCGAGAAATTTCATGGTTGGCCTATCTTTGCCATGAATGACGCGTCGATGAACGCGAGCCGTGTTTTGGAGTTGGCGGCAGTGGTTAGGCCACACGAGGTGTTTTACGCACCTCATGTCGTTCAACTTGAGATGCGATCGTGCTAGTGGAGCCCGTCAAGTAACCTGACTGGCCGTTGTATGTTCACCCTGCATGAGTCATAACTGCTTGAACCTAGGGTACTGAACTTACCATTGTAAATCCTGTTAACCATGGTACCTTGATCCACGAAGACTCATGAGCCGGGCATGGTGGTATGGGACACCGTGGTCAAGGTGTCGGCCTACGCTGGGGCCACAAACCTCCCCGTAGTGACCAGTGAGCACCTAGTCTCGTGAGCAGATTATGGTGGTATGGGACACTATATTCTTGCTGTCGGCCTACACTGATCAGGCGACGAGTCCTTTGTAGTGACCGCGAGCATATTCTGAGTCTACGGGAGGCGACGACCCTTCAGTAGCAGTGAGAGCACAGTAGGCCTGTATTGATAAGGTGATGGGGGAGCGGTGCAACGAGTGCGAGCAACAGCCCTGACAGCCCTTGTAGCGACCTACAAAATATACATCGTATGAGATTCTTAGAATGACGACCCAAGACAGGATCTGTGTTGGGATTGATATAAGGGAAGTACCTTAGTTTCCCAATCCTGCTGTTTGAATGGACTAATAACAACTTAGCAATCATATCACCATTACATTGCATGTGCCTGGAAGATGTAGAGCACTGAGCGAGATGCACGCATGCCGTGGACGAAGATGGTGCCGTATGAGGGAGAATGTCTGTGAGGGCATCCATCATGTCATGTCATATTGCATTAACAACAGTATTAGGATTGCTTGATTTACTGTTTTACTATTATCGCATGATTGATTTGAGAACATGCTAATCTTTGCTCTATGATTCCACTGAGTTGATCACTCACTCTCACGTTACGGGATGGTTTTTGCAACACCCACAAGACCCTGTCTTAGATGTAGGTGATGCAGAGATCCAGGAGGTAGAGCCGGACTATGATGAGGACCAGGACGAGTTCTCATACATGCAGTACCAGGACGGCTTTGCTTAGGTGACCTGGGTTGACGGGACTCTTCAGTGGGACTATTTTGAACATTTGATTTTGTTTCTTTACATGCATATGAGACTCAGAGATGTATTCATACTTTAGTGACAGTTGAGATCTACTTTGTTTTTCTAAACGGTGATATATATATATTCTTTAGTCTTTCGCTTGCTTTTATCACTGGATCTGGAGTATGAATTGCAGTTTTGCTATACTTTTACTCATGTGAATGCTTTAACTCAGACAACATTGAATCATAATCATTTTTTGTTGCATAAGTGACGGTCTGGAACTCGAGAGTTGAGTTTATAAATGACCCCCGATTTTCAGGGTGTTACAGTAGGACACACTGAACTTGCTGGCGTCAAAACGGTAGCTATTAACTGTGGGTGATGCTCCAGCCAATCCACTTCCATGTACGTCTAACCATTGGACGGATGGATTATGACCCATACATCAGCAAGGTGGGCCCCACCCCCACACGTGTGGGGTGGGTCCTACATCCTAGAAAAAGGGACGAACGACATATATAAAACACATATATTATGGTAGCCCAGCACCATCCAATGTCTGGACAGTGCAGGCATAGTACAAATAAGGTGGGCCCCACCCGTCAGGCATGTGGACGGCGTGGATAACACATATATATGTATTATATAATATTATTTATTCTACATAATGTTATATTTTATTTATTTATTTATTTAATTTTTATTTGAAAATCCAACATCCAGACGCTGGATGTACACATACATCTTAGTGGGGCAACACATGCCATACAATAAGTCCATCAAGGTCGGTCCCATCCCTCACGTGTAGTACGTGTGGGGTGGGCCCCACACCCCAGAAACGGACGAACGGATTGGAATAAAACATATCTCATGGTCAGACTCCAGGACCTGCTGACGTCCTAGCTGCTGTGAACAGCTTGGATATTCAACACATTCATAAGGTGGGTCCCACGGATACAGCAGCTGTTTGCTGGTGTGATGTACACCAACCAATCTGTTGTCATAAATCAAGGTGGGTCCCTCATCTAGTCCCAGGGACGGTGCAAACACCATATATCAAGGTGGGGCCCACACTTGGGCTACCCCACACATCGTGGATAAAATACATGAATCATGGTGGGCCACACATCAAAAGGGGAAGAGAGAGAGAGAGAGAGAGAGAGAGAGAGAGAGAGAGAGAGAGAGAGAGAGAGAGAGAGAGAGAGGAGGGGAGGGACCATGCCATTATGGACCCTCCCAATATAATACATACACCAAGATGGGTCCCATATATGTGGGCCCTCAAATCATAAAATCAAGTCATAAAAACACCTACCTTTGATCTCCTCTTCCTTCTTCCGTCAACACGATATAGGGCTCCAAGTGGTAAATTTTAACGGTTGAGATGGACTTTGGATGGTGGGTATGGGAGATAGGAAGTGGGTCATACTAGCTTCTCCCCCATGGAAGTCATGGATGTGGGTTGCTTGGAGAAAAATGAGGGAGAGAGAGATTGTTGTAAGAGAGAGGGAGATGGGAGATGTGAGTGATGGAGTGATGTGTACTTGACATGTAAGGGAGAGAGTTGACTTTAGGGATGAATGTTGGTACTTGGGGATGGGAAGTTGCACTTGACATGTAAAGTGATTGATGAGACATTTCGTAGAGATTCTCTCAGAATTGCAACGCGCAGCGTTTTTCTTAAACTGAACGCTGGCCTACATCTCCTGGCCCGGGTATCGCCTCAGTGCACGAGATGCGACATCGGAACCGCGGCAACGGCGCAGTCGGAGGGATACAAGTCTCCAGTCGAGCTGACTTTGATATATGGGACACGACTCAAGATTGCGCGTAAACACCAATAACAGGTCGCGGGTCGTCGAAATTCGACCGGGAGGACCGCGTAAGCATACGGAACGATACGGGCTAGGATACGGGTCTCACAGGTTGTCTTCTCGTGATTCTCACTCTCTTCCTAGGACGATCTTCATTTGAAGGAGCATAGGCAATAGATGCGGATTGTTGAGGAGGAGATACGCCTTCTTGAGGAACAACAAGGGTCCTCTTGGTCCTAGCCATTTTGGAAGGTTTTTGAAATTTCAATAGAGTTCAAGTAGTTAGTGAAAAATATGCCAAAGCAGAGGTTTTACGCGGGATCTCTATTGTGTGAGAGATCTATTGTGCGGGGTGTTGCGTGGAAAGTCTATTGGGTGCAAGAAATTCTTCCAGAAGAAGAGTTTATGATTTGAAATGATACAACATCAGTTTATATAGCTAGGCGAGACCCGTTTAGTTGTTGCACAAACCTGATAACGCAATGAATTTGCATGTCATCGTGTAATGAGTTGAGAAAGGAATTTTTGTGGAAAAAGGAGTTGATCCTCCATGCATTCGAAGAAAAATTAACAGATGATCAAGAGGGCATCTGTTGGAGCACAAAAATCAGAAAGAAATAAATGAAATCAAGATAGAGAAAAGAGGAGAATTTACATTTGCATAGAACACAAGTGTCACGCACGCAACAGATGTGTTGCGTGGGCAAGAAAGTGGCCCATTGCGTGGCGCATAATAAGTCTCCTGCACACACGTGTAATGATGTATGGTTTTGCAGAAATAGGGTTCACACGTGTGGTTACCTATAAATACCCCCTTACGTCCTTCATTTGATTCATTCACAAGTGTGGAGTTCCAAATGATTTCATAGAAATTTAAGATTTCTCCTTCTCCGACATCTTCCAAGTATTCCGCGAGGACGAGGAGGAAGAAGAAGAAAGCAAAAGAAAGCCCTTGTTGCGCCAGCACGCGCAACATGAATCCATTGTGTGGCGCCCAACAAGGTTGTTGCGCGCGCAATGAATGATTATCATATATGTAATATTTTGTCGGATCTTCGCGAAGGCAGTGATCGTTAGGAGAATTTGATTATCTCTTTCAAGATCATCATCCCAAACGAATCAGAAGAGGAATGGATGATTTCGAAGGATTCTCGAATCCGCACAATCCCTTTTCATAAAGACAAATATGCCGTAAGTCGGAATACTGCCAAAATTATTATCCGAACCATTTCCACTAAATATTATATATATAATATTGGACATACTTTGTATTGGAATCATGGAAAATACGAAGATGTAAACGAATTCTAGAATAAATTAAGGTATCTAATGATAGTTGTTCTTTCATATTCCTTTGTTATTATTAGATAAGATATCACAACCGTAATACATTCGTTTCTTGTTGAAACACATATGACAACCTGGATCTAAATCTTTGACACATGACAATCTAGACCCTTAACACAGATAATTCAGACCCTTAACACATGACAACCACTTCAATCAGGGCAATACATCTCTGAGAAAATGTTATTCTACAAAAAAATAAAAAAATAAAATATATTTCATATGTCAGTGGCTTCTATCTTTAAGAAATGTAGTCGTCGAAGCGAAACAATACTTTTATAGGGCCTTAAAAGTTATTGCCGATGCCCATATATTGGATAAGTTGATGATAGTAAACGTACACTGAAAAATGTAGTTGAAAAGGGTGATGATTCCCTGGAAGACATGTTTAAAAAGAAAGAAGAAGTGAGAGCAAAAACAACACTTTTATAGGGCCTTAGTAGTTATTGGCGGTGCCCATACATTGAATAACTTGATAATAGTGAACATACGTCGAAAAATGCAGTCAAAAGGAACGGTGATTCCTTGGAAGATATATTTAAAAAGAAAGAAGAAGCTGACGGATAAAAAAAAAAAAAAAAAAAACTCTCTACCAAGCTCCAAAGGTGAGATATTTTCATCTACTAATTCTTTGAAAAGTAATCATAAAGTCAGCTAAAAAATATATTTTGGAGAATAAATTTGAAGGGAATTTGGCAATACAAGGATACAAGTAAGGTCAAAATCCCCGTTCAAAAAAAACCCAAACTACCGTGTTGTCATTCCCTGATATCGTAGATGAGAGGGGTGCAGATTGGGTACTAAGTCTACCAAGGCCTGGCCAGAGACGGACGGTCCTGCCAAGGGCTCTGCAATGCCACTGTGATGAGTTTTTTATCCACGCTTTTCATCTATTTTGATGGACGCTGTTCATCTATTTTAATGGATAATTTTACCGTATGAGCTTGAAAAGTAGGCGGATGGAAGGCTCAAGTGGACCACACCACATCGAGCAGTGGGGATTGAAATCCTTCCGTTGAAAACTTCCTCAAGGCCTACTGAGATGTTTAATTGGCATCTAAGCTGTTCATAAGGTCACATGTAGCTGTACCAGGGAAAAAGTAAATATCGACATGATCCAAAACTTACATGCATGCCCCGAGAAGTTTTTAATGGTATGCTTTCAATCCCCACTGCTTACTTTTGTGTGGTTAACTTAAGCTTTGGATCAACCTCCCTTTTTTATATTAGACATTAAAATAATCTTTCAAAATAGTTTGGACGGCATGGATAAAACATATACATCACGGTGGGCCCCACAGAGCCCCTGACAGGACCATCTATAGGTAGGTCTCAATCCGCGTTCGGATAACAGTGGGTTCACATCCTGCAAATTACAGTAAACAAGTGATCTGAACCGTCCAATCTGCTACCATCAGTTGAATGGTTAAATATAAACTCGTAAGCTATTAAGCATCAAATCAGCGATGCGTGTGCGCTAAACTGGCGTTCACAACGGCACACAACTTCTGTTGTCGGGATTGCCTTATCTGTGGTAGTCAACGCACACCGAAATCTACTTTTGCTTCTGGATGGCTAAAAATTCCATTACACGTCCTGGAGAGATTTAAAACGCCGTCTTGACAGATAACGTACCAATCCGACAAACATGTACCAAATCCTTTCCATCCATCAAATGGACCACATCATCAAAAAGATCTGGTCCAGACTTCAACCAGGTCACAAGTACGAGGAAGATGTAAAGTACTGATACCAAGATCAACGGTCCATAACCATCTAAACAGGTGTATCACATGCCATCGGTTGATCTTCTTTATTATTTCCTACCATGGAATACTAACGGCATCTGTTTGGTAGCGTGGATTTGGAACCCCCTGGATTCGCAACCCCCAGGACCCCGTTAGTAATCCTCTCGATGTGTTTGGCACCTTAAAGTGTAAATCAACTTTAATTTAAAAATACCTATATATAGTCTATTTACGGTGGTTTGAATTTAATTACTAAATCAACTTTAATGTCCCCAATTAATGAGATATATAATTTTTGACATTATGGTTGTAATAAGCCCGTTAAAATATATGCTTTGGCTACAAGTGATGAAATTTCAAGTCTCGGATGGACCCCAAGTATAAGATCATGTTTGAGTGACTAATAAATAATTTTTAACCGTTGATTAACATGAATAATGTTTAGATGGTGCTGAACAATATTTAGACGGTGCTGATTTACATGAACACTATTTGGATGACGCTGATCATCATTAGTAAGCCATGTGCCTAGTAAAATAATAATATACAGTGACATGGATTTATACTTGCAACTATTGAAATCATTTTAAGTGTAATCCAAGTTTTTACCGTGAATTACAAACCCCCTCAAAGAGGGGATTGCAAACCCGAATTGACAATTTCTAATTACTTTATACTGCCAAACAACGAAGGGGTTTCAAAGCCCTTCCAATTCTCTCCAGTCCAAGGTGCCAAACGACCCCCAAGGAGTACGCTGGATTCACGACAAATGTTCTAATTTGGCACGTGTGATGCCAGTGGTCTCTCTAACATCTACTGGCGCGAATCCCCACACTGCGTCTTGGTCTCCACCCCTTGCAAGCGGAATGCGTGCTACCCACGCTTGGGCGACTCGGTCCAGGCAGGGGCTCTGTGGGCCCCACGTTGATGTATAGGTTTTATCTACGCCGTTCATTTTTTATGATTTCATATCGTTTTAGTACATGAATTCAAAAATGAGCCAAGGCTTAAGTGTACCATACGGTGTGGATTAAACGCCCACTTTTAAAAATGTTTTTGAGGCCACATAAGTTTCGGATCAAGCTCACATTTGGGTTTTACCATTGCCTAGTTTTGTTTGACCTTGGATGGCAAATAAACACCACGGTGGGCCCTAAGAAGGATTCATCGTGGGCGTTAATGTCACCATTGCTTCCTGCAGTGTGGTCCACTCAATCCTTAAATCTCCCTAATTTTTTGTCTCATAATCTAAAATGGTCCGAAAAAATAGATGTACGGCATGGATAAAATATATACATCATAGTGTCTCTCACAGAGCGCTTCAGTCTGTCCCACAGAGCCCTTTAGTCCGTCCGTCCAGTCAGGGCCGCTTCCCTAACCTTTGCGTACTGTCTTCTTGTTTGACTCTTGACTTCATACAAAACCCAAGAACCAATCAACGGTGAGACCACAAAAACAGGACAGAATTTGCGGGACCCACCATTCACACCCATCCTCACCTAGAACAAAAAAATAAAAAAACCCATTTCTATACTTTTCGTAATACAGTTGTTTAATCTTGTACTATTTTATGGACGCGGATTGCGTCCTACCCCTGCCCGGACGGTAATCCGTCCGGGCAGGGTTCTATGGGGCAACCGTGATGTAAGGTTTTATCCACGCCGTTCAACGATATTTTAATATCATTTTAAGATATGAACCAAAACATGAAATGGGTACAAGGCATAAGTGGACCACAAAGTAGGGATTGAACGTCCACTATTAAAAACTTCTTGGGAGCTGGAGAAGTTTCGAATCAAGCTTATATTTGTGTTTTCACTTCATCCACGTCTACATGACCTTATGAATAGGTTGGATGGTTAAAAAACGTCACTTTGGCCCTTAGAAAGGTTTCAATGGTGGGTGTCATTGTCAGTGCAGCTTCCTTTGGTGTGGTCCATGAAGCCGTGGACCTGATTCAGTTTTCCCATGATAATTTAAAATGATCTGGGAAAATTGGTGAACGGAGTGGATAAAACAATTACTACACGGTGGGACCCACAGATCGCTGTCCGGACGGATTACGGTGTGGGCGGGGGTAGGACGCAATCCGCGTCCCTATTTTATTACCAATTAACAAAAACGAGTACAGTTTATCAATAATAAGGGTGTACATATTAATTCCTGAATTCACAAAAACCCCGAAACGGGCGGAGCCTCTTTTAAAAAAAAAAAAAAAAAAACGGAAAATATTCGTTTTTTTTCTGTGTTCTTCAGGCATCTCAAGAGCAGTTAAACCCCAAGATCTAGGGTTTCTGCTCCGTTCAAAAAAAAAAAAAAAATTCAAAAAGTTTAAAAAAAAAAAAAACCAGAAATTCTCTTCAACCTCCAAATCTGTAAGTTCCCTTCCATTCTTGTATTGTTTGACTTTCAGATCTGCAAAAAAACCCATATTTTTTTGACCCATTTTTACCCTTCAAAATTCAAAAAGAAAGAGGAAAAAAACCCATGAAATCTCTTCAATCTATAAGTATGTAAGCTTCCTTCCACTCTTGTATTGTTTTCTGTTAGATTTCAAGAACCCCCCCTTTTTTTTCTTTTCTTTTTTTTTTTTCGTTTTTGACCCTTCAAAATTTCAAAAAGAAAGAGAAAGAAAACCCCAATTTCTTCAATCTCCAAATCTGTAAGCTTCTCTTCACTTTTTTTTTTTTTTTGTTCTTTTTTGTTTTTTGTTTTTTTACCGTTTCAAAGAAAATGGACAGCAATTACTCAGCAATTCCTAGAAATTCTTACATAGAATTGCAAATACATGATGAAAGCGCTGACTTCGACCAATCCCTCAAAAACCCAGAATACCCAACCAATCTTTCTCTCAATTCGTTCCCGATTTTCAAAGGAAAGGACAATCCTGCTGTCCATCTTGAGCCTCTCGACGATGAGGATGGCACCGACGAGTTCCCCCTCATTGTTGATCATGCCGGGAATGGGTCAGGCATCCCGGGTGCCATCTTCAATCTCACCACCTCGATCATTGGCGCTGGGCTTATGGCCCTTCCTGCCACCACGAAGGTCCTCGGCCTTGTGCTTGGATTCACCCTGATAATTCTCATGGGAATTCTCTCGGAAATCAGTGTCGAATTGCTCATCCGGTTCTCCGTCCTTCGGAAGGCATCCTCCTATGGGGAAATTGTCCAATTCGCCTTGGGGCGGCCGGCTAGGATCATATCAGAGATCTGTATAATTATCAATAATGCAGGTGTCTTGGTCGTCTATTTGATAATTGTCGGTGATGTCATGTCGGGTTCACCCGGTCACGATGGCGTTATGGAACAATGGCTAGGACATGGGTTCTGGGATGATCGGCGGGTTGTGATTTTCATCATCTTGGTCATTTTCCTGGCGCCCCTTTGCTCACTGGAGAGGATTGATTCACTGAGCTTGACTTCAGCCGCCTCTGTGGCTCTCGCGGTTGTTTTTGTGGTTGTTACTTGCGCGATTGCGATGATTAAGATCATCGAAGGACAAGCAGAAACTCCAAGGTGGGGCCCGGATATTGGGTCAAAGAAAGCGATTTTGGATCTCCTTGTTGTCATTCCAATAATGACGAATGCATACGTGTGCCATTTTAATGTCCAGCCAATCTATAATGAGCTTGAAGGCAGATCCCCTCAGAAGATGAATCAGGTTGGCAGGATCACCACAGTTTTGTGCGTTGTGGTCTATGCTGCAACAGCTATATCAGGTTATCTGTTGTTTGGGGAACAGACTGAGTCAGATATACTGACCAATTTCGACAGGGACAACGGAATCCCTTTCAGTTCAGTTTTGAATTACATTGTCCGAGTCGGGTATGTTCTTCATTTAGTACTTGTTTTTCCTGTTATCCATTTCTCTCTGAGGCAAACGGTAGATGCATTGGCATTCAAGGGATCGGCTCCGCTCACAGAGAGTCGAAAGCGGTCATTGACATTGACAGTAGTCCTGTTAGCTCTTATTTACCTTGCGTCCACAATGATACCCAACATTTGGGTGGCTTTCAAGTTTACAGGTGCAACGACGGCTGTCTCATTGGGTTTCATATTCCCATGTCTCATTGCACTGAAGTTGAATCAGCAAGGAGAGAATTTGGAACATGGTGTCAAGATCTTGTCATGGGTGATGTTGGTGTTGGCAGTGTTGGTCAGCATAATTGGAGTTACTGGGAATATTTATAGCATCAATAGTCAGTCTGAATAATTCTCTCTCGTTATCGGTCTAATGGATCGATACAGAAGATCGCAAGGTCTGATGTTTTGTAAATTAGAGCGAGTTGGCAACATCATGCTCCATGTTTTGTGTTTGTTTGAAGAAGCTATTTGAGCTTTCCTTGTATGATTGGATTGTTGAACTTGAAAATGCTAATGGAGGTTTTCAGGGGGGAAAGAACGATGTGCTGTTTTGTAAGAGGGTTTCTCTGTGCATTTGTTGATAATGGTAGATTTGATTATTGAAGCCTTTATTTGCATGGATAGGTGGGCCATCAACATGGGTCTGTATAACATTGTTTCAATGTTGTGCAGATGTTAGATGAAAGAGAGATCATTTTTGGTATTTGAAGAATTTTTTTTTTTTTTAAAGAAGGAGAAGAAGAAGATTTAATTTTTATTTTTTAACACAGGTTCATTAGAATAATTACAGCTGGAGCTGAAAAGAAGCGCTTTTGTAAGGTGTTTGAGGCAATTACCTTCATTGAATTGTAAGTTAGAGCAGCAGTTGAGTTGAGATTTATCATTTTCACATATATGTACTGATGTAATTGTACAATGCCACGATTGCTCTACTGATATTGAAGCAATTCATGCCATTCTTTGCAGTTATTGTTTTCCTATTGGGTTTTGTTTCTTTGCATTGGAGATGTTGTGTAAAACATTTGCTATGGTACTGTCATCATGTGTTGCAAATAAACCAATAGATTAGGTGTGTTTGCAGGCACAATTGAACTGAATTGCAATTAGTATAAAGATTTGGGAATAATTTCCTTCATATAGAGGGTTTGGCTCCATATTGCAATTAGATTTCAAGTTGGACTCCAAAAAAATAAATATGTGCATTGAACTACAGTCTGAAGCTACTTCCTCACATGAAAAATACTGTGTGGCATAATTAGTTTGTCCTTCCCTCTTGATTGAACTGAATGTTCGCAGCATTTGATCATCCAAACACAACCTTAGTTTATTTGTAAACATGCCTTGGAATTTTTATGCCAAGAAGGCATTTATTACCCATGGCATTAGTTTATATTTGAGAACTTTTATACTGCTCAACTTCTTTTGGCTTGAAATCAAAACATTGGTTTAGATGCATTAGGTGTCATTTCCGGCTGAAATGTTTTCCAGATTGTATGACACTTCTTACTGGCCTGCAGCATTGCATGTTCTGCTACGATTAATGGCAATGCTTTTTTTCTTTTTGTGTTATGAATTTTTATCATGTGCAAAATGATAATGTTTTGTGATTTTTGAAGTTTTTCTTCTCTTTGAGGATGATATTGAACCCACAACCTTTAAATGGCTGAATCTATGGTTTAAAGCTGAATCTATGGGAACCCATTAAGGCATCCTCCAACCGAGACATGAGAAATCCTTGTGTCATGGGTTCTCAAGGCATCTGAGGTGTTCTTGGTGGATTGTCCAATTCATTTCACTTTCTCAGCTCCAATATGAAATGTTTCTTGAAGATCTGGAGCAGCTTAGTGCTTGCATGGATCTGAAAATTTCTTTTGGCAGGTTAATGAGATAGTTCTTGGTGACCACTGATTGCATTTCTTGAATCTTCTGTGATTCTCAATCCAACTAAACAGAAGGCTGATCAACTGATCAGTGTTTAGCTTTGACACCAATGTTAGAATATTTTTTCTTCCAAGACAATGCTCGGCTATTGATAACACTTGGGGTGTGTCAGAACAGTTATTTATCGGCCAATATGTAAGAGTAACCGTCGAGACTGTTATGCAATATGGGTCCAAAATGGGGCATCCGTTAAAAAAACATTTCACTTTTTTATTATTTATTTATTTTTTTCAATCTCAAAACATTCTTAAAGCATTCCTATACTAATTTCGCCACCCTTATTACTTCAGATTAAAACACTTTGATTGAGCAATTTGAGCAAATCAAAGCTCTGTAGGCCATTTTGGGGAAATTTTGAAAAAGGAAGGTTTCCATGTGTTTTTCCTTATTGAAAATGAATAGGAAGGCGAGGGTAATGGTTGAAAAAACGGTCCTTTTTCCCCCCCTTTTAAATCGGTTTTCTCCCCGTTCTTTTTCACTTTTTTTTTTCATTCTCAAAATGTTCCTATAAGCATTACTATACTAATTTTGACCTCCCTTGACTTATTATTTCAAATTAAAACACTTCAATCAAGCGATTTGAGTGAACCGAAGCTCCATGAGCTATTTTAGGGAAAATTCAATATGCCTTTAAAAAAAAAAAATCTTATTGGAAATGAATTGAATGATGATTCAATCATGATGTTACTTTATTAGTTTTTAAATATTGCTGTTTTTATTTAAAAATATATTTTTTAACAGATGTTGGGTATGAATGCTTTCACTTGATATATCACAAGCAGAAAACATACAATGTCCTTATTTGGGATTATTGACATGATTTTTCTATTTTTCTATATTTTAATTTCGGTGATTCCTGCTATTTATGAAAAATAACATTTTTTTAATTTAATTTAATTTTTTATTATCTGATCTCGGGTATGAAATGCTTCCTTCTTATGTATTACAAGCAGGTGAACATAACCATGCCTTTATTTGGGATTATTGACATGATTTCCAACTTTTTTAAAAAAAATTCGGTTGATTTTCTGCTATTTATGAAAGTAGCAATATATATATATATATATATATATATATATATATATATATATATATATATATATATATATATATACACTGATGTTGGGTATGAAATTATTCCATTTGATATATTACAAGTAGATGAACGTAAAAATGTCTTTATTTTGGGTTATTGACATGATTTCCTTTAGAAAAAATTATAAATTACCAAAGTAGGCGCTGTCTTTTAGGGTAATTATTTTTCTCACTGGCGGGAAACTTTGTCGACGGAAGAGGATTTTTGGGGTACAGACGGATGAAAATACCCCTCGAGCCTCTCAGGTTCAAGTAAGAAGCAGGTGAAAAAAGAGGGTTATTTTTGTCCAAAATAGGTTGTCGGGTCTACTTTGGTTATCTATATTTTTGGTCTGTCGAGGCTGGTAAGGTAGGTAAAAGGTGGTGTCTACAGTAAAAAATTACCCTTTCCTTTATAAAAAAGAAATTAAAAAAAAATAAAAATTGGCTGATTTTTGTTATTTATAAAATCTAGTACTGATGTTGGGTATGAAGTGATTCCATCTACTGTATTACATTAGATGAACATAACCATGTCTTTATTTTGGATTATTGACGTGCTTTTCTTTTTTCTGATTTCAGTTGATTTTCTACTATTTATGAAAAATAGCCAAAAATTAATTATTATTATTATTACTATTATTTTATTTTATTTTATACTGAAGTTGGGCATGAATATGAAATACTTCCATTTGATGTATTAGTATTACGAGTAGATAAACATAACCATGTCTTTATTTGGGATAATTGACATGATTTCCATTTTGTTCAAATGATTTTCTATTATTAATGTAAAAATAACAATTTTTTAAAAAAATTTTAATTTTATTATTATTATTGTTGTTTTTGTTGGTGTTGTTGTTGGTGTTGTTGTTTTTGTTTTAAATTGATGTTGGGCATATGAAATACTTACATTTGATGTATTAAAGTAGATGAACGGAATTGTCTCTTTATTTGGGACTTTGATATAATTTTTTATTTTTATTTTTATTTTTTTTTCATTTTTGTAATTTTGGTTGATTTTATGCTATTTATGAAAATTAGCAAATAAATTATTATTATTTATTGATGGCGGGGTATGAAATGCTTCCATTTGATGTATTACAAACAGATGAACATGACCACGTCTTTATTTATGATTATTGGGATGATTTCATTTTTTTCTAATCTGGAATGATTTTTACTATTTGTGATTACTGATGTTGGGTATGAAATGCTTCCATTTGATGTATTATAAGTACATGAACATAACCATGTCTTGATTTGGGATCATTGAAATAAATTTTAATTTTAATTTTTTTATATTTATTGCTAAATTTCAAATGAATAATGATTAGATGTTTATATTTTGTAATTTTAAGCCAGTGAGGAACTTTATAATTAATTCGATTTGGATTAAGGTTTACTTGATTACTTTAGACTTTAGTTGAGTATTTTAGACTACCATTTGGATGTATACTTGATATGTCAAACCTTCATCTTAGATTTTATTTTAAACTTTAATAATAACTGGTAAAACAATGGCCGGCTAACAAAGAAGATTGAATGAAAATATTGCCAAGAGGTGGGTGACAGTAGGCATCAAGTGAAGTATAAATATTATGATAGATTAATAAATTATTTATATATATATATATATATATATATATATATATATATATATATATATATATATATATATATATATATTACTGGTTGTTTAGATTAATTAATGTAGGGGCATTTTCACATTTGGCTTAAGTGGGGTCGCCTATGGGATGCAGGGGCATACTCGGGGTGGGCGGGGCACACGGGAGAGGTCTCATATTCGAGACTCCTCGCAAGGGGTAATTAATGTGCATTTCACACTGGGCTCGAGTGGGGTAGCCTGTGGGATGCGGGGACACACTTGGGGTGGGCGGCTTGTGTGAGGCAGTACCTATATGATTTAGGGCCTATAAGGGGAGTTTGGCCAAAGGTGCTAACCCATAAGATGTGGGGCCTGGACTATGAGATAAATGGATTAATTTATCATGCTCTAACAATTTGAGCTTTTAGAGCAAGTGGTTAATTGTCATACATCAAATTGGTATCAGAGCAGAAAGCCTCGGGTTGGAGACTCCTCACCAGGGGTGATTAATGCAGGAGCATTCTCATACCATCTCACCGGGGGTGATTAATGTACATTTCATACAGGGCTCAAGTGAGATAGCCTATGTGTGTGGAAAAAGGTACTATGAGGTCGACCTCATGGGAAGCTACCCATGAGGTGGAGTTGTGTGGGCCTCACCATGATGTGTATCGCACATCCAACCCTATCAGTCATATGCATCCTTTCATGGTGGGCCACAGGCCTAAAAATCATGGCCCCACTAAGTACTTTTAGATGTTTTAAGTAGGATTTCACATAGTTTCAAATGGTATGGCCCACTTGAGTTCCTATTATGTCTGGTTTTTTAGGATATCCCCTAACCTAGAGGGGACCCACCAAATGCACGAAGATGCTCTCCAGTCACACGCCTCATAAAGTGGATTCCTAAAGCCTTTTGGAGGAAGTTACTATATTGGGATGCTTGGTAGGGCCCACCATGATGTTTGTGAGAAATCCACCTTGTCCATTCATTTTGTGAGATCATTTTAGTACATTATACCAAAATTGAAGTGGATCCAAAACTCTAGTATGCTGCATGAGAGTAAACAATGGGGATTCAGTCACTGTTCTTGAATGACCTCATAAACGGTTTGAATGGCATATAAACATCAATGTGGAGCTCTGGAAGGTTTCAATGGTAGTAATGTCTTTCTCCAATTTTTCATCTTGTATGGCCCATTCAAGTTTTGAATCTACCCCATTTTTTGGTCATGTCTTAAGATGATCTCGCAAAACAAATGAATGGGGTAAATTTCTCACAAACATCACGGTGGGCCCAGATAACATCCCAGCACTCCTATTTCTTGTGACTAGGGCTGTACACAAATTGGGCTAGCCCAGTTAACTCGCTCGACTCGGCCCGAAAAAGCTCGACTTGGCTCGACCCGGAATTAAGTTCGGGCCGGGACGGGCCATTTTCTTCAGCTCGAAATTGAGTTAGGGCCGAGTTCAAACATGTCTCAGTTCGGCCAGACTCGGTCCGAAACCTGACTCGACCGTGTGTGTATATATATATATATATATATATATATATATAGGGAAAAGGTACTATGCGCTTGAGCTCACGATAAGCTCCCATGAGGTCAAGCTGTGTGGGCCCCACCGTGATGCATGTCGACCATCAACATCGTGCATTTGATGGGTCCCCTTTACATTATGGGATATCCTAAAAATTAGCCGTATATGGAACTCAGGTGGGCCATACCATCTAAAATCATGTGAAGACATGCCAAAAACATATAAAAGCACTTGGTGGGGCCCACCTGAAAGTTTCATGCATCTGAAACTTGGTCTGAATCCTCATCCAAGTGGGACACACATAATGGATGGGCTGGATTTGCAAACCAAATCTCGATGGGCCCAAAAAATGATTATGAATGTTTTAATGGTGCACGGCCCTTCTCAACTTCTGTATATGGTGTGGCCCACACAAGTAACGGATTGACTTGATTTTTTGAGACCTATGCCCACGATGGAATGGTGCATCTGACTGATGGGGTAGATGTTCGAAACGCATCACGGTGGGGCCCACACAGCTCGACCTCATGGGACGTTAAAATCAGCTCGAGGGCATTGTACCTTTTCCCATATATATATATATATATATATATATATATATATATATATATATATATATATATATATATAGTCATGCTCCCCTGTGCACCTATGCACGTGCGCACCTTTGCACACATACCATGGGTGTCTAATCTGAACGGTTCATGTGATGCAGAATTCCATGAAACCCCATGTGACAAATTTTCACCCCAATCTAAAATTCTAGTGGGCCAGAACAAAGAGAAACTCAAATCAAGGGAGGAAACTGTTTTCATTTTTCATGGCCCATCAAGTTTTAGATCAAAGTAAAACTTCGGCCTGGGGGGTTTCACGAGGCGCTGTTTCACATGAACGGTTCAGATTTTGGATCCAAATCACGTATGATGGGTTTTCAAAAAAGTTCGCATGTAGTACGTACGAACCGGTTCGCAGGTGAGCGTTTCGCTATATATATATATATATATATATATATATATATATATATATATATATATATATATATATATATATATATATATCCTAAATCTTTATCCTAATCATTTAAGACAGAGAAGTGGGAATGTCGTCCGTCCCTTTGTAGATGGAGCAGGTCTGAAATTGGCCCGAACTCGCTCAATTGCTGATCGGGCCGAATTCGGGCTGGACAATCTTTATCCTAATCATTTAAGACACAGAAGTGAGAATGTCGTCCGTCCCTTTGTAGATGGAGCAGGTTCGAAATTAGCCTGAACTCGCCCGATTGCTGATCGGGCCGAATTCGATCTGGACATGTTGGTCCGGTGATTGGGCCGGGCAGGATTTGGGCTGGGTGGGCTGGTGATCGGGCCAGGCCGGGTTGAGCCCAGCTTGACTTGTGTACAAACCTACTTGTGGCAGGTTTATACAGGAAACTCGTCGAGCCTCTCTCCATGTTATCGGACACTGGCATTGGTAGCGAGGTGGGTACTAACTATGCTTTGTGTCTCCCATCATGATGTATGTATCCTATCCACACCTTCCATCCATTTTTCATACTATTTTATGGCACGAGCCCCCAAAATGAGTAAGATCTAAATCTCATATGGACCACATCATAGGAAAGAGTTGAACACTTACCATTAAAAACGTCTCAGGGGCCACAAAAGTTTTGGATTAAGATGATATTTTCATTCCCTCCGTCCAAGTGTGCGTGACTTAATAACAGGTTGGATGACAAATAAACATTACAATGAGCCTTAGGAAGTTTTTAATGGTGTGCATTCAATCACCGCTATTTTCTTATGATGTGGTCTACTCAGGATTTGGATATCCCTCATTTTCGGACTAGTAATGGATAATGATCTGAAAAAAACTAGATGGATGGCTTCCATAAAAAATACACACGCATGTATATCATGCGGGGCCACCAGAGGAGCACTCTCAGTAGGCAATCGCTACATACGCGGTCAGTACGCGCAATCCACTACTAGATTCTCGGAGATTGCGTCCTACGTCTTATCTACGCGGTCCATCCATTTTTTAGTATCATTTTACGGGGTAAGCCCAAAAATGAGCAACACAAGGCTCAAGTAGATCACACCACAGGAAGCAACGGTGATAATGATTCTCACTATTGAAAATTTTCTAGGGCTCACCGGGACATTTATTTTCCATCCAACTTATTCATAAATTTATACGGACATGAATGGAGAGAAAACACAAATATCAGCTCCCTTCAAAACTTCTGTGGCCCCCAAGAAGTTTTCAGCGGTAAGAGTTTAATCCCCGTTGTGTAGTCCACTTGAGCCTTGTATCTGTCTCATTTTTTAGTTTATACCCTAAAATGATAGGAAATAATGAATGGACGGTGTGGATAAGGCCTACATATTACGGTGGCCAGTCGAAACTGCTGCCCTTTCCCAACCGGAGACCCGCGGGGGTAGGACGCAATACATGTCTAATCTGGTTGCATAGCGGTTTGGCTAGTGATGCCGCCACTAGCTAGGTGGCTAGTGGTTGGTGCTATGTGGGGCCCAACATGATCTCTTTGTTTTATCCAGACCATTCATCCATTTTCACATATTATTTTAATAATGAATCCCACAAATGAGGCAGATCAAAATCTCAAGTGGACCACACTATGGGAAAACAATAGTGATTGAACGTTTACCATTAAAAACCTCTTATGGCCCATTGTAATATTTATTTGACATCCAACCTATATATCAAGTCATACAGACCTGGATGAAGGTAAGAAACAAATATCAGCTTGATCCAAAACTTTTGTAGCCCCAAGAAATATTTGATAGTGACAGTTCAATCAACACTGTGTGGCCCACTTAGATATTTTGATCTACATCAACTTTGGGTTCATGCCATAAAACTATATGGAAAAACGGCATGGATGAGACACATACACCATGTTGGGATCCACATAGCACAGACCATTAGCCATTGGCTAGTGGCGGGGAATCCATTTCCATTTAAAGTGGTTTATGCCGAAGCATGTCCCAAGAAGTAGGCGTGCTAGGCCAACTGTGATGTTTGTGAGAAATCCACCCCATTCATCTGTTTTGCGAGATAATCTTAGGACATATAACAAAAAAATGAGGCAGATTCAAAATTGGAATGGGCCATACAAGATAAAAAATTAGAAAAAGATTCAAAACCGCTTATAAGGTCCTTCCTAATGGGATGAAGTAAAATTTCAAAAACTTAATCTGATAAGTAGCTTTCGTGGCTAAATAAATATTTCAACGGTAGTCACTGAATCCACATTATTTCCTCTAGTGCAGCACACTAGAGTTTTGGATCCACTCCGTACCAGTGGGAGAGCTTCTCTTTCTCTCTCTTTGCGAGTTGTTGCGTGTAATCGAAACTTACTCTCAAACTTGTACGTCATCTAGATCGTACATTAGATGCTTCGGACATAATGCCGTGTAACCAGTGCACAGGTGAGCAATCCTCTCTCTCTCTCTCTCTCTCTCTCTCTCTCTCTCTCTCTCTCTCTCTCTCTCTCTCTCTCTCTCTCTCTCTCTCTCTCTCTATATATATATATATATATATATATATATATATATATATATATATATAGGTTGGCGCGACCCGTAATCTATACTAAAATGCCACTTTATCATTTGCCTTAGAGAATTCTATAAATACCTCAATGTGGGGTCTCATTTAGTAACTTAGTCACTTCAGTTTTCTCTCCGTAGAGCTCTTTGGATAACACGGCTTTTCCCAACTCCAGTTCCAAAAAAAATGCGCTCAAGTGTTTGCCTAGGCCACCAGGGTGACTTGAGGAAAAGCTGCACTACCATATCCAATTACGAGGAAAAGCGGTGACAACCCTAGAAGTCTATTCACATGAAAGCTGGTTTATATGATCTAGGTACCATGAAGGCAATTATGCGGCCATGCATGTTAACCCCTAAATTGACTCTCTTACACATGTCACATAACCTTAATTGTTGGGGGCCTTGCATATAACCTTAGGATTTAGCCTCCCAAAACAAACCAGAATAATGGGATAATAAAGCAATGAAATAAATCAAAGCATAAACCACACGACACCAGGAAATTTTACGTGAAAAACCCTCAAAGAGGTAAAAACTATGGGACCTTGTCCAGATCAACAATCGACTATAAAGTAGAACGTTACAACCGATCACAAGCACACACCGCTTGGATCAAACATTCTTCACTTATGCAGGAGTGGATGAACAATAAGAGAAGAATAAAAAAACAGAGGGATCTCACCGATCATGAGGATGTAGAAGCACTGAGATGTGGACTGTGAAGTAGATCACCTCTACAAGCAGAATCTCTCTTTCACAAGATTCCTCTCTCTCTTTCTCTCACCTTTGATAGTCCTAAGCCCTCCTAGGAAGCCTTTTGGAAACCTTAAAATACCCTGGAATACACCCTAATCCTGTATACACCACTTTATATAAGAATAGAAAGAGGTATAATCAAAATAGGAAATAAATTCTGCAGAATCTGCGTTTTCGCATTCGCATCTGCGTAACTCTTCGATGGCAGTTTTGATCCTTCGATTTTTCAATGCTTTCGATATCGAAGGTCCTTCGATGATATCTAATATCCTTTGATGATATTGAAACAGGACCAAAACTGTCCAACGACAAGGGGTGAAAAATTCTAACAATTATTGATGTCATCGAGCAACCTTCGATGACAGCCTTCGATGTCATCTAAGGTCCTTCAATGATATTGAAACAGGACCAAAACTGTCCAGCGACCAGCAATGAAAAATCTCGACAATTATCGATGATATCAAAACTAGTTCGATTTCATCGAACCCAGCAACGAGGAGAAAATCCCCATCAAATCTCTCCCTTTTCGACTCAGAAGGAATTCACCTTCATTAAGCCAGCTTGGTTTCTACAAATCTCAAAATTACCCTTGAAGCCTTGGTCATCGTGTCTGACCCATTATCGTCCGTGTGGACCTTTTCAAGCCATAACACTTTCTATTCCAAAGTATCCCTGATCCAGTGATATTGAATCTCTATGTACTTCGATTTGGAGTACTGACTTGGATTCTTGTTCAAGTGTATAGCACTTTGACTATCGCAATAGACCACGTGCTGCTCCTGCTTCAGGCTAAGTTCTTATAGGAACCTCTTCATCCAAAGCATCTCTTTAAATGCCTCTGTGACTGCAATGTACTCGGCCTCTGTCGTCGACAATGTTATGACCTTCTGTAGCTTGCTCTGCAAAGAAACCGCTCCCCTTGTAAATGTGAACATGAACCCCGATATAGACTTCCTGGAGTCTATGTCGCTTGCCATATCTGCATCTGTGTAGCCCTCTAACACATGTTTTCCGTCACCATAGCATAAGCTTAACCTGGAGAGCCTCTTAGACACCGCAGTATCCATTTCATCACTGCCCAATGCTTTTTGCCAAGATTGACAAGATACCGGCTGACAACACCAACCGTATATGTTATGTCTGGGCGTCTATACACCATAGTATACATCAAACTTCCTACAGCTGACGCGTATGGTATCTTCTGCATCTCATCCACCTCTACCTTTGTCTTGGGATACTGTCAAACCATTAATCTAAAGTGACCATCCAATGGAGTACTGACCGGCTTCGTTACATTCAATATACCGCTTTAGGACTTTCTCAATATACCGCTCTTGTGACAGCTAAAGCTTCCTACTGCTTCTGTCACGGGTTATCTCCATTCCTAGGATCTGTTTAGTCGGGGCCAAGTCTTTCATCGCAAACGACTTGCCCGACTCCTGTTTCAGCCTGTTAATTTTCTTGTTGTCTTTTCCTATGATGAGCATGTCATCAACGTATAACAGCAGAACTAAGAAATCACCATCTGAGAACTTGTGCATGAACACACAGTGGTCTGACTCCATTCTGTCATACTCATGCTTCAACATAAACAGTCGAACTTCTTGTACCATTGTCATGGAGCTTGCTTCAGCCCATACACGCTCTTCCTTAGCCTACACACCATATGCTCATTGTCTTTGACTTCGAATCTCTGTGGTTGGTGCATGTAGATATCTTCTTCCAAGTCACCATGGAGAAATGCAGTTTTAACATCTAACTGCTCTATCTTTAGATCCATGCTAGTCGCCAACCCAATCAACACCCGTGTGGATGTCATCTTCACCACAGATGAGAATATCTCCTTGAAGTCTATACCTTTTCTCTAACCAAACCCTTTCACCACAAGTCTGGCCTTGAATCTCGTCTTTGAATTCTTCTGTTCAACTTTCTTTCTGAACACCCACTTGTTGCTCAAAGCTTTCTTGCCCTTAGGCAATTTCACCATATCATTGGTATGGTTCTTATGCAAGGATTTCATCTCCTCTTACATAGCTTTCAATCACTCTCCCTTATGCTCGTTGGCTAGGGCCTCAGAATAATCTTCTAGTTCTCCCCCATCAGTGAGAATAATATACTCATGCGGCGAGTACCTCTTGGACGGCTGTCTGTCCCTAGATGACCTCCTCACCTGTGGCTCAACAGGTGGATCAAGTGAGGGCTGCTCCCCTGATCCATCTTCTGTAGGAACTCCCTCGTCCTCTGTACCTTGCTGTACTCTCCCATCATTAGGCACCACCGGAGGAATAACCGGATCCATGTCCTCTAGCTCACCTGAACTAGACTGTTTATTCTCTGGCTTACCAATGTCTTCTATACACTGATCTTCAAAGAAAACCACATCTCTGCTCCTGACGAGCTTCTTTTCGGTCGGATCTCACAATCTGTAACCGAACTTTTCATCACCGTACCCCAAGAACATACTACTTGATCTTCATATCGAGCTTAAACCTCTCATCCTTTGGTACGTGAACGGATGCTCTGCATGCAAACACCCTTATATGATTGTACGATGGATCCTGTCCAGTCCACATCTTCTCAGTTACTTCTTCATTCAACGGGGTTGATGGAGACCTGTTTATCAGATAAAATGTTGTGTGCTTCTCCCCAGAACGTCTTGGGCAATTTTGCATTGGATAACATGCATCTGATTTTTTCTACAATGGTGCGATTCATTCGCTTAGCTACACCATTATGTTGAGGGTCTTGGGAACCGTCTGTTTATGCCATATACCCAGGGACTTGTAATACTCATGAAAGTCACCAATGTATTCACCACCATTATTAGTGTGGATGCACTTCAATAATCTACCTGTCTCTCTCTCTCGATCATAACATAAAACAATTTAAACACACCAAAGACCTCGTCCTTAGATTTCAAAGCATAAATTCAAACCCTCCTAGATGCATCATTATAAAAGTGACGAAATACAATTCCCCACCCAAGGTTTTTGTCCTCATAGGACTACAAACATCAAAATAAATCAAATCTAATGCATGTACTTTATTAACATGAGAAGTAGTTTTAACAAATGAAACTCTATGTTGTTTCCCTGATAAATAATCAATACGGGTTTTGAGAGGTGCACTTATCACGTCTGGAAGGAGCCGCTTCCTTGTTAGTAGTTGAAGCCCTTTTTCACTCATGTGGCCTAGACGCATGTGCTACATGTCAATAGCTGAATCTTTCACTGTGTTCAACTCACCTTTGTACACACTGACACTTACCTTATAAAGTGTGCAATACTTCTTTCCTCTGGCCACGATCAATGAACCCTTGATGAGCTTCCAGCACCCATCAGCAAACCAGCTTTCATAGCCATCATCATCTAACCTTTCCATTGACATCAAGTTGAGACAAAGGTCTGGAACATGCCTCACATCCCTGAGAATCAATGTGCAGCTTACATCGGTCTTCACACAAATATCACCGAACCCTACGATCTTCGATATGCTAGAATTTTCCATCTTCATGGTATCATAGTCACCTAACTTGTAACTTGTGAAGAAGTCCCTACGTGGAGTCGCATGAAAAGAGGCTCCCGAGTCAATCACCCAGTCGGTGTCCTGACTCGTAGCCGTAAGACAAACAATATGATCTGCTGAAAGAATAACTATAACGTCGCATCTGAAGGGACCGCAGTGGAATCTGATTCATTTTCCTTCTCATTTCCTTTTCCTTTATTGTTGTTCTTAGTCTTACGACATTCATGCTTATAGTAGCCCTTCTTGTCACAATTCCAGCATTCAACATCGTTCCTAATAATCGACTTATCTTTTGATTTATCTAGGGCTTTCTCGCCCTTTATGTTCTTTCCTCTCCTCCATTCCTGTGTCACAAGGGCCTCTTACTGAGTAGACCCCTGATACTTCCTCCTTATCTTCTCATTGAAGAGACAACTGGTTACCTGTTCCATGGATACCTTTCCGTCTGGCGCGGAATTACTTAGAGACACCACCAATGTCTCCCAACTGTCAGATAATGAACTAAGCAATAATAAATCCTGCAGTTCATCATCCATGATCATCTTCATAGCGGAGAGCTGGTTCACTACATTGCTAACCTCATTCATGTGCTCAGCCACAGAATCACCATCTTTGAACTTGAGTTTCACAAGTCATCTTATTAGAAAGATTTTATTACCGACTGTCTTCTTCTCATACAGCCCTTCCAATTTTGCTTGTAGGCTAGTATCTAAAGTCTCTATAGACACATGGTGGAATACGAAATTATCCAACCATTGTTTGATAAACCCTACTACCTTCCGGTCCATCTTCTTCTAATCATCATCTGTTATAACCTTTGACTTTGCTGATATTCCTTAAATTGGAGAATACAAGTCCTTGCAATAAAGAAAGTCCTCCATCTTAGCCTTTCATATGGTCTAGTTAGAACCATTGAGGCTGATCATCTTTGATGAGCCACCTTCCATAATTCAAAAATCGATCCCACTCCGTTCAATGAACTTAGATTTGATACCACTTTGTTGGGGGCCTTGCACAAAACCTTAGGATCTAGCTTCCCAAAACAAACTAGAATTATGAGATATTAAAGTAATGAAATAAATCAAAGTATAAACTACACGACACCAGAGAATTTTACATGGAAAACCCTCAAAGAGGTAAAAACTACGGGACCTCATCTAGATCAACAATCCACTATAAAACAGAACGTTATAACCGATAACAAGCACACTGTAAAACCCGTATCCTAGCCTGTACTGTTCCATAGGCTTCCGCGGTCCTCCCGGTCGAATTCCGGCAACTCGCGATTTATAATCGGTAGTCACGCGCGACCTTGAGTCATATTCCGTAATTCAGAGTCGGCTCGACTTGAGACTTATACCCTAGCGACCGCACCGTCGCCGCGGTTCTGACGTCGCGTATTACGCACCGAGGCGATACCCAAGCCAGAAGATGTGGGCCCGCGTTCAGTTCGAGAAAACGCTGCACAATTTGCAATCCCAAGAGAATCTCTACAACATGTCAAATCAATCCCATCAATTATCACATCATGTCAAGTACAACCACCCCTCCCCTAAAGTCAACTCCCTCTCTTACAAACCCATCCCTTACATGTCAAGTACCCATCACCCATCACTCACACCCATCCCTCTCTCTCTCCCTCTCATTCTCTCTCTTTCATTCTCTCTTTCCTCCTTCAAGCAAGAAACCATCCATGGCTTCCATGGAGAAGCTAGGTGTGACCCACCTTCCTACAATCAAATTCAACCCTTGGATCATCATCTCAACCATTAAAAATGTCCTCTTGGAGCTCTAGAGTGCATAGGCGGAAGAAGGAATAGGCGATCAAAGGTGGGTGCTTTTACTTATTAATTTTGGTAAATTGAAGGCCCACCCTTACTGCCGGCTTGGACAAACCCTGATGTAGGGAAATTACAAATATCACCTTGATTCAAGCTGGTGGGCCACACGTGTAGACCCATCAGATGTATGCATTCCATCCATCCATGCACAGTGGAGCCCACCTCATTTTGTATTGTAAACCGCACCATCCATCCATTGCTGGATGGTGGGACCCAGGCACATGTGGAGGGTCTCCACTGTCCAGACGTGGCAGGTGAGGCCCACCTGGTGATGTATTTCATATCCACCTCCTTAGAGACATCCAGAGTCTAGACGATTTTATGATTCAATAAATAAATAATACAATTATATATATATATATATATATATATATATATATATATATATATATATATATATATATATATATATATTACCTAGTATATGACGGTGGGCCCTAATGTACGTGGGACCCACTGTGGTGTATTTGTTTCATCCACACCGTCCAGGCCTCTGGATGGTGCTGGATCAGCTGGGCGGTGCCAGGCCACCGTGATGCATGTTTTTGTACACCACACCGTTTATCTCTTTTGCTGGTGGGGCTCGCTGGTGTGTGTAGCACCCACACGTGGCCAGCTTAGCTACTGCAACGTCAGCATGCTGTGGGTCCCTTGAATCTAAGCCATACATCTGCAGGGACCAGCAGCTGCAGGTTCTGTGGGATCCACTTCCCTGTACATCCAAACCGCCCATGCATTGGCGTGCTCATCTTTGGTGGGCCACGCTCGTGGACCCCACTATTGCATGTGGGTTTTATCTACACCGTCCATCCATCTTGCTGTCCAAGATGATGGAACCCACTGTGATGTTTACATGCCATCCTCACCGTCAGATCCCTGGACGGTGGGATGAATGGCTGGTGTATCTCATCCTGCTAGCTGGTTGCTGCATTTATAATATAATAACATATTATATTATTATTATTATTATTATTATTATTATTATATATAATATTAATATATATTATAGATGGTGGGTCCCACACGTGTGGACCCACCCTTTAGTACATGGACGGTGGAAATCACTGAGGAATAGTGTGCTGTGTACAGCACATCCACATGGACACCACCAAATGTATGTGTTGTATGAACACCGTCCATCAAGGGCCACTGTAATTTATGAGTTTTATCTGCACCGTCCAGTGAGCTGGACGGTGAGATCCACCTTGAAGTATATGTTGCATATTCACGTCGCCCTTATTTAGCACGTGGGGCCCACCTGGATGGCAAGTGTCGTCCTAGTTGCTGAGATCCACACCGTCCATACCCTGGACAGTGGGTCCCACGCAGCCCTTTATAGCTACTGCACCTGACGTCACTTGGAGGTGGACCTGATCATCATGTATGTATTATATCAGCCATCCATCTGTGGCCCACAAACAACACAGCTGCTGTAATGACGCAGCAAGGCTGTGAGTCCCGTATGATATAGGGGTTATATCCCAAACTTCTAGCATGGGCCCCACCATAATGTAGGAGTTTATCTATACCATCCATTCATTTATATATATATATATATATATATATATATATATATATATATATATATATATATATATATATATATATATATATATATATTATTTTGGAATGGGGCCCACCTCTCACGTGTGGCATGGGTGAGGGTGGAACCCAACTTGATGTACGTGTGGTATATTACACCCCGTCCTAACCACCCCAATGGATAAGTGATATTCACTATGTCCAGATACCTGGACAGTGGAAATCCACCGTGATGCAGGTGTCTCATCTGTGTTGGGGCCCACACCATGATGTTTATGTTATGACCAGACCATCCATCTGCTGGACGAGCAGCAATGCGCTATTGTGCATGCGCATCATTAGGCCTGTGGGACCCACCCTCTGCACATGTGTCCTGACGATGGGACCACTATGATGTATGTTTTGATCCACACCATTCAATCCAGCGTGGATAGTGGGCCCCATCATAATGCATGCATTGTATATATTCACGCCAGTTGAGGCTCGGGTGTATGTATTCTAGCCACACCGTCCATCTGTTGAGACCGGTAATGATGTAAGTGTTTTATCCACGTCGTCCCAACCATGTGTTGGACATGGACCTTATACACATGATCCACTTTGATGCATGATTTAATCCACACCGTCCATCAGGTTGGGACGGTGGGGATTCCACCATGATATGTGTTATATCCTAACCGTCTAGGTTATACAGGGCCTGCCTCGATGTATGTTTTATTCACACTATCTCCGAGCTGTGTGACCCACTCGGTGTATTGATTCTATATCCACTCCGACCATCTGGTGAGGCCCATTTGCTATGTTTGCAGAGCCCATTTGATGTATATTGGCCCATTGGTGCAGCCCATATAATGCAACCCATTTGATGTATGTTGGCCCATTGATGTGGCCCACTTGATATATACGAGGCCCATGAGTGAGACCCAGTGTGATGTATTTGTGGTCCATATGTGAGGCCCGATGTGATGTATGTATGGCCCATGGAATGCAACCCGCTTTGATGTACATGAGGCCCAGGTATGAGGACCACTCTATTGTATTAGGTCCATGTGATGTAGCCTACTTGATGTGTACATAAGCCCACGTAATGCGGCCCATTATGATGTATTTGGGGCCATGGGATGATACCCCTTTTAATGTACTTGGGGCCCATTTGATAAGGCCCATGGTGATACACATTGTGCCCTTATATGAGGCTCATTAGTGCGGCCCATTGATGTGATCCATTTGATATATATGAGGCCCATTGGTGTGGCCCACCTTAATGTATTTGTGGCCCATCCATGAGGCCCACCTTGATGTATTCGCGGCAATTCGATAAGGCCCAATGTGATGTATATAAGGCCCTTGAGTGAGGTCCATGATGATGTACCTTAGACCCTTATGTGAGGCCATGGGCCCACTATATGTTTAACTCTATGTGGGCCACTCATTGGGAGCAATGTTGGTTAAATGGCCACATGGCCAATGATGGTTTAATGTTCACATTGTGACCTTCCGTTAGGCCTTGTTCATCCAAGTGTTGAGGCCGATACCGATCGTTGTGGCCGATTTCCAATTTCAATGATGAAGGCCGTTTATCGAGGCTGATTTCCGACTCTGATGGCCTATTGCCGTTTATTGATCGAGGCCGATTACCGACTCTGATGGCCGATTGCCGTTTATCGATCGAGGCCGATTACCGACTCTGATGGCCGATTGTCGTTTATCGATCTAGGCCAATTACCGACTCTGATGGTCGATTGTTGTTTATCGATTGAGGCTGATTACCGATTCTGATGGTCGATTACCGTTTATCGATCGAGGCCGATTATCGATTTTGATGGCCAATTGTTGTTTATCGATCGAGGTTGATTATATATCAAGGCCGATTACCGATTCTGATTTGTCGTGGCCGATTGCCGATTATTGATCGAGGCCGATTACCGAATTTGATTTGTCGTGGTCGATCGCTGATTTCCGATTATCGAGGCCAATTATCGTGGTCGATTGTCGATTCCGATTGTCGTAGCTGATTGCCGATTGCCGATTGTTGAAGCCCATTGTGACACGTATTAGGCCCATGATGCATTGCCCATCTGATGTATTGAAGATCCATGTGTAGAGCCCACATGTCATGTATTTGAGACCCATGGACAAGGCCCATTGTGATGTATTCATGGCCCATGGGTAAGACTTATTATGAGGTATTCGTGGCCTATGGGCAAGGCCCATTGTGATATGTATTGGCCCATGATGCAGAGTTCACCTGTTGTGTATATGCGGCCTTTGAGTAAGGCCCATTAGGTTTTATATTAGGCCTTTGTGTGAGGCTTTGGGCCACTATATGTTTAGCTCCATGTGCCCATTTCTTGGGGGCAATGTTGGTTAAATGTCCACATTATCGAGGGTGATTGTCGATGCCAATTGTCGGTGCTAATTATTGGTACCGATTATGAGTATGATTGCATAGCATCATGATACATGCCCATACGCATCATCTACATGTCTGTTATGAGATATGATTAACCATTGCATATGTCATAGTGCCGGCTATTACGAGACTCCTTGATAGGCGGAGATTGTCTCACATGAGCGCACGGTATGCGTAGGATTGATGCATGACTGGATTGTATGACTCATGCATCTTGCATTGTGTGCTGTGATTACTGTATGCCCTAGCGACATCAGGGCCGTAGCCTCCACAGGCATATCGTGGATGGCCTGATGGGACACCAAAAATCTGTTCTACATGGGGTGCTATAGATATCCCTGGGTGAAAGTTCCTAAACCCTCTTGGTTTCAGAGGTTGCTCCAACGTCTAGACCGAGTGGGTAGATGAGCGTTGAGTGTCGATTACCAGATGGTTGCGCTCTCCACTGTGTCGTGGTCGGTTGGAAGGGGGTGCGGCCTTACCTGTCCGAGAGGAGGGGGCAATGCTAGGCTGAGTCTAACCAGCTCGAGGAATGGGTCCGCTATTGACGAGCCGGGCCTGATATTGGCAGGCGAATAGTGAGGTCTCTTTCACTCACCTTGTTGCGCGCGATGGGGCGACAATCTGGTTTGGAGTGTAATAGACCCCTGTCATTTCTTAGAGAGGAACCGTACTGATATGTGGACTTATTGAGTAGGAGTTGCATGCTCATTCATTCAATCACTATCCACTCGGGCTGGTGGTGCACAACTAATCGTTGTGTACCTTCGTTATGGCAAGGATTTCGGTTAGGCGCACGACTAACCTGAGATCAAGAGTTTAACACGTTGAGTCTGACTATCCAAATTTAGGTATGAGACTGGTTTGGATAGAAGTCCCTTGTGGTGGACCCTGTAGCCTGCGATACTACGTACTATCATCCCGACTTCACACTCCAGCATGGTCATTTCATTCGCATTGCATATTGCATTGCATCCTCGGCATCTGATATTTGGCTCTTTATGACTCCTTGTTGCATAGCTGTTCTATATTGCGTATTCTGCTATTAACTACTTATGGACTTGTCCGTACGTCCGCTTACTCTGTTATCGTATAATTCATGATCTTGACAGTATTTCTGCTTATTTCGGTATTGTATGATGATGGCATTGTATTGAACATTTGATACTTACCTTGTGCACACACTTACACCACCCTCTAAGCTTTCTATAAGCTTATGCATGATAGATGCGTACAGGTGATGTTAGGTTGCAGCAGTGTTGAGCTTGGAGCGTGCAGTGGTCTTCTGGAAGCTTGATTTTTATTTATGTATTTCCCTTTCAGTATTGTACTCAAACGATTATATTAGTGGATATGCGATGATGATGTTGCCTTTGTGAATTAGGTAATCTTGTGGTCATGCTTATTACTAGTTATATGTACAAAAAAAATCCTCCTTATAGGATCCCAGGATCGGAATCTGGCATATAAATGCTAGGAGCCGAGAATGGGGTACTACGGGGGCTGTCGGCACCAGATTGGGTAATCGAGATTCTTATGAATTCGATTTTTAGGTTTGGGGCATGACACACACACCGCTTGGATCAAACATTCTTCACTCATGCAGGAGTGGATGAACAATAAGAGAATAATGGAAAAACAGAGGGATCTCACCGATCACGAGGATGTAAACGCATTGAGACGTGGACTACGAAGTAGATCACCTCTACGAGCAGAATCTTCCTTCCACAAGCTCTCTCTCTCTCTCTCTCTCTCTCTCTCTCTCTCACCTTTGATAGCCCTAAGCCCTCATAGAAAACCTTTTGGAAACCCTAGAATACCCTGGAATACATCTCAATCCCTCATACACCCCTTTATATAAGAATAGAAAGAGGTATAATCAAAATAGGAAACAAATTTCACAGAATCTGCGTTTCCGCAATTGCATCTGTGTAACTCTTCGATGATAACCTTCGATATCATCTAAGGTCCTTCAATGATATTGAAACAGGACCAAAACTGTCTAGTGACCAGGGGTGAAATTTTTTGACAATTATCGATGTCATCGATAAACCTTCGATGACAGCTTTCGATATCATCTAAGGTCCTTCGATGATATTGAAACAGGACCAAAACTGTTCAGCGACTAGCGGTGAAAAATCCCAACAATTATCAATGATATCGAAACTGGTTCGATTTCATCGAACCCAACAATGAGGAGAAAATCCCCATCATTAATTGCTCATTTCTTCGTTCCACTATCATACTATGTAATTAAACATCAAAGCTACTATGGTGATCCAAATAGACCATAAAGGATGAATAATCCCAATTCTCTAATTCAATATAGATTCATAAACACCAATCCACGTCCCATACATTCGCTTTGGCACTATCCTAATGTGTGAATAACGCTCTTTTCGATAATAGACAATGCAATCACTTCCTCTATAGGAGATTAATATGTGATATGCGTACGTCTCTTTGTCCCGAATCCCATGAATAACCATGAATTCATGTTGGAAAGGAGAATGCGAATAAATGGTCTAGCCTTTATAACTTACCATGTGAGGAAGCCATGGAGCTCGAAGCATGGATCACAAAGACGATATATATGAAGGATACCAATAACAATCATTAGTGCATTCATTCTTGCATCTTTTTACATATCACTATTTTGTCATCATAGATTATCACCATTTTTCCACCATTATAGTTTACCTTAGTTTCAAGGTATTTTAAAAAGAAATGTAATTAAAGGTTTGTGGTAAATCAAATTCTGAAATGTAATAAGAAACCAGATAATAATAGTAAAGACTTTCTAACTATATGTTCTCTCTTCCCTTTTATGCACGATGATATAATGGTGATGTTTGTGAATGTCCTACGAATGACCGGAAGTGATCCCTGACATAATATTTATTTGATATCTATACCGGACTTTTAAATTATAACCAACAAAGAGGCAACTCCAATGGGGATTAACTCAGAATCTCTGGTTTACTATAAGTATTGCCCGGGTTTCAGGAAAATTGTCATATGTAAGAAATTTATATATCTTGCAAACATTATCAAGTGCACGGGAACACATGCATGTAATTAGAAAGCCATTCGCATCTAGTAGAGTGCCAAAGAGGCAACTCCTAATGGATGCATTCCTCCTTTTATCTATAAGGTAAAATAGAAAAAAAATTATTTGATTAAGTAAAAGATAAAATAGCATGTGGTGACATAAGGGTTTCTTATGGCTTTACCTGGTATGATCTACACATGTAGTGCTTCGGAAGCTCAAGATAAAGTTGTTGTGATGTCTCTTTGGTTCTTCTTTCCTATACCCGATGTTATCATCCCCAAAATAGATGATGATATGGAGACATCCCTTACTAAACCTAACTCACCGTTGACAGTGATGATATTGGTGCGCTTAATAGTGGCGTTGGCCCAATAAAGAGAACGGGATTTTGCGTGAAAACTACAGAAGGCAGAAGGCGACAAGTGAATGCCATGCCAAAACATGAAGCCAAAATGCCTGAATGTTTGAGTAAGTTCATCAAAGAAACTTAGTAGATACAAATCTCTGACTTGAGAAGATCACCGATAAGAAATGCTTAAACTGCAATGAAATGAAGAAATTAAACAAAAGAATGTTTAATGAAGGCTTGAAAAGGGAGGACTTACAAAGTGAGCTATGGTTTTTTGGGGTTCCAAATAATGCCTCGTTGGAAATTGTCACCGTCCATGTGACTAGTGTTGAAAGACAAGATATGCTGCCACCGGAAGACCTGTTATCAAAAATGTTGTAAGCACATATGATGATGATAGAAAAGTTTCAGGTAATGTAAGATACATTTGCCAATAGCATGGTGCCTCCGGCTAGTAATCCTGCTACGAATGATGAAGCTATGCCTCGACAATAGTAAAAGAGGATGACAAATGAAGCAACAAAGCTGTAACGAGAAAGAGGATGACAATGCTAATAATAGGACAGGATAGGTTGGGATCTCATGGATCAGTTCCAAACTTCATTTGGGGTATATTAGGAGATGAACTGAGGCAAACATTTTTTGATTTGATGAAGTAGGAAAAAGAAAAAGAAAATTTCCAAAAGTTTGACTGTACATGTCTACCTGAGGATAACTTGGTTCATTTTCTTATAATGATGGGAAACTTCGCATTAGTCCTTAAAAACTGTTTTAGATTGTTTGGAGCGTCTCTCACCAGTAAGTTTTCCGGTGGCCTTATTGGCCCCGAGATTGATCCATTCATGGGAATGCAATCATAATACCTTTTTAGCTAACTTTTTAAAAAAAAAAATTTTTTGAAAGAGACGTACGTCAAGTTGACGGATCTAGCAACGACCAAGCAGAGATATGCCTGATGGAGAACCATGAGCCTGAACTATTGACAATTCCCATAAGAAGAAGAACTAATTAAACTATGTATGGCCGAAGTTAATAGGAAAGTAGCTATTGTCCTTGCCGGAGGGAATATCATGACATTTAGAGATTTGGTCACCATGGCTGATGCGGTAGAGCAATATATGGTTAGGATTTCTCAGTCAGGACATACAAGACTCATAGAGAGCCATTTCAAGCTGTTGAATCGAATGACGTTGTAGAAACAGGGAAAACCCTAGGAATAGGGTAATTCGTTACAATTATAAAGATTCAAGGAGATTTTATGACAAGAGACTATGTAGAGAGCAGCCAAGACAATATTCATTCTCTATGGAGGACCTGGTGACCAAGGTATTCAAAATTGGTTATGGCCGTAAGAACCTTTACGTAATGTTAACAGTCATAATTGTTACGTGTTATGGGGTCGAAATGGCCCCGTAATGGCCCCATAACAGTTTTTTCAAAAACTAAAAAAGGGTCATAATGGTCGTTACAGCCCACATCATAACAATAACGATGGTGGTTGTTACAGCCACTATTACCATTTTGGAACACCTTACTAGTGACATTGATGAAGCAAATGGTTACTGAGAGGATAATGGTCTTGTCACTAACTGTCTGCCCCATGAACCAACAAAAGATTTAAGGAATGAGCTACTACTAATATCATCAAGTAGCTGGCATAAGACGGAATATTGTTACACAGTAAAGAAGAAAATATAGAGAATTATTGATAATGAAGACATTGATATTGCTAAGGTCTGTTGGGGGACCGCAGAAGCACACAAATATGAATCTAGGATAGTAATCCAATTGCACCAATCAAACATGAAAAGAACACAACGATTTTAACGTGGAAAAAATCCTTGCAGCGAAAAAACCATGACACAAAGAGACAGATATCACTATGGAAGTAAAAATTACAAAGAGAAATAGATTACCTGATTCGAACAACCTCAAATCTTACCCTTGTTACACCATTTAGAACCCTAGAATGCATTCCCAATCATGTTTACATCCATATTTATAAGCCAATAAGGAATCCCAAACAAAATCGAAAATTGAACAAACCTTTGAAGGCATCGAACACATACCGATGACATCGAAAAGACACCTAGTTAGTCTAGTGACCAACTGGAGAAAATTTGAAAAATCTCGATGTGATTAAGCATTGTTCAATACCATCGAAGGTGACATCGAACAGTCTATCGATGACATCAACAGGCCCAATAACTGACTTGATTTAAGAAATTAATTACAACAATCTCCACCATGTCTTCAATAATCAACCATCGACAGGCCCAATATATGACTCATTTTCTGAAAACCCAAGTGTTAACCTTTAAAGATAGCCAAATTTCACGTCTTTTTTCATTTTTCTTTTCTTTTATCAGAGTCAGTAGTTTAACAGAAGAGGAACAAATCAAAAATAAAGAAAAATTGCATATACATACAAAATATACGAGTATCTGCCCAAAGGGCTTATACAAACCAATGTCTCAATACTAACAAATACATAAATGAACAATTTAAAACATGAAACATAATAAAATGCAATTAAACTTGAGCTGCAAGATCACGCAGCTACTCTTGGATAGATACAACCACACATCCTTAGTATTTATATCCTGCTCCTCATCAACTTGAACATGAGTATCATTTAAATCACATGTATTACCTGTACGATTATATATTCAAAGGATGAGTGACCAGCTCAGTGTGAATTTCCCTCAAGATTATATATTACTGTTCATACCCTTGTCGACCGTAGTCTGCTTCGGCTAATTAGAATCAGCTATGTGTGATCTGTAAGGATACACATGGGTTTTAGGAGATTTCCTTATGGATATATATGGTGACTTTTCAAAAAATGGAATCATAACGTATCAATTGTGACTAAACATTACTAAAAAAGTCGAGAAAGGGAAGTGACCGAGTTCAGATGATTACGTGACTTAAAGGGAAGCGACCAAGCTTGAACAGTTACGTGGAAGATGGTTCAAAGATAGTAGAAAAATCAAAACATGGGAAGCACCTAGAATTCTAGTGATGGAGAGCAGTTACCATAACTATCGGAACGTGGGAAGGATCCAGAATGACTAGATTGGAGCTATAAATAAAAGGAGATTGCAGTAGAACAAATCGTCTCATACTAAACCAAACAAATTAAAAACTATCTTTCAATTATCTTATCAATTATCCTATTAATTTATATTTTCTAGTGTAATCTTTTACTTCATCATGGAAATTTACATTTTCAGTATGACTTTTACTTTCCAAGTTTGCTTCCTTAGCATAATCCGTATCCACAATCTAATCTTTAGTTATAATTGGAGTTTACGCTCGCACGCTGGACTTCACCCAATTATCGGAGAGGTGTCCTTCAACAGTTCACAATGACCGACTATAAGGATTTCTTTCTCATTTTATTTTACCTATATTGAAAAGTCCTTTCATACGAAAGGTAAAGGAGTAAACCATTATCAGATGACAAACCCCACCCTCCGAATATCGCTTGATCAAATTTACACATTGAGCGAGTGGCTGAATAGGCAACTGATCTCTCTATATCTCAGTCATACACTACGTGCCTACCTACCTTGGTACTCAGGGTCATTGTTGTTCGGTTCGAATTGGAGCCGCAAATCTAATTCTAGCATGCCCGCATGCATTATGTGAGAAAACAACGTCAAATAATTTTTTGGCACGCTTGGTGGGACCCTATCTCTTAACTACCAATTTGATTTTTGCCAAAAATGTAAAGAAGAAGTGTCTGGATTGCCGGCTTTAAACCCTCAACACTGATTGCACCACCTCCAGGTGATGATGTGCAGGTCTATGTGCCCCCATAGGCATCCAATTTGAATACCAACCTGACCAGGAATTAGGTCGGACCATCCACATTGCGAGATGTACTCCAAGACAAGGTATCCGTTGTACTTCAGGATATTCAGATGATCATCCAAATGGTGTAAGAATATGGGAGGGCCAAAGCTGAGCAATTCTATATCCAGGCTGAGAGCACAAATCGCTATATGGCTATCCAGATTGAAGCCACACAACAATTGTTGGTTGTGATGACGGAACGGGCACCGTCGCACCACAACATAACATGATGGAATCTCAGTCAGCAATGCAATTCCATTGCCACCTATGTCGCCGTTACATCGTAACCCACCATCCATTCCTCCTTTATAGGTCAGGAATGCGCCACTTCCTATGGAAGTTAGGCGACTTGAGCGGGAGGTTAGGAATTTTGTACCTAAAAACAGGAATCAGATCCCAAGATAATCCCAATCGATTTAGTCCATATCATCCACCAGTTGTGGAACCTCAGAGGATCGACCGCGACCAAATAATACAGCTCATTCAAGAGGTTGCTATCTCAGTGCTCGGTTACAACACGATCCCTGTGTATCACAAACCATATCCCGAGTAGGTGGATTGGCAACATCCATTGTTGAGAAACTATCGACCAGATTTCACTTTATTCTCGAGCGAACCTGGTTAGTCAGGTACTGAGCACGTCAGCTGATTCATCATATAGTGTGGTGAACTGGCCAACAATGATTATCACAAGTTACAGTTATTTGGTCACTCATTGACCATTGTGACCATCACTTAGTACTCAAATATGCTGCCAGACTCAATACACAATTGACAAGAGTTAGAAGAGAATTTTCATGCTTAATTCTTCTCTAAGAATAGAGAGATAACCATGGCCGATCTTGCACGATTCCAGCAATTGCTTGGGGAATAATGCGAGAGTTATATTACGTGGTTCAAGCGGGTGAAGAGCCACTATAAAGTAGTCATGACTGAGGCTGAATTTCTGCAACTCGCGCAAGTCAGACTTGAATATAAGATCAGTAAAAAATTCATAGGCACACAAAGTTTACTGATTTATATGACCTGACTAAGAAAGTTTCTCACTATGAGGAACTGCTATAGGAAGGGTTGGATGAACAAATTCGTCATTAGGGACATAATACAATGACCCCAATTATGAAATTGTCATTGCTGAATTAGTGGCTAAGAAGCCATTGATATGCTCAGCATTGGTCAAAGCAGAGTTGATTGCCCCGACCTCGCAAAAGGCTCAGAAGGTGTACACTTTTGATATCACTTGAGCCAAAGAAATATTTAATATCATATTGGCCGAGAAATTCATTAAAGTTCCTATTAATCATAAAGTACCTCTGATTGATGAATTACAGAAGATCGAGCACTGCAACTGGCATGGAGCTTGATCACATTCAACTAACAAGTGTGTCGTTTCCAGGAACGTTATTCAGGATCACATGGACCGTGTGCTACTGAAGTTCCTGGAAAAGGATAAAGAGGCGATGCTGATCAATACCGATCATTCCCAATTAATATGGAAGTGAACATGGTCACAGCCAATTTAAGGGATCACATGAGACCAAGAATTAACGTCAGCTCGAGTGACCTGTGAAGAATGTCCGGCTGACCTGTGCGAGGACATCGTTGTACTCCGCATCCCCAAGATGATCGGTTAAACGCCACTAAAAGAATGCACCAAATTCTCAAATTTGTGATCGGTGAGCTCGGGACATTGTGTCTCTGTTGAAAAATCCCCCCAATAAAGGAAGAGAGCATCATAACAATGGTAGAGGTCACTATTAGCCGATACAGTCAGCCTCCAATCACTATTTACAATGGGACCACCCTTATCAAAGATGTCAAGGCGCCTACTACACGAGAGGGGGTATGGAAATGAGTTATTCACCCAAAGTTTCTAGTAATACTGGAAGCCTTGACGAAGACTCAGAAGCGCCAGTGGCAAAGGCAGAGGGTTGCTGCAAGAAGGAAAATGGAAGGGGAATGGGCGCTCCCTTGACCAGAAGTTAGAATGCCCCACCTTTTTTGGAAAGTTCCCTTCTTGATGAGCAAGTGGCAGTGAATACAGTCGAAGCTGTGATGCCAGTTGCAGCGTAGAAAGACCAAGACGCCTTCAACAATACAGTTCGATCATGAGACGTTAAAGAGGAAGATAACTTATCAGACTACCTTAGCGAGGATTGTTTTCCGACAGAGGAGTGGCTGACCAACAAACTCTTGTCGACCGCAGATGCTCTGAAGAGTTCCTCGAGTGTCGACCTCTCGACCAAACCCACGACTGATGAACACCCTAGTCAAATCGAAAAAATTGAATCCAAAACACTAGGGGGGTAAGGTTTGAGTGGTAAAATTGTGTTTGGTTCGTTGTCGCCAGTAACATTCCATTGTAATATGGTTTTTACGTTGTCATACAGCTTTCAGGCACGTCCCACTCAACCAAACACAATGCCTGTGGTGGAAGAATACACTCCCCCAGTAAACATACAACATGCATCTTTCCTATTTGAAGAAAGTAAGGAAAATGAAGCCAACATTAACAAAGCATCACATATCGACACAGTCACCATTGTGACTAGGGGCACATTCGAAAGAGTAATTATCGGCAAACCCACCTGCGACATGACATAGCACCTTGAGTCGTTGTACATATCGACTCATCTAGATGGATGTCCCATGACCAAAATTTTAGTTGATAATGGGGTTGTGATGAATTTGTTACCAAAGAAAATGATGGCCAAGTTAGGAAAGACTACAACTAATCTGATCCCTTCGGAAGTAACCGTTAGCAATTTTGTTGGCCACGTGACAAACATACATGGTGTCTTACTAGTCGATCTGACCGTAGGTACCAAGACGGTTTTGACACTATTTTTCATAGTAGACACCTCGTCGAGCTATAATGCATTATTGGGAAGATATTGGATCCATTCTTTTTCTTACATCCCATCTTCTCTCTACCAGTTCATGATTTTTTAGGTCTTGGCCGATAATAAACATTTCTTAGCCATGTCGAATGCCAATGAAGCTTATTACTACGACGATGAAGTGGGGCCTATCAGATTTATCGGGAGAAATAAGATAGATCGTCCTACTGGGATCACAATGAAAAAGAACCTAGACAATATTGTATAGGATATTCCAGAAGTTACCCGGGGCAATGATGCTTGACCGAAGCATATTGTCCCTTATCGACCGAACACTCATTGTATCATCGAAGAGATCCCATGATTAGGACATCAAGGAGAGAAGTAGATAGGGCCGACTTTATGGCCAGGATAAAGAGGCTTGAAGAAAGCCCGTAGGAAATAAATGAGGGTTGTTTTGTGAATTTGGCTAAATTAGAGGAATCAGTTAAGGAAGAAAGTTTTGAGTTTGAAGAACTCTTAGAAGAAAAGGAGGAAATACAACCACAGCTCCAGGATCTACCGGTCGAATCAACTTAGGGACGGATCATGATTCGAAACCAACATTCATAAGCAACTTGTCCCGACTGCTTGAGAAGGAGAAGTTGACAAATTTACTTTTGGAGTTCGCCGACTACTTCGCGAGGGATTACCATGAAACAGTAGGGCTTGATAGATCCCTGGTTGAACATAGATTACCCATAAATGAAGGCTATCAGCCGCATAAGAAGCCACCTAGGCGGATGACAACTGACGTCACCCTTGAGATTGAGGAGGAGATCGAGCGACTCTTAAAAGCTGGCTTCATCCAACCAATCAAATATAAGGAATGGATATCAAATGTGGTCCCAGTAATAAAAAACAATGGTAAGTTAAGCGTGTGTATCGACTTCAGAAATTTAAATCTGGTTATGCCAAAAGATGAATATCCCATGCCCGTGGCCAATCAGCTTATCGATTGGATCGCTAGACATGGTTTGTGTCCTTCTTGGACGGGCATTTTTGATATAATCAAATCTATATAACATTAGATGATGTGCCGAAAATGGCATTCAGATGTCCAGAACCTTTGGGAACATATTGTTGGGTGGTGATACCCTTTGAATTAAAAAATGCAGGGGCCACATACCAAAGGACAATGAATGCTATCTTTCATGACATAATCAACAACTTTATGGAGGTTTACGTGGACGATATGGTAGTTAAGTCAACCGATGCAAGTGAGCATCTGGCCCTCTTGTGCAAGTCCTTTGAATGGATGAGGCTCCATAAATTAAAGATGAACCCTTTGAAATGCATTTTTGGGGTTTCAGCTGATAATTTCTTAGGATTCTTGGTACATCAAAGACGGATTGAAGTCGATCAAAACAAGGCTCAGGCCATAATTAATGCACAACCGCCTGGAAACAAGGCTGAACTACAAAAGTTCTTAGGCCATGTCAATTTCTTGAGGCGCTTCATATTCAACTGTGCATGTAAAACTAACATTTTTTCTCCATTGTTGAAATTGAAACAGGGGACCGAATTTGTGTGTGAAGCGTAATACCAGTTGGCTTTTGATAAAATCAAGGAATATCTAACAAAACCGCCTGTGTTGATACCCCCTATCAAAGATCGACCGCTCAAGCTATACGTCGCAGCCTCAACAGAGTTGATCGAAGCTCTTCTAGCACAAGATGATAACATGCAAAAGGAAAGGGCGGTTTATTATTTGAGTCGGACTCTGCTCGATAATGAGAAACAATATTCGGCCATAGAGAAATTGTGCTTGTCATATGTTGTACTTCACGGCCACTAAGTTGAGGCATTATTTATTGGGTGAGAGAGTAAATGTAAGAGTCGTGATTGATTTAGTGAAATATATGCTAAACTGGTCGATTTTAAGAGGCCGAATTAGTAAATAGGTGTTGGCTTTATTTGAGATTGATTTACATTATGTGCTAAAGAAAGTAGTGAAAGGTCGAGCCGTAGCGGACTTTTTGGCGGACCATCCTTCAGACCTTGAGAAGCAAATTCCCCCGAGTATCATAGATCTATACTATGTGTAACTCATGTCGTGGAACTTAATTTTTGATGGGTTAAGGACCCATGAGATGTCTAGAGTTGGAATCATCTTAGTCGCCCCTAATGAGAATCGATATGAATTCACATTCCAATTAGAGTTTAAATGTACTAACAATCAGACCGAATATGAAGCTATTATAATTGGTTTAAAGTTGTTGCTGAAATTGCGCGTAAAAATTGAGATTATTATTGGAGATTCACATTTGGTGATAAATTATGTGACGGGATTGTTTAAGTGCACCAGCCCATCTTTATTACCATATCATGCCTCAACGGTTCAGTTATGCGACTAATTCGAAGAGGTTGAATTGATGTATATTACCAGAGAACAATGCGGATGCCAACTAAATGGTACAGTTAGCTACAAGACTTGAAGTCTGAAGGGGTTCGGACGATCACTGTCCAAAGGAAGTCATCATGTATAAAGTGGACACGGTTGGATGACCCATTTCATGTACATAAGTAATCTTTATCGCATGCATACATGTGATTATGCTACGATCAATACTACACACATAGAATGCCACACTTTGTGAAGCATGCATGAGCAGGATCAATATTGACATGTTCAAGTAAATAGATTAGCATGCTAGGAAGTTAAATAGAAATAATCAAAGCATCCCATTACATACATCTAATAGTCTATAATTATCAACATAATTACCATCATCCATGACTATCATTTATCATCACAATCACATTTATTATTAACATTTTTATCCATTCACAGTCGTACATCATTCATTGCACAACAAATATCCTTTAACAGCTTTGGCCTGATTCCAGGCTGGATGCGAATAGATTGGTTGAATGGTCTCATACATGCCGCTCAAGGATATTTAAGGATATCTATAGATACCATGATCAGCTCATTCATTGGTTTCTGGCCATGTTTATTACACCTTGGTTTGGGTTTACCAAGGCCCTCCATTGTACATCAAATGGGCCCTAAATCAGCCCTGCACATGACACGAAGTAGGTCTAATCGACCCAATAAGCTACCCAAGTGAACCTGACCAAGCTTGGGTTTACTACGAGTCTTAGGCCCACAGCAGTTAAACGGCCCGAGGCATCGCGGTGGGTTCCCACTGTGTGGATGGTGTGGATATAAGACACATATATCACAATGGGGTCTAGGAAGGCCTTTCAACAGCGGAAGCCACCGTCCTCGCTATTTCTGTGATATGGCTCACCTAAGAAGTGGGCCTGCTCCACCTTTGGGCCCATGACCTAACACGGGTTGGAAAATCTGTTGGACGGTATGGATAATGCCCACAGATTATTATGAATCTGCAACTATTTAAAACAGGTGTACGGCGTGGATGAAACACATATATTAGGTGGGTGGCACGGTCGTGGACAGCTGTGGATACATCACTAGTTGGGTCCCACGGCTATGGGCCCACATGAACTTGAATTTGCTTCAATTTTTAGGCCATCGATGTTGGTGGACGGTGTAGATAAAACCGACACAACATGTGGACCTCGGGATAGTTGCAACGATGAGAGTTCAATCATCACTATTTATTGTAGTGCACCCCACCAAGGATTTGGATAAACTGTCCTAGGGACCCGATACAAGATGAGTAGTGTGGATATAGGTACATACATCACAGTGTGCCTTTAGGAATTTTGAATGGTGGTGTGCCACCCAAACTGTTTCAGACAGCATGGCTCGCTTGAGATTTGGACCTCCTACATTTTTAGGACCGTGATCTAAGGGGAACGCGGCCCACTTGATGGCTAGCTGGGATGCATCACATGTGTATCAGGGCAGGGTCCACCAAGGACCCCACTTACTGGATAAGCTGGAGCTATACGTACGATCGGTACCCTGGTATTCTATTCTGACCTGTTCATCGTCCAATCAACTACTCACCGCGAGATGAAGAGATAAAACCTTTTCAAGTCAATTTTAAACTATCCGTCGTAGTAAACTAACTACAAATGTCTATATTCCTTCATTTACACGTTAAATTGATATTTAGATTCGTTTATCTTAGTCGTTACCTATGAATATGTTTAACCTACTGTCGGAGCAATTTCTAAAGCAACCTGTGCATACCAACCGGCACTTGAACCCATCAATCTAGGTGGATCACTCTAAAACCCCACTCTATGCCTATGCATTTACAAATTTGACCATACAATAATATGTTTACCTAATCAGGATTTTAACCATCCAATTACTTTAATTTTTTTTATTATATAGTTATCTATCATACCCCTATTCACCAAATGGGCCACCCAGACATCAAAATAAACCAGTCATTACAAGGTGCACGAGGTACAGATGAAAACTACCAGCTAATTTGTATATGGGAAGTGCACACATGTTATTTTGAATTACAATTACACCTAAACCTTTAAAAATATTCTCTTATTCATTACAGACACCTCACGGTGCAGAAAAAACCTAACCAAAATATGTTCTCGGGTAGAATACTGCCAGTTGGACCACTGTCAGGCCAGATTGAGTCAGATTAAGCTAAGATGTGCAACCGAGAAAAACTCCTAATTTTCACTTATTATCTTCTACTTCTGTAAGAAGGTAAAGCTACATACTTTCCAAGCTCGTGCTCAGACGGGTCAGGCTCATTCAATCTTATCTTTTACCCCCCTTATGTGTCACCCCCTAATCTGTATATTTAGATGGGCTGCTACGCTCGGGTAATTAGAGGCAGAGAGAAAGATTAGTTAAGCAGAGGGCAATCAGAGAGGTTTGGATTGACGATCAGAGAAATCCAACCATTCTAAGATTAGTGAGTATTTCCCTTTCATGTGGTGGTCCACTCACGAGAGTGGGGATCATTTCCTGTATCCTTGTAATGTAGATTCACATTGTGCAAACGTGCCCTAAACGCTATAGCCACCTTGTATGGCTCACCATGATGATTATTGTTTCATTTTTTTCTAGGTATCACGTAGATCTAGATAATGGAAAGGCACTTGGTAGGCCCCTATACTGATGATACTAATGAACCGTGGGTGTTCATGGGCCAGCATGATGAACGGATGGGCCAAACCCACCTTTTACACGAACACGGCTATGTCACAGCCGTTTTTACACAAAATTAATGGTTGGGTCATGGTCATTTTCACGTAAAAATGGCCAGGCCTGAGGAGAAATTTACCACTGTAGATGCCACCTTTTATCTAGCGGTTTTTATTAAACAATGAAACTTAACTTACCAATTTAGACCTGCACGTAAGGACAGTGAATTTGAGGACGAAAATATGCATCCTTGCGAAAGTAGACCTATGGCTACGAATTATAACCATAGCCATAGGTTAAAGGGTTGGGTCCCAATCGACCTCATTAGCTAGTCGGGGTTGACCGGGTCAGTTGTCTTGCCCACTTGTTTTTTAGATTTGTCTCTCATTTTTTGTCTTATATCATAATGGGAGTAGTCAGTTCATTTTTTTAGATTTATTTCATTTTTTTTCTTATATCATAATGAGAGTAGTCAATTCATTTTTTCAGATTTGTCTCATTTTTTTGTCTTATATCATAATGAGAGTAGTCAAAATGAATTGACGTGAGACCCACTTATCTTTCAATAGTAAGGATTTCGTACCCTAAGTTGCTGTGGGCATTCTGCATCCCTTTGAATTATAGGGAATTCATATAACCCTAGGCCATATACAAGTTGCATAACTTTTAGACAATATTTTAGCTTGCATATGGATCAATTGAATTTCAAAACTCCTTAATTGAGTAACTTAGTTAGAGTCAAACAAACCTACTAGGGGCTTTTATAAATCCCACTATAATATGTATGTTTTATTTAAGTTGTTCATTCATCTTCAAAATCATTTTAAAACACAAGCTTAAAAAGAAAGTTGATCAAAAACACAAGTAAATCACACCCACATCACAAGAGTTAGTAATGATGATGATATTACTGTTGAAACCTTCTTAGAGCCCATCGTGATATATATTTGTCATTAAACATATTCATAAAATAACGTAAACCTAGTTAAAAGGAAAATATAAAAATATTTGCTTGATCCAAAACTCCTTGAGCTCCTAAAAGAGGTTTTTGACAAGTTGTGTTCAAGCCCCACCATGTGGCATGGTCTACTTTACCACTAGAGCTTCTTCATTTATTTTATCATTAAAACCTTCCTAGTAATTCAGTGAGGAAACGTAGGAATAGAGGGAGGGAACCTAGGAATCAAGCGAGGGAACCTAGAAATTAAGCGAAGAAACTTAGAAATTGAGCTAAGGAACCTTGAAATTGAGCGAGGCAACCTAGAACTTGCATGAGGCAATGTAGAAATTGAGCGAGGCACCCTATAAATTCAGCGAGGCAACCTAGAATTTGATCGAGGCAACCTAAGAATTGAGTGAGGGAACCTAGTAATTGAGCGAGGTAAATTATAAATCGAGCGAGGGAACCTAGGAATTGAGTAAGGGAACCTAGAAATTCAACGGGGCAAACATGAAATTCAGCGGGGTAAGCTAGAAATTCAGCGGAGCAAACTAGAAATTAAGCGGGACAAACATGAAATTCAGCAGGAAAAACATGAAATTCAGCGAGACAAATATGAAATTCAGCGGGGCAAACTTGTGGGGGAAACATGAAATTTAGCGGGGCAAACTAAAAATTGAGCAGGGCAAGTATGAAATTAAGCGGGACAAACATGAAATTGCGCAGGGGAAACATTAAATTGAGCGGGGCAAACTGGAAATTAAGCGGGCCAGACATGAAATTCAACGGGGGAAACATGAAGTTCAGCAGGACAAACTAGAAATTCAGCAGGGCAAACATGAAATTGAGCTAGGCAAATGTGAAATTGATCGGGGCAAACATGAAATTGAGCAGGCAAACTAGGATTTGAGCAGGGCAAACATGAATTCAGCGGGGCAAATATGAAATTCAGCTGGGCAAACTAGAAATTCAGCAGGACAGACATGATATTGAGTGGGGCAAACTAGAAATTCAGCGGGGCAAATATGAAATTCGGCAGGGCAAACTAGAATTTGAGCGGGGCAAACATGGAAGGGAAAATTGGAAATTAAGCGGGGCAAATTTGAAATTCAATGGGGGAAACATGAAATTTAACAGGGTAAATTAGAAATTCAGTGAAGTAAACATGAAATTCAGCGGGGCAAGCATGAAACTTAACTAACCAACTTAGACTTGCATGTATGGACAATCATTTTTAGGATGAAAATATCCCCCCCCCCCCCCCCCCCCCCCCCCCCCCCCCCCCTTTTTCATTGTTGACCAGGTCGACCCCGCTTCTCTGTCCACTGACTCGATCGAAGAGGTGGACCCAGTCAACCCCAACTATCTGTCCAATGTCTCGGACTCGGTCGACCCGGGCTCGCTCTCCCACCATATTGCAACCGGCCCAAGCTCGGTCAGCCCCAACCCTAAATGGTTTTCGATTCTAACTGCCTAAGTAGACTTAAAGTTACAATAACCAAGAAAAAGACCCAAATATGAATGAATATGACCTAAAACCGCACACAATAAATCTTTTCATTTCTGGGAAAGGTACTCCTAAAATTTTGATTGTTCTAGAATTGCAGTTCAAGGAGAATAGTGCACAAATCATAATCATTAGAGTACAACTGTCGCGTAGTGTTTTCAAAGGTGTAAGACCACGCAACTCAAGGTGCACTGAAAAGGTTTCATGCCTTTGAGGCATTCGCCTTATTGCATGAAGAATACATGACATGTATCTCACACTTTGAGGTGTAATGAATTGCCCCATATTTCCAGTGAGCTCATATGGCCTAGATCAGAGGAATGGCCTGGATCACCTGAACATGAACTCTACATGTATGAACTTTATGGTTGTAGGCAGGTTCCTTATTTTATATGCATGTATGTTGAGATTGACAGTGAAATGCATTGAATTGACCGTGAAGTGAAGGGGAATCGCCTGAATTGCTGTGGCACCCTATAAATTCAGCGAGGCACCCTATAAATTTGGTGAGACACCCTATAAATTGAGCTAGGCAAGCTTAAAATTCAATGAGAGAACTTAAGGATTGAGGGAGGGAACCAAGGAATTGAGCGAGGCAACCTAGGAATCGAGCGAGGGAACCTAGGAATTGAGTGAGGCAACCTAGGAATTGAGCAAGGCAAACTATAAATTGAGCAAGGCAACATAGAAATTCAGTGAAGCAACCTAGGTATTGAGCAAGGAAAACTACAAATTAAGTGAGGAAACCTAGGAATTGAGCAAGACAAACTACCAACTGAGCACAACAACATAGAAATTTAGCGAGGTAACGTAGAAATTTAGTGAGGCAAGCTCAAAATTCAACGAGGGAAAGTAGAAGGTGAGCGAGGCAAACTACAAATTCAGTGAAGCAATGCAGAAATTCAACGAGGCAACCGAGGAATTGAGCGAGGGAACCTACAAATTCAGCAAGGGAAAGTACAAGGTTAGCATGGGAAACTTGAAATTAGGCGAGACAAACTAGAAGTTGAACAAAGAAAGCATGAAAGTTGAGCGACAGAAACATTTGCAAGTTATGAAATTTAATTCATTATGAATTTTCTTGAAGTACAAATTGTGCGAGGTATATACAACACTATATATAATACAACATTCCACAAAATTTTTCTCTTCATCTAATGCATACGACAAGTATCATTTACAGGTTACAGACAAACAATCATACGCTATCGACTTCCTCTAATGTATAGTGAATTTTTGCATGTTTGTTCCCTCTAAGGTGCAACCGTTGCACAATATATCGATGAATTTCATTTCAAATATGCCACAGTTAAAACCATTGCTTTGCTTTGGTACAGATTTCTCTTCTTTGACGGTCCATGTCTTCCCTTCAAGTGTGGTGACATCTCTGGTAGCATGGAAGAGAATCGGGAATGCCTCCATCATCAACTTGATCTTCCACTTATACTTTAGGAGAGCATTTGACACTAAGATATCAATAATAACGATCTCCCGTTGTCTTGGATATAGGACCATCAAGAACCAATGAGAGTTATCATGGTTGACGGGTACATAATGTCACGCCCCAAATTTAAAAACGGGCTCACAAAATTCCCAATCACCGAATCCGATGCCAACAACCTCCATAGTACCCCATTCTCAGCTCCTAGCACGCATACGTCAGATTCTGATCATGCGATCCTACAAGGAGGATTTTTCAACATACATTTAACTAGTAATAAGCATAACTATAAGTTTACCCAAATCACAAAGGCAACGTCATCATCACATATCCACTAATATAAACATTTGAATACAGTGCTGAAAGGGAAATACATATATCGAAAATCAAAGCTCCATAAGTTCACTGCATGCTCCAAGCTCAGTGCTGTTACAACCTAATGCTACCTACACGCATCTATCATGCATAAGCATATAGAAAGCTTAGAGGGTGGTGAAAGTGTATGCGCAAAGTAAGAGCCAAGTATGTAATATAATGCCATAAATCATACAATTTCGGAATAAGCAAAAATACTGATACGATCATGAATCATATGATATCAGAGTAAGTGAATATATTGACAAAATCACGAATCAAACGATATCAGAGTAAACACAAATACTGATAAGATCATGAATCATACGATATCAAAGTAAGAGGAAATATACTCGTAAAATCATGAATCATATGATATCAGAGTAAATATAAATACTGATAAGATCATGAATCATACAATATCAAAGTAAGTGGAAATATACTAGTAAAATTATGAATCATATGATATCAGAGTAAGCAAAAATATACTAGTAAGTACATGAGTGTCATCAGCCGTACCAAGGCTCTGCGATATAAGGCATGAAAGTTAACAGCCATATCAATGCAGAAGCATGGCAACCCAAAATGTTAAATGTTGCGGATGCAATGCAATATGCGGTGCGAATGAAATGACCAAGCTGGAGTGAAGTTGGGATGATAGTACGTAGTATCACAGGCTATGGGGTCCATCACAAGGGACTTTTATCCAAACCAGTCCCATACCTAAATTTGGATAGCCAGACTCAATGTAGTAGACTCCTGATCTCAGGTTAGTCATGTACCCCAACTGAAATCCTTGCTATTATGAAGGTACACAATAATTAGTTGCACATCACCAGCTCGAGTGGATAGTAAATGAATGAATGAATGAGTACGCAACTCATACTCAATAAGTCTACATATCAGTATGGTTCCTCTCTGAAAAATCACTAGGATCTATTACACTCCAAACCAAATTGTTGCGACATCACACGCAACAAGGTGAGTGGAAGAGACCTCACTATTCGCCTGCCAATATTGGGCCTGATCGTCGATAGGGATCCATTCCTCGAGCTAGTCAAACTTAGATTAGCTTTGCTCCCTCCTCTAGGACAGGTAAGGCCTTACCCCCTTCTAATCGACCACGACATAGTAGAAAATGCGGCTTAATGCATCCACTTGGTCTAGACGTTGGAGCAACCTTTGAAACCAAGAGAGTTTTGAGACTTTCACCCAAAGATATCTATAAACCTCATATAGAACAGATTTTTGGTGTCCCATCTGGCCATCCACAATATGCCTGTAAAGGCTACAACCCTAATGTCGCTAGGGCGTATGGTAATCATAATCACATTATGCGAGATGCATGAGTCACACACTCTAAATCATGCATCAATCTTGCACATACCGTGTACTCATGTGGGATAAATATGCTTATCAGGGAGTCCTATGAACAACCTCCTCTATAGCATATGCAATGGCCAACCACATCTTATAACAAACATACAGATAATGAGTATGGGCATGTATCATGATGCTATACTGTCACATACTCATAACCGGCATCGATAACTGACATTGATAATCGGCCTATCAAAAGGCCTAAGGGAAGGCCACAATGAGGACATTTAACCATCATTGCCCATTAATGTAAACATTTAACTAACATTGCTCCCAAGGAGTGGCCTCTATAGAGCTAAACATATAGTGAGCCCATAGCCTTACGCAAGGGCCTAATATACATCACAATGGACCTCGCTCAAGAGCAACATATACATCACAGTAGGCCTCATCAATGACCACTATTATATCACAACGGGCCCCATACAATCACAATGGACCTCGCTCAAGAGCAACATATACATCACAGTAGGCCTCATCAATGACCACTATTATATCACAACGAGCCCCATACAATCACAATGGGCCTAATACACATCATTATGGGCCACATCACATGGGCCTAATGCACATCACTATGGACCGCTCACATGGGCTTAACACATCACTATGGGCAGCTACATGAGCCTAACACACATCACTATGGGCCGCATCACATGGGCCTAATACACATCACTATGGGCCGCTCACACGAGCTTAATACACATCACTATGGGCCGCATCACATGGGCCCAATACACATCACTATGGGCCGCTCACATGGGCCTAATACACATCACTATGGGCCGCTCATATGGGCCTAATACACATCACTATGGGCCGCTTAATGGGCCGCACCAATGAGCCTAATATACATCAAATGGGCCGCATCAATGGGCCTCATATAGCACATCGAGTGGGCCTCAAACATGGGCCTCAAACATGCCACAATGGACCTCATATCTGGGCCTCAAATACATCATAAAGGGTCACTCATATGGGCCCAACATACATTACATCAAGATGGGGCCCATACTTCAATTAGAGGTAATTTTAGAGCATTTCCAAGAATGCTTCCCATCGAAAGATCATCTGGACCATATCACAAATAATAGTGGACATAATGATTTGTACCATTAAAATCCTATAGGGCCCACCACAGAAAATCGTGAGAGAACCCACACCCACCGTTAAAACATTTATAGGACCCACCGTTATGTATTTTTGAGATCCGACCTATTCATAAGTTAACATGGAGATAGATGATGTGAAAAAAAAAAACATCAGCTTGATTGGAACTACTGTGGCCCTTAAGAAGTTTTGAAGGGTGGATGTCACTGTCCCCACTATTTTCAATGGTGGGATCTGCTTGAATTATAGTCCGTCTCATTCTTTTTTCATGCTATAAAATGATCCCCAAAAATGGTTGAACGGTATAGATACAACACATGCATCATGGTGGGTCCCACAGTCCAAGGTCTGGACGGTGTGGATGCACACAACATGGACGACGGGGGAGTTCTCACATACATCAAAGTGCTATTGCTGCACACAGCAGCAACATTTGGCAACGGTAGCTTGCCCACCATCAAAACAGATGAACGACGTGGAATACAAAATATGCATCATGGTGGGATCCTCATACCTCGTCCAGATGGAATGGATGGACGGTGAAACACATATATCACGGTGAAGTCCCACCATCCTTGTGGACGGTGAGGATAAAATGCATATCATGGTGGGCCCACCGTCCCATCTGGACGGTGGAGTTGAAAACACATACATCAGTGAGATACATATATCATGTGTGGGGTCCACACGTCCTAAACAAAAGGACGGACAATCTAGATTGCACAGTCAAACCCACAAAACTTGCTATGTCAATACTGCAGTTATATAGCTAGTGTAAGGTACACCAACCAATTTACCTCCCACCGTCCAGAGGTTGGACGGTGAGGATACAACACATCCATCGTGGCGGGGCCACACATGTGGCCCACCATAATGTTTATTTTTCCATCTGTTTATAAGGTCACAAAGACCCGAATAAAGAGGAATAAAAAATTTCATATCAATCCAAAACTTCTATGACCCTAAAAAGCATTTCAATGGTAGACGTTCATTACCCTGCTGTTGGGTGGTGTGGACCACTTGAGTGCCATGAACGACTGATTTTTGGGGTGACCCACTGATTAAAGGGGACCCATCAAATGCACAGTGTTGATGTTCAACACACATCATGGTGGGGCCTGAGGTGGGGCCCACTGATCCTACCCGTTCCAAGCAGCAGGACGTTGCTTGCTGCAGCGTCCTAACGCTGGCAGCAGTAGCGTTTCCATGTTATTATTATTTTTTTATTTTTTTAAAGGATTTTCATAGGTGGGGCCCACATCAGAAGGATCCATTCCATTGGTTGGGTCCTTGGGCTCATGACAAGCCTAACAAGCCTAATATTGGATATATTTTGGTATGTAGAAACATCACAGCAGGCCCTAATAGTTTGAATCACCCAAAACTACTGTTTTCTACATTATGGCCCGCTAGAGATTCCAATTGGCTTCATTTTTCGGCTCAACGCCTAAAATGAGCTGGGGAATGAGATGGACGGTGGAGATATAACATACATCTAGGTGGGGTCCCACTTCAAGCAAAAAGGATGGACAGTGTGAATGCAACACTGTATACATTAGGATTCCACAGTCGATGGTGTGTATATGAAATACATACATAAGGTGGGTTCCACCGTCCCTGCCTGGATAGTGGACAACCTGACGGGCGCATGCTATAGGTGGGGTCCACGTACACATGGACGATGTGAATAAAATGCATAGATCAGGTGGGGTCAGCATCAATGTGGCCCACTCGAGTTCGGGATCAAAACTGATATTTATGTTTTCCTATGGCTTGGGCAGTAAGATAGTTGTAAGACCCGTATTTTAGTCCGTACCGTTGCATAGACTTTCGCAGTCTTACAGGTCGAATTTCGGTAACCTTCGATCCTTAACCGATATTTACACGCGACCCTGATTCATATGTCGTCAACCTGTATCAACTCAATCCAAGACCATTACCATAGCGACCGCGCCATCGCTGCGGTTCCGATGCCGCGACTTGTGCACCGAGGTGATACCCTGGTCAAGAGATGTGGGCCAACGTTCGGTGCGAGGAAAACGCCGCGTGTTACAAAATCCAAGAAAATCTCTACAAGGTGTCACATCAATCCCATCAATCAATTAATCCCATCACATCAAATGTCAAGTACATGTCAAGTACACATCACTTTTTCACCCTTCCCAAGCAAGCCTCAAAAGTCAAGAATCTCTTACACCTCCCATGCCTTTCTTACACAAAAGGCCACCAAAGTCAAAAAGTTCTTACACCCATCACCACCACATCCATCACTCTCTCTCCCTTTACAAGTCTCTCTCTCTCTCTCTCATTTTCAAAATCCATTCCAAGCAACCAAAAACCCTCCATATATATGAACTCTCCAAGCCTCTCCCTCTCTTTCAAAACTTCAAGTGTGGCCCACCTCTCCATCCCAACCATCCAAACCTCATCTCATCCATTGAAATCAAAGTCAAGGTGCTAAGGAAACCATAGGAGTAAGAAGATCGAACGGTGGGTGCTTGATAATGTTAGTTTTTCATGTTTTTGAGATGGGCCAAGTGAGGCTAACCGATCAATGGTTTGGATCTCACTTGGGACCCTAAGTTGTGGCCAATGGCCCACTTTGATCATCACGATCATTCATGATAAGGCCATTCTCCATGGACCCCATCATGATGTTTATTTCATTACAATAGGAAGGTCACTAGACCGTCCATATTGGTGGGGAAAGGATCTCCACCGTTGATTGTAGATTTTGGTGGTCCCACATGCTTTAGGGCCCACTTAATGTATGATTCATTACAAGGGAGGGCCCATAATGTTGGGGTCCCTACATCACACGTGTGTCCTACTCTCCATCTCTCTCTCTCCCTTTTTATTTCATTTTTTTTTTAATTTCATAAGATTACAATAGGGTGGTGTGGCTTATTTGAATGGACCCCACCGTGAGGCTTATAATCTATCTAAATCATCAAGTGTGGCCCACTTTGTGTGTGATGTAGTCACACTGTTCTCCATGAGGCGACCCACCTAATCAGGGCCCACCTCAATGCACTTTTCTTTAGGGACCAAACCGTCCAGTGTCTGGGACGCTGGACGTCCCTGTATAAAGGAAAACACAAATACAAGCTTGGTTCAAAGCTTTGGGGGTGGACCCTTGTGTAAGCCCTACCTTAATGTATATATCCAATCCAAGCCGTCCATCCTCTTACCAACATTATTTTAGCCGTTGAGTAGAAGAATGAAGCTAATCCGCTCATTGGGCGGGCCATACTTTTCAAAACAGTGGTTCTCACCGTTTATAAATCATTTAAAATTTTTCTTCAGGCCAAAAATATTCAACATTGGACTCCTTTAGCTTGTCTTGAGCTAGGGAAGCCAATGGAAGGGGTGGATCTAGTTGATGCGGGCCCTAAATACAAAAAACTCCAAAAAAATGGGTTTTCATTTTTTTTAAAAAAAATGGCAGAGGCAGAGCCTCTGCTCTCTGATGAGCAGCAGCACCAGCACGCTGCTGCGTGCAGCAGGCGGACGGACGGTGGGGTAGCCACCCACGACTCCAGTCGTGGGCCCCACCCTGACGTTTATTTTCCATCTAACCCATTCATCTAGTGGGCCCCCTTATCAGGCGGGTCCCCTCAAAGTTTCATCCGAATCTAAGACTCGAGTGGCCCACATTACGGAAAACAGTGGGATTAAACCTCTACCATTGAAGCCCCTTTCATGGGCCACAGAAGTTTTGAATCAATCTGAAATTTGTGTTTTCCCTTCATCCAGGTCTGAGTGACCTTATAAACCGATTGGATGACAATAAACATTGAGGTGGGCCCCACGTGGAGCCCACAGTCATGTATATGTTTTGTTCCACCGTTCGCTGGACAGTGGAGTCCACCTTATACATGTGTTTTATTCACGCCACCCCCTGCTGAATGGCAAATAAATATCACGGTGGGCCTTCCCCTGGTCCACACGCTGGACGGCAAATAAATATCACGGTGGGCCTTCCCCTGGCCCACACGGTGGATGACAAATAAATATTATAGTGGGCCTTCCTTTGGCCCACACGTTGGATGGCAAATAAATATTGCAGTGGGCCTAGGCCCATGCGACCATATGAACAGTTTGGATGGAAATAAACAGCATGTTGGGCCCCAGTTTGGATGAAAAATAAACATTATGTTAGGCCCATGGGATTGGACCCATTTAATGTAATTTAAGGCCCATGGGATTGGACCCATTTGATGTGTTCCAAGGCCCATGGGATTAGGCCCATTTAATGTAATTTAAGGCCCATGGGAGTGGACCCATTTGATGTATTCCAAGGTCCATGGGATTGGACCCATTTGCTATATTTTAAAGCCCATGATAGTAGGCCCATTTGATATGTATAAGGCCCATGGGTCGAGAACTATTTGATGCAATCTATGGCCTACGGGTTATGACCCATTGCAATGCACATAAGGCCCATTGGTGTGGTCCATTTATGTGGCCCATTTGATGAATAAAAGGCCCATATGACATGGCCCATTTAATATATTTAAGGCCTAATGGGATGTACCTAAGGTCCATTGCAATGTGTGATCCCAACACAGATTATGTTGGTTTGACATCCACATTGCAAGTGTAATGTTGGTTAGATGTCCACATTACGACTCTCCTTAGGGATGTCCACATTACGACTCTCCTTAGGGCCCATTATTAGGCCCGTACTTATTGTGTATAGGCCGTCCGAGCCCATCTGCATTGTAAGGATAGTTCATTTCATCATAACATGTTTAGTATAGTTTCATGACTCATGATCACACGCATCATATGTATGCTTGATATGAGAGGTAACTGATCATAGCATATGCCTTCGGACAGATTGTTTATGGACTCCCGATTAGGCGATGTTGCCCTACATGAGCGCACGTTACGTGTAAAACGCGTATCCTAGACCGTATCATTTGGTAGACTTCTGCGGTCTTCCCGGTCGAATCCCAACAACTTCGACCCTTAACCGGCATTTGTGCGCGACCCTGATTCACACGCTGTTAACTCGAGTTGACTCAACCCGAGACTTGTACCCTAGCGACCACGTCGTCGTCGCGGTTCCGATGCCATGTCTCGCACATCGAGACGATACCCTGGCTAGGAGATGTGGGCCTACATTCAGTTAGAGGAAAGACGCTGTGCGTTGCAAATACCGAAAAAAGAATATTTACCCAACATCACATCAATCACATCAATCAAATCACTCACCCATACCTCTCCCACCAACTAATTAAAGCAACCCATGCTTATCCTATTCCTCTTATCCCAAAAGTCAAAGAGACCCATACTTCCCATGCCTTATCTCTTACACACCACTCCTCTCTCTCTCCCATCACTCCTCTCTCATCATCTCTCTCTCTCTCACTCCCTCTCCCTCATTCTCTCCAAGCAACCATTCATGGCTTCCATGGGAGAGAAATTAGTGTGGCCCACCTTTCTACCTTCCATTTTCACCGTCCAAGTTCGATCTCAACCGTTGAAGTCTATCCATTCGAGCTCTAGATCGCATTGGCGGAAGAAGGAAGAAGAGATCTTGAGGTGGGTGCTTCTTTCTTTCTTTATTTCTCTCTTTTTCTTTTGTTTTGTGGGTGCTTCTTTCTCTCTCTTCCTCTCTCTCTCTCTGCCTTCCTTGTTTGTGGCCCACCTGATATATGATTTTATCCACACTGTCCACAAGCGGGACTGCCTCACCGTCCATCTGGACGGTGCTTGTGAAGCCCACCATGATGTAATTATTATACCTACACCATCTAGCAGATTCGGATGGTGGGCTACACCTTGATGTTTGTGTTGCATATCCAACACCATCCGACCGTTTTGCCAGATTAGGGAACACACCTCGATGTATTTCGCATCCAGGCCACTGTCCAGGGTCTGGACGCTGTTTTATTTATTTATTTTAATAATATGAAATATATATTATATATAATATAACTTATATTAATATAGTATTATGGTGGGCCCTACGTGGGACCACCTTATTGGATGCATTGGCTGGCCAACCGCACACCAGCTACACAGCTGAGTAGTTGAGGTCTGATGATCCAGGCCGTCCGTCCGTTTGAGGACGTGAGACCCAGCACCGTCCACCTACCTTTTTTCATATGGGCCATCCCACACGTATGGCGTGTGTGGGATGGGACCTACTTTGTTGTACGTACCTTACATCCTAGGCGTCCATCCGTTTGAAAACGGTGGACCCTACAGTGACGTATGTATTTCATACAATCTGTTGGACATGGCCCTGCACCACACGGGTGACACGTGTGGGTAGGAGGGACCCACCTTGATAATGTATTTTATATCTCCACCGTCTGGAGATTTCTGGATGGTGCTGTGGGACCGACTGTGATGTATTCGTTTCTATCCACTCTCTCCGTCCGTTTTGAAATGGGATGTGGCCCGCCATCATGCACGTGTGCAGAATCCACGCCGTCCGTGGGATCGTGTACGGTGGGGCTTGTTGCATGTGCAGCAGCGTCCTCTGGACACAGGCCTGTTATTTTTTTATATAATAATAGTGTTATTAATAAATAATTAAATAGTAATATATATACATTATAATATATATATATATATATATATATATATATATATATATATATATATATATATATATATATACTATGTGTATGTACGGTGGGCCCTACATAAGACCCACCTGATGTATGTGAAATCCACACCACACTGGACGGTGGATTCCACCATGAAGAGTTTGAAATGTCCAGCTGTCCATCACATGGACGCCCTACCATGATGTATGTATTCTCCACGTCGTCCAGCAATTTTGATAGTGTGTGGGACCACCCCACACGTGCTGCACGTGTGAGGGGTGGGGCCCACCTTAATTTATGTATTCTGCATCCAGCCGCCCATCTGGACGGTACCGGTGGGGCCCACCTTGGATATATATATATATATTCTGTATCTACGACATCTGTTCAGTCCAGCATCTGGACGTTAGACTGTTGTGATGTAAGTATTTTAATCCAAGCCGTCCAATGCAGGACGTGGATCAACCACCTGTCGTATGGATTTCATCCACACCGTATATAGGTGGGACCCACTACTGACGTATATGTGGCATCCATACCGTCCATCTGCCAGATGAGCAGCATAGTTGTTGTATTGACGTCTGCAAGTTCTATGGGTCCCACCTGTATTCACGTCGGTAAGTGTCGTGGGCCCCATCATGCGGTATTTATTAATCTAGACCATCCTTTTGTGTGAGGGACCGCCGTAATTAGTGTTGCATCCACCGTCCAACAGCTGGACGGTGGTACGCATCGTGATGTAAGTGTTTCACCAATGTTGTCCGTGCTGACTCCAGCAAGTGGGACCCATATGTTTTATATCCCACCCGTTCATCCCTTCCTGGACGTGGATCCACCTTGATGTATGGGTTCTATCATCGTTGTTCGTCCATTTTATGGGCGTGGGGCCACATGATATGAATGTTTTATCTGTACCGTTCGTTTGATAGGCTGCTATGATGTAAGTATTTTATCCTCACTGTCCATCTGTGAGATCCAATTGCCACATCATCCAGCAGCGGTGGGCCCTACCTTACTGTATGTGATGTATACACACCGTTCATCAGGACATGAGGTAGATTCAATCTCTGGTGGGCCACGTGTGTAGGACCCACCTTTGATGTACGTATTATATCCATCGTCCGCTCTATTCCAGATTATTTTGAGGCCCACCAGTTGTATGAGGTTTGCTTTGATGTATTTGTAGCCATCTGTGGGGCCCACCTTGATGTAATTGTAGCTCATTGTGATGTACAGGAGGCCCATTAGTGCGGCCCACTGATGCAGCCCACTTGTTGTATATGAGGCCCGTTGGTGCGGCCCATTGATGCGACCCATTGATGTAGCCCACCTAATGTGCTGGAGGCCCATTGGTGCGGCCCATCGACGCTGCCCACTTGTTGTATTTAAGGCCCATGGGTTGTGGCCAATTATGATGTACTGAGGCCCATGGGTCATGGCCCATTGAGATGTACTTTCGGCCCATATGTCGTGGCCCATTGTGATGTATTCGAGGCCCATGAGATACGGCCCATCATGAAGTGTATTAGGCCCATGAGATGCGGCCCACCGTGACGTGTATTAGGAGCATGTGATGCGGCCCAAAGTGATGTGTATGTAGCCCTTGTATGAGGCCCAAAGTGATGTATGTATGGCCCATTACGTTATGTATGAATCCCTTGTATGGGCCACTCTTTGGGAGCAATGTTGGTTAAATGGCCACATTATTGGGTAATGATGGTTTAATGTCCACATTATGACCTTCCTTAGGCCGATTATCGTGACCGATTACCGATCGTAGCTGATTGACCGATTACCGATCGAGGCCGATTATCGTGACCAATTACCGATCGTGGCTGATTGACCGATTACCGATTGAGGCCGATTATCGTGGCCGATTGTCGATTGACATGGCCGATTGTCAATTCTGTTTATCGTGGCCGATTGACCGATTACCGATCGAGGCCGATTATCGTGACCGATTACCAATCATGACCAAATATCGATTGACGTGGCCGATTGGCGATTCTGCTTGTCATGACCGATTGATCGATTCTGATTATCGAGGCCGATTATCGATCGAGGCCAATTATCGTGGCCGATTGTCATGGCTGATCGTCGATTCTGTTTGTCGAGGCCCAATGTGATGTATATGCGAGCCGTATTTGAGGCCCGTTGTGATGTGTATCTAGCCAGCGTTTAAGGCCCAACGTGATGTATATGAGGCTTACGTGATGAGGCCCACTGTGATGCATTTGAGGGCTAGGCGATGGAACCCATTGTAATGTATGTTAGGCCCATGTGAAAGGCCCATTGCGATGTGTATTAAACTCTTGAGTGAGGCCCATGGTGTTGTATATTTGGCCCTTGTGTGAGGCCATGAGTCCACTATATGTTAGGCTTTATGTGAGTCATTCCTTGGGGGACAATGTTGGTTAAATGTCCACATGGTCGATATCGATTGTCAATGTTGGTTATTGATACCGATTATGAGTATGTGACTGCATAGCATCATGATACATGGCCATACGCATCATCTGTGTGTCTGTTATGAGATATGATTGACCATTGCATATGTCATAGTCCTGGTTGTTATGAGACTTCCTGATAGGCGATGATTGTCTCACATGTGCACACGGTATGCATAGGATTGATGCATGATTGGATTGAATGACTCATGCATCTTACGTTGTGTGTTGTGATTACTATATGCCCTAGCAACATCAGGGTCGTAGCCTCCACAGGCATATCGTTGATGGCCAGATGGGATACCGAAAATCTATTCTATATGGGGTGCTATAGATATCCCTGGGTGAAAGTCCCTAAAGCCTCTTGGTTCCAAAGGTTGCTCCAACGTCTAGACCGAGTGGGTAGATGAGCGTCGAGTGCCGATTACCAGATGGCTACGCTCTCCACTGTGTCGTGGTCGGTTGGAAGGGGGTGTAGCCTTACCTGCCCGAGAGGAGGGGACAATGCTAGGCTAAGTCTGACCAGCTCGAGGAGTGGGTCCGCTATTGACGATCCGGGCCCGATGTTGGCAGGCGGATAGTAAGGTCTCTTCCACTCACCTTGTTGTACGCGATGGGGCGACAATCTGGTTTGGAGTGTAATAGACCCCGGTGATTTTTCAGAGAAGAACTGTACTGATATGTGGAATTATTGAGTAGGAGTGCATGTTCATTCATTCATTCATTCACTATCCACTCGGGCTGGTAGTGTGTAACTAATTATTATGTACCTTCGTTATGGCAAGAATTTCGGTTGGGCGCGCGACTAACCTGAGATCAAGAGCTTACCACGTTGAGTCTGACTATCCAAATTTAGGTATGGGACTGGTTTGGATAGAAGTCCCTTGTAGTGGACCCTGTAGCCTGCGATACTACGTACCATCATCCCGACTTCACACTTCAGCATGGTCATTTCATCCGCATCGCATATTGCATTACATCCGCAGGCATATGGTATTTTGGGTTGCTATGTTTCTGCACTTATATGGCCTAAACAGACTTAGCAGGATTTGTATATTGTATTACATCCTTCACATCTGATATTTGACTCTTTATGACTCCTTAGTGCATAGCTGTTTTATATTACGTATTCTGATATTGATTGACTTATGAACTTGTCAATACTTCCGCTTACTCTGTCATTGTATGATTTATGATCTTGTCAGTATTTCTGCTTATTTCGATAATGTACGATTTATGAATTACCAGTAATTTTGGTATTCTATGATGATGGTATTGTATTGAATACTTGACACTTACTTTGTGCACACACTTACACCACCCTCTAAGCTTTCTATAAGCTTATGCACGATAGATGCGTGCAGGTGATGTTAGGTTGCAGCCGTGTTAAGCTTGGAGGGTGCAGCGGTCTTCTGGAGCTTGATTTTCAATTTATGTATTCTCCTTTCAGCATTGTACTCCAATGATTATATTAGTGGATATGTGATGATGATGTTGCTTTTGTGATTTGGGTAATCTTGTGATTATGCTTATTACGATTTAAATGTAAAAATAAAAAATAAAAAAAATCCTCCTTGTAGGATCCCAGGATTGAAATCTGGCGTGTGAACACTAGGAGCCGAGAATGGGGTACCATGGAGGCTGTCGGCACCGGATTCGGCAATCGGGATTCCTGTAAATCCGATTTCTAGATTTGGGGTGTGACATTACGTGCAAGGATTTGCTACATGATTGGATAGTGTGATTCATGCATCTCGCACTGTGTGATATGGTTACTGTACGCCCTAGCGACATTGGAATCGTAGCCTCCACAGACGTATCGTGGTTGGCAGGATTGGATACCAAAAATCTTATTCTACATGGGGTGCTATAGATATCCATGGGTGAAAGTTCCTAAACTCTTATGGTACCAAGAGGTTGCTCCAACATCTAGACCGAGTGGGTAGATGGGCGTTGAGTGCCGATTACCAGATGGTTACACTCTCCACAGTGTCGTGGTCGGTTGGAAGGGGGTGCGGCCTTACCCGCCCGAGTGTAGGGGGCAATGCTAAGCTAAGTTTGACCAGCTCGAGGAATGGGTCCGCTATCGACGAGTCGAACCCGATATTGGCAGACGGATAGTGAGGTCTCTTCCACTTACCTTATTGCGCGCGATGAGGCGGCGATCTGGTTTAGAGTTGAGTTGTATTGACATGTGGACTTAGATGAGGATTGTATGCTTGACTTGCATCTTGCATCGAATAGCCTTGGTACGACTCATGATATTTATGGATCCATCTGCATATTCCACATTACTCTGATATTGCATGTTCATACTACTACCTTGCGCACACACTTTCACCACCCTCTAAGCTTTCTATAAGCTTATGCATGACCGTTGCGTGCAGGTGACGTTGGAGCGCAGCAGCGCTAAGGCAGGAGCGCTTTGCAGATCATTTTGGAGTTTTTATTCTTCATCATTATATTTCCCTTTATGCTCATTGTACTTGTAAAGTTTTTGATCATAGTGGAAATGTTATAGAGTTTTTGGTTGTTGTTTGTGGGTTATGCCTTTGGTTATGCTTCTTACGAATCAAACTGACGTTAAAAATCCTCCTCGTAGCATCACAGGATTGGAACCTGGCGAATGGGCGCTAGGAGCCGAGAATGGGGTTCTACGGAGGCTGTCGGCGCTGGATTCGGCCATAGAAAATTTTGTAAGCCCAGTTTCTGAGTTTGGGGCGTGACAACAGTCCAGCTGCAGGACAATAGGCACCCCACTACTTGGACCATGTGTGGTCCCACTGGACAACATGGATCATCCATCAAGGTGGGCCATTATCCATGGAAAAGGGGTTGGGAGAGAGAGAGAGAGAGAGAGAGAGAGAGAGAGAGAGAGAGAGAAATGGTGTAGTTGAGAGGCCCCGCCACTATGGGCCTCTCTTAGATCACAACACATACATTAAAGTTGGTCTCATCATAAGTGGGCCCTAAATCAAAATCACGATCTAAAGCTACGAACACCCACCTTTGATCATAGACTTCTCCTTCCACTAATGCGTTCTAGAGCTCCAAGTGATGCATTTCAACGGTTGAGATGATCTTTGGAGGGTGGGATTGGGTGGTAGGAAGGTGGGCCACACCTAGCTCTCTCATGGAGCTTGGATGATTCTCATGGTTGCTTAAGAGATGGGTTTGAGAAATGAGAGAGAGAGGGTTGTAAGGAGAGAGAGGGATAGGTGATGGAGTGATGGGTGAAGTGAGTGATGGGTGTACTTGATGGGTAGAGAGAGAGAGAGAGAGAGAGAGAGAGAGAGAGAGTTGACTTTAGGGGTTGTTTGGGGATGGGGCATGTACTTGACTTGTGAAGTGATGTGTACTTGATTGATGGGATTGATGTGATGTTTTCTTGGGTTTGCAAATGCCAGACATTTTTTCTCGAACTGAACGCGGGCCCACATCTCCTGACGAGTCAGATGAACACATGCATCCTGGTGAGGTCCACGTGGTGGCCCCCCAACTATTTGGACATCATTCGGTCCCAAGCCAGGGACGGATGGAGTGGAGGAAACACATATACCATGGTAGGCTCCACCGTCCAGGCTGCCTGGACGGTGGCATAAAATACATATATCACTGTGGGTCCCACGTGGGGCCCACCATAACGTTTACTCACCATCCAACCTGTTGATTCACCAAGACCTGGATGAATAGGAAAAACAAATACCAAATTAATTCATAACTTATGTGTATCCCAAAAAGTTTCAATGGTAGAGTTCAATCACCGCTATTTCTTGTGGTGTGGGCAACCTGAGATCTGGATCAAGCTGATTTTTGGGTGGGGCCTACTTAAGGTAGGGACCCACCTAATGAACGGCTTGGATACACATATACATCATGGTGGGGCTCACGTACAGGGCCGTGGGCTCCTGGCATCCGCCCGCCCATCGAGTGCAGGCGCTGCCTGCACCTCTGACCAGCAGCAGCTCTGCTGCTTTTGTTTTTTATTATTTTTTTTTGAAAACCTATTTTTCCAAGATTTTTTGGATATGGGGCCCACATCTGATGAATCCACTCCAGCTATTGGATTCCACAACCCATAACAAGTCTATCAAGACCAATATTGGACCTTTTTCAACGCGTAAGAAAAAATCTAGGTGGATTTCAACGGTAATGATATTGTTTTCAACACTATGGCCCACTAGATACTCCGATCAACCTCATTTTTCGGCTCAACGCCTAAAATGAGTCAGGGAGTGAGGTGGATAGTTTGGATTAGAAACATACATCAAGGTGGGTCCTATACAAGTGGCCCACCTCCAATGCCTTGAAAAAGGCAATATTTGTGTTTTTCACAACACGTCCAGAGACAGTGTCTCTAGACTGGTTCTTCTTTTATTTTATTTTTTGTGTCTGGGCCTAGGAATTAGGTTAAGGTGGGCCCTACTTAGGTGGGTCATCACATGGCTACCCATACACATACAAAGTGGGCCCCACCTGTAAATGGATTGGATCTAATACATGCATCATAGTGGGGTCCATCCAAGTGGCCACAAGGCCATGACATCACATACCAAAATAATTAAATAAAAAGAAAAGGAGAGGAAGAGAGGAAAAGAGTGGGAGTGAGACACGCATGATGGAGGGACCCCGACACTAGGGTCCTCCTTTGAGATTAATCATACATCAAGTGGTCCCAATACATGTGGGCCCACCAAATCAAAGATCAACGGTGGAGATCCTTTCTCCACCAAGATGGATGGTCTGGATGACCTATATAGTGCAAGGAAATAAACATCATGATGGGGTCCATGGAGAATGGCCCCATCATGGAATGATCATGATGATCCTAGTGGGCCATCGGCCACATCTTAGGGTCCCAAGTGAGATCCATACCATTGATCGGTAGGCCTCATTTGGCCCATCATAAAAACACAAAATGTAGGCTATATAAGCACCCACTACTTGATCTTCTCGGTCCGTTGGAAAGCCACTATCCTTATGCTTCACTTTGATGGTGGAGATGAGAAATGGATGGCTAGGATGATGGGTTTTGGAGTGGGAAGTGGGCCACCAAAATCACTTTTCTCTCATGAAAATGCATGGACGTGGGAGCCTCTTGCTTGCTTGGGAATGCGTTGAGAAATGAGAGAGGGAGATAGGATGTAAGGAGTGATGGAGTGATGGGAAGTGAGTGATGGGTGAGGTGAGAGGTTGGTTGGCTTTAGGGTTTGCTTGACTTGTGGAGAAAGAAAGCATGGGTGCTTTGTACTTGACATGAGAGGTGATTAATGGGATTGATTTGACATGTTGTAGAGATTCTCTTGGGATTTGTAACGTGCGGCATTTTTTCTTGAAATAAACGTTGGCTCACATCTCTTCGTCTGGGTATCGGATCGGTGCGTAAGTTGCGGCGTTGGAACCTCGACGACGGTGCGGTCGTAATGATACAAGTCTCGAATTAAGCCGACTCAGATATACAGGATACGACTTAGGGTCGAGCACGAACGTCGATCATCAGTCGCAGGTTGCCGAAATTCGACTGGGAGGATCGGGGGAGTTGACGAAACAGTACGAACTAGGATACGGGTCTTACATACGAAATTGTACGGGCTAGGATACAGGTCTTACACATAAACTTGTCCATGTTTAAGAAGTAGGCTATCGGTAAAAAAAAAATGATCAAAGAACATATTACAACCAGGCTTGATGTTATGTGACGAATGCATTACCCATTCACAACACCAAATCGCCTTGGCGTGTGATTTACCCCGCTGCTTGGCAATTGCGATGACATTTTTCATGTCCTACCAACTTTGCACGTTCTAAAGGAGACTTCGAGTCCTATAAATTGAAACGATGAGAGGTGCAATAAGAAAGAAAATGAGGATTGCTTGAATAGACTTAGTCAAGTATCATGCTTTTCTAATCCACCCTTCATCGTGTCGAACCACCATCTCAATGAACACTTAGGGCATGTTTGGGCGGTGGGATTAGAAGGGATTAGGTGAGATGGGATTCAAAAAATATAATTATTACCCATGGCAAGGATTGTCCCCTGTTGCCATGGGATTAGATTAATTTCATGCTTTGTTGGTAATACGGTGGTACATTGAATGGACATACCCACCATCATTTGAAATTACTAAGAATAACACACATGTGTTATATCTAAACCATTCATTTGTTTTGTAACCTCATTTTATGGCATGGGCCTAAAAATGAGGTATATCCAAAACTTATGTGGCCCCAAAGAAGTTTTCAACGGTAAGTATTCATTCCCTGTTGCTTTCTATGGTGGGGTCCACTTGAGTTTTAGATTTACCTAATTTTTTGGCCCATGCTCTAAAATAATCTTGAAAAATGGGTGGATGGTGTGGATATAGCCCACACATCATAGTGGGACCTACACAACTTGCTAAAATTGAGTGAAATTGGCACAGGACCCAATGCAATTCCATTTATTCTAATTCCAAGCTTTTCCATTCTTCCCAAACATGGAGTGGAATTGGCACTAGACCAGATGAATCCCATCTCACCTAATCCCTTCTAATCCCACCGCCCAAACACACCCTTAGAGGATGGGTTTGGGAATTGAGAACAAGAATCGTCACCTACAAGCATGTAATGGAAAATATATTAAAAGTAAAGTTCACTACTTAAAGAATTGTAATGCAAAAAATTAAAAATAGTTAAAATTGAGTGAGACAAAGTAGAAAATGAGTGAGGGAAACATGAAATTCAGCAAGGCAAACATTAAATTCAGCGAGGCAAGATGAAATTGAGCGAGGCAACCTAAAAAACTGAGCGAGGCAAGGTGAAATTGAGTGGAAAACCTAGAGTTTGAGCGAGGCAACCAAGAAATTCGGCGAGGGAACCGAGACAAGGAGCAAGGGAACTTAGAAATTCAACGAGACAGCCTAGAAATTGCGCGAGGCAACGTACAAATTGAGCGAGGGAACCAAGGAATTAAGCGAGGGAACATAGAAATTGAGCGAGGCAACCTAGAAATTTAGCGAGGAAAATTAGAAATTGAGTTACGGAACCTAGAAATTCATTGAGGCAACGTAGAAATTTAGTGAAGCAAAATAAAAATTGAGCAAGGTAACCTAGAAATTGAGCAAGACAACCTAGAAATTAAGCAAGCCAACATAGAAATTGCTAGAGGCAACATAGAAATTGAGCGAGGCAACCTATAAATTGAGAGAGGCAATCTAGAAATTGAGCGATGGAACCTAGTTATTGAGCGAGGCAAATAGAGCAAGAGAACCTAGAAATTCAACGAGACAACAAAGAAATTGAGCGAGGCAACTTAGAAATTGAGCAAGGGAACCTATAAATTCAGCGCGACAACGTAGAAATTCAGCAATACAGCCTAGAAATTCAGCAAGGTAACCTAAAATTCAGCGAGACAAACTAGAAATTCAGCTAGGCAATATAGAAATTGTGCGAGGCAACGTAGAAATTGAGCGAGGCAATGTAGAAATTGAGTGAGGGAACCTAGAAATTTAGCTAGGAAACCTAGAAATTTAGTGAGGTAACTTAGAAATTGAGTGAGGCAACATAGAAATTACGCAAGGCAACGTAGAAATTGAATGAGGCAACTTAGAAATTGAGCAAGGAAACCTAGAATTTCAGCGAGGCAACCTAGAAATTCAGTGTAGCAACATGAAATTCAGCGGGGCAAACATGAAAATCAATGGGGCAAGCATGAAATTGAGCTGGGCAAACTTGAATTTCAGCGGTGCAAACATGAAATTCAGCGGGGTAAACATGAATTTCAGTAGGGCAACCATGAAATTCAGCAGCGCAAACATGAAGTTAAGCGGGGAAAACATGAAATTCAGCGGGACAAACACAAAATTGAGCGGGGCAAACTTGAATTTCAGATGGGCAAACATGAAATTCAGTGGGGCAAACATGAAGTTGAGCAAGGCAACCTAGAGCTTGCGCGAGGTAACGTAGATATTGAGTGAGGCAACCTATAAATTGAGCAAGAAAACTTAGAAATTCAGCGAGGTAACATGAAATTCAGTGGGACAAACATGAAATTAAGCGGGGCAAACATGAAATCGATCGAGACAAACTTGAAATTGAGCGGGGCAAACATGAAATTCAGCCGGGTAAGCTTGAATTTCAGCGGGGCAAATATGAAATTCAGCAGGGCAAACATGAAATTTAGCGGGGCAAACACACAATTGAGTGGGGCAAACTTAAATTTTAGCAAGGCAAACATGAATTTCAGAGGGGCAAACATGAAGTTGAGCAAAGAAAACATGAAGTTCAGAGAGGAAACCTAGAGCTTGCGTGAGGAAATGTAGAAATTGAGCAAGGCAACCTATAAATTGAGCAAGGCAATCTAGAAATTCAGTGAGGCAACATGAAATTGAGCGCGGAAAATATGAAATTGAGCAAGGCAAACATGAAATTCAGCGGGGCAAACATGAAATTAAGTGGGGTAAACTTAAATTTCAGCGGGGAAAATATGAAATTTAGCAGGGCAAACATGAAATTTAACGAGGCAACCTAGAGCTTGCACAAGGCAACATAGAAATTGAGTAAGGCAACCTAAAAATTGAGCGAGGCAACATAGAAATTCAGCGAGGCACACTGGAAATTGAGGGAGAGAACCTATAAATTGAGCGGGGAAAACATGAAATTGAGCGGGGCAAACATGAAAATCAGTTGGGCAAATTTGAATTTCAGAGGGGTAAACTTGAAATCGAGTAAGACAAACATAAAATTCAGCGGGGCAAACATCAAATTCACCAAGAAAAGTTGAATTTCAGTGGGGGAAAGTAGAAAATCAGCGGAGAAAACTAGAAATTGAGCGGGGGAAACTAGAAAATCAGCGAGAAAAACTGGAAATTGAGCGGGGCAAGCTAGAAATTGAGCGGAGAAACTGAAAATTCAACGAGGGTAACATGAATTTCAATGAACTTGAAATGCAATTCAACTAACCTAACATGAATTTTAATGAACTTGAAATGTGATTGAACTAGCCAAACATCAAATTCATATATTACTTGGGGAATTCAACCAATCATGAACCGGGAATGTCGGCAACAACTCGAGCTTATTGTCGAGAAGTACGTCAAATAGACCAAGCACTCTTGAAATTTGAAGTCATTTTGATCAGTATTTTTTTTATCGTGCTAAGTTAATTGATTTGGGCCCACCTTGACATGAATGTATGTGGACTATCCACGACATTCATCCATTTTTCCATCTATATTAAGGGTTTGAGCCCAAAATTGTAGCATATTTAAATATCAGGTGGATCATACGAAAGGAAACATTGATTCAACCGTAGAAAGCTTGCTATGGAAGCGAATTACGTAGTGAGGTACTGAGTAAACCCCGTGAGGTCCACTATCATTTATGTATTTTATCTGCTCCTTCCATCCATTTTAACAAATAATTTTATGGCTTGAGCTCAAAAATCTAAACATATCTAATGTTCTAATAGACCACACCACGTAAAAATTTTGAATTGAACTTCTACTGTTAAAAATTTCTTAGGGGCCACAGAAGTTTTGGATTAAGCTTATAATTGTGTTTTTTATTCATCCATGTCTGTATGATCTTATGAACAGGTTTGATAACAAACAAACATCACTGTTGTGTCTAGTATGGTTTCAACAGTGGAAATCATTATCCCCACTGTTTCTTGTGGTATGATCCACTTGATCTTTTGATATGCTTCAATTTTGGGCTCAACCCCTTAAATTAGATGGAAAAATAGATGGACGGCATGGATAAACTACATACATTCAAGGTGAGCCCAAATGAATTTACTCAATATGATAGGAGCGTTTAGTACGCAATCCGATTTCGCTTGTTATGCCCCATAATGATTTTTTATTTGAAATCCATCAAGTTCATCAGATGATGTATACATAAATGAACCAAAGGCCCAAATGCAAGCTTCATCCAACAAGAAATATATTAAAATATACCTGTAGTGCATGCTTTCTTCAGTGGGCCGGCCATTTTCAGAAGATGAGAAAATGCTGATGTACAAAGAGGATGCAATCCATTGGGAGAATAGTGCGATCCAGTGGAGGGATTTTCAGGCCAGAGAAAATGGGTTTTTAATCTTTCTTAGTGGAAATGGAGTGAGGAAAGGGTGTGAAAGCAATGTAAGTGAAAGTAACAGTAGTGAAAATGAGGGCTATTTTCGTCCTCAAATTAGGTGTCCTTACATGCAAGGTCTAAATTGGTAAGTTAAGTTCCGTTTGTTTCATAAAAACCACTGGATAAAAGGTGGCATCTACAGTGGTAAATTTCTTAGGCCTCAGCCATTTCAGGTTTTATCCTGGACACACGCTCGTTGGGACCCACTCGTGGGGTCTACCATGATGTATATGTTATATCCTCACCGCCCATCCCTTTTGCCAGCTTATTTTATGCCATAGCCCAAAAAAGAGACATCCAAATCTCAAGAGGGCCACGCCACGGCAACCAGTGGGGATTAACATCCCAGATGAAAACCTCCTTAGAGTCAGCAACGTGAGGGCAAAAACCCTTTAGGCGTGAACAGGGGTCCAACTCGTGGGACCCACCATGACGTGTATGTTTCATCTGCACCGTCTATCCAAATTGCCAGATCATTTTAGGTCATGTGACCAAAACTGAGGTCGATTCAGATCTTAGGTAGGTCGTACCACACGTAGCAGTAGGGTTGAATGTCCATGTTGAAATCTTCCCATGATAAGTATGTGTTTCATCCAAGCCGTCCACCCGATTTTCCAGATCATTTTAAGCTAGGCCCCACAAATGAGATAGATTCAGATCTCAAGTAAACCATATCACATAAAACAGTGGGGTCAATGACGTCCACTGTGGAGACGGATTGGCTGCTCCCACTGCCACCGGCCAATGGCTGGTGGTCGGTGCTATGTGGGCCCCACAATGATGGATGTGTTTCATCCATGACATCCATCTATTTTTACAGATCATTTTATGGTATGAAACTAAAAATGAGTATGTCCCAATCTCAAGTGGACCACATTACAGGAAACAGTGTTGAATGATTGTCCACTATTAAAAACCTTTCGGGGCCATAAAAGTTTTGGATCAAGCTGATCTTTGTTTTGTCCCTTCATCTGGTCCTCCATGACCTAATCAACAGATTGGATGTTAAATAAACAGTACAGTGGGCCTTAGGAGGACTCTAATGGTGGATATCCAATCACTATTGTTTTCCCGTGGTGTGGTCCACCAGAGATTTATTTGCATTTCATTTTAAAAATCAAGCCCTAAATGATCTTTAAAAATGAATGAACGGAATGGATGAAACACATAAATCATGGTGACGCCCACCGAGCACCGACCACTAGCCACCGGGCTGGTGGCAGGGGGAGTAGCCAATCCGTTTCCGACCACTGTTCACCTTGGAATTCAATTTGCCATCCAACCCATGGTACGAGGCCACGTGTACCTGGGTGAGGGAAAGACACAGGTATCAGCCTCATCCAGAAGCTCTGTGGGCCTATCCACCGTCCAGTGCAAAGACTACTTGGGGGTTCACAGAGATGTACGTGTCAAACTCGCTCTTTCCATGTCTTGGGTAAATCCACTAGTCAGTGGGACCAACATGTTGTGTGGATGAAATCCACACCGTCCAGCCTTGTACACTAGTCGTTTAAGGGCGTGGCCCACCTAAGTGATAGTATTGCACGTCCACCATGACGCGTATGTTTTATCTGCAGTGTCTATCCTTTTGTCAGATCCTTTTCATGGCCAGGGGAAAAAATGAGACAGATGAGGTGGACCATCACAGGAAACAGTGGTAGCAATGATCATCACCGTGGAAACCTTTCTAAAGCCTCACCATGATGTTGATCCCATCTAAGGTCACACGTGCTTGGATGAAGGCACACCAACATCATCTTGATCGGGTCCGGTGGACAACCATGATGTATATGAATTATCCACACCGTCCATCCCTTTTGTGAGATCATCTTAGATCGTAGGACCCACTTGATGTATTTGTTGTATCCACGTTGTCCATCCATGGGGCAGCTCATTTGAGCGTATAGGCCCAGTGTTGGGTGGACCCCACCAAGGGAATAGTGGTGATTAAGTGCCTACCATTGAATACCTCATCGCATTGTTTGTTTGCCGTCTAACTTGTTAGGAGTTCACTATGAACCCCGCTGTGTTTACATGCGTATTCCGGTGTTCCAAGTATGTATTGCTTATTATGATTGCTACAGCACTTTCTTTACATTACGCTCTTTTTATATTGAATAATTTAATGTCGATTATCACTAGAGCTGGAGAATGGCTCGGATCGGAACGGATTGGGTCCAACTCGATTCGATACGAAATCTCAATGGCCTGACCCGAACTCGATCTGATTCGGGACTGAGTCTGGGTCACGTGACTTGAATCGATCCGATGCATGGTTGACCTGACCCGAACTGAGCCTGACTCGATTAGGGAAATTGAGTCGGATCAGGTTGGGTATGATTCGGATTGTATGAATTTAATCTAACTATTTCATATGATGTAGTCCACTTCAACCTTCAACATACCGCATTTTTGTGCTCAATGCCTAAAATGGTATGTCAAAATGAATGAACGGCTTAGATAAAACATGTACATCAAGGTGGGCCTCACATGGCTCTGAAAGAACTCTATCCGCACTTTCATTGGACGTATAACGTATAATAGTATTGACGTCCTTTTCACGCAAGTCTTGCTATATTGACGTTAGCAAGTTCTGTGGGTCTGATCACGGGGTATGTGTTATATCTAAACCGTCCATCTATTTGGCGAGCTCGTCTTAAGGCTTGAGATGCAAAATAAGACATATCTAACTATCAAGTGGACCACAAGAATTGTTTAACGATGAAAATATTCTCTGCTGCTATTTGTGGTGTGGTCTAGATAATCTTTGGATATTATTTAGTTTTTGGATAATGCTCTATAATGATCTATAAAAATATATGAACGGTGCAGATATAATAAATACATCACTGTGCGGCCCATATAGCTTTGATCTCCTTTGAACCGTTCATACAACTCGGAGCTCAAGGAGCGTCATTACTTGCCTTCGCACGCCACGTACCTAGCCTAGCTACAAGCCTACAACAGCTATATAGTATAGCTGGTGACTAGTGTGTGGTACACTGGTACTGATGGAAACAGATTGACTACTCCCCCTGCTGGTGTTTGGTGATCTGTGGGCTCCACCATGATGTATGTATTTCACCGATGCCATTTATCCATTTTTACAGATCATTTTAAGGCTTGATATAAAATATTAGGGGGATATAAATCTCAAGTGGACCACACCACAGGAAAATAATAATGATTGGATATCCTCCATTAAAATCCTCCTAAGGCCCACTATATTGTTTATTCAACATCCAATCTATTGATTAGGTCATATAAACCCAGATGAAGGGAAAAAACAAAGATCAACTTGATCCAAAACTTTTTGCTATGACCTGCAAAAAGTTTTTAATGGTCAATTTTCATTCAAGATTGTTTCCTATAATGTGGTCCATTTGAGATTGGGATATACCTCATTTTTTTATTTCATATGATAAAATGATGTAGAAAAATAGATGGACGTCATGGATGAAACACATACATCATGGTAGGGCCCACAGAGAACCAACCATCAGACATTCTTCTCCTCTCTCTCTCTAAATTTCTATCTCTGTTTTTCTCTCCTCTTTTAAAATCTCTCTCTCTCTCTCTCTCTCTCTCTCTCTCTCTCTCTCTCTCTCTCTCTCTCTCTCTCCTCTCTCTCTCTCTCTCTCTCTCTCTCTCTCTCTCTCTCTCTCTCTCATGTTTAGTTTTAAAACTAGGGGAGTATCTAATTCGATTTCGATGCTGACTACTGAGTAAACTTTCCTGGGGCCCACCGTGAATGCATATGGTTTATCCACTCCGAATCGGGTCGGATCTAATCGGATCGAATCCATTCAGATCAAGTTTCGGATTGGTTCGGTTTGGATTGTCCACGATCCGATCTCGATCCGAAAATCATTCAGATTTGAATTACCTAACTCAATTTGCACCGATCCAGGCTGTCGGTTCGGTTAGGATCGGGTTAGATCCACTGGATCATATCTGTTTTGCCCATCTCTAATTATCACGTGTTTTGCACCTTCGTTATATATACAAATGACAATGTGTATGTAGGTACCATGATTGGTAACATGCTAGTATACCTAGCTTATAATGTCGACACTAATAAATGCTTAGTGTAATGAATACCATGCCTGATCATATGCACATGCATATCATATATATGCCTAACTATGGATGTGAATGTATTCATAGAATACGCTATAAGATTGTAGTTGGTACTCATGTCATCGGTGATGGGTTTTTTTTTTTTTTTGCTAGCTTGTTAGTACACCCCATTATGAGTACACACTACTCTGTTATTCACCCTCACTAGAGAATCGATACCAAGACCTCAGTGTTGAAACGGGGTATCTTCACTTAGTCATCGGTGTTGGCTTGCCTGTGTATGGCAGAGCTATATTAATAATCCTATGATTTGAGACTTTTAAGGGACCATATGAGATGGGGCCACCTTACATGTATGCATGGCTTGCATGATATGGTTGCATGATTTGGATTATGGACTCTTGTAGTTATACATTTACATAGTGCATTTGCATGTACACCGTAGAGACATTAGGGCTATGGCCACCATGGGATTGTCATGATTGACAGTTATGAGAATGAACACCAAAAATTTTGTCACGGCATATTGGGCGCTATAAATGTCCATGGGTTAAAGGTCCTAAACTCTGAGATCACGGAATGCTCCAATGTCTAGACCAAGTGGAATCATGAGTGCACAAGGGCCGAGTACCAGTTATCTACACCTCCCACTATGTTGGGGTTGATTGGAAGGGAATGTTAAGGATTATATGCTAGGTTGAATTTGATAAGCTCTGAAATGGATTCACTATCAACGAGTCGAGTGGGTTTTGACATACCTCTGTCGAGGCAGATAGTGAGATCTTTTCTACTTGCTTAGTTATGTGTAAAATGGACGGTAGCCAGTGTCAGAAGTGTATGAGACCCTCATGATTTTCAAATGAGAACAGTACTGAGATGTGGATTAGAGATCATGATTGATATATTGCATCGTATATGGCATTCATGCATTACATCGTATTTCATATTCATGCACTCAGGATTGTGGATGTGTAAATACAATCTAAGTGACATACAATCATGGACCACGATCCCCAATAGGTATGGGATTATTTGGGACCATGAGTCTATCATCTTGAAATTACTTCACATACTAGGTATGGGACTAACATACATCGTAGCCCTAGTTGCGAGACCCCGATCAGTGTACAATACCACATACCATAACTTGATCATTCGTCATATGCTCTTTTATACTTGTATCACGTCTATTTATGATAACATGCCTTGCTCACTTTATCTTGTAACATATATTGTATAGCCTTGGTATGGCTAGTTGTATAATTGACCTCCATCATTTCTGCTTACTCTGATATTACTATTGATATCTGTATATCTATCGCGTATATTGCACACACATATATATACTCTACTAAGCTTCATTAAAGCTTAGCACATTGGTTACATACAGGTTACATTAGAATGCAATTGTTGGCAATGCTAGAGCTTGTTCCTTGTTTATGTTTTGAGATATTATATATTTATTTTATTAGCATTGTACCTTGAATTATGGATTAATGGATATACATGTTACTTGTGGAGATCCTTGAGTTATCTTAGTTTTATAGTTTTTCCTAAATCTTCCTTGTGGGATTCCATTTTCAGAACTTAGTGTAAGCTAGGTTTTTTTTTTCACACGCACACACACCCCTACACACTCACGCCGTAGTGGGCTTTCACCACCTATGGATACTCGAACCCTTGATGGGGTGTTGAAACTCCCGAGAGTCTACCATATTGAGAATGTGGAGCCACATCTGGGCCGCCTTCGACCGGTCATAGGACATGCTCGACCGGTCGTAGGGGCCTGCTCGACCGGTCGTGGACCGTCGACTCAAAGTCCAGCGAGTCCTGTTTTTTCATGTTTGGGCCCTTCGACCAGTCATAGGAACTGTTCGACTGGTCGTACTACGACCAGTCGTAGCTCCCCTTCTACTAGTCGTAGGTTACGCAGATTCATTTCCAAATCTGATGCGGACTGCGGATTTTGGTGTCGCCTTTCCCAAGGGTGCAGAAGGAAAGTTACTTAAACTATAAATAGGGGTTCCTAGGGTTTTTCTAGTGAGAATAAAAGTTATTCTAAGGTGTAGGCTAAGGGTTTTCTATGTGCTTCCAAGGGAGAGGTTAGTATTTTACCTTGTAATCTTTATTTTTCTTCATAGTGGAAGTTTGCATCCGTGGATTTTTACCCTAGTTTGGAGTTTTTCCACGTATATCTTGTCTTATGGTTTATTTGGATTGCTTTGATCTGTTTGTAGTTTATATTTTTTCCTGTTTATCGTTTGTGGGTGAGGCCTGAGAGTGGATCTCGGCCCGCTGCATTGTTGGCGTGCTGCGCAACAACTGGTATAAGAGCTATTAGTTTAGTTCTATTGGGAGCGATGGCAGAAGATGGAAAAACTAGAATTGAGAAGTTTGATAGTTCAAACTTTACCTTTTGGAAGATGCAGATGGAGGATTATCTATATCAGAAGGACCTCTATATTCCTCTAGGAGGAATAAAGAAGAAACCAGAAAAGATGGCAGATGATGAATAGTTTTTACTGGATAGGAAGACTTTAGGAACGATCCGACTCTCTTTGTCTAAGAGCGTCGCCTTCAAAATATCCAAGATGAAAACTACAAAAGAATTAATGGAAGCCCTATCCACCATGTATGAAAAACCCCCATCATCCAACAAGATTCATCTTATGAAACAGTTATTCAACATGAAGATGTCAGATGGTGGGAGGGTGACTGAACATCTAAATGAGTTCAATACAGTCACGAGCCAGTTGGAATCCGTTGACATCGTTTTTGAGGATGAGGTCAGGGCGCTATTGATCTTATCCAGTCTGCTAGACAGTTGGGATGGTTTGGTGATTGCTGTGAGCAATTCTTTAGGGTCGACAAAGCTGAAATTTGATAATGTGGCCAGTCTAATTCTGAGCGAAGAATCTAGAAGAAAGGCATCAGGAGTTTCAGGGGATTCAGGGAATGCTCTAAACGTTGAAGGAAGAGAAAGATCGCTGAACAAAGGAGGCAATAAATACGGGCATTCTAAGTTGAGGAAGAAGTCCAAGGGACCGAAAGATAAAGACGAATGTTGGCATTGTGGCAATAAGGGGTACATGAAACGTGATTGTAGGGCGCTCAAGAAATAAGAAGGAAGCTCTCAAGGTGGGAAGGATTCAGTGAATCTGTCTGAGGAGAGTGACACAGAGGCATTGATCTTGTCTCTTGATGCGAGGAATGAGTCTTAGGTTATATACTCAGGTGCTTCATTTCATGCCACTTCATGTAAGGAAGTTCTGCGTGATTATGTGTCAGGTGACTTTGAGAGAGTCTACCTGGGTGATGATGAACCGTGCAGTATAGTTGGAAAGAAGGACGTTCAAGTCAATAAGAAAGACGGAACGGTTTTGAAATTGAAGGATGTCAGACATGTACCGAGTTTGAGAAGAAATCTGATCTCAGTGGGGCAGTTGGCTGACACCGGTTATGTGATGATATTCACCAGTGATTCCTGAAAGATCACAAAAGGTGCCTTGGTGATATCTCGAGAAAAAAATGAAGATACTTTATACGTGACTTTAGGATCGTATAGTTCACTTGCAGTCGCATCAACTGGAGTGAATGGGCAGTTATGACATCAGATATTGAGACATATGAGTGAGAAAGGGATGAAAGTACTATTGTCAAAGGGGAAGCTACCAGGGCTGAAGTCTATTGAGTTGAAATTCTGCGAGGACTGCATGTATGACAAGCAGAAGAGGATAAGCTTCAAGAAGACAGGACGCGCTCCAAAGACGCATCTGTTGGAGCTTGTACACACTGATGTGTGGGGATTGACACAGGTATCATCTCTTGGTGGCTCACGTTATTTTATTTTCTTTATTGATGTTGCTAGTAGAAAACTGTGGGTTTATTTCTTAAAGCATAAATCTGATGTATTTGATGCATTTAAGAAGTGAAAAGTTATAGTAGAAAATAACACAGGTAAAATAATAAAGTGTCTCAGATCTGATAATGGGGGAGAGTATTGTGACAAGATGTTTGATGAGTATTTGTAGCAAGTGGAATCAAACATCAGAAAATAATTTCAGGGACGCTGCAGCAGAATGGTGTGGCCGAGCACATTAACAGGACCATCCTTGAGCGCGCCTGGAGCATGAGGTTACATACAGGGTTGCCCAATACCTTTTGGGCAAATGCTATAAATACTACTGTATATCTTATCAATAGAAGTCCCTGAGCACCATTGGATGGTGGGCTACCAGAAAAAATAGGGACTGGGAAAGAAGTGAACCTTACACATCTCAGAGTATTTGGTTGCACTTCATATGTTCACATTGATGCAGAGCACAGAAACAAGCTGGATGCGAAGTCCAGGAGGTGCACGTTTATAGGCTACGGGTAGCATGATTTTGACTATAGGTTTTGGGATGCAGAAAATAGGAAAATCATCAGAAGCAAGGACGTAGTCTTCAACGAAAAAGTGATGCATAAGGACAATGTGCAAGAAAATAAGGCCAAGGAAAAGGAATTTGTAGAGTTGGAAGAGTTACCGGACATGGGTATTACAGCACCATAGGATGATCACGCACAAGAGCATTATGAGGCAGAGCCACAGACACCGGTTGTGAGGAGGTCTACTCAGGAGAGGAGACCCACGGTCCGATACTCACCCTCTTTACATTATCTACTGCTGATAGATAATGGTGAGCCAGAATGTTTTGAAGAAGCATTACAATCAAATACACGGGTTAAGTGGGAGCAGGCCATGGATAAGGAGATAGACTCTCTTGAGTCTAATCGTATATGGAAGCTAGTCACTTTACCAAAGGGAAAAAAAGCTCTTCATAACAAGTGGGTTTACAGACTGAAGGAGGAGCATGATGGTTCAAAACGGTATAAGGCCAGATTGGTTGTGAAAGAGTTTCAACAAAAGACAGGTATCGATTTCAATGAAATATTTTCACCGGTAGTGAAAATGTCTATGATTCGTATGGTCTTGAGTATAGTGGCTACAAAAGACTTACATCTAGAGCAACTAGATGTTAAGACAGCCTTTCTTCATGGGGACCTTGAAGAAGAGATATTTATGCATCAGTCGACAGGATACGTGACACCAGGTAATGAGAACAAGGTGTGCAGACTGAAGAAGAGTCTATATAACTTGAAGCAAGCCCCGAGGCAGTGGTACAAGAAGTTCGATAGTTTCATGTCAGGAAATGACTTTAGGAGATGTCATGCAGACCACTGTTGTTACTTGAAGAAGTTTGATACGCCGTACATCATCCTTCTTCTATACATTGATGATATGCTTGTGGCCGGTTTAAGCATGAAGGAAATCTTAGATCTCAAAAGACAATTGTCTAAAGAATTTGTCATGAAGGATTTAGGAGCTGCAAAATAAATCCTAAGCATGAGGATAAAGCGTGACAGAAAAAATAAGAAATTGGTTTTGTCACAAGTAGAGTACATATCAAAGGTACTTGATCGGTTCAATATGGGAGGTGCTAAGCCGATTAACACTCCATTAGCCAACCACTTTAAGCTATCTAAGGAGCAAGGGGCAAAGACGCAAAAGGAACGAGATTACATGACTAAAGTCCCATACGCGTCAGCGATTGGGAGTCTCATGTATGCTATGGTGAGCACGAGGCTGGACATTGCTCAAGCAGTGAGAGTTGTTAGCAAGTTTATGAACAACCCTGGGAAGAAACATTGGGAAGCTGTGAAGTGGATCCTTAGATACCTAGTAGGTACTAAGGATGTAGGGCTATGCTATGGTGGATCGAAAATCAAGTTACAAGGCTGCGTGGATTCAGATTTGGCAGAAGATATCGATAATAGAAGAAGCACTACAGGTTATGTGTTTACTCTGGGTAGTGCTGCAGTTAGTTGGGTCTCTCAGTTACAGAAGATAGTATCTATCAGTACAACAGAAGCAGAATATGTTACGGATACAGAAGCATGTAAGGAGATGGTGTGGATGCAAGGTTTTATGGAAGAGTTGTGTAAGAAGTAAGTAAATTGTAAGCTGTACAGTGACAGTCAGAGTGCAATACACTTGACTAAGAATTCAGCCTTTCATTCAAGGACCAAGCATATTACCATCAGATATCACTTCATACGTTCGTTACTGGAAGATGGATCGATTGTTCTGGAGAAGATTCACACAAGTGAGAATCTTGCAGATATGTTGACCAAGACGGTCACAAGGGAGAAGCTGAAGCTCTGTTCAGCTTTGATTGGTCTTCAGGCTTGAAGACGGGGAGGTGGTGCACTCCATATGAAGAAGACGAAGGTTTATGGTAATGTGTCTCCAAGTGAGAGATTGTCGAGAATGTGGAGCCACATCTGGGCTGCCCTCGACCGGTCGTAGGACATGCTCGAGCGGTCGTAGGGGCCTGCTCGACCGGTCGTGGACCGTCGACTCAAAGTCCAGCGAGTCCTATTTTTTTCATGTTTGGGCCCTTCGATCAGTCGTAGGAACTGTTCGACTGGTCGTAGTACAACCAGTCGTAGCTCCCCTTCGACCAGTCATAGGTTACGTAGATTCGTTTCCGAATCTGATGCGGACTACGAATTTTGGTGTCACCTTTCCCAAGGGTGCGGAAGGGAAGTTATCTAAACTATAAATAGGAGTTCCTAGGGTTTTTCTAGTGAGAATAAAAGCTATTCTAAGGTGTGGGATAAGGGTTTTCTATGTGCTACCAAGGGAGAGGTTAATATTTTATCTTGTAATCTTTGTTTTTCTTCATAGTGGAAGTTTGCATCCATAGTTTTTTACCCTAGTTTGGAGTTTTTCCACGTATATCTTGTCTTATGGTTTGTTTGGATTGCTTTGATCTGTTTCTAGTTTATATTTCTTCCTGTTTATCATTTGTGGGTGAGGCCTGAGATTGGATCTCGGCCCATTGCATTGTTGACGTGCTGCGCAACATACCACCCGAGCAAGAGCAAGGATCCAAGCTAGGGATTTAAATTGGTGCACTATGAAGGCTGTCGACATTGAATTGGGGTTATGGTGGATGAGCAGCACCAGAATCCAAATTCAAGGCGTGACAGGCTGGGTGTCCCTCTCTAGAACGTCCAGAGAGGACACCCATCTCTTAATTATTTTTTTCTTGTGTCGTTTATTTTTTATCCATATATATATATATATATATATATATATATATATATATATTTCAAATGGGTTAGTAGGGTTTGGTGTAGCCCACCTCAAGTTCATATATGCCTCCTCCTTTGTACCACGTCTTAAAATGAATTGGCAAAATGGATAGACGGTGTGGATCTAACCCCTGCATCATAGTGGGGTCCACCTATGCTCCCAATAGTGGGGCCCCACAAGGTTTGGGCCATAGTCAGTTGTAGAATGCACAAGGGTTGTTGCCCCCAACACTCCAGATGGAGGGTCTCGAACAAGGATCATTGTTGTCCCTGATTTGTTTATTTTTTTAATATATTAGTTTTGGGAAGATAAGGATCACAATGAGGCTCTTAGAGTTCAATGGTTTGGTCTCATTATCCGCACTGTTTCCTATGATGTGGCCCACCTGAGGCTCAAATCAGCCCCATATTTAGGGTTTTACCCTAAAATGATCTAGGGAAAATGAATGGTCTACATGGATATAAAGTACATACATCATGGTGGGTACCAACAATGGGCCCCACCAAATGAAAATGATAGTGCAACAATGTTGCTGCAATCAGTGTGCACTGTCACATGTTGTTTTCGGCCGCAACTATTGCTGTTATTTATTATTATTATTATTATTATTATTTCTTCTTCTTCTTTTTTTATGTGCGTGAGTGTTGGTATGTGTGTGTGTGTGTGTGTCTGATCACCTCTAGTGGGGTCTAGAAATTGGACAATTTGGATCACACAAAAACACTTCAATGTCCACACGGGCCCTTCTCTAAATGGATCAAGCTAATATTTGTGTGGGGCCTTCACCTAGGTCTTTGTGACCTTATCAATAGGTTAGATGGCTAGAAATATTATAATGGGGCCCACACTGAGTAGGTCGCACCTATATTTTGGATGAAGCTAATGTTTGTGTTTTCCCCACCATTGGTTTGGATGGCTCATTGTCAGTAACCATGGGGTCCACCATCAGTGGATCCTCAAACCTACAACATCAAAGAGATTGAAGGGAATGAAATGTGAAGGAGTACACTCACCTTGATCTAATAGATGAATGCCTTAGACTGTCTTGATGGCTGGTCTACCTCTCTCTCTCTCTCTCTCTCTCTCTCTCTCTCTCTCTCTCTCTCTCTCTCTCTCCCTCCCTCCCTCCCTCCCTCCCTCCCTCCCTATCTAACACTAGATGGCTTAAGATGAAATTGGGCACTAATGCGACTAAAATTGAGTTAGGGGTGGCTATATATAGAAGAGGGTATCATTCGACGGGGATTTTTAGATTGGGGCGTAGGTGGAAGCATGCCCTCAATTCAAGGTTAATTTGTCTCCTCGAATCTTGGTTTAAGAGTTCTAATGACACCTTAATTAAATCTAAGTTACCTTTTTAGAAAAGTCATGGGGTAAAATACTTGACCCTCCTTAAATTTAGGAAAAATTATTTGATTTTTTTCATGTACTTTATTAGCCTAAACTTAATCATTATTTTATATTGATTAATCATACTTAAAGGGCTTTAAAGATGCTTAGTAGAGGTGGGCATCGGTCTGGATCGGACCAGATTGGGTTCAATCCGATCAGATCCGAAATGAGAATGGTTGGACCTGAACTCAATCAGATCCGAAATGAGAATGGTTAGACCCGAACTCGATCATATCCAAAATCAAATCCGGGTCACATAATCCGAACAGATCTGATATAGGATTCGCCTGACCTGAACCAAGTCCAACTCAGTTAAAGAAACCGAGTTGGATCGAGTTGAGTACTATTCGGATATGTATGAATTTAATTTAACGTTTCACATAATGTGGTCCACTTCAACTTTTAATATAAACTATTTTTTTGCTCAACGCCTAAATTGATATGTCAAAATAGATTATGGCTTAGATAGAACATATACATCAAGGTGGGCCCACATGGTTCTGAAAGAGCTTTTCACCTGCGTATCTAAGTTTTCACTTGACGCTACTTTACATGCACGGTAAGATACTGCAATATTTTCTTTTCACACCAGCACATGCAAAATTTTGATTTTGTATCTATATTCATGAGTTGTGTGGGTTTAATCATGGGGTATGTGTTATATCCAAACCGTCCATCCATTTGGTGACCTAGTATTAAGACTTGAGACGAAAAATAAGATAGATCTAACCATCAAGTGGACCACACGAGATATTTAAAGGTGAAAATCATTCTCTGTTGCTATTTGCGGTGTGGTCCAAATGATCTTTAGATATTATTCATTTTTTAGATAATACTCTACAATTATATCTAAAAATATGTGAATGGTTTACATATAATAAATACATCACTGTGGGGCCCATATAACTTTGATATCCTTTAAACCATTCGTACAACTTGGAACTCGAGGAGTGTCTGTCTCGTCTTTGCACGTCCCGGGCCAGCTAGCAGTGGATAGTGTACTATGTAACTTATTACGCTACGTGTACTGAGTAAACTTTGTGGGTCCACCATAATTTGTATATTTTATCTACTCCGTCCATCCATTTTAACGGATAAGTTTATGGTTTCATCACAAAAATGAGATATATCCAAATCTCAAGTGGACCTCACCACGGGAAATAGTGTGAATTGAAATTCTACCGTTGAAAATTTCTCGGGGCCCACAGAAGTTTTGGATCAAGCTAATATTTGTTTTTCACCTTCATCCATATCTGCGTAATCTTATGAATGGATGATAAATAAAAATCACCGTGGCCTAGCAAGATTTCAACAGTAGAAGCCACTGTGGGGCCATGGAACTTTGATATCCTTTGAACCGTTCATACAACTCGGAGCTCGAGGAGCTTTAATGTTCATCTCCGCATGACACGTACCTACCTCAACAACTATATAGTTGGAGTGTATGTTAGCGGACTGACAGACATTAGGGTGGGAAACGGATTGGCTACTCCTCCTGGCACCAGCCCGATGGGTCCCACCATGATATATGTGTTTCATCCATTCCATTCATCCATTTTAACCGATCATTTTAGGGCTTGATCCCAAAAAAAAGAAGGATATAAATGTAAAGTAGACTACACCACAGGAAAAGAATGATGATTGAATATCCACCATTAAAATCCTTCAAAAGGCTACTGTACTATTTATTTGACATCCAATCTGGTGATTAGGTCATAAACACCCAGATGAAGGGAAAAAACAAAGTTTAGCGTGATAAAAAACTGTGGCCTTCAAAAAGTTTTTAATGGTCAATGTCATTCGACACTATTTCATGTAATGTGGTCCATTTGAGATTGGGATATATCTCAATTTTGGTCTCATTCGATAAAATGATCTAGAAAAATATATAGACAGCGTGGATGAAACACATACATCATGGTGGGGCTCATAACGCACTGACCATCGTCGGGTGGCAGGTGAGCAGCCAATCCACCCGCTACCATGGTGTTGTAGAGTGTATATATATATAGAGACACACACACACATGGTCCGGATCTGTTTGGTGCGAATCGGATCCAATCGGATCGGGTTTCGAATCGGGTCGGTTCGGAATAGGGTCTATCCGGATTCGACCCAAAAATATTTCGAATCTGAATTATCCTACCCGATCCTGACCGATCTTGACCATCGGTTCTGTTCGAATCAAGTCGGATCAGGTCGGATCTACCGGATCAGGTATAAAATGCCCAGCTCTAATGCTTAGATTAGGCTTAATTATTTTTAAAAAATATTTATTAGCAAGATTTCATTAATTTAGGATATTTTGTTGACTTTTAGCTCTTACCACTTTACTAAGCTCATTAATTGTACATTTATACCGATTAATATATGAATTAGGACTCTTAAGTATGGTTTATTATGACTTAATCACTTTCTAGAAGTAATAAAGTGCCCATCCCTCCTTATTTTAAGGAAAATCATTGACTTTTATGGAAATGTGACATTTACCTTTTTTAAAGACTAATAATGATAAGTTAAGCTAGCTTAGGGCTATATTATGGCTCCATTAGGATTTGATCAAGGGCACTTCATTAGTATATGAATTTTTTAGAAAAATTATTGATTTATCACTTTATTCAATGGGTTTTAAGGCTCCTTGTGTACATGAACATTAATCGTTCTTCTCATAATAACTCGAGTTCGAGTACATGTATCGATGTGTGAAGGGTGTTGTTATATTCATAGGGACGACATGATTGCATTGACGTAGGTTTCGGGTTCTCAGAATTCTATTCCCTCTGGTGCGTACTTACACGCTTGATTCAAGTCTTGTTGAAAATGTTGGACAACACATGGATGTTATTAAAAGTATACGGATCAGGCAAGCCCGAGTTGCTGATCTTACACTATTTGCTTTGTCTATAAAAACATTGGTCATTATGTATGTTAATGTGCCAATCAAAAGATGATAACTCCATTGTCACCTGATATTTTATTTATAATCATTTATTCTTAAATTATTTTTGCTAATACTTTATTTAAGAGATCAAGTTCAGATTCAAGCACAACAAAGTATGTGATACGAGATTCCAATGGACTTGAGAAGTTCAACACGTATCCACGGGTAGCTATAAGGTGTACATGAGGAACAATGTTGTTGAAGACTTACAAAGAATTTTCATTTATTTTCTCCATATGCATGTAGGGTGAGCAATATCCTCCATGATACACTTTATGCATCGAGCACATGTTAGAATTTGATTTATACTTTTTTAATTGTTAAGAGAGTTTTGATATTTATTTTTTCTGAAACTAGAGTTTTTTAAGACTTAACAACCTCATCTATGGGTGGGAATGTTTAATTTTATTTATTTTTGTAGCGTCTTAGAAAAATCCGTACTTAGACCCGAGTACCGTCTTTAGCAGAAATCATTTATAACCAAATCCTTTAGAAATTTAATGTGTATTAACTGGCGCTAAACTAGATTACTTATGAAATTAGCACCAATCACTTTTAATATGATCTGTAAGACCCAAAACCTATAGAATCATTGACGCTATATTACCCTGAAATCTAGGATCCAACTCTAAACCCAGTTGCTCCCGGGAGTACTTTGAAACTTCGTATCAGACCTGGACCGCACGTTGAAAGTCTGATAGTGATGAACTTAGACCATTATGACCGCCTAGTTGGACTTGACTATCACCTCGAAAATCAAGGCCAAACGATGTCCTGAGACCATTTCCTTGAGTCCGGAGTGAAGAGAGTGAGAAAGCGAAGATTTTTAGAAAATTAAATATGATTTTAAGAAATCTGGATCGTGTCGCTTGCGCATTATTTCTAAGCATTCCGACCATTAGATTTCGACCCAAATTCACCCTCGGATCAGAAAAGGTGGCCAATACATGTCAAAGTACTTGTGGCCCTAATCGAATTTCGGTGACCGTTGAATTGAAACTGGTCCGCCACGGACGATCTGGAAACCCGATCGGACTGAAAACTTAACTTAATTAAGATCCAATACTAGTGAGCTTAAGTCCGACCGCATTTGATAAGAGGACCTCCAGAAGTGTTTCGTTGGATCAGAAAGAGCCTGATTTGGTTATAACCTAAGTATATCTTAGCCTTAGGGCTATTTCTGTCGATTTTAGGCTTATAAAAAGGCCTTAAACCCTAGCTCCCAAATCCCATACGAATTTTTAACCCTAACAAATTCAAGAGAGAGAAAAGAGAGAGAAAGTAAGAGAGAACCTGTTATTTCTCCGTGGAATTCTTCCCAGCTCTTCTACGTATCGAACCTGCGTATCTGAATCATTATTCCGGCAATTTTAATTCCGTTCTTGGGTAAGTTAAGCAAACCCTAACTTATTTTAAAGTCTAGAATAGTTGAAGTGAAGTTATAGCTAACCTGTTTCATGCCTTAGGTAGTGTATCCGCCATTGATGAAGACTTATCGTCTGAATCACATCTATTACGCATTTTCTGGTTTAAGGTACGGATTATATACATTTAGGTTATGGTTTTCAAGACTTTCAATGTTAGATAATGATTTATTCATGAAGTGAATGCTATTACACATACCAAATGCGTTATCCATTTCAAATACGTATATGTATAATCTATGTTATAAATAGAGTATTTCATGTATATGTTAGAATACTCATATATATATAGAATTTACTGTTATAATTGCCATGATTATTTATCATAGATATGTGATTGTTATATATGCGACGACTCCTTGATGAAAGGAATCGCCCTATTATGCTATATGGTCGACATACATCATGTATGATGAATAGTGTAGTCTAAGTGTTTGTATAAATACTTGATTTAGTAGTTAACAAAGTGTGATTTTTAAGATTATTTAGATATGAATCTCAATCACAATACCTGAGTGTATGATTTCCTCCATGGATTGATTAGCCTAAATTATTCACGTTAGCTATGTGCATGATTTCCTCCATGTACTGTATTTATGTTCAAGTTATATTTCATAAATGTTCACATGAATGTAGGATATGAATCATATTCCTAGTATTGAGCTTGTACATGTTGGGACTATATTACAGTCCAAGTAATCGGTAACCGTTCTTCAAATGGTGGTTGAGGTTGTTTTCGCCACGCAGGATGTGCTCAGCGAATTTAAGTCGTGCTTGGGACATTCGACAGTGGTTAGGCCACATGGAGTGCTTATATATTCCATGTCGTTCAACTCAACGTGCGCTTGGCCTAGTTAAGCTTATCAACTAACCCGATTGACCAATGTATGTTCACCATGTTTGGTCGCTACTGTTTGAATTTAAGGCACCGAACTCACTAATGAAGATCCCGTTAACCTTGGTACCGTGATCCCCTAAGACTCATGATCCGGACATAGTAGTATGGGACACCGTGGTCGAGCTGTCGGCCTACACTAGGGCGACGAGCCTCCCCGTAGTGACCAATGAGCACCCTACTCTCATGAGCCGATTATGGTGGTATGGGACACTATATTCATGCTGTCGGCCTACATTGATTGGTGACGAGCCCTCTGTAATGACCTCGAGTATATCCTGACACTGCATATGGGTAACGAGCCTTATTGTAGTATCCAGGATATAACTAGACCTGTATTGATTGGTGACGAGCCCTTTACAGTGATCTAGAACTGTAACATCGTATGAAATTTCCTAGGACTGACGACCCTAGAATGGATCAATGCTTGGAAATTGATATAAGGGAGGTGTCTTAGCTGCCCAATCCTGCTGTATGAAAAGGACTAATAAGAACTTGGTAAACATGCTCATAACATTACATTGCATGTGAAAGGACTAATAAGAACTTGGTAAACATGCTCATAACATTACATTGCATGTGCTGTTGGCATTGGTGTAGAGCACTGAGGAAGTGACTGACATACACGACCGTAAGATGAAGATCGCATAGGGAAATTGTGGTGAGGGCATGCATCATCCCCTCATATCATTCTTGCATTAATAAGAGTATTTAGGTTATGTTACTTGTACTGCTTGAATGAATTGATAACATGTTAACCTTTACTGTATAATTCTACTGAGTTGATCACTTACTCCCACGTTCTGGGATGGTGCTTAAACACCAACCAGACTCTGACTTAGCTACAGGTGACAGCGATGCCTGCGAGGCGGAGCTGGAGTTCGACGAGGATGAGGAGGCATTCTCATTTATGCAGTTCCCAGGCGGGTTCATGTGAGCTTGTCCTGACTGGCGGGGATTCTAGGTTATGATTGTATTGAGTATACACAGTTTGATACACGTATTTTGAGACACAGATTGTACTTATTGCCTAGACAGAGCACGCATATTTTGAGGATTATTTTTGGTTTATATATGTATATAAGACTTCCACTTTCATCGTCTCATTATCCCTGAATTATGTCTACTGATTTGGCTTAATCTACTTCATGTTTTATGCACTAATACTGACAACATACATCCATCATTAATTATATTGTATAAGTGATGTTTTGAAACTCGGGAGCTGAGTTATGCTCGACCCCCGAATTTCAGGGCGTTACAATTTTAAACATAAACAATAATGATTTAATTTTTAATTTATTTGTTATGTTAAATAAATATATTGTATCTAAATTAATAAAATAGCACACGAGATTAAGTTACATTGAAAGCCCCGTATGATAAGATTAATTTGTTGTGGTAATGTTAGGCTTTTTATTCAAAATTTATTTGTCTTTTTGTGAACACTATATGTTTATAAAAGTTTTTAAAAAACCTTTTCCCATAACACCTATGTCTAAAGGTATATGGTGTACAATCCATTCAGACATGCGTGGGCCCCTAAAGATACGTATCAAAAGTAGATGCCAAAACTTTAGCAATTACTTAGGATATATGATTAGTTGTGTTATGGACATGCATATCTCATATCATGTAAATCTGAGCTCTTTGTCTAATTTCTCAAATATAAACCTTAAATTAAAATTAACTAAAGAAAAATCAAAATTTTTAGATTAGATAGAGGTGATCATGAGTATGCATTTGAAATGTTTAAATCATATTATGAAAGTGTTAGCATTGTCCAATAGTACATGATTATTTATACTACACAATGAACTTGAGTTACAGAGAGAAGGAATATGACATATTGGATATTTGTTAAATCAATGATGGCATGTATTAATTTTTCTACCACATTCAAGGAAAAACACGCTGCTTACAACCATCTATTTTCCCAGCAAAGTCCATTTAAATCCATTCCTGAGACTCCATATGAGATACAAACTTAAAGAGTTTTTCTCTGATCGAATATGCCTATGGAAATCTTTAGAATATGTTTTGCTACTTGCTGTTAATAAATATAAACTTGATAGTAAAATCATTGAGTGCGTGTTCATTAGATACCTTATGTACTCAAAAAGATATATTCTAGCTTATGAGGATCACGATGGATAGACTTAGAATCAAGATGTAACTTTTATCAAATATAAATACCATAACCGAAAGAAAAATAAAGTTATAATAAAACATTAAAAAAAATTTTATGTATCGCAGGAGAGTAGGAGTTTATTCGTCATAATAGATACACTCTCATATTTCATTAGAATAGTTAAAGTGTACCTCAGTAGGCTCATAAATTGCATCAAAGTGAAAGATGATAAGTTTTCCGAAGGTACTTTCAAATCTAGGGTAAAGTATACTCTTGCATTATGATTGATGATGATGAACATGATTCTTAACAAAATACATTATCTCCAAATTCAGCTAATTGGGTAGTTTCCATAGATGAGGAGGTCACCTGCATAAGAAAAAATAAAGTCTGAAAATTAATAAATTTGTTACCCAATTATGAACCGATAAGAAATAAATAGTTACACAAAATTAAAAAAAATATAAATTGTGCAGTGGACAAGTACAAAGTATAATTAGTTGCCAAATGTTTAACACATATTAAAGGCATTGATTACAAGAAAATTTTTGTACCAATTATAAATTTTTCTCAATTCGAATGATTTTATCTATTATCGCAAATCTAGACCTACATTTGTATCAGTTAGATGTAAAGATCACATTCTTAAATGGTGACATAAATGAAAAAAAATACATATTTAACAACACAGGGTATATGTAGATTAAAAACCATAGAAAGTCTACAAGGTGTTGAAATTTATATATATGTTAAAGCTAACTTCAAAGCAATGGTACATTAGGTTTTACTTAGTTATCACCACCTTCAGATTCATAATGAGTGAAATTACTATTATGAATATACAAAGGGGTGAGTAAAAAAATATTATTATATTTTCTAATATTGTTCATTCTCTATATAGAGGATATCTTGCTAGTTGGTAATAATATACGAGCATTACTGATGACTAAAGATTCACTTTTCTTGAACTTTGATATTAAAAATCTTAGTAAAACCAACTTTATTCTTAGGGTAAAAATTATTAAGGACTACCTTATGAGGTTCTTGGACTTAACTCAAACAACCTACAAACCAAAAATCTTAGAATGATTTAGAAAAGAAAATACGAATATTGTTAAAACCTCCATGAAGAAAATTACCAAGCTAGACAGTAAGTCTTGTCTCCTAACTAACTCTAAGAAATCGGTTGTCCTCAGTACCCCATACGAGTTAAATATGTATCTTAATTTGTGTCATGATTTGCTCTAAATCGAATATCAATTATGTAGGGATAGTTAGTTGTTACTAGAAATAACATGGTATATTCACATTGACAAGCCATTAAATGTGTATTATGCTATCTTAAAGGAATCAATGACTTAATGTTGTGTTATAGTGGCTCAAATCTCAAACATTAAGGATTCTCTTATGGCACTTTAGGTAATGACCTTGATGAGAGAAAGTCAACTTCAAGATATGTACTTTTATTTTGAAGAGTTGTTATCTCTTAGTCGAGTAAGAAACTGACATTCATAATTCCTTTAAAAATGAAAGCATCCAAATATGTTTGTAGAGTTGAAGTGTTATGCATATTCAAATATGTTTGTAGAGTTAAAGTGTTATGCAAAGCATCCATGAGCCCTTGTTGTTAAGTGACAACATTTCTGTCATTAACTTAGTGGACCCTAAGCACTACAAGAAGTCTTAAGCATTGAGATTAAGTTTCATCATGTTTGTGATCAAGTGAAAGATAAAAATGTTTTTCTCATTAGAGTTACACAAAAGTGATACTTGTAGATCTCATGATGAAAATTATAGCAAAAAATCTATTGCAAATTCATTTCAAGCAGCCATGATTGAAAAGAGCTTTAGTGATATACTTATGTATCTATATTTTTATGATATAAATTTTTATCTATCATTAATAGATGATTTTTTTATATATTTTTTTTATTGTGCACTATTTTTTACTAGATGTGTAAATCATCAATGTATGCCCTAAAATCTTGAGAGATCCATCTTTGTCAGCAAACAAGTCCTCCACTCACATGGGTAGACCAAACCTAAATGCACATGAGAATTACAATTTATGTGGTGTTCTAACATTGAGGGGTGAACTGACCTTTGTTGAGAAGAATATAGGATAATGATAAAACTGATGACATGTTATGGCTTCTATGTGATCAAGTTATAACTTGATTAAGAAGTTAAGTTGTCGGGATATGAGATGAATCATACCTCATATGTGATAACCTACATATTGAAAACTTAATAACTACCTAGTATTATCTACATTATAACATAGATTATAACCACGTGCACGGACTTATTATATACAAATGCTTTGATTCGATCTAATCAATACATCGTGTGAGTAATTAGTTCTGAGGTGACTCTTTATGTCCTTGGCTACCTATAACGAGGATGAGATTGAGTGTAAATACTTTTTTATATGATGACAAAGGTCTTTTGATAGGCTAAACTTCATTATACTAGGACAATTTTTAGAACTATTAATACATACTTGAAGATCATGTGATGACTACAAAAATCTTATAGACCTATTAATATAAAATTAAAAACTTATCCACATCACAATATCGAATTTTAATAATGTTTTGTAAAAATATTATTTTAAAAAGTATGTATTTAATATAATATTAATTTAAAAAGGATTTTTAACCAATGTTTACAACAAACTAAGTTTTTAAAATAAACTTGAGAAGTTGTATAAGTGAGTATATTAGCCAATTGTACTCCAGATCAAAAGTGAACTCTATCTGGTGTAGGTGTGTAGACTAGGACATTCATAACAAATCTTGAGTTATTGAGTGCTAGTTAACTGGTTGTTTATATTGAAGGAACGAGTTTGAAACCGAACCCATCGGACTCATGATATGATCTCATTCGTTCAGCTTATCTGTATCTTCCTTTTACCTCATTATTTCTAATCATATTTTTCCTCCAAGTATTTAATATTCTAGTATAAATATATGGGTTGTGTGTGGCTTAATAGAATAGACAATCTCTTTTCCCAAATCTTGTCTTATAACATGGTATCAAAGCAGGTTGTTCCCAGGGAGATGTGAGTTATGTCGGCGCAGCATCACCATCTTTGTCAGTCGCTGGATCACCACCACCTCCGCGACACCATTGAAACCGACAACTAGTTCTTTACGCCCATGCACCAGATTTGGGCGTCACAACTAGGTCCCTCTCTTCTTCTCCGCGCCTCTAAATAGGGCAACACCACCATGGCTTAGACGACATAATTTAAGCCTCAATTGGTGGCAATAAGTTGTTCTTCTTCCAAGATCTACCACACCACGGATCTTCATAGCCAGCGTCTGCATCACCTACTTGCATTCGACACTCATCTACCATTAAATCTAGCCACCACAACAAATCTGGCATCAATACTTGCAGTCATTTTCCCCGATGTTGGGGTTGTCTTCTATATCGAACCCAACTCCGGCTGTGACTCAATCCAGATTTGAACCCCCTCTCTCTTCTATCTTCTCCCCCCTCCCTCATAAGCTGACGTCAGCATGCTTATTACTTGAAAAAATAAAAAAATAATTTAGTAGTTCCCATCTGCCTTGATATTTCTTCATGTCACCGTAAAAGGACTCTGACATTATTTCGTCCTCTGATGATGTGGATCTCAGACAGTCTAAAAATCTAGGTCTGAAGATTACATCCTCTCCTCTCACAGGGACTAATTTTCTCTAGTGGCAACAGACTATCCGCATCTTTATTGCCAGCAAGAGAAAACTCGGCCACATCACTAGGACCCTTCCTTGTCCATCCGATGAAAACTCCAAGAAGGCAGAGTGGGAATCTGACAACATGATTATCACGTCTTGGTTATGGAACTCCATGGCCGACAGTGTCCAAAGTGGCCTTCTTTTCTTAAGGACGGTGAAAGATATATGGGACACAGTCCACGAACTCTATAACAATGCGTACAATATATCATACATCTTTCAATTAGAGAAGGAGATCACCTCTCTCCAACAGAATGGCAAGAGCCTCATAGAGTACTATGCTAAAATCTGGAGTTTATGAGAGGAGCTTGCCTATCATGACGAGGAAGATACCTATTGTTCTCAAGATGTGATTCTTATCAAGAAACGGAAGGAACGACGCCAGATTTTCAAGTTATTAGATAGCCTTAATGATGAGTATGAGATAATCTGACAGTAGATCATCTACAACACTGAAACGATGACCTTGAATCAGGTTTATGCTTTGCTTATAAGAGAAGAAAAATGGAAGCAGGTTATGATTCCACCTGTCTTAATCACATAGTCAGCCTTACAGGCTAATGCTCCTTTTTTTAATGATCAGGGATGTGGTTGTAAGACCCGTATCCTAGTCCGTACTGTTCCGTCAACTCCGGCGATCCTTCCCATCGAATTCTGGTAACCTGTGACCGATAATCGACATTTGTGCGCTACCCTAAGTCGTGTCCTGTAGATTTGAATCTGCTTAATCTAAGACTTATACCATTGTGACCGCACCGTCGCCGCGGTTCCGACGCCGCGACTCGCTCACCGATCCGATACCCTGGCAGGGAGATGAAGACCCACGTTCAGTTCAAGAAAAAACACCGGGCATTACAAATCCCAAGAGAATCTCTACAACATGTCTCATCCATCCCATCAATTAATCCCATAAATCACCTCATGTCAAGTACAAAGTAACCCATGCTTTCTCTCTCCAAAGTCAACTCTTTCTCACCCTCTCTCTTACACCACCTTACATGTCAAGTACTACATCCATCACTCACCTCACCCTTTCACCCATCACACCCATCCCTCATCTCTCTTACAACTCTCTCTCTCTTTCTCATTTCTCATCTCAACTCCCAACTAGCAAGAGCATCACACGTCCAAGCCATTTTTAAGAGAGAAAGTGTGTTGTGTGGCGCACCTTCCCATCCTAAAAGCTCTCATCCTAGCCATCCATTTCTCATCTCCACCATCAAAGTGAAGCATAAGGAGAGTTGCTTTCCAATGGACCGAGAAGATCAAGCGGTGGGTGCTTCCATAGCCTAGATTTCATGTTTTTATGATGAGCCAAGTGAGGCCTACCGATCAATGGTTTGGATCTCACTTTGAACCCTAGGATGTGGCCGATGGCTCACCTTGATTATCAATATCATTCCATGATAGGGCCATTCTCCATGGACCCCATCATGATGTTTACCTTCCTAGCTTGTATATGGGTCATCTACACCGTCTATTTTCATGGAGAAGGGATCTCCACCATTAGATTTCAATTTTTTAGGCCCATATGTTATGGGACCCACTTGGTTTATGTTATAGATCATGGAAGGGAGGGCCCATAGTGTTGGGGTCCCTCTATCATGTGTGTCCCACTCCCACTCTTTCTCTCTCTCCCTCTCTTTTTATATTTTTTTTAGTGATGATGATGAGGTTGTGTGGCCCACTTGAATGGACCCCACCATGAAGTAAGTATTTTATCCAAGCCATCTATGAGTGGGACCCACCTTATATGTATTGTACCCACACCACCTACCATTTGGTGGCCCACCTAAATAGGGCCAACCTTGTGCGTGTGTTAGGCCCAGACCATCCAGGGTCCAGGGACGCTGAACGTGCTCGGAAAACACAAATATTAGCTTGGTTCCAAGCTAATGGGGGTGGCCCACTTATGTAGGCCCCATCTTGATGAATGTATTCAATCCATGCCATCCATTCCTTTCCTCAGAATATTTTAGGCGTTGAGCCAAAATATGGGGCTGATCTAATTTTCTGACGAGCCATACTTCAGGAAATAGTGATTTCCACCGTTGAAATCATCCCTGATATTTCTATGCACTAAAAAAATACTCAATATCGGACTCGTTTGGCTTGTCTTGAGCCATAGGCGCCATTGGGCAGGGTGGATCCATCATACGCGGGCCCCACACCTGAAAAATCAAGGAAAACCCGCATTTAAAAAATAATAATAAGAAAAACAAGCAGCAGACGCTGCTGCCTGTCAGAGGCACAGGCAGCGCTTGCGCTTGCGTTGGTGAACGGACGAGCCAGGGACCCACAGCTCCAGCTATGGGCCCCACCTTGATGTTTATTTACCATCTAACCCGTCCATGAGGTGGCCCACCCCCTGAGGTGGGCCCTCTCCAAAGATGAGCTACATCTAAAGCTCAGGTGGCCCACACCGTAGGAAACAGTGGGATTGGATGTATACCATTGAAGCCCTTTCATGGGCCACAGAAGTTTTGGATCAAGATGAAATTTGTATTTTCTCTTCATCCAGGTCTGTACGACCTTATCAACAGATTAGATGGAAAAAATATGTTATGGTGGGCCCCATGTGGGAGCCCACACTGATGTATGTGTTGTACTCCCACCGTCCAGGTGGACAGTGGAGTCCACAGTGATGTATGTGTTGTAATGCCACCGTCCAGCAGACGGTGGAGCCCACTGTGATGTACGCGTTTGTCCACACTATGTGTGTGTGAATGTGTGTGTGTGTGTGTGTATATATATATATATATATATATATATATATATATATATATATATATTAGTATATATAATATTATTATATTATATATGTATATATGTATGATGGTGGGCCTTTATGTGGACCCCCCACCATGATGCATGTGTTGCATCCAAACCATCCATTTATTTTATAAGCTCATTTTATGGCTTGAGCTAAAAATGAGTCAGATCTATGGTTCAAGTGGGCCCACCTTGGTATGTGTATAGGGCCCATGTTGATTTATTTGTGGTCATTCATTGAGGCCCACCTTGGTGTACATATAAGGCCCATGGGATTAGGCCCATTTGACATATATAAGGCCCATGGGATTAGGCTCATTTTGATGTATTCTAAGGCCGTGGGTTAAGGCTTACTGTGATGTACTCTAAGGCCCGCAGGTTATAGCCCATTGCAATGTACATCAGGCCCATTAATGCAGCCCACTTGCTTAATAACCAGAAGGCCCGTGAGATTAGGCCCATTTTGATGCATTTAAAGGCCCATGGGATATGGCCCATTGCAATGTACATAAGGCCCATTGACGCGGCCCACTTAATTTATATAAGGCTCATATAAGCCGGCCCATTTGATGTATCTAAGGCCCATGGATTGAGGCCCAACGAGATGTCCTTAGGGTCCATTACAATGTGTGATTTCCTCCATGGTTATGTAATGATGTTTTACAGTGGGTCATACCTTGGGAGCAATGTTGGTTTAATGTCCATATTGTAAGAATAATGATGGTTTAATGTCCGCATTATAAATCTCCCTAGGGCCCATTGTTAGGCCCGTACTTGTTGTGTGTAGACCGTCTAGGTCCATCTGCGTTGTAAGAATAGTTCATTACTTTATAACATGCTTAGTATAATTTCATTATTCATGCCCATACGCATCATATGTATGCTTGATATGAGGAATGTTTGATCATCGCATAAGCCGTTGGGCTAAGACATTTACGGGACTCCTTATGAGATGGAGGGTCCCACATGAGCGCATGGTACGCGCGAGGTTGATGCATGATTGCACGGTGTGACTCATGCATTTTACATACATGTGACTTGATCACTGCACGCCCCAGCGACATTAGGGCCGTGGCTCCACAAGCACATCGTGGATGGCCATATCAGATATCAAAAACACTTGGTTCTAGCACTGTGGCACTTAGGATGTCCTTGGGTGAAAGTCCAAGAACCTTTTTGGTACCAAGAGTTGCTCCAAAGTCTAGACCGAGTGGATACATGAGCGTGCAAGTGCCGAATACTAGTAGGTCGTGTCTCTCACTGTATCATGGTCAGTTGGAAGGGGGTATGGCCTTATTCGCCTGAGTGAGGGATCTATAAGCTAGGCTGAGTTTGACCAGCTCGCAAATGAGTCCGCTGTCGACGAACCGGGTAGGTATTGGCAGACTACTGGTCAGGAGGATAGTGAGGTTTATTTCGCTTGCTTGACTGTGCAGTTAGGGAGGAGGCAGTCACTACGAAGTGTATTAGACCCCGGTGATATCTAGAGAGGAACTGTATTTATATTTGTACTTGATGAGTACTGGCATGCTTGCTTTACATCTTGCATATGACATTTGGCTACATAGGCCTCGCATCGCATGGTCTTGGTATGACCGATAACATTCATGCCTTACATCACATATCTTTAGTATGGCCGATAGCTTTCATGCCTTGCATCACATAGCCTTGGTATGACTGGTTTTATTCATGGATTTACCGCATACTTCCGCGTTACTCTGATATTGTATACTTGGCGTTTACCTTACGCACACACTTACACCACCCTCTAAGCTTTTGTAAGTTTATGCATGACCGCTACGTGCAGGTAGTATTGGATAGCAGCAGTGCTGAGGTAGGAGTGTGCATCTGACTATTTTGGAGCTTTTGGACCACCTTGTATTTCCCTTTTCGCATTATACTTAAAGTTTTTTATATAGTGGATATGTGGTGATGTTGTTTTGTGACTTGGTTATGCTTGTAGTTATGCTCCATTACAAATTTTTTTTTACTAAAAATCCTCCTTGTAGGATCCCAAGATCAGAATCTGGCATGTGAGTGTCGGGATCCGAGAATGGGGCATTAAGGAGGCTGTCGGCGCCGGATTTGGAAATTGGGAATTGTGAGCCCGTTTTTCGAGTTTAGGCCGTGACAATGGTCATGGAACTCGAGGTGTAAGACCTGTACCCTAATTAACCCTATATACACTTCATTTTCAATGATGGTATATTTCCAGTAGAGTAGATCGGCAAGTTTTAATCGTGACCCTATTTTAGTACCGCAATACCACGAGACTTATACCCTAGAAATCGTGTGGGCGTTACGATTCCAACGCCACATGGCACGCTCAATTTTGACCCCTCAATTAGAAGTTTTAATTTTAACACAATCCGAGGTGGGCCGCGTGATGTATGTGTGCCTCACTTGCACAAATCCCTATGTTGTCAAATCAATCAATCCATCAATCTATCAAGCCATCTATCACTTATGTCACTCTCTCCCCATTAGTCAAACAAACCCATGACTTTCTCATGCAACCCATACCATTACCTATGCTAGCCATCATTCCTTTATTCTTTTTCTCTCCATTTTACCCCTCCATCTTCCCCTTATTCTCTCTCTATCCTAAAATCTCTACCACAAAAACTCCCTTACTCCCTCTCATTTCTACCATTTTCTAGCAAGAGTAGAGAGGGATTAAGAGAGAGAAAAAAAATATTAGAAAGATTAGGGAGAGATTAAGAAAGAAAGAGAGAAAAGAAAGAAAGAGTAGAGAGAGATTAAGAGAAAAGAGAGTGTTTAGGAGATACTAGAAAGAGATCTTGAGAGAGGGTTATGAGGGATCAAGAGATTAAGTGAAAGAGAAAAGTGAAATTAAAGAAGATTAAGGGTGGAGAGGAGCTTGGTGAACTGTTCGATCGTCGATCCGAGCTGATCCAACCATCTATCCTTAGAGGTGAGTGCATAGGAGGATTAAAATCCTCTTTTTCCTTTGTGATTTTTCATTTTGGTAGGCCCACAAGGATGGTACCCACCTTGATCATGTATTGAGTATGCGGTGGATCCCATAGTGGCGGGGGGCCACCCCGATGGCCGGATCTCTTTCCCTTCCTTTTCCCTTCTTTTCTTACTCTCATAGTGTTATGGGACCCACATGTGGGTCACGCTATAGGAGGGTGTGTCCCGCACACTATCATAGTGTGGACCACCTTATGTGGCCCACCGTGATGTTTATTTTATATTTAAACTAATTGATTGTGTAAACACACTTAGATGGTGAAAATACACTAAGCATTGATGTGATCTAAAGCATCTTGGCCCCACCATGAGTTAGCCATTCAAATGGATGGAGTGAATTTCCTAGGTGGGCCCTACCTCACCCTTAAAACTCAAGAGGGAGAGAGGCAATGGCAGTGTCATTGCTGGATGCAACAACATCCAGAGACACTCTGCCACATCTATCTCCCAGAGCCACCATGTGGGCTTCCCTTGTGGGCCCCATCATGATGTATATATATCATCCACACTGTCCATCCAATTTCTCTTCTCATTTTGGAGTTGAGCTCAAAAATGAAGCTAATATGAATCCCAAGTGGGCCATACTACAAATACTAAGGAGCTGGGTTACCCATCGTCATTATTGGCTTTGTATGGGAGGTTTGGAGTGAGTCGTGGGACACAAGTTGATGTATTTCTTAGATCCATACCATCCATCTATCTCTCACGTCATGTTAGCCATTCAAACTAAAAATCTAGCCAATCCAACCATTAGGTGGACCACACCATAACCAACGATGGGATTGGGAGCACCCCTCACGTCAATTATGTAGATGTGGGGTGGGGGCGTCCTAGTCATGGACCCCACCTTAATGTATATATTTAATCCACGACATCCACCACCTTCTCCATATCATTTTAGGCTATGATTTGAAAAATGAGACAGATCTGACTCCCGAGTGGACCGTACCGAGGGAAACAAAGTCCCACTGTTGGAAATTTCTAAGGCCTACTATTTTGTGTGTATGTAATAGAACCTACCCAACATTGGACTCCTTTGGTCCATAGAGAGCTGGCCGACATAATGGACGGAATGGATTATCCACTCGTGGACCCCACATAGCAGAAAGCAAAAATACATAAAGTGTAACGCCCTAAACATTTCAATATCCGAGCATTAAAAGTTCTCAAGTGTTACTAAGAAATTTGACTTAACACATGTAAGTGTATGATACCAGTCTAACTATCCTAACCTTACACCCAATCCCTAACATAAATCTGAATATTTAGAACAAGTTCCATTCATAGATCAAGTCATCGACCGTTGATTATTTGGTTTGATATATGTACATTTCCTTAACTAAATCAATGAATGACCCTTCATCTATATTGATTTAGACATAAGTCCTTTTATAAGAATTACTTTGAAACATTCCTACAACTATGTAAAATCCTTAGATTTCATAAAACTCTTACATTAGCAATAATTATGAAAATGACATTAATCTAAACTCCTGAATTCTAGATCATAAGGTTCTCACAATCCGTTTGATGAGAAAGCTTATGCCATGCCTATATATCAGAAACTAACCGTACCTGTCAAGTTCCAACCCTTAGATCAGCCCGATCCATAGCGAGAACAAACATTCACCTAATATGGACCACCCGTGGATCGTGATTATATGATACTATCAAACGAGCCATATCCAAGACTGAAAAAATGGGTGAATGGAGTAGATTTCTCAGGAGCACCTTTGTGGGCCCCATAAGTAGGGTGCGTGTACACAAGCTGTGCACAACCGTAGTGCACTGGACTGGAATTCCTAGTCAAAGCAGGATGACCCGACGAAATTCACGAAAGAGAAGGCAATGAATTCCTTTTGTGGACGTTCGTCCGCTGTGATGATAGTGGGACACCATAATCACCCGAATGAATGATCTGAACCTTCCATCGCATCTAGAGGATGGATTAAACCAAGACCTTTCCATCCATGTGCAACCATGCACACTCACGAGCACTGCAGCATTAACAGACAATGTCTATTTGAGGACGATGGTGGGCCACCATCGTTGTGACCCACGACGATCTGAATAGTTCAATAGGTTTATGGGAAGAATATGACCAAAACTGCATAGATCCCACATTTAAATGCACATAAGTGTGCGCACAATCTTGAGCACAAAACACTCGTGTGCGACCGATCTTTCCGAAAATGGGAAGGTCCACTTTTCTTGCCCTTCCACGCTGGAAATCTGTGTGAAGCCTCCTCCTAACCATCCCTACCCTCCAAGTAGATCCATCCTAGGGCTTTCATGATACTGTTGGCTTGAAACTTCCTTCCGCCGCCACCACGAGCTGAATTCGAGCCATCAAGCAAAAATACGGATCACCGTCTATCTGGTTGGTCCCACAACACTCAATAGTCAAATCCAAACCATCCGTGCGTCCCAGATTGCAAGATCATGTAACAAATCCGGATCCGCCATTAATGAGGACGACATCTTCTCCGATTTTTCAAAAATCCCACCACGCTTCAGTGGGCCCCATTTTCTGATCTGGTTCGTCCATCAGGTGGGCCTCTATGACAAAAAACCATATGTGTGGACATTTTAGAGCCATGCAAGGTGTTGGATAGATCAGACCTCAACCTGAGAAAAAGACCCACCATTAAACCAGTAGTGTTGTCCGATCAGAAGCCACCCATTAGAGAATCATCGGACTCCTAGTGGGCCTAAACGATCTGGGGAGAAGCGATCCCAAGAAGATCAAGACTAACTACACATGCACACCACAACCGAAAGAGTCGTGAGGTTAATTACGCATACGACTCTGCGAAACCGGATTTGCATAAGGGAACACTCCCGGTTTCCCTGCTGCTTAAGAAGATTTGTGTAAGGGAATACATAGACGATTCTAGAAACTCCCCAACGTATAAATACACTCCCATCCGATGAGTAGAAGAAACATAGGTAAAAAATGAGAGAGAGAGAGAGAGAGAGAGAGAGAGAGAGAGAGAGAGTCCTAGTTCGTCCAGACTTGCAGTCATCCAGCAAGGAGAGTTGAGAAAGGAAAGAAAGAAAGAAAGAAGAGAAAGAAAGAGAAAGAAAAGAAAAGAAAAGAAAGAAAGAGAGAGAGAGAGAGAGAGAGAGAGAGAGAGAGAGAGAGAGAGAAGAAGAAGAAGAAGAAACTGTGAAGGACGAGAGTTGCCGCCCACCGTACAATCGCCGAAGTCGGGTTCGACTCCTAACTCCTCTTAATTTCTGTCCTTCCTTCCCTTTCCAAAAATCTTTTATCCTTCGACAATGAGAATCCACGTATAGGCCAAGTTAAGTTGATGATAGGAAAGGCCTAAAACACATAAGTTCAAACGCTATCAACTTAGGCAACCTGTAGACCTGTCTGAGTAATGGTTTAAATCATGCCTTTCCCTATTCTAATCTGACGTTTAACATAACCAGTTTAAAGCAGGCGAATATAATGGAACCCAATCATCTAACTTTAGTAAGGAACGACATCACCATCAAGGTGAGGGTTTTATTCATTTAAGCTTACTTGATTTAAGATATTATTATCCTGTCATTTACAAGCTTTCATGACACTGTGATATTCTCTGTAATAGTTTAATCTACCATCAACACTTATTTACCCTTTTGAAAATCTAGATTTAGTTTACATTCTCTATCAATGCAAGTGATGTGTTAAATGTATATCATAAGTAGTGAATCAAATAATTTATTTTGGACGTAATGCCTTACGGGTAGCGGCCCTCTTGGTCGGTACGTAATTTCGTGGGTTAGTTGGCGTAGTATATAATCGATGTAAGTAAATCGCTATGCGTGTTATATTACTTTTCGGTATTGAATGTCGCAAATAGTTACTCCATGAACACATCGTGCTACCTAAATTCCTTAATCACGTCGTTGTGTCTCCTCGAGATGTTCGCGTAAAGCCATATTAATGTTGGACACGCTGGCGAATATCCGTAGTGTGAGAATGCGGGTCGAGCCGGATATTATGAACTATTTTTCACATTTTGACAGTGATCACTACTTATGATGAGCCGCACACACTTTGCTAGGTGTGCATTCATGTAGATTGTTTGCGCATACTGATATCTCTCGTGGTGGCGGAGTATGTGATGTATCAGAATCCTTACATTACTTTTATGAACCTTTTGAAATATTGTTAATCTTAAAAGATAACCATCACTATGAGTAGGGCATTGACCATCTCCAACCGTACAAATGATGCAGGTGACGTACAGATTGAAGACTTAAGGAATAAGAAGATAGTTTTATAATTTAGTTTTATACTTGCGTTGTAAACTCGATAAATGTAATAAGGTCTCATTGAGAGGGCATTTAATTATTTACTGAATTCTTTTACTCTGACGAAATAATCAAACAGTATATTTTATTCTCATGAATGTTACCTTCATGAATGTATTTGGATGTGATTTTTTTAAAAAAAAGTTGTGATTTCCAAAGCATCCAATTTATACACTATTAAGATCCGATTTTCTCGAACACGAGTATAAACTCTGGCCGTGAAAATTCGGGGTACTACATAAAGGAAGAAAGGAAAATAGAAAGCATAAGTGGCCGTTATTGCCCAGTGACGTGGGGGCAAAAGCCTCCTAGGGCTGCCCCCATATGTTGACCCCGCTATGACGTATGTGCTTAATCCACACCATCCACCATCTCTTCCAGATAATTTTAGGCCATGGGCCAAATTTTGGGGCAGATCTGAGTCTCGAGTGAGCCATATTTAGGGGAATAGTGTCCATTTGTTGAACCTTCTAGGGCCCGCTGTGGAGTCTCTGATCATCCGAATCAGCCCAAACCAGAGTCTATTGGACCCCACATGAGCTGACCAAGATGGTGGAAAAATTAGATCATCCATTTGGGACACACCTTAATGGTGTATTCAAAACATAAAATAAATATAATAATAATAATAAATTAACAAATGCCATGCATGTGGGTAGGAACCATTCTTGCAAATTTTAGGCCATGGTCCGAAAGATGAGACAGATTCGAGTCTCAATTGGACCACATGAAGGGAAACAAAATCCTGTTGTTTAAACCTTTCAAGGCATGGTGTGGGGTCCCTATATATCCAGATTAATCTCAATCAGGCCCATTGGGCTCCGCTCGAGCTGGCCTACGTTGTGAACGGAGTATATCATCCTTATGAGGGGGCCACTTTGATGGTGAGACCAAAACCAAACATATATATATATATATATATATATATATATATATATATATATATATATATATATATATATATATATATATATATATATATATATATATATATATATAATAAAGGAAATCGAGACCTCCAGTCAGTGTCTTGGGTGGGCAAATGCCCACTTAGGGTGTTAAGTGGGGCCCACACATGAGATCCCCTATGTTGTATGTGTTTCATCCATTCTGCCCATATGGTAGCAAAAAAATGAGACATGGCCAGAACACTAGAAACAGTGGGGACAATGATATCCACCGTTATAACCTTTATGTGGCCCACCGTGTGGATTGTATGCCATTTAATGGCGTCACAGGCAATACATGACATGTACCTTAGCCAAGTGTGGCTAGGATGTTGGGAAGACAACTATCATCTTGATTCAAGGCATTCGGGGGCCACACAAGGGGGCCCACTGTGTACACTGTTCAACAGGGCTCACAATGTGGGGCCACATGATGTATCTGTTTGATCGATGCCACCCATCTATCCCTCCAATTCATTTTAGGATGGGGCCCAAAAATGAGGCCAATCCATATCTCGAGTGGGTCACATCTCACCGAAGAGAGGAACAATGGTGTCCACCGTTGAAACCTTCCCAGGACCCACCGCAATGTCTGATTTTAACCACGACCCGCCATGATGGATCTTTTTTATCCATACCATACATATGTTTTCCATATCAGTTTAGGTCATGAGCCCATAGATGAGACCGATCAGACCCTCAAGTAAGCCGTACCAAAGAAAAGATGGCCATTCGATGTCTCCATTGGAACCTTCTTAGGAACCACTATAAAGTTTAATTGTGACCAGTTTAGGTCATGAACCCATAGATGAGGCCGATCAGACCCTCAAGTAAGCCATACCAAAGAAAAGATGGCCATTCGATGTCTCCACTAGAACCTTCTTAGGAACCACTATAAAGTTTAATTGCTACCCACACACTTAGTGGGATCCACCGTGGACCCCGAACCGGTGCATATATTGCGTAGTCGGGCTATGTAACACCCCGAACTTTTCAATACTTGAGTATTGAAAGTTCTCGAGTGTTATTATAAAATTTAACTTATTATATACATGTGTACAATACCAATCTAGCTATAATAACCTTACATCTATTCTCCAACACAAATCTGACCATTAGGAATAATCTCCATCCATAGATCAAGCCATCTGACTGTTGATTTTGAGATAGGATCATCATATATCCAGTATTCTCACTTGTCCATCATAACCAACCGTTCAGTCAACTATCTACTAATAAGTAAAGATATCTGAGCGTCCATTTTGAGTTTAGACCACCTGATCATAGTAAACTAACTACTTGATATATACGTCTACTCATACACATATCAAATTGAGATTCCGATCTATTCATCTTGTTCACTACATAGGAATATGCTTAACCCACTATCAGGACTATAATCTGAGAAACTTACATATGTGAACAAGTCACTTGAATCTAATGGTATGCATATTCTACCTCTTGATCACTCTAAAAACCAACTTGTGTTTATCTGTTTACAAAACCGACCCTACATACATGACCAGATTACTAACCATTAAGTTTTCCTATTTTACACATGTCATCTGACTATCCCTTGTGTAGTTTGATCTATGTACATTTTCTAATTAATTTGGTGAATAAATCTTTATTCATAATGATTTAAATATAGTCATTTTGTAAGAATTACTTAAAAATGTGCCTATAACTATTTAGAAGCATTAGATTTTCTAAAACTCTCATATTAGCAATAATAACAAAAATGTCATTAACCTAGACCCTTGAATTATAGATCACATGGTTCCCACAATCCGTTTGATGTGAAATTTTATACCATACCTATGTATCATAAATTAACCATATATGTCAAATTACATCCCTTATATCATTGTAAAAGTGACACAATTGACAAATCAGTCCCTTAACCGTTGATTTTGGTGTCCATCAAGTGAATAAACCTCATGAGTAGTCATAGTAGGATATTTCCCTTCATATGAAGGACTTAGATTACCCATCATATGAACCAAGTATGAAATACACAAATACCCCACTTTGGTAGGCTTTTCCTTAGGCGTGAAGTTATCCTTATAAAGGCTTATCAACTCTTTATAAATATGCATCTTCCAATTTAACTACTTCCTGCTGTCCATTGCAATTTAAATTTGGACCAAACTTTGGTCTCATATGACTACATGATTATACAAAATTTAGACCCTGATCTATGATCCTACACCATTGAAGGTTGAAGCGAATTCCTTCCTTTTGGTACAAAAGCTGAAATTTTAGATTTAGGCTTTCTCCACCATCAATCAACCACCAAATTTTATCCAAAAATTTCCTATCTTGACCACACATTTCTCTTAAAATTGAGCCCTGAGCATTAAGTTTGGACCATTAATTGAGATTAAGTTCGTTTTGGCACCCATTAGGAGAATTTTCAAGATAGGCCAATATAAATTTCGAATCACCAAGAAAATCATATACCCTGTCTCTATTCAACGAACTTGATACAATGGACGAATTAGAATTAAAGAAAGATCATCAAAAAAGGAAAAATTGGAGAAACCCAATCCAAGTGGGATGTGAAACACACCCCTCTCACATGCCCACTCCTTTTAAAAGGGGTGTGCATTCCCCTCTCCACTCACACTCCCATGGAGAAAGAGAAAAAGAAAGAGAAAGACAGTGAGAGAAAGAGAAAGAGAGAGAGAAAGAAAGAAAAAGAAAAAGAAAGAGAAAAAATGAGAATGAGAATGAGAAGCCTAGACGCCCTCTTCCTTCTCCTATGTATGGTGTCTCCCTCTTACTCAAGCGATGTCGTGATTCATGTAGAAGCTTTTCATGTAAAATCTTTCATACATGGATATATACCAAAGATTTAGCTCTAAGGCTAAGGTGAGGGATTCCTTTAAGATTACCTTGATTTAAGTCGATGCAATTTATCTTACCTTTTACATGCTTTCATGCTACTGTAATTTTCTCCCCTCAATTGTTTGATTTACCACCATCAATTATTTATCCTTCAGGAATTATGTTTAAGGTATGAATCTAATTATGCATGATCTTTATTAATCTATGTGGACCGATGGAAACAAGTCTTGCCCTTACCTTTATTAATTTTGTTGAGTTAGCCCTTGCTACTCTCCTCTTTGTTGAGTTAACCATTGCTACTCTCGTCTTTTATTAAGTTAGCCCTTGCTACTCTCCTCTTTTGTTGAGTTAGCTATTGCTACTCTCCTCTTTTGTTGAGTTAGCTTATTGCTACTCTTCTCCTTTCTTATGTTAGCCTTGTGTTACCTCCGTTTAAGGCTTAGGCATGTGTTTTAAAATTCTAAAGCTCCCATGATTCAATTTATTTCCTCTTTGGTGCAAGTACTATGTTAAAAATTCCACTTCTAGCGATCCAATAAATATCGTGGATGTAATGCAGTTAGGGTAGTGGCCCCTTGGTCGACACGTAATTTCAGTGGTGCACAAATCGATGTAATTAATTCACAATACATGTTACATCACTTCTGGGATTGAATGTTGCAAATATTCGCTCCATGAACAAATTATGTCATGTAATTCATCTAAGTTATCTGTTGTGTTGCCTTGGAATGTTTGTAAATGTTATTGTGTAAATCTAGCACCCGTAGTGTTGTCAAATTTTATTGTGTCAAACTATTTAGTATTTGTATCATGCTTTGAGTTGAAGCGATCAGGTGCGTACATTTTACAGTTCTCTGGATCTTTATCGAACTTGCCTACATCTTCAAGTTGAAGTGAAGAGTGTTAAAGTTCATGGTTTGAAGCTCAAATTCAAGAACTCAAGTTTAAGTTTGAAGTTCAAATATTGTACGCTAAAGACTTAAGAACTCAACCGTAACTCAAGCTCAAGTTCAAGTAATCGAACTCAAGCTTCACATATCACAACTAATCAAGATTCTGAAGTAAATGATGTTTCAAGTGTTCCAACTCACAAATAGGTATGGATGACCTTAGAATGACCATAGGTTGTGTCATATTCATTGCATATTGTATGTGGGTCATATCATAAGTTTATAGGTCATTTTCTCGCCTAGTCTTAGTCCTTATTCGACTAGTCCAAGTACTGGTTCAACTAATCTAAGAGTTTTCTCAACCAGTCTAAGGTTTTTTATGAATTTTCAGAATTTTCTGTTGGACTCTCGACTAATCATGGAGGCTGCTCAACCAGTCGAGTGAACAATACTCGACCAGTCGAGTGACTCGACTCAAAGTCCAACAACATATTTTGGTCCCACTTGACCAGTCGAGTGCATTGCTCGACCAGTTGAGTAGGCCACTCGACCAGTCGAGTAACGATATTATCTTATCATGCCAGAAAATTTAAAATTTGGTTGGTCCTTCGACCAGTCAAACCAACACTTAGACCAGTATAGTGAACAATATTTTCACATATAAATAGATCATGAATTTCAGAGTTTATTCATTCATTAACGCAAAATCAAGACACTACTCTGAGAGATAAATTTGTGAATTTATTAAGCTATATTGTGCTCATTTTAGATACTCTTTAATCAGCTTTTGTAATTTAATTTTGTGATCTTTATTCCAATCTTACATTAAGAAGGGATTTGTGTTTTCCCCTTTCTTGAGATCAAAATCAAATCAAGCTAGCCCAAGTTGATTTAATTAAAAATCATTTAGAACTAGAACCTTTATTTCATTTATGAGACTAAACATTGAACATCTTCATTTACATTGGATCGGTTCTACCGGGCTTCTTCAAAGGAGAATTTCTAGATAAGTATCATTTACAATTTTGTATATCTTTTTTAGTTTTTGAGGTTGTGTCTGAAAATTCTCTTTTTGGTTTTGTCTAAGGTGATCTAGAAAATCCCAGAGTATAGGGTTTTTGTAATTATGTAAGCCCAATCAAAGACACAATTGTGAAGGTTTTAAGGTGAATCTTAGAAAACTTTTTTTCATTGTGAATGTTAATATCCTGAGGGTGTGGATATTAGGAGTGGAGTAGTTGTGTGGCTATTTTCTAACAGTTGGTGTACACACAAGTGAACCACTATAATTCCTGGAGTTGTAGTGGATGATTGAATGTGCATATGTATGTGAATGTTGTAATTTATTTTAAGCATTTGTGGTAAATGGTGTAATTTATTTTATACACTTGTAGGAATATTGTAATAACTTAGTTTATTTCCTTTGCCTTTTTATTAGTTTGGGTTTTTGATACTTACAAACGTTCTAGTAAGGTTGTCTTGTCATAAGCCTTTGGTTTTTGGTGTTAGGTTGTCCTTAGAACTAAGTTTGTATCAACCTCTCAAGACTAGTACATTTGAGGTTGCTATTTACTTGTGCTTCTCTATTATTTGGTTGTGCTATCTTTCTTTCAATTTTACATTTAATTTTTAATTTGGCATTGTCCTATCCCCCCTCCCCCCCAAGACATTTAGCTCGTCTTTTTCAAGTGGTATCAAAGACTAATAGCTTCTTTTTATTTGGATTTATTTCTTAAGTTAATCGATCTAAGCTTATAAGATATCAAATTTTGATAGCCTCTCAATCATTAGGCCTCCACCTTTTGATGACTCCAATTATGTCATTCGAAAGCCAGAATGAGGATCTTTTTAAGGTCTATAGATGATAGCGTGTGGCAAGCCACAGTGACTAGATGGACCCCTCCTACCACTGAAGTTCTGATACTGATGGAACCAAAACTATGAAGGTTACGCCTTATTTTTCTTGGACTACACTTCAGAAAAATGAGAATAGTGTCAATGCAAAGGCTTTAAATGCAATCACTTGCGCACTATCACCGGACGAATTTAAAAGAATTATATCTTGTGATACTGCAGACATTTTAAAAATGGCACATGAGGGTACAACTATTGTTAAGAAATCTAAACTTCAAATCCTCACCAGTCGGTTTGAGGAAATACATATGAAAGAAAGTGAAACTTTCATGGACTTTTATACTAAGTTAAATAACACAGTCAACTCTATGTGGGGTCTTGGTAATAGTGTCCTAGAAAATAGAGTCTGTGCAAAGATATTACAATAATCACAATCACACAAATGCAAGTGCATGAATCACTTTACTAGACATGCAACAATCATGCATGTACCGCTTGCTCGTGAAGGGCAACTCCACCTATTAGGAAGCCCATAAACAATCTGCCTAAAGACATATGCTATGATCAATCACTCCTCATATCAGGCATACATATGATGCGTATAAGCATGAATCATGGATCTATAGTAAACATGTTACTAGATGATGGACTTTGTTCATAACAAAGATGGGCCTAGACGGCCTACACACTACAAGAATGGGCTTAACAATGGGCCCTAGGGGGAGTGACAATGTAGACATTTAACCAACATCATCATTATAATGTAGACATCAAACCATCATTGCTCCCAAGGCATGGTCGCCAAAACATCGTTACATAAACCATGGTGGAATCACACATTCCAATGGGCCTTATGTATATCCCGTTAGGCCTCAACCTATGTGCCACAGGTACATCAAATGGGCTGCATCATATGGGCCTTATATACATTGCAATGGGCCATAACCCATGGGCCTTGAATACATTATAATGGGCCCTCATATGACAAGTGGACCACATCACATGGGCATATGTTCATCAAATGGGCTACACCAATGGGCCCCATTTACATCAAATGGGCCACATCCAAATATATGTGGTGATACTGATTTCCACCATTAAAATTCCCAAGGCCCGCCATCACATTTATTTTCCATCCAATCTGATCATAAGATCACAAAGGATTTCAATGGTAGCCGTCCAATCCTCACCGTGCAGTGTGGTCCACGTGATAAATAGATCTGTCTTATTTTTGTCTCAAGCCTTAAATTTATCTTTTAAAAAAATGGTTAGACAATTTGGATGCAACACATGCATCATGGTAGGTCCCATAGGGATGGATGGCATAGATGAAGTACATGCCTCATGGTGGGGTCCACACTAATGAAAGGTATGGATTACAATACATACATCAGTGGGTCCCACGTGGGGCCCACCATAATGTTTATTTTTCCACCTAGCCTGTTGACAAGGCCACACAGACATGGGGCCCACCGAAATGTTTATTTTCCACCCAACCTACTAGTAAGGTCACACGGACCTGGGGCCCACCATAATGTTTATTTCCACCCAACCTGCTAGTAAGGTCACACGGACCTGGAATGAAGAGGAAAACAAATTTTAAATGATTCAAAACTTCTGACCCAAAAAGGGTTTTAATGGCAGACGTTCAATCCTCATTGTTCCCTATGAGGTGGGCCGTCTGATCACCTCATACGACTGATTTAAGGGGGGCCCACCGTTGGAAACGGGGCCCACCTAATGCACGAACATCACGGTGGGGCTCACTGTTGGGGCCACTGCCTCCAACACCCACGTAAATCCAGCGTCAGCGCAGGACACTACTGCATCCTCAGTAGCAGCAACGCCTGCGGCTGCTATTAATTTATTATTTTTTTTATTTTTATAGTTTCTTGGGGTTTTTCCTAGGTGGGGCCCTCATCAAGGAAATCCGCCTCTCCCATTGGCTTCTACGGCTCAAGACAAACCAAACAAGCCCAATATGCAACATAATTTGGCGAATTAAATCATCAAAGCGGGTTTTTAATAGTAAACACTACTATTTCCTATGGTATGGCCCGTTTGATTATCAAATTGGCCTCATTTTTCGGCTCAACGCCTAAAATGGGCTGAGAAATGGAATGGATGACATGGATTATATACATACATTAAGGTGGAGCCTGTAGGAGCAGCCCACCTAAAACCTTTATATTTATATATATTATTATTATTATTTTTGCCGTTGCCTGACAGCACACAACACCATCAGTTCACACATTACTGTGGGGCCACGTCCAGCTCCCTTGACCCTGGACAGTGTGGAGATAACACGAGCATCATGGTGGGTCTCGCATGGACGTGGCCCACCATACATATATATATAATATTAATATAATATCACCATACTATATATACTATATTGACGGCGGATCTCTCCTAAAATGAGGTGGGCCACACCATCTGATGGATGGAGTAGATTTAACACAATTTGTTGGGCCCACTTCATTCTAGTGGGAGGATAGAGAGAGAGAGAGAGAGAGAGAGAGGGAGAGAGAGAAAAAAATGAGGGAAACAGTAATGGAGAGGAGGGACCTCGCCACTATGGGCCCTCCATTTCTTACATTACATACTTCAACTGGGTCCCACCACATGTGGCCCTAAAAAAAATGAGAATTAACGGTGAATCACCCACCTCTAGCCCTTCTCCTTGGTCCCTTTGTCTTCTATGCACCTATGTTCAACGTTTAATGGTGGATGATGGAGTCTTAATGGTGGGGATGAGAGATGAGAGGGTGGGTCACACTTGTTGATTTTGGAAAGCTTGGGAGGGGTTGGACGTTTGGAGCTTGGGAGAGTGTTTTGAGAAATGAGAGAAAGAGAGAAATGATATTTTAAAAAGGGATGAGTGTTGTAACGAAGGGAATAGGAAGGTATGGTTGTGGTTGAAAATTGTACAGAAAGGGATGGTAAGGGGAGAAAGAGTTGACTTTGTGGAGAAAGAGGGATGCGTGCTTGTACTTAGGGTATGGGTTGTACTTGGGTGGTTGATTGATGGATGAGAAATGTCATAGAGATTCCCTCGAAATTTGCAATGCGTGGCATTTCTTCAAAATAAACGCGGACCCACAACTTTTAGCCTGGGTATCGAATCGATGCGTGAGTTGCAGTGTTGGAACCATGGCGACAGCGCGGTCGCTAGGGTACAAGTTTCGGGTCTAGCCAACTTCGGTATGCAGGACCCAGCTTAGGATCGCGTGCAAACGTCGGATATGGGTAGAGGGTTATCGAAATTCAACCGGGCGGACTGCAGAAGTATACGGAATGGTACGGTCTAGGACACGGGCCTTACAACTCTCCCTTCCAAATAAAAATTTCATCCTCGAAATTTACACTCATTGCAAGTAAACATAACTCATAATAGAAGAGAATCAAGGCATCGTCATATAAAATCGGAGACATCATACAAGATACAACATGCAATCAATCGTCAAAAAGATAGGGATAGCGCTCTCGAATCTCGGCCTCGCGCTCCCAAGATGCCTCATTAACAGAATGGTGACCCCACTGAACTTTAACCAAAGGAATGACCTTAGTCTGGAGGACCTGCTCCTTCTGATCAAGAATACGAACTGGCTGCTCATGTAAGAAGCGTCCTCACGCTCACGAACCTCCAACAGCTGCCAATCGATAACAGGAACTATATCTAACACACACTTCCTCAACATAGAGACGTGGAAAACATTGTAGACGCCAGACAACTGAAATGGTATGGCAAGTCGATAGGCCACAGCGTCAATTTGCCCAGTGATCTCAAAAGGTCCTATGAATCTCGGGGCAAGCTTGCCCTTCGCTTTAAATCGAACCACGCCCTTCATGGGCAAGACCTTGAGATACACATAATCTCCTACAGAAAACTCCAAGGGACGATGCCGGCGATCAGTAAAACTCTTTTGTCGGCTCTGAGCTGTGTGCATCCTCTGCCTGATCATATCGATAGCCTCTGATGTCTGCTACACAAACTCATAACCTAAGAGACATCGCTCTCCAACCTCGGTCCAACAACTCAGAGATTTGCACAGTCTGTCATACAATACCTCAAAAGGAGTTATACCAATGGTCGTCTGATAGCTGTTGTTGTATGCGAACTCAGTCAATGGCATATGCTCATCCCAAATACCCCCAAAATCAATCGCGCAGGCCCAAAGCATATCCTCAAGGATCTGGTTGACCCTCTCGGTCTAGCCATCAGTCTGCGTATGATACGCTGTGCTGAGCTACAAATTAGTGCCCATCGCTCTCTGAAAGCTCCTCCAAAATTGAGACGTGAGCCTCGGGTCTCGGTCAGAAACGATCGAGACTGGAACGCCATACGGTCTCACAATCTCCTCGATGAATAACCTCACAAGCCGGTTCAAAGTTCAAGTCGCACGGATCGTAAGAAAATGTGCCGACTTCGTCAGACGATCTAAACAACCCAAATGGTGTCATGACCGCGCTGAGTCCTCAGCAAGCTCATGATAAAATCTGTTGACACATGCTCCCACTTCCACATTGGGATGCTCAACGGCTGCAATGGACCAGGGGGTCTCTGATGATCGGCCTTGACACATTGGCATGTGTGACGCTCGGCCACAAAACTAAGGATCTGGCGCTTCATCCCCGCCCAAAAATATTGTCTCCTCATATAGAGATGCATCTTCATCTAGCTAGGGTAGATAAAAAATCGTGATCGATGTGCCTTGGTCATAAGATCTCTGTGCAACTCAGGAATATCTGGGACACATAATCGACCTCTGAAGCGAAGTCCACCATCAGACCCAATCTGTCAATCTGTCTAACTCTCAGATGTTGTCTCTGCTCAGTAATCCTATAATGACTCATCTGTCTGCTGAGCCTCGATCAGCCTTGTGGCAAGAGAGGGTTGAATCGATAGGCTCGATAGCTGAATGATAGAAGACTACAGATCAAAATCGAAGTCATACTCTGTTATATCCTCGAGCATCCTCCACTCCTGAATCATCATGTGTGCCATCAGGCCTCATGACTGACGACTGAGGGCATCTGCCACCCCATTCGCCTTTCCTAAGTAATATTGGAGGTCAAAATCATAGTCCTTCAGAAGATCCATCCAGCATCTAGTCTCATGTTCAGCTTAGACTAAGAGAATAGATACTTCAAGCTCTTGTGGTCGGAGAAGAGCTCGAACCTAACCCCATATAGATAGTGTCTCCACACCTTCAGTGCGAAGACAACTGCTGCCAGCTCCAAATCATGCGTGGGGTAGTTTAGCTCATGAACCTTGAGCTAACGAGACGTGAAGGCTGCTGGCTTGTCATGCTGCATCAGGACAGTACCTAAACCAATATATGAGGCATCGATAAATATAACAAATCCATCACTCACAAAGGGAAGAGTGAGGACAGGAGTGGATGTCAGACGGTCCTTCAACTCTACAAATGCCCGCTCATATGCATCTGCCTAAACAAAATCTGCACCCTTCCAAGTCAACCTAGTCAACGAGGCTGCAATACGGAAAAAGTCCTCAATAAAACACAGATAGTATCCCATTAAACCAAGAAAACTGTGGATCTCAGATGCAGTCGTGGGCTAGCCCCACTGACACACTGCCTCAACCTTTGAGGGGTCCACTGCGAAACCCTCATAACCACGTGACTGAGGAATCTCACCTCCTCCTATCAGAACTCACACTTCTTTAGCTTCGCATACAACTGGTGGGCATGGAGGGTCTGCAACGCAATCTCCAGATGCTGCATATGGTCCTCACGGGTCTTCGAATATATCAGAATGTCGTCGATGAAGACCACAATAAACTGATCAAGATATGGACAAAAGACCTTGTTCATCAACTGCATGAAGACCGCAGGTGCATTGGTCAGTCCGAAGGACATGACCTGAACTTAAAATGACCATAACATGTCTTGAAAGCTGTCTTCAGGATGTCCTCCTCTCAGACACAAATCTGATGATAACTGGAATACAGGTCAATCTTCAAAAAGAACTGTGTACCCTGCAGCTGATAGAATAAATTATTTATCCTTAGGAGCGGGTACTTGTTCTTGATCGTGACCCGGTTGAGCTCGCGGTAGTCGACAAAGAGCCTCAACGAGCCATCCTTCTTCCTTATGAAGAGTACCGGTGCTCCCCATGGAGAACTGCTTGGACGGATGAATCCCAACTCATGCATCGCGTCCAACTGCCACTTCAACTCTCGTAACTCTATCGATGCCATACGGTATGGGGCCTTCGAGATGGGAACAGTACCGGACATGAGATCAATCTGGAACTCAATACGATAGTGCAGCGGCAATCCCGAAATCTCCTGGAACACGTTCCGAGAAATCGCAAACAACCGACTACAGGCCAATACATGCCACAATAGGCTCCTCAACTGCGTAGGACATCAAGCATGATAACGGCTCTCCTCTGGGCTCGACAACAAACTGAAACTGCGGCAAGCCTGGTATGTACAACGTGACTGTCCTCGCGGAGTAATCCAAGATGAGGTAGTACTCGGCAAGCCAATCCATGCCCAAGATAGCATCGAAGTCTAAATCAACAGCACGAATAAGTCAGCGGGCAAAAAGATATCATTAACTAGAACAGGGCAGGACGAACAAAAATGGCCCAATACTGTGGTCTTCCCCAAGGGTGTCGATACAGTCAATCCCTCACTAGCAGACTCTGTCGGTAATCCAATCGTTCGGCAAAAATTCTCAGACATGAATGAGTACGAAGCACCGGAATCAAATAATACTCGGACGATGCATGGAGAGACAGAAAGTATACCCTTAACGACTCCTCCAGAGGTCTACGGGTCCTGCTAAGCCGTATAAAATCTATCCTGAGCTAGCTGGGGAGGTGCATGTCCCCTCTAAGGTCCCTGATGCTGCTACTGCCTCTCCGGTGCCCTGTATTACTGTGTCCGCTGCTACTGGGGCCTCGACAGCTGAGGTGGCTGCGGTCGTTATTGATAGGGTCGTTGCTGCACTGGAGGCTGCTGTGGCCCTCTCCGCTACAGCAAATGAGGGTGAGGGCACTCATGTACGCAATGCCCTGTCCCACCACATCCAAAATAAGTCCCTACAAACAACTGTTGGGGTGGCGCTAAAGGTACCGTTGGTGGTGCTGATGTTGCTGGTGCTCTGGCAGATGGGTGGCTCCTGAATCTCTGCGGTTGTGGATGCTACTGGGAGCTACTGGAGGGGGCCTACCTCTTTTGACCCCTCCTCTGATCTCAATTGGCCTGTGTGCCGGCCCGCTCGGTCTCATAAATCTGAGCCTTCCGCACTACCGCCTGGAAAGTCGGGAGCTCATGCCCAATAACACGGACTTAAAGACCATAACATAAGCTGTTCTCAAAACGGTGGGCCTTTCGCCCCTCATCATCAACTAAATATGGCACGAACCTCGATAGCACCACAAAACGAGCCGCATACTATGCCACGGTTATGTCCCCCTGCACCAGAGTCTTGAACTCTAACGCTCTCTAACGGTGAATGTGGTCAGAGAAGTACTGCTGCTCAAATCTATCAATAAAATCCTCCCATGTCTAGACATAATCAGGCCCTTCAACACCGGTAACAAGGTTCACCAATGGTCTGCCTCACCCTGGAGAAGGAATACAGCCAATTGAACTCACTGCTAAGTCGTACATGCCATAGTATCAAAAATCTTCTCCACATCGGAGCGTCATCTCTCGGCTGCAGTTGAATCTGGCTCACCTTGGAAACACGGAGGATCAAGCTGTCTGAACTCACGATGAAGGGCGCTCACACGCTCCTGCTCAGCATGGGTTAGCGAAACAACTGGATGCCTGCCCTGTCTCTGAAGTGCGGCTGTCACATCTTGTAACATCTGCTGTAACTGAGAGACACTCACTGGTATGGTCAGATCTACATCGGTCTCAGGTGAAAGAACAACATCCTCAAGCTGGGGAGCAGAGATCTCAGGGGGTGGAACAGGAGCCATAGGTGGTAAAGCTGGAGCCTCAGGTAGGGGAGCGGGAGTCGATCGGGTCACTCTCGTATGCGACATGTCCTATAGGAAGAATAAGGACGCTAATCAACCTTGAGAATCAAATATTAGGGACTCAATCGGAAGGTTATGCACTCGAAACCTAATCATCCTAAACTCCTAGCAAACACATGATGTTGTTCTCGATTATTCCCAAATTATATTCTGATACCAACTTCTGTCACGCCCCAAACTCGAAAATCGAGCTCATAAAATTTTCGATTGTCGAATCTGGCGCCGACAATTTCCGCAATACCCCATTCTCGGCTCTAGGCACCCATACGCCAGGTTCCAATCCTGGGATCCTACAAGGAGGATTTTTAACATTAATCTGATTTGTAATGAGCATAACCACAAGCATAACCCACGAACAATAACCACAAGAGCACCATCACAAAATTCACTAAGATAAAAAAATTTTGAGTATAATGCGTCTGAAGGGAAATATAAGATAACGCAAATAACAGAAACTCTAAAAGTTCGACTGCATGCTCCTGCTGCTTCTATACTATGGCTGCGTCTTTGCGTCACCTGCACGCATCGATCGTGCATAAGCTTATAAAAAACTTAGAAGGCAGTGTAAGTGTGTGCACAATATGTGCATGCTCAGAATGTAACGTCACAGTAATGTAGAAACATGCTGATGAGTACATGAATGCAATCAACAGTACCAAGGCTATGTGGTGCAATATATGAATGTTATTGGCCATGTCAAGACCATATGATGCATGATGCAACTCAAGCATACCAATCCCCATCCAAATCCTCATAGAAGTCATCAATATTAGTATAGGTCTTAGTCTGGATAATCACCGGGGTTTAGTACACTCCAAATTACACTGTCACTCTCTCAGCCGCACAGTCCAAGTGAGCATAAAAAACCTCACTATCCGCCTGGCCAATAGTCTGTCAATACTTATCCGACATGTCGATAGTGGATCCATTCATGATCTAGTCAAACTTGGCCTAGTAATGCCCCCTACACTCGGGCGGGTAAGGCCACACCCCTTTCCAACCGATCTCGACACAGTGGGAGATGCGGCCTCCTGGTATTCGGCCCTCATGCACTCATATGTCCACTCGGTCTCGATGTTAGAGTCATCCTCTAGTACCATCAGGTTTAGAGATTTTTACTCTGGGACATCTATGGCGCCCTGATGCTAGAAACAGTATTTTTGGTATCCAATCCATCCATCCCCAATGTGTTTATGAAGGCTATGGCCCTGATGTCGCTAGGGCATACAATAATCACAATCACACAAATGCAAGTGCATGAATCACTTTACTAGACATGCAATAATCATGCGTGTACCGCTTGCTCATGAAGAGCAACTCCACATATCAGAGAGCCCATAAACAATCTGCCCAAAGGCATATGCTGTAATCAATCACTCCTCATATCAGGCATACATATGATGCATATCAGCATGAATCATGGATCTATAGTAAACATGTTACTAGATGATGGACTTTGTTCAAAACAAAGATGGGCCTAGACGGCCTACACACTATAAGAATGGGCCTAACAATGGGCTCCGGGGGGAGTGACAATGTGGACATTTAACCAACATCATCCTTATAATGTGGACATCAAGCCATCATTGCTCCCAAGGCATAGCTGCCAAAACATCGTTACATAAACCATGGTGGAATCACACATTCCAATGGGCCTTATGTACATCCCATTGGGCCTTGACCCATGGGCCTCAGGTACATCAAATGGGCCGCATCATATGGGCCTTATATACATTGTAATGGGCCATAACCCATGGGCCTTGAATACATTATAATGGGCCCTCATATGGCAAGTGGGCCACATCACATGGGCATATGTTCATCAAATGGGCTACACCAATGGGCCCCATGTACATCAAATGGGCCACATCCAAATATATGTGGTGATACTGATTTTCACCATTAAAATTCCCAAGGCCCGCCATCACATTTATTTTTCATCCAATCTGATCATAAGGTCACAAAGGATTTCAATGGTAGCTATCTAATCCTCACCATGCAGTGTGGTCCACATGATAAATACATCTGTCTTATTTTTGTCTCAAGCCTTAAATTTATCTTTAAAAACAATGGTTGGACAATTTGGATATAACACATGCATCATAGTGGGTCCCATAGGGATGGACGACATAGATGAAGTACATGCCTCATGGTGAGGTCCACACTAATGGAAGGTGTAACACCCCAAATTTTTATCAACCTAGAGTTAGACGTCCTTAAGCAATGGGTCAACTATAAAACCTTGGTAACTTCTCATAACTCAAATCCAAAGTCAAAGAAATTTCTTTTCAACCCATTTCCTTCAAAATCTCACCTTTCACCACCTCATTCTTCAATGTTCTCCAGGTACTTTCATATTAGACACAAATCCTAAAGTTTAAATGGTGAAGAACTATATTGAAACTAAAACTTACTGTAAACGGTCACCGAGATCGGGTCCGTACACACCCGTGATCATGCAAAATGATCCCAATCCACTTCTAGACCGTCAATCGACGGGTTTAAACCGTGTATCATCCCATTCCAACCGTTAGAAAATGGTAAATATAAATATGTATCAGGTTCAATTCAAAATGACCTGTAACGAGTGGAAAAGGAGTAGGGGCCTAATCGGGGCACTTCCAGGGGGACCCAGGGTGGGACCCATACCATTTTGGGACCCGAGGGGCAGAAGGACCTTGCCCCATCGATGAGCCATCGCCGGTTAGTCCAGAGACCTACGAGGCCCTCGCCCGTTTGGCGAGGCCTCTCTACCAGTCGGGCCAGATCGGACGGGCCGGCGCGGGCCGACTCTTCTAGGGTTCTGTGTGGCCCACTGGTCCATGGTTGGTTGAATAAAAATCCACCTATAGCATCTTTCCTTCACAAACCACCCCTCCAAGCTCTCCTTTCTTCAAAAATCTCTCAAATCTTCCCAAAAAATACCCTCTAAGGGCTTCCTTCTTCCATTTTCGTGCACCCTCACTCTACCCATTTCAGAACCCACCTCCATTGCTGAATTCCCCCTTCTTTTCCTTCCATTTGAACACTCAAATCCCACCTCAAGCACAAATCACTAAGGGCTGCATCCTTTAGAACTTAAATGAGAATTAACTAGCGCTAGATTAGATTACCTGTGAAATTATCACCAATTACTTTAAATATGATCTGCAAGACCCAAAACTTATAGAATTGTTAATGCTACATTACCCTAAAACTTAGGATCCAACTTTAAACCCAGTTGCTCTCGGGAGCATTCAGAAACTCCGTGTCGGACCTGGACCGCACATCGAAAGTCCGATCGCAATGAACTTAGACAATTATGACCGCCTAGTTAGACTTGACAATCACCTCAAAAATTAAGTCCAGATGATGTCCTGGGACTATTTTCTTGAGTCCGGAGCGAAGAGTGTGAGAAAAGTGAATATATTTAGAAATTAAATATAAATTTAAGTAATCTGAGTCGTGTCGCTTATGGACCAATTGTAAGCGTTCTGACCGTTGGATTCTGACCTAAATACACCCTCAGATCAGGGAAGATGGCCCACACATGTCAATCTACTTGTGACCCTGATCAAGTATCGGTGACCATTGAACTGAAACTGGTCCGACCACATTCAGAAAAAGGACCTCCAGAAATGCTCTATTGGATCGAAATAAGCCCGAATTGGATATAACCTAAGTATACCATGGCCCTGAGACTAATTTCATCAGATTTAGGCCTATATAAGGACCTTAAACCCTCTCTCACAAATTCCATATGAATTCTCAAACCCTAGCTAAGAAAGAGAGAGAAAAAGAGAGAGAAAGTGAGAGAGAGTTAGAGTTTCTTGTAGGGATTCTTCTCAGCCTTACTACGTGCCTAATCCACCTATCTGAATCATTATTTCAGCGATTCTAATACCATACAAAGGTAAGAAATCCTAACCCTAACCTGTTCTAGGGTTTTCAATAGTCTAAGTAACGATGTAGCTAACCTAGTTCGTATTCTAGGTTGTCAATCCACCGTTGACGAAGACTTATCGATTGAATCAAATTCGTTGCACATTTTCTGGTTTAAGGTACGGACTATATACGTATAGGTTATGATTTTCAAGGCTTTCAATGTCAGACAATGATTTATTACTGACGTGGGTGCCATTTCACATAACCTATGTTTCAAATAGTGTATTTCATGTGTTTGTTGAAATATTTGTATGTATAAGGAATTTGATGCTATGATTGTCATGATTAATTGTCGTTGATATATGCTTGTTATGTATGCGGTAACTCCTTAGCAAAATGATTTTCCCTAATATGTAATATGATCGACATACGTGATGTATGTTGAATAGTGTAGTCTAAGTGTTTATATAAATGTCTGAATGAGTTAGTATTTAGTAAAGTGTGATTTATAAGGGTGTTGAGGTATGAATCTCAAGTACCTTAGTTATGTGTATGAGTTCCTCCATGAACTGTTTAACTATGTGTATGTTTTCCTCCATGTACTATATCCATGTTTGAAGTTATATTCCATAACATGTTCATATGATTATAGGATTTGACTTACATATTTATTATTGTGATTGTACGTGATTAGGACTGTATCACAGTCCAAGTAATCGGTAATTATTCTCGAACTGGTGGCTGAGATCGCTTTCACCACGCAGGATGTGTTCAACAAATCCGAGCCGTACTTGGGATGTTCGGTAGTGGTTAGGCCACACGAAGTGCTTATGCATTTCATGTCGATCAACTCAACATGCGCTCGTACTAGTCGAACTCATCAATTAACCTGATTGACCCAATGTATGTTCACCATGTATAGACGTTACTGCTTGAACCTAAGATACCAAACTTACCAGTGAAATGCCATTTAACCTTGGTACCACGATCCGCTAAGACTCATGAGTTGGTCATGGTGGTATAGGACACCGTGGTCGAGCTTTCGGCCTATGCTGGGGCGACGATCCTCCCCGTAGTGACCAGTGAGCAACCCAGACTCGTGATCCGAATACGGTGGTATGGGACACTGTAGGCCTACACTGGCGCAGCCTGGCTGTGGTCCCCAGTCGGGTTGGCAACAAGCCTTCAAAAATAGACTGCCAATTGGTAGGGCATCAGTGAAGTGACCTCGAGTATGAACAGGCCTACCTCGGCACAGCCTGGCTGTGGTAACCAGTCGGGTTGGTGACACGCCTTTGAAAATAGATTGCCAGTTGGTAGGGCATTGGTGGTAGTGAAATGAACTTGCCTATTGTATGTGAATAACTAGGATTGATGACCCTAGAGGGATCAATGTTGGAAAAATGATATAAGGAAGGTACCTTAGCTTCCTAATCCTGCTGTATGAAAGGGACTAATAAGAACTTAGTAATCATATTTATAACATCACACTGCATATGTCGTTGGCGTTGGTGTAGAGCACAGTGGTAGTGATTCATGCCGCGATCGTTAGATGATGTCGCAAGAGGGATTTTATGGTGAGGGCATGCATCATTTCCTCATACCATTCTTGCATTAACAAGAGTATTAGGATATGTTTGATTGTACTGCTTTATCATTACTGCTTGACTGAATTGATAACATGTTAACCTTTGCTGTATAGTTTCACTGAGTTGATCACTCATTCCCACGTTACGGGACGGTGTTTGCAAACCAACCAGTTCCTATTTTAATTTCAGATGATGGCGATGCTTGCGAAGCGGAGTCAAACTTGTATGATGATGAGGAGGGTTTCTCCTATATGGGGCTATTAGGGGGGTCTATATAGACCATATTCTGATCGACGCGGTCACAGGAATGTTGATTAGACGCCATTACACTTATTATTTTGTACTATTGGGAACACCCATGTATTTGCATTTTGTTCATTTTGGAGTATACATGTATATAGTTAACCTGGTAACATGTTCACACTTTGAAGACTTACAATAGTTTATAAATTATATATATTTATCACAGTCTTCCACTTGCAAAATTTAACTGTCTCTGGAGTATGATAAGCTGTTTTGGTATTATCTCACTCATGTTTAATGTACTAATGTGAACAACATTCAATCATCATTATCTATGTTGCATAAGTGATACGTTGGAACTCGGGAGTGGAGTTCACGCTCGACCCCCGATTTTCAGGGCGTTACAGAAGGTGTGGATTACAATACATACATCAATGGGTCCCACGTGGGGCCCACCATAATGTTTATTTTTCCACCTAGCCTGTTAACAAGGTCACACAGACATGGGGCCCACCAAAATATTTATTTTCTACCCAACCTGCTGGTAAGGTCACACGGACCTGGGGCCCACCATAATGTTTATTTCCACCCAACCTGCTGGCAAGGTCACATGGACCTAGAATGAAGAGGAAAACAAATTTCAATTGATTCAAAACTTCTGATCCAAAAAGGGTTTTAATAGCAAACGTTCCATCCTCATTGTTCCCTGTGAGGTGCGTCGTCTGATCACCTCATACGACTGATTTAAGGGGGTCCCATCGTTGGAAATGGGGCCCACCTAATGCACAATGTAGATGTACTACACACATCACGGTGGGGCCCACAGTTGGGGACACTACCTCTAGCGCCCACATAAATCCAGCATCAGCATAGGACGCTGTTGTGTCCTCAACATGCGGCTACTATTAATTTTTTTTGTTTGTTTTTATAGTTTTCTTGGGGTTTTTCCTAGGTGGGGCCCTCATCAGGGAAATCTGCCCCGCCCATTGGCTTCTACGGCTTAAGACAAGCCAAACAAGCCCAATATGTAGCATATTTTGGCAAATTAAAACATCAAAGTGGGCTTTTAACAGTAAACACTACTATTTCCTATAGTATGGCCCGCTTGATTATCGGATTGGCCTCATTTTTCGGCTCAACGCCTAAAATGGGCTGAGAAATGGAATGGACTGCATGGATTATATACACACATCAAGGTGGGGCCTGTAGGAGCAGCCCACCCAAAACCTTTATATATATATATATATATATATATATATATATATATATATATATATATATATTGTCGTTGCCTGATAGCACACAACACCATCAGTTCACACATTACTGTGGGGCCACGTCCAGCATCCCTAGACGCTAGATAGTGTGCATATAACATGAGCATCATGGTGGGTTCCACATGGACGTAGCCCACCATGCATATATATATATATATATATATATATATATATATATATATATATATATATATATATATATATATATATATATATATAATATTAATATAATATTGATATAACATAAATATAATGTACTATATATACTATATAGACGGCGGATCTCTCTTAAAATGCGGTGGGCCACACCATTTGATGGATGGAGTAGATTTAACACAATTTGGTGGGGCCCACTTCATTCTAGGGGGAGGATAAAGAGAGAGAGAGAGAGAGAGAGAGAGAGAGAGATAGAGAAAAAAAAAAGAGAGAGGGAGAGAAAATTGAGGGAAACGGTGATGGAGAGGATGGACCCCGCCACTATGGGCCCTCCATTTCTTAAATTACATACTTCAAACGGGTCCCACCACATGTGGCCCCAAAAAAAATGAGAATTAATGGTGGATCACCCACCTCTAGACCTTCTCCTTGGTCCATTTGTCTTCTATGCACCTATGCTCAACGTTTAATGGTGGATGATGGAATCTTAATGGTGGGGATGGGAGATAAGAGGGTGGGCCACACTTATTGATTTGGGAAAGCTTGGGAGGGCTTGGACGTTTGGAGCTTGGGAGAGTGTTTTGAGAAATGAGAGAAAGAGAGAAATGATATTTTAAAAAGGGATGAGTGTTGTAAGGAAGGGAATGGGAAGGTATGGTTGTGGTTGAAAATTGTAAAAAGAGGGATGGTTAGGGGAGAGAGTTGACTTTATGGAGAAAGAGGGATGGGTGCTTGTACTTACGGTATGGGTTGTACTTGACTTGGGTAGTTGATTGATTGATGGGATATGTTATAGAGATTCCCTCAAAATTGCAATGCACAACGTTTCTTTGGAATGAACGCGAACCCACAACTTCTAGCCCGAGTATCAGATCAGTATGCAAGTCATGGCTTTGGAACCGCGGCGACAGTGTGGGCACTAGGGTACAAGTTTTGGGTCAAGCCGACTTCGGTACACAGGATCTGGCTTAGGATCGCTCGCAAACGTCAGATACGGGTCGAGGGTTCCCAAAATTCGATCGAAAGGACCGTGGAAGCATACGGAATGGTACAGTCTAGGACACTTGTAACACCCCAAAAATCAGGGAGTCAGGTAGAAACCTAACTCCCGAGTTCTAGAACATCACTTATGCAACATAGATAATGATAAATGCATATTGTCTGTAGAATGGCATTAGACAAGATTGAGACTAAGCCAAAACAGCATATCATACTCCAGAGAGAGTTAAATTAACAAGCGGAAGACTGATAAATATATAAAATATATAATTGATTTTAAGTCTCCAGAGTGTGAACAGGTTACCAGGTTAATTAAATACATGTATACTCCAAAATTGAAAAGAAAAGAATATACATGAGTGCTCCAAAAATATAAAATGACAAGTGTCAAGGCATCTACTCAACCTCCCTGTGATCCCGTCGATCAGAACACGCATAAAGGAGGGATCCTCCTCATCATCATCAAGTTCGGCTCCGCCTCACAGGCCGTGCCATCATCTGCAATTACAAAAGTGTCTGATGGGTGTCCAGAACACCGTCCCGTAACGTGGGAGTGAGTAATTAACTCAGTGGAATCATAGAGCAAAGATTAGCATGTTATCAAATCAATCACGCGTTAATAGTAAAGCAAATAATCAAACATTCCTAGATACTGTTGTTAATGCAAGCATGAGATGACATGATGGATGCCCTCACCGACATTCTCCCTCATACGGCACCATCTTACGCCCGTGGCATGCTTGCGTTCCTCTCAATGCTTCACATCTTCCAAGCACATGCAATGTGATGTGGATATAATTACCAAATTATTATTATTCCTTTTCATACAGCAGTATTGGGAAACTAAGGTGCTTTTCTTATATCAATCCCAACACAGATCCTGTCTAGGGTCGTCATTCCTATTAATCTCATACGATGTTATATTTATAGGTCGCTGCAAGGGCTGTCAGGGCTGTTGCTCGCACTCGTTGCACCTCTCCCCTATCACTTTATCAATACAGGCCTAATTATCCTTAAGACTGCATCAGGACTTGTCACCCCCATGCGGTGTCAGGATAAACTCAAGGTCACTATAAAGGGCTCATCACCTGATCAGTGTAGGCCGACAGCAAAAATACAGTATCCCATACCACCATAATCTGCTCAGATTAGGGTGCTCACTGGTCACTACGGAGAGGTTTGTGGCTCCAGCGTAGGCCGACAGCTCGACCACGGTGTCCCATACCACCATGCCCGGCTCATGAGTCTTTATGGATCAAGGTACCATAGTTAACAGGGTTTCCAATGGTAAGTTCAGTACCCTAGGTTCAAGCAGTTATGACTCATACAGGGTGAACATACAATGACCAATCGGGTTACTTGACGGGCTCGACTAGTACGAGCGCATATCAAGTTGAACGACATGAAGTGCATGAAACACTTCGTGTGGCCTAACCACTGCCGCCAACTCAAAACACGACTCGTGTTCATCGACGCGTCCTCTGTGGTGAATAGAAGCCCACCACTAATTCAATCCATTACCGACTGCCTGGACTAAAGCATAGCCCTAGACATGTGCAATCCATACTAGTGATCATATGAGAGTAATAAAATTGAAGTTCAACAATACAAACATGTTAACACATGTTATAACATATAAAGTAAGCAAATCAACCAACACATGTATTCCATACATATAAGGAAATCATTTCATATAGCAAACATGTAGAAAATCGTATACCACATCAGGTGGATTGAGAATTCATTCTCAAAACTAATTTACAACACCATTTACTCAATACATACTAATACAAACACTTAGTCTACACACTTTAGTCTACATAGCGTATGTCGACCCAAAGTGCGCATTAGGGCGAATCTTTTCGCCAAACCGATTATACACATATATCTAATATTATAACATGACAAAATCACATGTCAAGCATTTCAGCAAAATACAGATGTATACAGTATTTTCTATTAATGACCAAAATACCCTAAATCTCATAATCACCGTATGTTTACGAAATGGAAAACGGACAGCATGTTCTACATGTCAAATGGCTCTCTCATCGATAATCTACTATTAAACGACATTGAAAGCTTTGAAATCAGTCAATCAAAGCGTCTAAAATCCGCACCTTTTTCCCTAGACGTGTATCGCTTCGATCGGAACGTGTACGCTTCGTCAACAGCGAACAGGTGACCTAATGCACAAGACGTATAAGCTACTTCGCTAACGAATCGAAGGAAACTCCAAAATAGTAAGTAGTTAGGATTTTTCTTACCTAGAAATGCGTCGCAATCACCAACAAAGTGATTGGGATGCGTTGCTTTAGCACGTGTAGCAGCTGTAGCAAGTGACAGGAAGATCACTCCCACACTCTCTCACAATCTCTCACTTTTTCTCTCTCTCTAGCTAGGGTTTCTAGCAAATTCGGATGGGTGAGATAAGTGAGGGTTTAAAGCCCTTATATAGGCTAAAACCTTTTCAAATTAGGCTTGGGAATAAGGTACACTTAACTTATAACCAAAACAGGGCTGTTCCGATCCAAAAGAGCAGTTTGGAAGGTCCCCTGGTCGAACGCGGTCGGACTTAAGGTCATGGTCACTGGATGTTGCTCGCACCCAGTTTTCAATCTGGTAAAGTTCGTATATCGCACGTGGCGGTCCAGTTTCAGTTCAGCGGTCATCGTACCTAAATCAGGTCTACAAGTCTCATAATATGAAAGAGAAATTTTTCCTGATCCGAGAGTGAAATTTGGCTGAATTCTGATGGTCAGAACGCTTAATAATAATGTGCAAAAACTCGTGCCAGATTTGGAGTAAAATTTCCAAATCCTGACCCTTTCTCACTCTCTTTACTCCAGGCTCAATGAAATAGCCTTAGAGCATCGGTTGGGCTTGATTTTCGAAACGATTGTCAAGTCCAGCTAAGCGGTCATAACGGTCTGAGATTATAGATATTGGACTTTCGACGCGCGGTCTAGATCCAATACGAAGTTTCAAAGGGTTCCCGAGAACAAACCGGTTTAGAGTTTGATCCTGGATTTTAGGGTAACATAGCATCAACGATTCTACAAGTTTTGGATCTTGTAAAACGTATTTAAAGCGATGAGGGACAATTTCACAGCTACTCTAGCGTAGCGCTAGCTAACTTACGCTTAATTTCTAAAGGAATTAATCCTAAGTGATTTCTGTGGCTTTGGAATTGGGTTCTGAGAGGTTACCAAGGCGTTATGGTTAACCCCTTGCCTAAGGACGTCTAATCCCAGGTTAGCAAAAATCTGGGGTGTTACAACACTGGTCTTACACGCACTCGTAGATAATTAGAAAATATTTATAATTATCTGCGCTTCACTTCGCAGATTAAGCCAGCTAATGTAAAAGAAGCACTTGCTAATGAAAACTGGATAGTGGCTATGCAAGTAAACTTATTCAATTTGTAATGAAAGATGTACGGTACTTAGTTCCTAGACCTAATGATAAACACATTATTGAAACTAAATGGATCTTTAAAAATAAGTCTGATGAACTTGGTAATATTATAAGAAATAAAGCTAGATTGGTTGTATAAGGGTACACTCGGATAGAAGGGATCAATTATGATGAAACTTTTACCCTAATAGCTCGTCTTAAATCTATTAGACTGTTCATATCCATTGCTTATTATAAAAAATTAAAAATTTATCAAATGGATGTTAAGAATGCTTTCTTGAATGGTGATTTACATGAGAAAGTATGTGTAGAACAGCATACTAGTTTTGAAGACCCTAAACATATTGTTCATGTTTATCGCCTGAAAAAGGCACCCTATGAATTAAAACAAGCTCCCAGGGCATGGTACGAGAAATTGACTAAGGTTTTACTAAGTCATAACTTTAGAATGGGGAGTGTTAATAAAACACTTTTTGTAAAGAAACATGATGATCACATACTGATAGTACAGATATATGTTGATGACATTATCTATGGATCTACCTGTTCTAACATGACTGTTGAGTTTGAAAATTTAATGAAGTCTAAATTTGAAATGAGTATGGTTAGAGAACTGAACTATTTCTTAGGTTTGCAAGTAAAACAACTTCCTGATGGGTTCTTTATCTCTCAAACCAAATATGCTCTAAATTTGGTTAAAAAGTTTAGTTCTGAGAGCGGTAAAAATTTTGATACTCTTATGAGTACGACACTTAAACTCTCTATGGATTCGACAAGTAAAAGTGTAGATCGTAAGTTGTATCGCAGTATGATAGGTAGTTTATTATATTTAACTACGAGCCGACCTAATGTTGCATTCAGCGTAGGAATCTGTGTTAGATATCAATCGAACCCTAAAGAGTCCCGTCTGATTATTGTAAAGCACATTTTAAGATATGTCACAAGTTTGGCCATACTTGGTCTTTGGTATCTTTATGATACTAATGTTCAATTAGCCGGTTATTCGGGTGCCAATTGGGCTAGTAATTTTGATGACCACAAGTCTACCAGTGGTGAATGTTTTTATGTCAGGAACTGTCTAGTTTCATGGCATAATAAGAAACAGAGTTTTGTATCACTTTTCACAACTGAGGCTGAGTATATTGCAGCTGGAAATGCATGCACCCAATTGTGTGGATGAAAAGGATGTTAAGTGATTATGAATTTGCACAAGATTCTATGGTGTTAATGTGACAATTCTAGCATAATTAACATATCTAAAAATTCAATTCAGCATTCACAAACTAAGTATATTAATATTAGATATCATTATATTCATGAATTAGTAGAAGATAAGATTATTTCAGTGGATTATATTCAGACTGAAAATCAACTTGGTAACATATTTATAAAATCGCTTGACAGAACAGGTTTGCTAAGTTGAAATTGGATATGGGTATGTGCAATGTGATCTAAATTACATGCGTTTATTTGTAATATATTGCATGTTTTTATTTTATTTATTTTTATAAAATTTTAATTTTTAAAAATATGAAAAAATGGAGAATTTTTGAGGTGCACGACCAATCGAGTACACACTCGACCAATCATGGCACGACCGGTCGAGTCTGTACTCGACCAGTCGAGTTGCTCAGGTTTGAAGCTTTTTATTGTGCAAAAAGTACTTTTTCTTTATTTATTTTTGTAAGTGTTATGGTTTCTAGCTCCTATGATTGTCAAATTTTGTAGTGTCAAAACCTCTTGGAATTTGTATCTTGTGTAGCGGATTTACATATTCAAGACAATGCATCTCATGTACAAGGACAACGGTCTTTACTTCAAGAACTTCTAATGCAAGATCAAGTACATAGTTCACTCCTTCAAAGCTTCAAAGTTCAAGGTTTCAAAGTTAAATCTAAAGGCAAGACAATAGTCTTTGCTTTTATACTCAAGACTCAAGGTGAAGTACAACTCAAGTACCTCAAGCTCAAGCTTCAATGTAACTATAAATTTAAGCTTCAAAAAGTCTCAAGTTCAAGCATCCATATATGTCAAGGTCTTAAGCTTCATGAATTTCGAAGATCATCTATCAACCGAAAAAAAAGAAGTTTCAATGTTCATAAATCATGTATAAGGTATGAATGACCCTAGATTGACCATAGGGTAGGTCATTTTGAATACATAATTTAAATTGGGTCATTTTATAAGTACATAAATTGTTTCTTGACTAGTCTTAGACTATGTTCAATTAATCCTAACACTGGCTTGACCAGTCCAAGAATTCCTCGACCAGTCCTAAGTTTGTTATTGATTTTCGAGAATTTTTGTTAAAGCCTCGGCCAGTCTTGGAGACTGCTCGATCGGTCGTGTGAACAGTGCTCGACCAGTCCTGCAGGCTCGACTCAAACTCCAGCAACTAAATTGAGTTCCACATGACCAGTTGGGAATAGGACTCGACCGGTCGTGGAGGCCACTCGACCGGTCGAGCAAGGCTTACAACCAATCGTGGAATGGATTTATCCTATCGCGCTCAAAATTTTAAAAATCTGTTGGTCCTACGACCAATCGTACCGACCTCAGGACCAATCGAGAGTGTGATTTCTTCACTTATAAATAGAGCACGAATTTCAGAGTTTAATATTCAATTAAAGCTAAATCAATACGCCACTCTAAGAGATAAGTTAGTGATATTCTTAAGCTATTTAGTGCTCATTTATATTCTCTTTAATTAGCTTTCTTTGTATTTGATTTTGTATTCTGCATTCCAATTATATTTGAAAGAGAGATTGTAGTATTTTCATTTCTTGGAATCAAAATCAAATTAAGCTAGCCCAAGGTGATTTAAATCTAAAATTAATTTAGAATCTAGAACCATTTCATAAGTGAGTGTGGACATTGAACTTCTAAGTTGAACTTCTACTCCAATTTGGTTCTTTTGGGCTGCATCTAAATGAGAATATCTAGGTATTTTACAGTTTTGTAAGTCCTTTTTTTTGGTTTCATTGAGATTGTGCCAGAAAAATCTGTTTGTTTTGGTTTTTCTGAGGTGATCTAGAAAACTCAGAGTGTGGAGTTTTTGAATTGTGTAAGCCCACTTGAAATACACAATTGTGAGGGTTTTAGGTGAACCTTGAAAAACCTATTTTCATAATGAATGCTAATATCCATTGTGTGAGGATATTAGGAGTTGAGTAGTTATGTGGCTGGTTTTTCTAAACAATTGGTGTACACACAAGCGAACCACTATAATTTCAGATCTTGCGGATTGATTGTTTATTTCTCTTTGTGGATGTTTGTAATTTTTCTTTTTGTATTTATGGAGAATGTTGTAATTTCTTTTATGCAAGTGTGGGAATGTTGTAATAGCTTAGATTTCTTTCTTTGCTATTTATTTCTTTATTCCTCTGTATCAGTTTAAGTTTTTGATACACAGATCTTTTTGGGAATCAGGTTGCCCTACCGTAAACCTTTGGTTTTTAGTGTAAGGTTGTCCTTAGAACAACATCTGTATCAATCTCTCAATACTCGTACATTTGAGGTTGTATTTAATTTCAACATTGTGAGATTTTTTATGTGCTATCTTTATTTAATTTGTTTAAATTTTGCTGTTTATATGTAATTTGGCATAGTCCTATTCAACCCCCCCCCCCCCCCCCTTCTCAAACTTAATATCTCGGCCTTTTCAGTTTCATCTTCCCCAACCAGCCCTACCACGACCGGTCAAAACCACCTTCGATTCCTTCATAGTTAATGCATCTTTTTCAATTTTCTTATGGATTTAAGTTCTTTGCACTTCTATTTCCTTATTTTTGTAGTTTATTTTAAGGTTTATAGTGGTTTATTAGGTTTTCTATCTAAAAATCTAATTTCCTTGAAACCCATCTTACCTTTCTTGTGTTACTTGTATTCCTTGTATTTCTTGTACTATGGAAGATAGAAATAAGAAAAGAGCTCTCGTGGTCCCTCTTCTTCTTGTTTCGCTTCAATCACGATGCGTCATCTTCGTTCACCCGAAGAAGACCTCGAGTATGTGCAGGATATTCGTCTAAGCAACATGATTGTTGAGCGGACGGTCAACTCAAATCATTTGGAACCTTTCAGTATTGTTCCCCTCCTTCAAACTGTAGGTTGGGCTAACATATTAAATTGGGGCGGTCCTGCATATCGTTCTATTGCGCAAGCCATGTTTGCTTGCATAAGTGACTTCTCTACTAAGAATTTAACTTTTACTATTATAACCAGAGAAGGTCCTATTGATGTAAACCGTCACTTAATATCTGGATTGATGGATCTTCCCGTTAATGATGACGGAATTCCTATTTCTACTTTAGTGGCAAGACCTTCTGAGTCTGAGAAAAGAATGCTAACTAGAGTGTTATGCAACATGGATGCTGATTGGAACTCTGGTGTTGCGCTCAATTCCAAATGTATGTTACTAAATACAGGATTCTCCATTGAATTTTTATCTCTAATGTATATCCTAGGTCTGGTAACAAGACTGAGCTCACTTCTTTCATGTCTCGCATCCTTCACTCTATAGTTACTGGTGTCCCTGTATTTCTTCCATCTCTTATCTGTTACATTATTATTCAGTTTCATCTCCATCCGAGTCAGTGATATTCCATTTGTTTATCTTATGACTGCTTTAGCCACCCATAGTCTTGTGGTTATGTCTGTTGGAGAAGCTCCCATTAACCGTCATCCCTTTAACAACTTGAATATTAATAAGATGAATCTGAGGTTGGCTCCTAGCCAAGTTGATGTGGGTGCTGGAGGAGCTACTGAAGCAACTGAAGAGGAGGATGCTTTGCTTCCTGATGATGTTAATATGGATTACTTATTTGATGAGATTAAGTCAGATTCTACGGCTGATCCAGACTTCAGCCTTCTGACTTTGATGAGCGATTGTGATCCCTTGAGGAAAATGTGGAAGGTCTGCATGTGTCATAGGAAAATCAATTCAAACATATGCACAAATATCTTAGGCATATTAACAAGGGACTACATCAGATAGATCCATCTATTCCTGCTCCTTCATCTGGATCTAATTAGTTTTTTATTTTATTCTGGACATGTATTAATACCTTCTACTCTTTGTGTGTTGGGATATTTCTTGGACATATTATTACTTCTTAGTATGTGGACATGATATTATGCCTTAAGTTCATATTTTGGTTATCATGATGATGCTATTTCCTATCTTATTTCATTTACTCCTCTTACCTTATAAAATCTTTCCTTTGTCTTATTGTGACAAAAAGGGGCAGAAATTGTAGAGATGTGTGATTGTGGAATATGGAGTGTAGTATGTATGGAAATATTTTTTTAACGGGTTCTGTAAATCACCTCTCCTGGAGTGAGGGGGACTGATGGAATGAGGGGGAGATGTGTCTATTGATCATTTGTTACTCAAATGGTGTATGATTCTTTATTGTACATATAACTGATGCACGGTGCATGATTGGTGCATGATTGGTGCATGAATAGTGCATGATTCTTTATTATGCACATGATTCTTTATTTGATTTTGTCACAAATTTGACAAAGGGGGAGATTGTAAAGGCTATTGTGTAAATCTAGCACCCGTAGTATTGTTAAATTTTGTTGTGCCAAACAATTTAGTATTTGTATCATGCTTTGAATTGAAGTGATTAAGTTCAAACATTTTAAAGTTCTCTGAATCTTCATTGAACTTGCCTACATTTTCAAGTTGAAGTGAAGAGTGTTAAAGTTCATAGTTTGAAGCTAAAATTCAACAACTCAAGTTCAAGTTTGAAGTTCAAATACTGTATGCTAAAGACTTAAGAACTCAAGTGTAACTCAAGCTCAAGTTCAAGTGATCGAACTCAAGCTTCACATATCACAAGTAATAAAGATTCTGAAGTAAATGATGTTTCAAATGTTTTAACTCACAAACAGGTATGGATGACCCTAGATTGACCATAAGTTGTGTCATATTCATTGCATATTGTATGTGGGTCATTTCATAAGTTTATAGGTCATTTTCTCGACTAGTCTTAGTCCTTATTCGACTAGTCCAAGTACTGGCTCGACCATTCTAAGAGTTTTCTCAACCAGTCCAAGGTTTGTTGTGAATTTTCAAAATTTTCTGTTGGATCTTCAACCAGTCATGGAGACTACTCGAACAATCGAGCAGACTCGACTCAAAATCTAACAACATATTCTGGTCCCACTCGACCATTCGAGTAATGATCTTATCTTATCACGCCAGAAAAATTAAAATTTGGTTAATCCTTCGACCAATCGAACCGACCCTTAGACCAATCTAGTAAATAGTATTTTCACCTATAAATAGAGCATGAATTTTAGAGTTTATTCATTTATTAAAGAAAAATCAAGACACCACTCTGAGAGATAAGTTTATGAATTTATTAAGCTATATTATGTTCTTTTTAGATTCTCTTTAATTAGCTTTTGTAATTTGATTTTGTGATCTTTATTTCAATCTTACATTAACAATGGATTTGTGTTTTCTCCTTTTTTGAGATCAAAATTAAATCAAGTTAGCCCGGGTTAATTTAATTAAAGATCATTTAGAACTAGAACCTTTTCATCTATGAGATTGAACATTGAACATCTTCGTTTACATCGATCAGTTCTATTGGGCTTCTTTAAAGGAGAATTTCTAGATAAGTATCATTTACAAATTTGTATATCCTTTTTGGTTTTTGAGGTTATGCAAAAAAAAAAAAAAATCTCTTTTTAATTTTGTCTGAGGTGATCCAGAAAATCTCAGAGTGTGGGGTTTTTGTAATTGTGTAAGCCCAATCAAAGACATAATTGTAAAGGTTTTAAGGTGAACCTTGGAAAATATTTTTTTATAGTGAACGCTAATATCCCGACAGATTGGATATTAGGAGTGAAGTAGTTGTATGGCTGTTTTCTAACATTTGGTGTACACATAAGTGAACCATTATAATTCCTGGAGTTGTGGTGGATGATTGAATGTGTTTATATGTGTGAATGTTGTAATTTATTTTAAGCATTTGTGGTGAATGGTGTAATTTATTTTATGCACTTGTGAGAATGTTGTAATAACTTAGTTTATTTCCTTTGCTATTTCCTTTACCTTTTTATTGGTTTGGGTTTTTGATACTTACAAATGTTCTAGTAAGGTTGTCCTGCCATAAGCCTTTAGTTTTTAGTGTTAGGTTGTTCTTAGAACTAAGTTGATATTAACCTCTCAAGACTAGTACATTTGAGGTTGTTATTTACTCGTGCTTCTTTATTATTTGGTTGTGCTATCTTTCTTTCAATTTCACATTTAATTTTTAATTTGACATTGTCCTATTTAACCCCCCCCCCCCCCCCCCCCCCCTCCTAGGACATTTAGCTCGGCCTTTTCAATATTCACATAAATCAACGTTAACGTTGGACATGCCGGCGAATCTCTGTAGTATGGGATATGGGGTGAGTCAGATAGCTCTAAATCATTTTTCATATTGTGATGATCGCTAAGTGTGATGAACTGTACGGTGGAGTATAAGACATATCAGAACCCTTACATTACTTTTATGAATCTCTTGAATTATTATTTATCTTAAAAGATAACTATCACTATGAGTAGGGCGTTGACCATCTCCAACAATACAGATGATGCAGGTGATGTACAGATTGAAGATCCAGAGGACTATCTTCCTATGGAAGATTATAATGAATGAATGAGAAGATAGTATTATGATTAGTTTTATATTTTCACTACAAATTCGATAATGCAATAAGCTCCCATTAAGAGGGCATTTGATAATTTTTTGAATTCTTTTACTCTAAAGAAATAATAAATAAAGTCGATTTTATTCTTGTGAATAACCTTCATGAATATAATTGGATGTGATCTAAATAAAAAAAAAAATATGGTGCGATTTTTAAAACATCCAATTCATTCAATTATTAATACTTGATTTTCTTGGGCACGAGTATGAACTCTGACCATGAAAATTCGAAATATTATAAATGGCATCAAAGCATGAGAATAAAATTAATTGGGCCTGAGGGAATGGACCATTATAAGCTTTGCGACTAGGATAAATTGAAAAGGAGAGCTTAAGATGTCCTAGAGACGGGATGAATAGGACTATGCTAAATAATCGAAATAAGTGATGAATATATATATAAATCAGAGATCTCAATTGCCTAAGTATTGAAACGTTGATTGCAAATAATTCGTAGGACAACCTTCACCTAAAGATTTAGGCAAGGCAACATTATTTCATGAATTTCTTTAAAATCAAAACCCCAAACTTTGCAAGAGTAAATAACAGTAAATATTACAACATTCACCACTTTAACTGAAAATAAATTATAATTATTCACCACATAAAAAAGAAAAAGCATTTACCACATAACATAAAGAATTATAGTGGTTCAATGTGTCAACAACTATTCTAAAACAACCACACATACTCCTATAAAAAAGGTTTTCTCAGGGTCACCTTAAAACCTGATACAATACTTGTGATTTTACCAAGCTATCATAATCAAACCTCTCACTGAGATTTTGAAGCTATCTCAGACAAAACCTACACTAAGATTTTCTAGATATCTCAGAAAAACCAAAAAAAAAATAAGAAGGTATACTTATCTTCACCGTAGAAGATGTATCAGAAGATGTAGTCGAAGAACCGCTTTCTTCAATGTTTATTGTTCAATGTTTAGTCAGATAAAAAAGGGTCCAAGGTTCTATTGATTTTAATTAAATTCAAACTAATGGCTACTTAAGTTAATTCTCTTAAATCTCAAAAGAAAAGTATAGTTTACTCTCTTTAGAATCATAATGGAAAGATCTGACATTAAGAAAATTAAATAAAAGCTATAAATAAAATTTATAAATACCATTCAAATAGCTTGCTAATAACTTGAGCTTCTCTCTCTCTTGAAGAAGGATTTTGATAATAATAATGGATATTTGGGATTGAGAGAGGAACACAATTTATAGGCAAAGAAGTTGAATATTCGACTAGCCCGAGCAAACCAAATTCAGTTCAACAAATTTCAGATCGTGCGGAATAAGATCTATCCAAACTTTGACTAGCCCGAGGACCAGTTCAACTAGTCGAATTTGGTCTATGATTGTTTGAAGTTCCTGAAATCTGAAAAGTTGTAATTGTTGGACTTGGAGTCGAATTTTCTTAGGCTGGTCGAAGGTCAAGCTTCAACTAGTCAAACCAAAAATTTGACCAGCCAAATTTACAACCATAAATTAGTTTTGCTTCAACTCGAACTAGGACTGGACAAGAAAACTTAAACTAGTCGAACCAAACCTTAAGCTAGTCGAATTTCAAGCAAACACAAGTATAAAAATACAATTTTGAAAGATTTTGAAAGCACCTAACCTGAAGGTCTTTCTAAGGTTTTATACTACTTAAGATATACAAAATATTTGAACTTCTTTGTATTGAACTTGATTACGGACTTTATCTTGACTTTTCAAGCTTGATCTATTCTTGAACATCAGTTGATCTTCTCTTGAGAATGTACCAGTCTTGAGCTTGATCTTCTCTTGATCTTGAGCTTGATCTTTTCTTGATTATGAACCGGTCTTGAAGATCTCTTGTCAAGTTGTTTTGGCTATACGAAATTTAACAACTAAAGTGTGCTTTAATCATTTTAGCACTTACATAAATCATGAACTAGATACATATGCTAAATTGAATTCCCAAAGGAACTAGGGAGTTGAGGAATTAGAAAGCCATGTTCAGGTTCCCCATTGGAAATGTTAAGTTAAACATGGAATTTAAAGACTATAAATCTAGGTACCTTTAAAAAAAAAAAAAAAAAAAACTCAAAATCAAAAATAAACTTGCTATGAATTAAAATCTATCCTTAAACAATTTTCCAAGCAAGAAAAGCTAGTTTCCCAAACCGGAATCGGATATTTTCTAATTTTCCTAAATTTTGTTATCATTTCAATGATAAACTAACACGTTAGAAAACTTTCGTCGGTCTCATTAGGTATACTTATCATAAAATTTTGGAAGTTTTTTGGTACCTCACTTAGGCCCCAGAAATCTCCTCCTAAAATTTCAACCAAATCGGAACTATAAAAAATTCTATAAAAATCCAACAATTAAAAAAAAGAGGAAGGAATTACTGCTAGATAGCAAGTTTTTATACACCTCACAAGTGTGAAACAACCCCCAAATAGGGGAATCTTGCCTCGTAAATTTTTCTGGAGTCTTAAGAATAAGTCAGGGGATTAGGCTCCAAATTTCGATTAAATTGGCGTATGGATCAGAAATTAAAAATATGGGAGTGATAGGCTGTCAATATAAAATGATGTTGGAAATTCAAAACCTTTCATATAAAGGATGACACTAAAACTTAGGTCCAACAAGGAATGGATAATTTTTCCTATCCTTTACAAAACCTAGGATACTTTTATGGTAAAAATGAAAAAAAATTATCATAGTCCCCAAGGATTTAAAACGATCGGGATCATGGATTTACGAACCATATTCAAGCAAGGCATACGTGATTTAATCCAGATACCAAATCTCGGGTTACCTTAGATTCATACCTTAACCATAATTTTCGAAGGATAAATAATTGATGGTGGTAAATTAAACAATTGTAGGGAGAAAATTACAGTAACGTGAAAGCATGTAAAAGGCAAGATAAATCACATCAACTTAAATCAAGGTAAGCTTAAAGGAATCCCTCACCTTAGCCTTAGATCTAAATCCTAGGTACATATCCATGTATGAAAGCTTCTACATGAAAAGCTTCCACATGAATCATGACATCGCTTGAGTAAGAGGGAGACATCATACATATGGAGAAGGAAGAAGGCGTCTAGGCATCTCCTTCTCTTTCTCTTTCTCTTTCTTTCTCTTTCTCTTTCTTTCTTTTTCTTTTCTTTTTCTTTCTCTTTCTCTCTCTCTCTCTTTCTCCTTGGGCGTGTGAGTGGAGAGGGGAACTTACAGCCCTTTTAAAACGAGTGGGTGTGTGAGAGGGGTGTGTTTCACATCCCACTTGGATTGGATTTTTCCAATTTTTCCTTTTTTAATGATCTTTCTTTAAATCTAATTCATCCATTGTGTCAAGGTCGTCAAATAGAGACAGGATATATGATTTTCTTGGTGATCCGAAATTTAGATTGACCTATCATAAAAATTCTCATAATGGATGTCAAAATGAATTTGATCTCAATTAACAATCCAAACTTGATGCTCAGGGCCCAATTTTGGGGGAAATGTGTGGTCAGCATAGGCAAACGGTTAGACAAAATTTACTAGTTAATTCATGGTGAAAAAAATCTAAATATAAAATTTCACCTTTTGTACCAAAAGAAAGGAACTTGCTTCAACCTTCAACGGTGTATGATCATAGATCAGGGTCTAAATTTTGTATAACCTCGTAGTCATATGATGAAAGTTCCCTTTTAAGTGCCCTGGTTTGTCAATTAGTGTGTGTGTTGAGTCAGTCGGACTGCAAAGCCTCACAAGAAAATCAATTCAAGCATCTGCCTCAAATCGGATAAGTGGAAGCTCGTCATAGGTAAATCTAAGCCTCACATCCCATGTCCCAAAACACCAGGTGAATAAAACCCTAAAACAAGATAGACATCAATAGGGTTTTAAAGTGAGAAAACTTCTTTCAACAATTAGAAAATCTTTAAGTTTTCTTGCTTTGTCGATTGTATCGATACTCATCTCGATATGATCGACCTACGTTGTCAATGTTCTCGGAAGACCAATCGATAAAATCGAATGAGGACTTAATGTGTCCAGCAACCACATATATATTTGGATGGAATTATCAATATATCGACACACGTATCGATATCATCGATATTTGAATCTCGAGCCCATCGAAGGTGGCTTGATAATATCGATAGGAAGATCTGGCACCCCTGTTTTTACTCAGGAAAATCATATATGCTTCGATATATCGGAGCTCTCATCGATACCATCAGAGTTCAAATCTCGATGATATCGGTGGGCTCTCGATAATATTTGTCATGGGCGTGAAGTTCTCCAGCAACATTTTTTAGGTGATTTTCAACTTTGATCGGGGGTCACTCGATAGAATCAATATTCTAATATCGATGATATCGGGCCGGATTGATTGTATCTAGAAAGGACCAAACTGTCCAACAAGCTCACTGATAAAATCTTTTGATTTATCGATGCATCGACACGACTTCCGATATTATCGACATTCAAATTTCGATGATATCGAGTATCTCCTGATCATATCTAATGACCTGAAAAATTTTAAACAAGGCTCTCTCATTTTCAAATGTTGAGGACTCGATTCTTGTATTGATAATATTGGAGTTCGAAATCCGATGGCATCGACACGAGTCTCGATTCTCTCAACCAGTTGGCAAGAGATTTTTCATAAGCGTATGACATTGAGTTTGTGCCATCGAGCGGACCATCGGTACTATCGAGAGTATACGCTTGATGACATCGAATCAACTCGATGATATCGAACTCTATCATAAATGTGACCGTTTATCCGTTAGAACCTTTTGCCTATATAAAGAGAACCTGTCTTTAGTTGCTGGTAGAGAAAGAAGAGAGTGCTTTTGTGTGTTTAACCTTAGATCATATACCCAAAGCCTTTCTCTCAAGGGAGTTCATCCTCCAATCCACCCTCATCATTGACATTCAATAGAGTGGATTGGGGAATGAACTTCCGCATTCAAGGATCCTCCAGCTACTACCTTAATAGCAAATCATTAAGCTGGGATGCCTTGAATGCATAGATGATTAGAATTGCTCTATCTTCCTAATAGAAAAACCTTTAGAGAGTAGGATTCCATCATAGCCTTAACCCAACCTGTCGCCTTACTAGTAGATCATTTGTGTTGCGGATTAAGGGAGTAGAAGTGTTGCAGATTAAGGGAGTAGAAGACTCTTCATCAATAAGGAGGAGATATTCGTCATGTGATGAACGGGACTCATCAACTTATCTGTAAGTATCTAGATTCCAGAGGACCCTTCTGATCATTCCTTTGTAGGATTGGGTCTAAGGTGTTTCTCACCTTTTGAAGTCCTTAAGGAGGACTCTGGCGAGAGTGTATGTGGTGGATGCGTTGTGTGGACCCTTGCTCTGTGGAGAGCATAAATATCTGGTTGAAGGTGAACCAATCAAAACCTTGGGTTTAAGGTGAACCGTGTAGAAACCTCCGTTGGGGTCTTATGGAAGATCCTTGGCCAGTGTGCCTAAACGTAGGTACATTATGTTGACCCTTGCTCGTGAGAGCATAAACAGTCAGCCTCAGTGTAGGTTGTAAAGGTTAAAGGTGAAACTGATTTAAAACCTTAGGTTAGAGGTGAACCGCTGTAAAACCTTCTTAGTGAAATTCAGTACACTCAAGGGTTGAGTGCGGTTACCGGGAGTGGAGTAGACAAGTAGTCGAACCACTATAAAAATGATTGTGTTTGCGATTGTTATTCTTTTATGTGTGTGATTTATTTCAATACTTTCATATCTATACATCTGAGGTCACACCTTACACACATACACAGTCATGTCCATCACAAACTAGGTTATGTACTGTTATCTCTTGAATAGTTTGTAATTGGATCCTCTACAGGGCTTGGAAGCCAGTAGAGTTATTTTTTAGTAATCCTGATAAATGCATAATTGATAGGATTAGCGTAATAGGATTTTTAAATAAATTGTAAAAACTTTAAAAATTCCTATTCACCCCCCCTCTAGGACATATTGGCATATTCCTACTTCACCGCTATTTCATACGAGACAAAAGTTTGGTCCAAATTTGAGTTACAATAGACGGTAGGAAGTGGTTAAATCGGAAGATGCAGATTTATAAGGAGTTGACAAGCCTTTGAAAGGATAACTTCTCGCCTAAGGAAAAAATTACCAAAGTGGGGTCTTCATATTTCACACTTGGTTCATATGATGAACAATCTAAGTCCTTCATATGAAGGAAAATATCCTACTACGACTACCTATGAGGTTTATTCACTCGATGGACACCAAAATCAATGATTAAGGGGCTGATTTGTCAATTAGGTTACTTTTACAATAATCTAAAGGTGAAAATTTAACGTGTATGGTTAATTTATGGTACATAGGCACGGTATAAAACTTCACATCAAACAAATCGTGGGAACTATGTGATCTAGAATTCAAGGGTCTAGGTTAATGACATTTTTGTTATTATTGCTAATATGAGAGTTTTGAAAAATCTAATGATTCTACATGGTAATTATAGGCACGTTTTTAAGTAATTCTTACAAAATGATTTATATTTAAATCATTATGAATAAAAAGTTATTCACCAGATTAATTATGGAATGTACATAGATCAAACCACACAATAGATGGTCAGATGACATGTTTAGAATAGAAAAAATTGATGGTTAGTAATCTGGTCATGTATGTAGGTGGTAGTACCGTCGATGTTGTAAATGGATGAACACAAGTGGATTTTTAGAGTGATTAAGGGGTACAACATGTATACCGTTAGATTCAAGTGACTTGTTCACATGTGTAAGTTTCTCATATTGTAGTCCTAATAGTGGGTTAAGCATATTCTTAGGTGGTGAACAAGATGAACGGATCAGAATCTCAATTTGATATGTGTATGAGTAGATGCAGATATCAAGTAGTTTACTATGATCGGGTGGTCCAAACTCAAAGTGGACTGTCAGATATCTTTACCTATTTGTGGATAGTTGATTGAATGGTTGGTTATGATGGACAAGTAGGAATACTTGCGTACATAATGATTTTATCTCAAAACCAATAGTTAGGTGGCTTGATCTATGGATGAAGATTATTTCCAATGGTCAGATTCGTGTTAGAGAATAGGTGTAAGGTTAGTATAGCTAGATTGGTATTGTACACATGTACATAATAAGTTAAATTTTATGGTAACACACGAGAACTTTCAATACTCGGGTATTGAAAAGTTCGAGGTGTTACAATCTACCCCCCTTAAATAAAATTTCATCACTGAAATTTATTTACTTGTTCCATTTACACTAATTCATTATGTTTAATACTTCACTATATTCCTCATGAGGTAGATATATTTGTCTAGGTGTGCGTATAATTGAATATATGGAATTGAGATGCTACCGGCTATCCATCCACTTGACAACCTATGATAGGCATGGTCCACGGTAGCCCCCACATTGCTTTATACATGTTACATCCACCACGTTCTTTCATTATTAACCCATCTATAGGGCATGTTTAAGATTCTAATAGGCCACCTTGTGGGCCCAGCTTTAAGGCGTTATACTCTCCACCTTAGTGTCATTTAAGTGACCCACCACGATTGTCGGTGAACCCCACATGTTGTGCCTTTCTAAGCTGTTATGAACATGCTTAGGTTATAATTAGAGGCTACGACTGGCACCCATCTTGAACTCTTTATGTGCCCATATGGCTCATTATGAGTGGGCCTTTTGACTATATGCCCACCTTATAAGTGCACCCAACTTTGTACACTTGTTTGTCAATCACGTGACTAGTTATGTCTAGTAGTCGGATGAGTTCTTAGCAAATGAAGACCAGCGACGCAACTGGATCAGAAGCATTAAAGCCACATTGATGACAAAGAACCGCTTCTACGATCTTGACATTACAAATAGATGATCCCAACCCAAATAGGAAAACCTACTTAGGTCATCTATTTAAAGTCAATACTGAGTTCACATTTTCTATCATTTAGTCTTGACTTTAGCAAGTCCCAAGTTGATGAATGATTAAATTGACAAACAGAAAAATCTGTCCACTTTCGTTAGGAAGAAGGTGACACCAAATAGCACCTTCGGTATCACTGAAGATACCTTCGGTGTTACCGAAGGGACTCAAAACAGTTCAACAACATTATAAAGATAATTCGGTGTCACCAACTGGATATTTCGGTGACACCAACTGCCACCGATGAGCAAATTTCAGTGCCACCGAAAGTGACCTTTTTCATTTAGCAATTTGATGAATTAATTCGGTACTAAAGAATGATAATTCGGTACCACTGAAGCAAGTTTGATGATACTGAAGTTGGCTTTGATAGCATCGTAAACTAGCCGTTTTATATTCGTTGGAACCTTTTATCTATAAAATCAGCTTGTAGAAACTTGCAAAATTAGTGGATTAAGGTATCTAAGAGTCTCTAGTGTACCCCAAGCTTATCCAGCCAACCTACACTCTATCTATATGAGTTTCATGCTCTCTTCAATGTGATCTTTCACTTCTATAAGCATTCAAAGCTCTTATTAATGAAAAATATGAACTCGTGCCTTCTCTAGAGTGCAAAGACCAAACTAATAGGAAAATCCTTTGTCTTTTGATACTTTAAAGCATTCATAGGTTGAATCTCTTAGGAAATCTACTCATTACCCTAAATAAGAGATTCAACCAACTCCCATTACCTTGATCACCTTTATAGGTGTATCTTATGCAAGGTTCTTGATCGTGAAGCTAAACCAACAGGAAAATCCAAGCTACATGATCGGGGGAGCATCGGGGAGTTGATTCAAGCATGGAAGAGCGAAGATCAAACAACCCAAGACATGCTACAAGTGAGGATTCATTCCGACAAGTGCCATTTTAAGAGTCCAAAGTTTAGTCTCTGTCATCATGTAGGATTAAGGCTAAGAGTTTGCTATCAACAAACTCGATTAGGTGTCTAGTGTGGGACCTTGGCTGGTGGGCCTAAATGTAGGTGTCTTGTGTGGGACTTTGGCTGGTGGGCCTAAACATAGGTGTATTATGCAGGACCTTGACTGGTGGGCCTAAACAGAGGTGCCTTGTGTGGGACCTTGACCGGTGGGATTAAGCGTGGGTTCTTAGTGTAGGACATTTGCTCTTACGGAGAGCATAAATTGGTTTCCTTTGTGTAGGACTGTAAAGTTTATTAGTGAACCTGTTTTAAAACCATTAATAGTGAAATCCAATGCACTTTGGGATCGAGTGTGGATGCCGGGAGTGGAGTAGGCACGTAACCGAACCACAATACATGTTTGTGTTTGGAATTGTCATTTACGCATCTGTTTAATCATGCTTATATATATGATTGAGTGCTTAAATTATTATACATGATTAAATGAATGTTATTGATTGATAGGTAGCACATTTCACACACAAGCTCACATTATTATAGGCTAGTTGCTCTATTTGTACATCTTGAGTAGTCTTTGTAATTAGACCCTCTATTGGCTTGGAAGCCTTAGAGTTATATTGCCTTACTTGATTTAAACTAAAATGATTATTTAAGTCAGGCAATTAGGATTTTTAAATAGGCAAAAATAATTGAAAAGTCTTATTCGCGCCCCTTTAGGACATTGCCTCATATTCATTCTTCAGTATTAGTGGTATAAACTGCAATTTCACACCTATGTAGGAGCATGTGGGGCCCATTAGGGGTAGATTTGAGTGGAACCCACCTAGTCATATCTATATTAGATTTTTGGATCCCATAGTGATTTTATTTGCAATACAACTGAAGTGTGGATCCTCTTTAGTGAAAAAATAATGCCCACACCATGGGTTGCCTTATTGTTCATGTTGTAGCTGCCCATTAGGCCTACCTATATTTATTTGCAGTGGTCATACCATGGGCCAACCCTATGGTTTGTGTCGTGTTTCCACCATTGAACTACCATTTAGGTTCCACACATTACATGTATTGAGCCCATCGTAAGCCTGTGCTTGGTTGGTTGCGACTGCCCTCTTGGGCCTTGCTTAGGGATGGTTGTAGGGCCCACTTTAATGACCATCTCGGGCCCACTATGAATGTTTGTGGATCCTACAATTTGTTATCCCATTTGGATATTGATAATTGTATGTTTTGGTCACTTAGGTGTGGGCTTGCTGAGTGGGCCCATTAGCTTGAGAGACCACTTAAGTACAGTCCTATGGGCCTCGATAAACCTGGTTTCCAAGTATGTTCCACCTATTATATAGTTTACATAGGTGTTATCCCTTAGTGATTTATGTGATGTTTACGCTTATGATTGCTATAACACTTCCTTTATGTTGATATGGTGCCTTCTTTATATTTATGCGACACTGTTTTATGTTAGATGTAGCATTGCTTTTACATTTAAGTTAGCATTGCTTTATATTAATTTAGACTTACTTTATGCTTGATATGGTATTACACACCTCATGTATAGTAGTTATGATCGTATGTTATCATATCTTATTCGTATCATGTGTGCATGACTTGGATGATGGCTAATTCATGATTTTGGATTGCGTATACATGGCAAGGCCGCATTGACGACTTTACAACTTTAGGCATTTTTAGGGGACCCATAAAAGATGGGGTCGCCTTGTTTCAATGCACAACTTGCATGATATGGTTGCATGACTCAGATGATGGTCTCATGCATTCACGCGTTGTATAATGCATTTGCATTCACACCATAGTGACATCAGGGTTGTGGCCACCATAGGATTATTATGGTTGGCAGCTTGAGTATGGACATCGAAAATCTGGTTACGTTTACAAGGTACGTAGGATGTCCCCTGGGTGAAAGTCCCTAAACCTCATGGGTCAATAAGATGCTCCAACCTCAAGACCGAGTGGACAACATGAGCGCCCGAGTGCCGAATACCAATAGGCCATATCTTTCACTGTGTTGTGGTCGGTTGGAAGGGTGATGTGACCTTACCCGCTTGGGTGAAGAGAGTTATATGCTAAGTTAAGCCTGACCAGCCCGTGAAATGGGTTGCTATTGGCAAGTCGGGTGGAAATTGATATATCACTAACGAGGTGAATAGTGAGGTCTCTTCCACTCACTGTGTCATGTGTGTGATGGGGCGACAAGCCAGTGTCAAAGTGTATTAGACGCTGATGATTCTAATAATGATATCTATATTGAAATGTGAACTTACTAAGTAGGAGTTGCATGTTCAACATTTGACTCATTCATTTACTATCCACCCGGGCTAGTGGTGCGCAACTAAATCCTTATGTACACCTTCATAATTATCACGCCCCAAACTCAAAAACCGTGCTCACGAAATTCTCAATTACCTAATCCGGTGCTGACAGCCTCCGTAGTACCCCATTATCGGCTCCTAGCGTCCATATGCTAGATTCCGATCCTGGGATCCTACAAGGAGGATTTTTTTTAAGGTACATTTAACTCGTAATAAGCATAACCACAAGATTACCCAATTCATAAAGACAACATTATCACCACATATCCACTAATATAATCATTTGAGTACAATGCTGAAAGAGAAATATATAAATCGAAAGTCAAGCTCCAGAAGACCGCTGCACGCTCTAAGCTCAACACTGCTGCAACCTAACATCACCTGCACCATCTATCATGCATAAGCTTATAGAAAGCTTAGAGAGTGGTGAAGTGTGTGCACAAAGTAAGTGTCAAGTATTCAATACAATGACATCATCATACAATACTGAAATTACTAGTAATACATAAATCGTACATTATTGAAATAAGCAGAAATACTGACAAGATCACGAATTATTAGAGTAAGTAGAAATACTGACAAGATCATAAATCATACGATAACATAGTAAGCGAAAGTATGAACAAGTCAATCAATATCAGAATACGTAATATAGAATAGTTATGCAATAAGGAGTCATAAAGAGCCAAATATCAGATGTCGAGGATGCAATGCAATATACAAATCCTACTAAGTATATCTGGGCCATATAAGTGCAGAAACACAGCAACTCAAAATGCCACATGCCTGCGGATGTAATGCAATATACGATGTGAATGAAATGACTATGCTGGAGTGTGAAGTCAAGATGATAGTACGTAGTATCGCAGGCTACAAGGTCCACCACAAGGAACTTCTATCCAAACCAGTCTCATACCTAAATTTGGATAGTCAAACTCAACGTGGTAAACTCCTGATCTCAAGTTAGTCGCGCGCCCAACCGAAATCCTTACCATAACAAAAGTACACAACAATTAGTTACGCACCACCAACCCAAGTAGATAGTGAATGAATGAATGAATGAGCATGCAACTCCTACTCAATAAGTCCACATATCAGTACGGTTCCTCTCTGAGAAATCACCAGGATCTATTACACTCCAAACCAGATTGCCGCCCCATCGCGCGCAACAAGGTAAGTGGAAGAGACTTCACTATCTGCCTGCCAATATTGGGCCTGTCTTGTCGATAGCGGACTCATTCCTTGAGCTGGTCAGACTCAGCCTAACATTGTCCCCTCCTCTCGGGCAGGTAAGGCTGCACCCCTTTCTAACCGACCACGACACAGTGGGAGACGTGGCCTAATGGTATACGGCCCACATGCACTCATATATCCACTCGGTCTAGACATTGGAGCAACCTCTAGAACCAAGAGGGTTTAAGAACTTTCACTTAGGAATATCTATAGCACCCCATGTAGAACAGATTTTTGGTATCCCATCTGGCCATCCATAAAATACCTGTGAAGGTTATGACCCCGATGTCGCTAGGGCGTACAGTACAACACAATGTAATACAAGATGCATGAGTCATGCATCTATCTTACGCATACCATGTGCTCATGTGAGACAATCTCAGCCTATCAGGGAGTCTCATAACAACATGCCCAAGGACGTATGCAATGGTCAACCACATCTCAAACAAACATGCAGATGATGAATATGGGCATGTATCATGATGTTATGCTATCGCATACTCATAATCGATATCAATAACCGGCATCAACAATCGGTCTCAACAATATGGACATCTAACCAACATTACCCCAATGAATAACCCTCATAGATCCTATCATATAGTAGACCCATGACCTCACACAAGGGCCAAATATACAATACCGTGGGCCTCGCTCAAGAGCTTAATACACATCATGATGGGCCTTTCACATGGGCCTAACATACATCACAATGGTCTGTATCGCCTGACCCTCAAATACATCACAATGGGCCTCATCACATAGACTTCATATTCATCACATTAGGCCCTAAACATGGGTCGAATACACATTACAATGGGTCTCAAATACGGGCTACATATACATCATATTGGGCCTCAAACACGGACCGCATATACATCACACAGGCCGAATACATATCACAATGAGCCTCAACTACGGGTCACATATACATCATATAGGTCTCGACAATCGGCCTTGACAACTGAAATCTGCCTCGACAATCGAAATCGACACTTGGAATTGGCTTCGATACTCGGCCTCGACAATCAAAGTCAGCCTCGATACTTGGCCTCGACAATCAAAATCGATCGATAAATCAGAACCGAAAAATCAGTCACGCCAATCGAAATCGACAATCGGCCATGACAATCGGGATCAATCAATAATCAGAATCGACACAATCGATCACGTTAATCGACCAAACAAGGCCTAAGGGAAGGTCACAATATGGACATTAAACCATCATTGCCCAATAATGTGGATATTTAACCATCATTGCTCTCAAGGAGCGATCCTCATAGGGTCAAACATAAAGTGGGCCCAACTATCCAATAAGTGGCCTCAAATAGTCATCACAAGTGGGCCTTACACATGCAGCACGTGGGCCTACACATCACGACGGGTCGATACATTGGGCCGCACCATTAGCCTAATATACACATCACGATGGGTCGCATCATTGGGTCGCACCAATGGGCCTCTTATCCAACAAGTGGGCCGCATCAATGAGCTGCACTAATGGGTCTTATACACTCAAGTTAGGCCTCGATAACTAGGTTGAAAACATATCATAATGGGCCAAGACGTACGGGCCAGGATTACGTCATAATGGGCCTCGACCATGGGCCGAAATACATCTCAGTGGGCCTTACCAAATGGGCCATAAACACATCCTAATGGGCCTCAACCATGGGCCTCTAACATATCATAATGGGCCTTGCATCAATGGGCCGCACTAATGGGGCTCATACACATTAAGTGGGTTGCATCAATGGGCCGCACAAATGCACAATAGGTAAGCCCTGCACATATAGCAGATGGGCCCCACTAGATGGTTAGTGTGGATATAGAATGCATACATCTAGTGGATCACACATCCCACGGACGGTGTGAATAAAACATACATCGAGGCTGGCGCTATATGACCTAGACGGTTAAGGTGGAACATATGAGGTGGGCTCTGCTCACGGGTTCCAAATACATTACAATGGGCTTTAACCCATGGGCCCCAGACACATCTCAATGGGCCTTAACCCATGGGACACAAATACATCAAATGGGTCTCACAATCTAGGCTTTAAATACACCACAATGGGCCACACAGCAGGGCCTCAAGTACGATCTCAACGGCCACACAAGATGGACAGTTAATACATATATCACAATGGGCCACAACCTATGGGCCTTAATAGACAACGGGTGGGCCCTGCACATGGGCCTAATATATATCACAGGTGGGCCGTACACGTGGGTCTCATATGCATCAAATGGGCCACGTATCTGAGCCTCAAACACATCAAATGGGCCACGCGTCATGGGCCCATTACATATCACAATGGGCCTTACATCAATGGACCGCACTAATGGGCCCCATATATATCAAAGTGGGCCGCATCAATGGATGACATAGATATACGATACATTCATCATGGCAGTCCGCACAAAAGGACGATCATGGATGTAAAACAGATGAGTGGCGTGGAATACACCGCCTAAATCAAGTGGGCCCCATGAAACTTGCTGACATCAATACCTCAGCTATCAAGCTGGTGTGAGGTACTCCAGTCAACCTGCATCCACCATTCATGGAATGGACGGTGTAGATGCAATAATTAAATCAAGGTGGGCCCCACACGCTGCCATGGTGGGGCCACGTCCAATGAATGGACAGGGTGGAGAAATGCATACATCATGGTGGAATCCCACCATCTTTGCACTCGATGGTGAGGATACAACACTTACATCATGGTGTGGTCCACGGATGACGTGAATAAAACACTTACATCAGGTGGGACCCACGCCCATGGACGGCGTGGATTAAAACCCATATATCATGGTGCGCGCCAGACTAGTAAATGGACAGCCTAATAAAGGTGGGCTCCACACAGCAAATGGAGACATGGTTGGAATATAACTCGGACCACATGATGGGGTCCACGTGGTCAGCCAAAGGCAGTACAGCAGCTATATTGCTGTTGTGGGTACACCGTCCATCAGTTTTCACCAAAGGAGGGTCCCACATGGGCCCACCATAATATATTATATATATATATATATACATAATATATATCAATATATAGTATCATAATATTATATTGCTCCAAAACGTCTGAAAAAAGATTTCAATGGTTGACATTTAATCCTCCACTGTTTGCTGCAGTGTGGTCCACTTGATGGATCTGCCTTATTACGAGCTCACCAAGTGAATGGACGGTTTAGATATGACCCAAACCTCATGGTGGGGTCCACACATGTGGCCCACCAGAAAAGACGGACGGTCTGGGTCATTGAACTTGCTGACGTCATCCACAGCAAGTATATAGCTGATGTGTTCATACACTAGCCAATCCTCTTACAGGTGGGTCCCACGTGGGGCCCACCATAACGTCTATTTCCCATTCAATCTGTTAATAAGGTCACGTGGACCTGGGTGCACAGGAGAAACAAATTTCATAATGGTCCCAAACTTCAAGGATACCCAGAGAGGGTTTCCATCGCAGACATTCAATCACACTGTTCCCTGTGATGTGAGCCACCTGAGTTCACTTACATGGCTAATTTAAGGGGGGCCTACTGTTTGAAAGGGGGCCATCTAATGGACAGTGTTAATGTTCAGCACACAACATGGTGGGGCCCACGGTCCCTGCCCGCCCAGCGTTCAGGACGCAATGGCGTCCTCTGTTGTCAGCGTAGCAGCGGACGCTGCTGCCTATGCTATTTTTATTTTTTAAAAAAAATTAGAAAATCTTGTGGTTTTTTTCCTGTGGGGCCCGTGTCTGAAAAATCCAACCCGGCCATTAGATTCTACGACTCCTGATCGACCAAATGAGACCAATATATGTGTTTTTGGCAAATAGAAAAATCAAGGTGGTTTTTCCTATGGTATGGCCCACCCGAGAATCGGATTGATCTCAAATTTTGGCTCAACGCCTAATATGATATGAGGAAAAGGATGGACGGCTTGGATTGAACTTCATACATCAAGGTAGGGCCTACATGAGCGGCCACCCAAAAGTTGGAATCAAGCTAGCATTTTTGCTTGTCAAGTGGTCTGTACACCACACCGTTAGTTCACATTTCTCTCCATGGCCATGTCCAGCGTCCCTGGACGCTGGCCGGTTCGAATGTAACCCATGTCTAAGGTGGGTCCCATGGGCCCTACCCAGTCGGGCCACCAATGGCAGAATGGTGTGGATAAGCAATACATCAATGTGGGGTCTATCCGGTATGCCACACAATCATATCATCACCCACAAAATAAAAGAAAAAGAGAGAGAGAGAGAGAGAACGAAAGAAAGAAGCACCCACCTTCAAAACTACTCCTCATTTTTTCGCACTAGGGCTATCTAGCTCCAAGAAGAAAGAATCAATGGTCGAGATTGGATTTTAGAGGTTGGATGATGGGGTATGAAGCTTCATGGTGGGTGAAAAATGGAGGAAAGCTTGGATGTTGGGAGTTTTTAGGATTGCTTGGAGAATGAGAGAGATGAGAGAGAGTGTGATGTAAGGGAAGTGATGGGAGAGAGGGATGGTGAGGTGATGAAAAGTTGACTTTTGGGGTTGTGTAAGAGAGGTATGGGTTGTAATAGGGTGAGTGATGTGTTGGGTGATGGGTTGATTGATGTGTTGTACTTGACATTAATGGGATTTATGGGACATGATTTGAAAGGTTGTCTTAGATTTGCAAATGTACGGCGTTTCCTCGAACTAAACGCAAGCCTACATCTCCTGGCCCAGGTATCGCCTCAGTGCGTGAGACGCGACGTTAGAACTGCGGCGACGGCACGGTCGCTAGGGTACAAGTCTCTGGTCGAGTCGACTCTGGAATATGGGACACATCTCAAGGTCGCGTACAAATGCCAATAACTGATCGCCAGTTGCCGAAATTCAACCGGGATAACTGCGGAAGCCTACAGAATAGTACGGGCTAGGATACGGGGCTTACAACAATGGCCATGATTTCATTTAAGTACGTGACTAACATGAGATCAGGAGTTTACCACATTGAGTCTATCTATCCAAATTAAGTATGAAACTGATTTGAATAAAAGTCTCTTGTGATGAACCCCACGGCTTGTAATATCACGTACTATCATCTCGACTATACATACCAACTTTGTCATTCCTTTTGCATCACATAGCCTAGACAGGGCGAGCTGATGGTATTTATGAACTTGCCAGGATTTTCATATTGCATTGCATCCTCTACATATGACATTTGATCCAGTGTGTCTTTACATCGTATAACTTGGATAGGGCTGATGGTATCTATGGACTTGTCAGAATTTGCATATTGCATTGTATCCTCAGCATATGACATTTGACCCAGTATATGTTTGCATCGCATAGCCTGGATAGGGCTGATAGTATTTATGGACTTGCTAAGATTTTCATATTACGTTGCATCCTCAGCATATGACATTTGACCAGTATGTTTTTACATCGCATAGCCTGGATAGGGATGCTGGTATTTATGGACTTGCCAGTTTTGCCTACATCATTTCACTTACTATGACATTTGTATACTTGGCATATGCATTACACACACACGCATGCACTCTCTAAGCTTTGTAGTAAGCTTATGCACGTTTGTTACGTGCAGGTTATGCTAGACCGTAGCAGCATTGAGGTAGGAGCATGTGCCTGATCTTTTGAAATTTTGTTATACAATATATTTTCCTTTCAGCACTATACTCCAAGATTATATTGGTGGATATGTGGTGATGATGTTTTGTGACTTGGGTACGCATGTGGTCATGCTCCTTTACAAAAAAAAAAATCACCCTGAAAATCCTCCTTAAAGAATCTTGGGATCGGAACGTAGCGCATGAGAGCTGGGAACCGAGAATGGGTTACTACGGAGGCTGTCGGCACCAAATTTGGCGATTGAAAATTTTGTGAGTCTAGTTCCCGAGTTTGGGGTGTACACAATTCCGTGGTCGTGGTTCTCTTTTTTGCACTTATTGTAAATATATCAACCATATAGTTGACACTTGCTAGATCAAACATGGTAGACCTCTCATGCGGGAAGGCTTCTCTCATGGACGTGGTGATTCATCGAGTGGCTGATGGGACAATTTGTCTGCTACTGAATCTGAAGAGAAACTGTCTGCTTCCTCCACTACTATGGTCCAGTTTCTCGATGTCAGGTACATCCACTCTTGCCTCCTCCTCTTCCTAGCCCTGGGTCATAGACACCAGGGCCACAGATTACATGACTGGTATATCTCATCTCTTTTCATCTTTTCATCCAAGTTATACTCTAGGATCAGTAAAGTTAGCTGACGGAAACCTTACTCCCATTGTAGGGTCAAGAACTGTTCCTCTAACCTTTACTGTCTCCCTTGACAAGACTATTCTTGTCCCGGGTCTTGACTCCAATTTGCTTTTCGTTAAAACACTCACCAAATAATTTAATTGTGCTGCCATTTTTCTTCCATCTCATTATATGTTTCAGGATCTCAGGACGTAAAAGATGATTGGTGGTGGGCGTGAACGTGCTGATCGTTACCAATTCAATGCTGATGTTCAACCTAGAGCTGCAACCCATCTTCTTTTAGTCACTCAGGAGGATTTTTATCGATGGCACTGTCATTATGGTCATCCCGTCTTTTCTATTTTATGCAATTTATTTCTTGCTTTAGCTTCCCAAAAAGATGTTAAGACCTTTCAGTGTAGTACTTATGCTTTATCCAAGCAAAAATGTGTTTCATTTCCTTTAGTCTTGAATAAAGACTCTGGTTCTATGTTTTTTGTCATTCAATCTAATGTTTGGGGACCTACTCCTATTCTCTCCTCCAGTGGATTTCGGTATTTTATGTCTTTTATTGATTGTACTACCAAGATAACATGGATCTATCTTTTAAAAAATAAAAGTGAAGTGCTTAAAACTTTTAGATCTTTTCATATTTGGTTTATTAAGCAGTTTGATGTAAAAGTCAAGGTCCTTTACTATGATAATGGCGGTGAATACCTTTCCACTGTTTTTCTTTCCTACCTTTGTCAGCATGGCATCAAGTCAAACACTGAAATGGCCAAGCTATAAGTCCTAGAGGGGGGGGTAAATAGGACTATGCCAAATTAAAATTAAATACAGAGGAATAAAATAAAGAAATAGCCTAATAATAATAAATCAATTTATAATACTAAAATTAAATCAATCTCAATAAACTAGCATTGAGAGGTTGATACAAATTCAGTTCTAAGGACAACCTTACACCATAAAAAATAAGAGCTTATGGTAGGACAACCTTATTTCTATAACGTCTTTTGAATCAAGAACTCAATCTGAAAATAAATAACAAGGAATAAATTGTAACCTAAAGAATTGATTATTCTAGGGACAACCATGTACCATAAAAATGGCAGGGCAACCTTTCTAGAATAATTTCAGAAATTGAAGCTCAGATTGATAAAGGAATAGCAAGAGATAAATTGCTGAAATAAAGCTCTAAATTATTACAACATTCTCACACTTGCTTGAAATGTAAATCTTTACAGCATTCACATCCACATGTACAATCCACAAAACTGAATGATGAAAGATAAGGAATTAAGCAAGCATTCAATCCACAAGACAAGAAGTTATAGTGGTTCGCCTGTGTGTACACCAACTGTTTCACAACAGCCACACAGAATGCTACTCCACTCCTAATATCCTCACACAGGGATATTAGCGTTCACTATCAAAATAGGTCTCACAAGTTCACCTAAAACCTTCACAATTGTGTCTTTTTAACTTGGGCTTATACAATCTAAAAACCCACACTATTCTGAGTTTTTTGGCTCTCCTCAGATAACCAGCATATGAAATTTTTCTGGCGAGTCCCAAACAAAAACCAAAAGAAGAAAAATTTTACAGAATTGTAAAATACCTGAATTTCTCCTTTCGTAGTAGCCCAGAAGAACCAATTGGAGTAGATGTTCGAATATGAAAGTTCAATGTTCGATACTCACTTTATAATGGTTCTAAGTTCTAATTAATTTTAAATTAAATCAAATTGGGCTAGCTCTATTTGATCTTAATTCCAAGAAGAAAGAAAGCAATATTTTCTCTTTTCAAATCAGATTGGAATAGAGAATAAAATCAAATAGTAAAAGCTAAAAAAAGGAAATAGAATTATGCACAATATAGCTTAAAAACTGACACAAACTTATCTCAAAGTGGAGCTTCGAATTCACTTAATTTTTAATCAAAAACTCTGAAATTCGTGTGCTATTTATAGCTGCAGAAATTCATCTTCGACTGGTCCTAGGGTCACCACGACAAGTCGAAGAAGAAATAAATTTTTGAATTTTCGGGCATGATCGGATAAAGCCGTTATACAACCGGTCGTAGGCAGTCCACGACTAGTCGAAGGCAGTCCACGACCGGTCGAGACACCTCTACGACTGGTCGTGCGACACTTGATTTAGTCGCTGGGGTTTGAGTCGAAGTTGTACGACTGGTCAAAGGTCTAGCCGACACCATCCCACGACCGGTCGAGCAGACTCTAGGACTGGTCGTAGCCGAACAGAAAAATCTGATAATTTACAACAAAACTACTACTAGCTTTGAAAAATCTTGGACTGGTCGAACCAGTGCTTGGACTAGTCGAACATGGTCCAGGACTAGTCTTGGAACAGACCAAAATCACTTGAAAAAGATATATGAATTATGTATCCAAAGTGCCCTACTCTAAAGGTCAACCTAAGGTCTATCAAACCTCAATAAGTATAAACATTGAACCTTCATTTGCTTAGACATTGAACTTTACGAAGCTTGAGTTCTTCTTGATGTAGCTTGAACACTTCACAAGCTTTGAAGTCAATGTCAATTTGAGTTGCGCTCAATTCCCTAACTATGCTTGAGTCTTGATCTTGAATATATGTGAACTTTGAGTCTTGAACTTGAATACGAGCTAGAGTCTTCAACTTGAACTCTTCTTTAATATCGTCAATGCTGTAGCTTGAACTAGCTTGAGGAGTTCATCTTCTTATCTCGAAGTGTTAAGGTGATGTCTTGAACATATTTAACAAGATACAAACACAAGACATATATAGAGGTTTTGACACACAAAATTTGACAACCAAAGAGGATTCAACCATAGCATTTACAAACACCACTTGTGCTTCCACTCTTCATAGAATGGAAGGCAAAAAGAAAAAACTAACAATTGTTGAATATCACTCATTGCCTCCTCACTGAGATGCGTATTCTCAAATGCTATTGGGGAGATGCAATTCTCGCCGCATGCTACATGGCCAATCGAGTGCCTCATTCTGCTTTGAACTTTCATACTCCAATTTCCTTTTTTAAGAAAGTTCATCATGTCACTGATATTCCTTTTCGCATTTTCGATTGCACTATTTTTGACTTCTCTCCCTCTCAAACAAAGTTATCAGATAGATCCATCTCTTGCATGTTTGTTGAGTATTCCCCTATCCTAAAAGGTTATAAATTTGTGGATCCTCATACTGGTCGTCACTATGTCACTCTAGATGCGACATTTTTTTGAGTCTCTTAGTTTCTTTTCTTTGAAGACTTCCTCTCCCATCTTATCCCCACATGTTACTCTTATCCCTTTACTAGACTCACCGACCCCTACCTCACCTCCTCCACCATCACCATCATCTCCCCCATCTCCAGTAGTACTATCCTCATATGTGTCATTCTCTCTACCATCACCTCACCCGCCTCTACCTCCACCTCCACCATGCTGCTCCACTCGCCCCAAGACTCGACCTATCCATTTACAGAACTATGTTTGCACTTAAGCATCATATATGTTGCAGTACAGAAAAGGGCGAGCCAACAAGTCACTGTATCCACCATCATCAAGCGCTCCGAGGTATGTACCTAACTCGGATCTTTCTGCTTCTTCGAGAAAAGGTATTAGTCCTTGCACGTTTCATCCTATTCAATATTTCATTTCTTATCAGTCACTATCTCCATCTTACAGAGCTTTTATTGCTAATTTTAATTGTCTCTATTCCTACATGAGTGGATATGGCCTTGGCATACCCTCATTAGAAGCATGCTATGCTTGAAGAGATGAATGCCTTATAAAAAAATCAAACTTAGAAGCTTGTTGATTTACCAGCCGGAAAACATGTAGTGGATGTAAGTGGGTTTACACTGTCAAGCATAAACCTTATGGTACCATTAATCGGTACAAAGCACGCCTTGTTGTAAAAGGCTTCACGCAAACTTATGGCATCAACTGCACAGAGACTTTTGCCCCGATTGCAAAAATGAATTATATATTTGGGTTCTCTTATCTATGGTTACAAATTTGGGTTGGCCACTACATCAACTTAATGTTAAAAATACTTTTTTACATGGTGGCCTTCATGAAGAAGTGTATGTGTCTTTACCTCTTGAGTTTTGTCGTAAGGGGGAGGAACATAAAATTTGTCGCCTTCGCAACTCCATCATGGACTCAAGCAGTCACCACGAGCATGGTTTGACAAATTCACTCATGGCATGCAGGCTACCCACTTTCACCAGTGCAGTTCCGATCATTTCTTTTTTTGTAAGCGCACCACCAATGGGCTCACAGTGGCCTTAGTCTATGTTGATGACATCATTGTTATGGGCAATGATTCTACTACTATATTCGGCATTAAATCACATCTTACTAGTACCTTTAAGGTAAAAGATTTGGGCTCCATTATTTTCTCGGCATTGAGATTGCTCGTTCTCGTTATGGTATTGTAACATCCTAAATTTTCACAGCCAGAGTTTATACTTATGCCCAAGAAAATTGGATGTTAATAATGTATAAATTGGATGCTTTAAAAATCACACCTTTTTTTTATTATTTAGATCACATCCAGATGTATTCATAAGAATAAAATTGACTGTATTGATTATTTCATCAGAGTAAAAGAATTCATTAATTAATCAAGTATTCTCTCAATGGGAGCTTATTACATTGATCGAGTTTCCAGTGGAAGTATAAAACTAATTTATAAAACTATCTTCGTATTCTTTCAGCATAATCTTTCATAGGGAGATGGTTCTCTAGGTATTTGATCTGTGCATTACCTGCATCATCTGTATGGTTGAAGAGGGTCAACGCTCTACTCATAGTGATGGTTATCCTTTAAGATTAACAATAATTTAAGAAATTCATAAAAGTAATGTAAGGGTTCTGATACGTCAGGTACTACACTACTACGAGAGATATCAGTATGCGCAAATAATCTACATGAATGTATGCCTAGCAAAGTGTGTGCGGCTCATTATACATAGTGATCACTGCCACAATGTGAAAAATAGTTTATAATATCCGACTCGACCCGCATTCTCACACGCGCATCCAATGTTAACGTGGATTTATGCGAGCATCTCAAGGCAACACAACGATGTGATTGAGGGATTTATATAACACGATGTGTTCATGTAGTGATTATTTGCGACATCCAATCACGATAAATGATGTAATACGTATGGCGATTTACTTACATCAATTCTATACCACACCAACCAACCCACGAAATTACGTGTCAACTAAGAGGGTCGCTACCTATAACGCATTATGTCCATGATAAATATTTGATTAACTAGTTGTGATACCTTTAACACATCACTTGCATTGATAGAGAATGTAAACTGAATCATGATTCCTAAAAGGATAAATAAGTGTTGATGGTAAGTTAAACAATCGCAGAGAGAAAATCTTAGTAATATAAAAATATTGTATGTAAAAGGCAAGATAAAGTATATCAACTTAAACTACTGTAAGCTTAAAGGAATAAAACCCTCACCTTGAATTGTTTGATAAAGTTAAAGGCCTTGGATAATCTTGAGATCAGAACCAGCTTTCCTATCCTAACCCACATGAATCGGATAATCAAGTTTAGTGTTCATTATATAACATTTTTGTATCGGGTCTAGTGGTTCTGAGAGGTGGAATTAATTCGTCCTCGTAGGAAAGTCTGAAAAGGGTGAGAGAGGTAACGGGTTAGACCTGAACTGAGCTTTATTAGCAACTCAGGGAGTTGGTGCGGGCTGCTTGTTTCCTTCTCCTTTTCCCGCTGACAGCGTCCTGCTGGGATGGGTCTGACAGGTACGTCCGGCCTCTCTTCACAGTCGTTTCCTCCTCTTTCTTTCTTCTCATTTCTTTTCTATTCTTTCTTTTTTTTCCTCTTTATTGATGGACGGTCGGCTGGCCTGGACGAACCAGATTCGCCGGAACTTCTCTCTCTCTCTCTCTCTCTCTCTCTCTCTCTCTCTCTCTCTCTCTCTCTCTCTCTCTCTCTCCTTTTCTCTTCTCTACTCCTCTTTCTTTCCTTTGTTTCCTTTCTTGTGGGATGGTAAGACTATTTTATAGTCAGTCCGAATCCAGAAGAGCTCTTGCGTAAACCCATTTACGCGGCAGGGAAACCGGAAGGTTTCCTTACGCAACACCGTTTGCGTACCGAAGGTTAGCGTATGGACTTCCGTCCAACACCTTTCTTGTGGTCGACGTGGAGGGTGTCAAAAACTCCTCCTCTGTGTTATGGACGGTCCAGATCGGAGTCCGGAAGCCTGGTGTGGATTTCCTACGTAGAAACGACTTACGCAGCGACTTTCTGCGGTGTTCTTGCGTACATTTTTGTAATAGCCATCTATCTGATAGATCGGGTCGAGAAAAGAGAAAGGTTTTGGTCGGATCTGACCTGGCTTCAAGGTGGACGACTCTGATTTTCCCACAGGCCTATCATGGTGGGCCACAGGCTTCGCAATCGGACGTTGTCCGTTCGAATGGTGTGGCAATGAGGCTTCTTGCGAACGTTGTTGTGGGCACGTGTGCATGCATGGGTGCATATGGCCAGTGATTTTTGATCGGGCCAAGCTCCTCTACAGGATGGATGAATCTGATCTTTCATGCGGGCGACGATGGCGGCCCACCATTATCACAGCGGACGAACGTCCGCTGTTAACGCAAGAAGGGACTCAGTTTCTTTCTTTTTGCGAAGAGAAATTTACGACTGTACGACCCATTTATGGCTCACTTAGGAGATGAAGCCCACTTCATTTTGCCTTAGAAGAATAAGCCCCAACTGTACGGATGACTTACCAAAGGCCGAAAATGCCCCTGCTTTTTCCTTCAAGCGGATCGGAAGACGAGCGCTGACGCTCCTCGAACTCCGAATTGTACGAACGTTTCAAAAGAAATCAACATTACATGGCCCATGGCCCCACAGTTATGTATTTATTATATCATTTCGGAGCATTATAAAAAAAAATAAAAAATCATATCCAAAGATCAACTGGACCACACCACAAAGAGCAGTAGAAAATTGATTTTTACCGTTGAAACTTTTGTAGGGCCCACCGTAACATTTATTTTCCATCCAATCCATTCATAAGGTCACAAAGACTTGGACGGAGAGGAAAAAAAAATTTCGTAATGATCCAAAACTTTCGTGACCCTCAAAAAAGGTTTCAATTATAGACGTTCAAAGTAGAATGGTAAAGTCATTTGCTGTGGTCAAATCTATAGCTACAAATTATAACCATAGCCATATATACCGTAATCCGTAGCCATAAAAGTCTATCCGGGATGGGCTCGCCAAACTAGCAGCCCCCACGCCAATTGCTGGCGTGGTCGGCGGGGCCACGCCAATCTGGCGGCCCCTATGGCTACGGATTATAACCTAGCTATAAACAGATTACCGTGACGACAATTTATGCATTTTTTTATTTTTATTTTTTACATGGAGAACTTTATTCTACCTATAATTTTCTCTAACACATTTATACAAATATGTATATATAAGCATATGAAATTTTTTTTCTCCTTTTCCATTTCTTTCTTTATTCATTTAACAAGAATATCTTCTAAACTAAAATTAGTTACTTGATGTACCCTATATGATTTTGGTGTAGGAGAAGCTACTTTAACCAACCAACCTAGTTATTTTTCAAGATTCCATCAGGTCGATGGTCGAAAATCCATTTCATTCACTTAGTGGTCAATTTCATTCATTTCATTTACTTCATGATCAATTCCATGCATTTCACGGTCAATCTCGACGATTCCGTTTTGATTCACGGTTATTTTCATGCATTTCACAGTCAATTCCCTTCACTTCACGGTCATTTTTATGCATTTCACGGTGATTTCCCTACACTTCATGGTCATTTCCAAGTATTTCACAATCAGTCCTGGCGATTCTGTTTTGATTCACGGTCATTTCTATACATTTCATGATCAATTCCCTTCACTTCACGGTCCTTTTCATGCATTTCAAGGTCAATTCGCTTCACTTCATGGTCATTTCCATGCATTTCACGATCATTCCCGGCGATTCCGTATTGATTCATGGTCATTTTCATGCATTTCACGATCAATTCCCTTCACTTCACGGTCATTTCCACGCATTTCACAGTCAATTCGCTTCACTTCACGGTCATTTTCATGCATTTCACGGTCATTCTCGGCAATTTCGTGTTGATTCACGGTCATTTTCACGCATTTCACGGTCATTTCCACGCATTTCACGGTCATTCCCGCCCATTCCGTGTTGATTCACGGTCATTTCGGCGCATTTCACGGTCATTCCCCTTCACTTCATGGTCATTTCTGCGCATTTCACGGTATAATCGCTTCACTTCACGATCATTTCCATGCATATTACCGTCATTCCCGCCTATTCTGTGTTGATTCACAGTCATTTCGGCGCATTTCACGATCATGTCCCTTCACTTCACGGTCATTTTTGTGCATTTCACGACACAATCGCCTCACTTCATGACCATTTCCATGCATATCACGGTCATTCCTTGTAACGCCCCGTGTTTTCAGGACCCGAGTATATGACTCGTTTCCCAAAAACCCGTGTTAACTTTAAAGGATGGTCAAATTTGAGTATTTTTTTTCCCTTTACCAGAGCAAGCAGATGAGCATAGAGTGAACAAATCAACATAAAAGAAATTTCATTACCTTTAAAATATACAAGCAACACATAATGACTTATACAAACCAATGTCTCAATATTAACGATTATAAGATTTGCATACAAGAAGCATATAAATGTAAGCTGCATGACCATACAGTTCCTCTTAGTAATACAGTCGTGCATCCATGACACCAACACAGCTTCTCATCAAGTCTGATCATATACATCATCTGGGCCACCTATTCTACCTGTACGGTTGTATATTTAATAGATGAGTGGACAGCTCAGTGTGAATTCCCCTTAAGATTACACACTGCCGCATTAGGTAAGCATAGTTATAAAACAATAAAACAATCAAAACAATACATGATGCAGTCTTTTTAAATGCATGGATGCATGAATGCACATCGGCCTGGGGATGCACATCCAGCCGGACTTGGGCTCGTTGCTCATGCAATCATCGACCTGGGAAAATCATCTAGTCGGGCAGGGGTCGATAGTCGGTGGTCTGAGAGCTAGCGAAATGATACCCCGAAAATCCTAAGACATTACCAAAAAAATGACCAACGCTGACGATTGGGTAGGGTCTTTACCGACGGCTTTTAGCCGTCGGATATGCCGACAACGAAAACCCGTCCGTGAAGCATAATAAGCCGTCGGCAAAATCAATACGGTTAATAAACTAATATTTCATTTTTTCGAGTATAGTAGCAAAAAAGGTGGAGTATAACGCCCATCGACATATTTGTGTTTTTATCTGAGCCATCCATCCATTTTGAAAGCTCATGTTAGAGCATGATCCAAAAACAGAGGTAGATCGAAGGTCCAAGTGGACCACACCATATGAAATGATGATATTGAGGGTCTAACATTGATAAGAGGTGTCCAAATCAAAGATTTGATTTGCTTAATTTTTGGAATTATGCCATAAAATAAACCGTAGAAATGGATGGATGGAGTGGATAAATAACATACATTATGGTGGGCTCCACGAGGCCCTGTTTGGACCGTCCATCCCTGGTTCCGCCTCCGCATTTCGTAGGTGGATTGGCCGGTGTATCACACAAAGTGTGGCGGTGACGTCACTAATTTGTGTGGGTCCCATCGTGAGGCATGAGTTATATCCAAACTGTTCGTCCACTTGATGATTTAGTCATAAGGTTTGAACTGAAAAATAAGACAGATCCAGAAATCAAATGGACCACACTGTAAAAAGCTGTGGGGGATTGAACGCTTGCCATTGAAACCCTTTTGGGGTCACAGAAAATTTGGATCAATATGATATTTGTTTTTTCACCTCATCCAGGTCCGTATGACCTCATGAATAGAATGGATGGAAAGTAAACGTTACAGTGGGCCCTACGAACGTTTTAATGATGAGAATCATTTTCGCCAATGCTATTTGTGGTGTGGTCCACTTGATTCCAAAATTACTTATTTTCGGGATCAAGATATGAAATCATCTCACCAAATGGATGAACGGTGTAGATATGATAAATCCATCATTCCGGGCCATGTAACTTTGATCTCCTTTGAATCGTTCGTAAACTCGGGAGCGTCAACGAGGAGGAAACGGACGGACTCGGATTTCCTGCAAAAGACTTCGGCAAGGATGCTGGGTGGGGCCCACCTAGATGTTTTTGAGAAATCTACCATGTCCATCCATTTTGAGATCTCATTTTAGTACATGCAACTGAAAATTAGACAGATCCAAAGCCCAAGTGGGTCACGCGATGAGTAAATTTGGGAAAAGAAATTCATAACGTTGAAACCTTCCTAACCTCCACTTGATGTTTATATTCCATCCAAATCATTTATAAGGTAATTACAAGTGCTGTGAAGTGAAAATATCAAAAAATTGCCTGACACAAAAATTTTACGGCCACGAGAATGTTTCAACTATTCACACTGAGACCTCACTTTTTCTTCTCATGTGACCTACTTAAGTATTGGGTACATTTTTTGTTACATGTCCTAAAATGAGCTATCAAAACCGATGAACGGGTTGGATTTATCATAAAAATCTTTTTGGGCTCCACCAAACATCCTTGCGCATTAGCAGTAAATCGGCGTCCGTAACTGACGGGCTACTATTCCTGCCACTTGGCAATGGCTAGTAGTCGGTGCTCTGTGGGCCCTAACATGATGTATGTGTCTCATCCATGCCGTCCATTCATTGTTCCAGATAATTTTATACTATAAACCTAAAACTGAGATATATCAAAATCTCAAGTGGGCCACACATTGTTGATTGAACTCTCACCATTAAAAACTTCTCGAGGCTATAAAATTTTTGGATCAAGTTGATATTTGTTTTTCACCATCATCCACGTCGTTAATGACCTAACCTGCGCCTACATCAAGGTTTGATTGACCTAATCTACTGGTTGGATGTGAAATAAACATTACATAGGCCCTAGGAGGTTTTTAATGGTAAACGTTCAATCATTTCTATTTAACAATGGTGCGGTCCACATGAGATTTTTGCATACTTTATTAAATTTATATACAAAAATAGATGGACGGTGTGGATAAAACACATAGATCATGGTGGGGCCCACATTGCACCGACCCCTAGCCACATGGCTATGGCAGCGTCACTAACCACACGGCGTCCGATATCACACACTCTCTCAACCGACCCTCTCTCTCTCTCCAACAGCCCTGACTACAGAGATATCTCTTTGCCCGGGGTCACAAGCAATCCGCTCTCGTTTCAGTTCACATGCACAGAGATATCTCTTCGACTCTCTCACTCTTCCCGAAATAAGCGAGAGAGGAAGACGATTGTCTTCAAGGTCCTTTTTGCCCTAATATCATTTCTCGATTTCTCTTTAAAATGCTTGCGGTTTCTTCTTTTGTTCATGTTTGCAGGCAATTTTTCTCTCGTTTTGATGTTTTCTGTTCAAAACCCCTTTGGAAATCGCGATTTCTCGTATCTTGTGCTTTCAACAGCTTCTAGCTACAAATGTTACTTGAATCTTGTTCGGTTTTGAGGTGGGAAGATGATTTTATTTTTTCTTTCCTTCTGAGGTTGCTGGTTGGAATCCCTTTTCAGAAATTGCTTTTCCCTGTGTTCTATGTGGGAAGATGTTGATGCATGTAAAATATGGGATGATGATCGACGCCTGCCGGTTGTTCGATGAAATGCCTGAAAGGAACTTAGTTTCTTGGAACACCATTATAGGAGGGATGGTTTGAGTTATTTCATCTGATTTATGTCATTTTCTTTGGTTCTGAGTAGTTGTAATTCTCCATATCTAATTAACAAGTTGGCTGAGTTTCCAAGCCTGGCTTATCCAGTGCAAACCGAATCAAGTAACTGAATTTTGTTCTTGCTAAGATAATTTGCTGCAATAAGTATATTTCTTATTTGCTAACTGAAGTTTTGTTGCAGTTATTTAGTGTATTTTTAATAATGCTCTTATTAAATTCTATTTAGTCACTCTAATATACTTTGTTCAAATGAATGTGAACCTTTTAAACTCCATACCTTCCGTCATATTAAAAATCACTCTATTGCACTTAAACGAAAACCTGAAACCAGCATATAGGCCACTATATATATATATATATAAAAGATGACATTGGAGCTACAGTTGTGTAGTATAAATACTAATTGCAATTGGATCACTAGTCATGTCTTGCAGCTGAATGATAGTTACACAGTTTGTATCAAACAAATATAAGGATCTCATTGTTGCTTCTGGAATGAATCCATACAATTGAGTAGGCTACTTTGGGTCACTTCTGAATTGTTTGGAAAGAATTCATACAATTGAGTTGAATCTCATTGCCTACTCCTGATTCTTTGCTTTTCTTGTGGTTGTAGGTTTTTATTGCCAGTAATTGGAAGTGTGTAAGTATACTCCAGAAATTATGTCATATTTTCCGTTTGCTTTTGTTGCTCAAGTTTTTTTTTTTTTTTTTTTGTTCGCCTTAAATTCATTATCATTATCTACATGTCAGCACTTAGTCATGTTGCATGCAGATTGCTTCTTTTTTGTTTTGACATTTGTAATGGGGAATTTGAGGACTACATGTAATAGGCCATCAATGGAAATGCTTATGTTTGGATACCAAATTGCTATATCTTTTTAATTGTGGAACTTATCAATCAATACTGAACTCCTTATATATGTTGTGGAGCCTAAAAAATACTGCAGGAAGATTATTTCACATTATAGGACCAATCTCCACAGAAGAACGCCCTTCCTTCAGAAACTTGAAGAATGTATTAGTGTTACGTGTACTTGTACAAATTTGTTTCTGGAAGGTGTTAGTGAAGAATATGATCAAAAGAAAATTGTTCTATGCAAGGCCACAATTCTATTTTTGCAGTTTCTCTCTCTCTCCACCCTATAATATTCTAGAAGCTTCATTAAACATGTTATTTATTTGGTTAAAGATACATATGTTATTGCATATGGCAGGTGATCTATGGTGATACCGACTCAATTATGATTTATAGTGGACTTGATATCACCAAAGCCAAAGCAATTGCAGTAAAGGTCATTCAAGAGGTGAGGCTCATGTTTCAACTAATAGTTAGTTTTGAGAAAAATATATGTTGCTAATCAACAACTAAGTAGACAATGGTTGAAAGTTTTGTAGCACTGTGGTTACTGTATTCTTATTGGAGATGACATTTGCACCAGATATTGATCCTGCACAATGCAGACACGCTATGATTATCAGAAGTGAAGGATTTTATTATAAAAAAAATGCAGTGTAAAGTCTCAAGAAAAAGAAATATGCAGATGTCAATGTGCATTTTAAAGATGGAACCATATGAGAGGTCTGAGTCAAATACTTTACCTCTTGTGATTCTGGAAGTGGATCTTCTTTGCTGTCCTAGGGTATTGACTTGTGACCTTTACATGCATGCAGGTCATTGAATGTAATGGTCTTGAAATGGTCTGTCGTGATTGGAGTTTGCTATCTAAAGAACTCGGTGATTTTTGTCTCAGTCAAATACTATCTGGAGGTTATGCATTTAAATATTTCCAGGCACTACAGATTCCTTGTTTCATGAATTTGCATCTATTTATGATTTATGCGATTGCAAATCGTGTGAAGATAGTGGAGTTGATACATAGCTCTCTTATGAAGCTAAGCTATCATATCATACATGCATTACAGACAAATTGTCTGGTCTGCTCAATAGATTTTAACTATCACCGGACATGTGATGGATGCAGGTTGTGTTGATGTCATTTTAGCTATCATATCATACATGCATTCCAGACAAATCCCTCCCGAAGGCTACTATTTTTTGACAGAAGATTATTTGGAACTGAACATCTTCTGTCACCTTATTCCTTATCAGAAAGCACCTGCATTGCATCAAACAGTTCAGATGAGTACTTCAATGGCCCTGTTGTGTGATCTGGAGACTGGAAATACGACTGAAAGTGTCCCAAATGTGCTGATTGCAGGTTCAATGTCTTTGCATCTCAGGGATCACATCAGATAGTTATACAACCACCACCTTCAAGTATATACCCTGCCTCCTTCAAACATGTGTAGAAGTGTAACCACCCACATATGAAGTTCTAATGTGTTTGTTTGACATGAAATGGAGATGGTGCATATAGATGGGTGCTTGAAAGTATACTTTTTCTATATGGGCTTTTGTAGACCTTGAGGTCTTGAGCTAGCTTATTTTGTCTGTCTGCTCCCTCATCTTGTAATCATGGTTTGGATTCTCACTTCTTTATGTTGGCTGCAGATCCGCAGCAGTTTAGAAGAACATTTTGGTACCTGCGGGGAGATCACAAAGATTTCAGCTCCAAAGGATTATGACACCGGTGCTTCCAAGGGGTCTGTAGTCTATAGATCTTTCTTTTCTAGTCTTAGTATCTGTTGCTCCCTTCACTCTTTCTTTTTGACAATTGTGCCATATGTATGTTGTTCTTACGTTTCAAAAAGAAAAAATCTTGTTCTTGCAATATTTCTTTGAGCTATGATGTTTGTTGAGAGCTCTTGTGATTTGTGACGAGGTCTTGTGAAAAAGCTATCATTTTACTAAATGTGCATCGAGATATGCTTGTGTTTTTGTTGTTTGTTAGGTGGCCGCTGCCTCACCTTTGTCTGCAAGTCAGCTTGGATGTTTTCAAGACAAAGGAAATAAGGATTGACTTTTTGGCTGGCCTTCAAGTAAAGGGGAAGAGGTAAGTACCCAGATCTCCCCTATTGTTTTTAGATCATCAAAATCTCATTGCAATCTTCAAAATGATAATGCTCTCGCAACCTTCTGTTTCATCTACTAAATTGTTGCTAGAATGTCAAATCCATTATTGTACTCAGTTTAAATATGGATTGGTCACTCTCCTCTCTTCCTTGCAATAACAATGGTTGGATGATGCTTTCAAATGGTTTCTTCATGCTTGTGAGGCTATGTAACAAAGCTCACTTGACAGAAAAGTTTGTTGTGTTGAACATGTCATACATAAGTTGTAAATGTGTGGTTGGGCCCTAGCCCATCTGAGATAGCAAAGTCAACGCTATGTTTGGGTTTAGCCTAGAAGCTGAACTAGGACTTCTAGTTGTAGATCAAAATTTTCATCTTTTAAATTGTCTTAAAAAAATCAGCGTTTAACAGCGAGGTTTGCTAGTTCCCATGCACCTTTGCAGACAGATAGACCTGCTAGGAAATGTGGACTTTCGATGTGTGTATTGGGTGAGATCTATACTTTTGATATATGACAAACTTTCTGTGTGCCTACATCTCAAGCGTTTTATTTGTTGTATTTGGTTTATAGAAGTTTATTGATTTGATTTTATCTATTGATTTGATTTTATCTTTCCTCTCAACTCGTCGTTGATTTTTTATTTTTTTTTAGAGAATCCATATCTTATTTCAGATAATTCATTAAGAACTCGGAGGTTTGTTGGCTGGTTTCGAAGCTTCGGATTCAACTACAATAATCATTTCAAATAGTTTAATCCAAACTGCCCAAAGTTTATTTCTTTATCAAACTTTGGTTTATACATTATATATTACTTTGAATGTAATCATTTATCTTTACTAAGGTGAGAATTAGCTTATAATTTGAAATATTTACCTCATATGATTTGTGAGAATTGTGATATATATTTTTTGTTTGTAGTTGTCATGATCCGTCACGGCCAGGTGGGAACCTGGGATTGGGTATCATATATATACAATAATTTATTTATTTTAATAAAAATACATTATATATTTGGGATTTGGATGGTAGATTTGATTTTGATTTCCTTTGTATGACTTACTTTATCAAATAGGTTGGTTGGTTGGTTAGGACTTTTGGAGAAATGGCTATTAAGCTAGTTTTGGATGTGTAGAGGCAATCAATTTTTATCATTATTATTTTATAAAATTTAATGAGAAACACCGACGGCTTTTAGCCGTCGAAGAATGCTTTTTAGGCAACGCATTTTGCTGCAACGCTGACGGTTTAAACCGTCCAAAACGCCGACGGCTTTCTCCGTCACCTTCAGCCGTCGGACACGCCGACGGTTTAAATCCGTCGGCGAGCAATGCCCACGCCCCCTTTCCCAACAGCCCGTCCGACGACTAAAAGCCATCGAAGAAGGTCAATGCTGACGGTTTCTAGCCGTCGGCATTGCCCTGTTTTTTGATAGTAGGCACGTGCTATAGCATTCAGAATTAGCCACCAGTCATCGCCAACATGCTATGGATGCATGATTAGCCAAACCGTTATTAGTCCAGTTACAATCAGCCAATTTAAGTAAGCTCAAGGTCACTACGGGGAGCTCAGATCCCAACATAGGCCGACGGCTCAGGCATAGTGTCCCATTACCACCATCCCCGGCCCATGAGTCTACCATCTTAGGATGTTTAATGGAAACCCATCGATTAGTGGCCAATCATATTATAGTATATGGGGCTTACCATCGCATGGTTGCACATATAAAACATCGAACCCATATAGGGAAAGTATTAAAACAAAATCACGTAGGGCGAGTATCAAAATATGCCACATAGGGCGAATATCAAAACCATACGATAAAGACCATCCTTAAAAACTATTGGATACAACAACCTTGGATGGTAGGCCCACATCAATGATCCATCTAGAACACAACTCAATAACCACTAGATCGAAGGTCCATTGCAATCACCGTCAATCGAGTTACATCCCAAGTATGGGTGTACATTTATAAGTGGGGGTTTCCCACTTATGTATCAGATTAAGTTCCATAAGTAATCCATAAATAATTCATGAACAAATATACAGGATGAACATTAAGTAAGCAATATAGCAATTCAATTTTCACCAGCTAACACATGTGATTATAAGAGAAAGATATCAATTATAAGTTTAAATAAAAACTATAACTTAAGCTAATGAGAAGATGGAAAGCTCAAGGGGAAGAATCATCACCTTATTTGTCGACTTGCCTACCAGTGTTGCTAAAGAGTGCGTGTTTCCTTACAATCAAACTCTATCATAAATTGTAAAGTTATACAGTTAGGTCCAAGCTTACACAACATTTAGGGTTAGGGTTTTAACCTAGGGTTTGAGTTATCTATCTTAGGGTTTTAATGTAGAATTAGGGTTTTTGTCCTAGAGTTTAGTTTAAATGCTTAGATTCTAAGATTTGAATGTTAATTGAAGTATAATCACAACATCACCCTTATCCTTAATGATGTGATTAAGATTAGTTATGCGACGTTAATAATCTTCGTGATGTAGCAAGTAGTATGATCTACGATCAATGATTGTACATAAGATTGATAAATAAGGTACTAGTATTTAGTAATGGTGATTTTCATTTGTACTAACAACTACTACATTGGACAACCTACTAACGGTTAGGATCATAGCTTACGTTTTAGATTACTTAGGTCTAGGCTAGATTGCATGGCCATTAATGATATTGTTAATGAGAATCATTGATAAATAAATAAATTTTATAGAATGATTTAGTTATTAATTTTAGGAATATTACAATGGCTAATATTATATCAATTTATCTAACGATGCCCACGATGAATAATAATACTTATAATTTCCAAACAATTATTAGCATTAACAATGTACTTAATATTAGTTAACGGGGCCCTGATAATCATTGTGATGGATAGAAATAGGGTGCTCTAATGTCAATAATAAGGTCTTAAGGATGACGAATAAAATACTAATATTTTAATGATAACAACAATTTAGATATATGTACATATATCAATTAATATAAGTAGGGACAATTACTAATGGTTAATCACTTCTAACTTAAAAATCCTAAATGATGTTAACAATGCTAATTAAAGTAATCTAAATCTGGAGAGAAAATATAGACTCACCTTGTCAACTCGGTGAGTTGACTCGGTTCAACTCTACCCTCTTCTTCTTTCTATCTCTTTCTTTCCATTTCTTTCCTTCCTCTCCTCCCAACACTATGCATCAGTAGGCCCCTTTGGATCGAACCCATGCCCAACTCGGTCCAGCAAGTTAGACTCGCCAGCGGGGTTGGGCCGGCCTGATTTGAGTTGGTGCAGCCGTGCACCTCTCCTTTCTCTCCATTTTTCCTCTGTTGGAGATCCAACAGCAGTAGCTGGATGCCCATCTTAGCTTGATCCAATCTCTGCTTGGTTCGCAAGGAGGCAGCCGCACGTGCCATCTTCCTCATCTTTCTTTCCTCTTCCTCCATTTCCCATAAGCTGGAAATCAAAAACGTCTGGACTGGGCCAGACGCAAGACTCAGCTCGAGTCAAGCTAGTGCAGCAGCTTAGTGATGGTGCAGCCGCACCCATTCTTTCCCCATTTTTTTCTTCTTCTTTCTCTGCTCCTCTCTCACTGACTTCTCCTTTTCCTTCCTCCTCCTGGACATGCAAAGGACCAGTGGTGCCTGGACTGAATCAGTCCCACGTGGGACTCGATCTGGACTCGGTCCAGATTTGGCCCGGTTTGAGTTGGTCACGGTGGTGCGATGCAACAGCCGCACCACCCTCCTTCTTTCTTCTTCTTCCTTCTTCGTTTCCCTCTCCTTTCTTCTCAGAAATGTCCCACAAGGCCTGGATGAGGCCAGGTAAGAGCCAGAACTGCCAGTGCTTGATGGTTTCTCAGTGAAGAAGAGGACAGCCATTAATGGCAGACTCTCTCCCATTGTTTCTTCCTTCATTCCGTCAGCATGGAAGGGTTTCTAGAGGTGCAATAGAGCTAGGTGAATGGTCAGAATGAAGCTTGGATGCCGTTTGGTCAGTGGGTTTGGAAGAAGAAGAAAACGGTCATTTTCTCGGGTTGCCGCAGGAATGGTGGTAGGGTTTCGTTTGAGCTCGATTCCAGTAGATGATGTTTCTGGCCCTACCTAGACCGTTGGATTGAACCCAAACGGTCAAGAATCATTCTATCCAAAATTGCCTCGAGTTCGGCTAATAAAACTGAAACCGTCTGTGGTTTCTCTTTACGGTGGGTAGAAAACTTCAAGGTGGTTTTGAAATGGACGGTTAGGGTAATCCTAAAAGAGCGGCTGAGATGCAGGGAAGGTAGAGCACGCGGATTGCCAGCGTGCTCGCATGGGGAACAGCCTCCATTTATGGAAACAAGTGTTTGTAGGGCTGGTTTACAGCAGAGATTGTGCGTACACATATGCATGAAAAACTATTGTGGAGGTTGGGTTTTAGCAGGGCCCATGCCCTAGTCACGATGGATGGTTTGGATTTCACAGATGGACAGTTTTGGTGGGCCACCGAGCAATGAGATGGACATCAGTCCATTTGCTGACGAGAGAGAGAGAGAGAGAGAGAGAGAGAGAGAGAGAGAGAGAGATTCTTTCTTTCCAAGAAGACGCGGGTCGGCTTCCTACCATAGCCCTTTACCAAAGGTGGGGCAAATCCAAGGTCCGGGTGGGCCATACACCACATTTCCACTTGTTTTTAGCTCTAATTGTATATTCTAGTTAGTTTGATGGTTGGATCACCTCAAAATTAATCATCGAGGGTCAAAAGGTTTTTAATGATCATAAGGTGTGTTCGGGCGTGTTATAGGAGTCGATCTGCAACATAGGTGGGCCACCCTTTAATCAATGTGGGACTGTGCTCCAGGAATTCATTTACGTGCATTGATTCATGTGAAATCTAGACTTGCATGCGGTTGGGGAAAAATCAGGTGGGACCCACAGTGATGTTTGTTAGAAAAATCCACTCCATTCACCAGCTTTAAAAGATCATGTTTGGCCTAGGGCCAAAATATAAGGCAGATCGTAATCCAAAGTGAGCCACACGTTTGCGGGAAGCGAGTGAAATTCCCACCCAAACCTATGTGAAGCAAGAGAGGGTGCTATATAGATGAGTTTTCATTTATAATTTACAATTTTACCCTTGTTCATGGTTATACCATCTATCATATGTAACTCCCAACTGCACCACCTAAATAATACAAAACTTCACCATTGTTTGTTATTTTTCGTGCTCTTTCATTCGCCGCAATTTGGGCACCGATCTCTGGAGAATGTCCAAGATTCTTTTTCGATGGCTAAGTCTTTTTCAAATTCAAAATAACATTTATACATATTTAATTAACGAGCAATTCGGTAGTATAAACTTAAATCCGAAGATCTTCATAATGACTAATTTACCCTAATATTCAGATGACCCATTTGGCGGATCCAAACGTGATGGATAGTCAAATGACTTGTTAAAAGTAAAGAAACTTTACTGTTAGCACTTTGACCATGTATATAGGTGGATGTACGGTCAATTTTGTAATTGGATGGACATAAAATGAGTTTCTGTAGTGATTAAGGGTAGGACATTTATACCATTAGATTTGAGTGACTTATTCACATGTATAAGTTTCTCGGATTGTAATTCTAATGGTGGGTTAAGCATATTCCTATAGGGTGAACAAGGTGGATGGATCAAAATCTTGATCTGATAAGTGTACGAACGGATGTAGAGGTCAAGTAGCTGATTTACTATGATCTAAGGGCTGAAATTTGATGTGTACGGTTAATTTATGATAATTAGGCCTGGTATAAAATTTCACATGAAACGGATCATGCGTACCGTGTGAATTGGAATTCAGGAGTCTAGGTCAATGGCATTTTCATAATTATTGCTAATGCGTGAGTTTTGGAAAATTCAATTGCTCTACATAGTTATAGGCATATTTCTAAGAAGTTTTTACAAAAGAATATATATCTAAATCATTACAGATAGAGAGTTATTCGTCGTATGATTCATGGGAAGATACTTACGTTAAATCACGTGATAGATAGTCTCGTCTTGAAATCAACTGTTAAATGGTTGAATCTATTGAATGGAGGTAACTACCAATGGTTAAGTTTGTGTTGGGGCAAGGATGTAAGGCCAGAATAGTTCAGGCTGTTACATTCCTGCCTATTCCGTGTTGATTCATGGTCATTTCGGTGCATTTCAAGGTCATGCCCCTTCACTTCATGGTCATTTCTGCATATTTCGCGGTACAATCACCTCACTTCACAGTCATTTCCATACATATCACGGTCATTCCCGCCTATTTTGTGTTGATTCACGGTCATTTCTGCATTTTTCACGGTCATGCCCCTTCACTTCATGATCATTTTCGTGTATTTCGTGACACAAACGCCTCACTTCACGACCATTTCCATGCATATCATGGTCATTCCCACCTATTCTGTGTTGATTAACGGTTATTTCGGCACATTTCATGGTCATGCCCCTTCACTTCACAGTCATTTTCATGCATTTCACGGTCCAATTGCTTCACTTCACGGTCATTTTCATGCATATCACGGTCATTCCCGACGATTCCATGTTGATTCACGGCCATTTCGACGCATTTCACGGTATGCCCCTTCACTTCACGGTCATTTTCGTGCATTTCATGACACAAACGCCTCACTTCACAGCCATTTCCATGCATATCACAGTCATTCCTGCCTATTTCGTGTTGATTAACAGTCATTTCGGCGCATTTCAAGGTCATGCCCATTCACTTCACGGTCATTTTCGTGCATTTCAAGGTACAATCGCCTCACTTCACGATCATTTCCATACATATCACGGTCATTCCCGCCTATTTTGTGTTGATTCACGGTCATTTCGGTGCATTTCACGGTCATGCCTCTTTACTTCACGGTCATTTTCATGCATATCACGGTCATTCCCGCCAATTCTATGTTGATTCACAGTCATTTCGGCGCATTTCACGGTCATGCCCCTTCACTTCACGGTCATTTCCGTGCATTTCACAGTCCATTCGCTTCACTTCATGGTCATTTCCATGCATATCATGGTCATTCCTTCCTATTCCGTGTTGAGTCATGGTCATTTTCATGCATTTCACGGTCATGCCCCTTCACTTCATGGTCATTTCCACGCATTTTACGGTCCATTCGCCTCACTTCACGGTCATTTTCGTGCATATCAGGGTCTTTCCTGCCTATTTTGTGTTTATTCACGGTCATTTCGGCGCATTTCACGGTCATGCCTCTTCACTTCACGGTTATTTCCACGCATTTCGCGGTACAATCGCCTCACTTCACGATCATTTCCATGTATATCACGGTCATTCCCTCCTATTCCGTGTTGATTCACGGTCATTTTGGCGCATTTTACGATCATGCCCCTTCACTTCATGGTCTCACGGTACAATTGCCTCACTTCATGGTCATTTCCATGCATATCACGGTCATTCCTGCCTATTCCGTGTTGATTCACGGTCATTTTGGCGCGTTTCACGGTCATGCCCCTTCACTTCACGGTCATTTCCATACATTTCATGGTCATTCCTGGCAATTCCATGTTAATTCACAGCCATTTCCACACATTTCATGGTCAATTCGCTTCACTTCACGATCATTTCCATGCATTTCATAGTCATTCCCGGTGATTCCATGTTGATTCACGGTCATTTCCATGCATTTCACGGTCAATTCCTTCACGATTATTTTCACACATTTCACAGTCATTTCACTTCACTTCACGGTCATTTCCATGCATTTCACGGTCATTACCGGTGATTCCATGTTGATTCACGGTCATTTCCACGCATTTCACGGTCAATTCGCTTCACTTCACGGTCATTTCCATGCATTTCACGGTCATTCCCGACGATTCCGTGTTGATTCACGGTCATTTCCATGCATTTCATGGTCATTCCCGATGATTCCATGTTGATTCACGGTCATTTCCACACATTTCACGGTCAATTCCCTTCACTACACGGTCATTTCCACGCATTTCACGTTCAATTCGCTTCACTTCACAATTATTTCCATGTATTTCACGGTCATTCCCGGTGATTCCTTGTTGATTCACGATCATTTCCATGCATTTCATGGTCAATTCCCATCACTTCACGGTCATTTCCACGCATTTCAGGGTCAATTCGCTTCACTTCACGGTCATTTCCATGCATTTTACGGTCATTCCCGGCGATTCCATGTTGATTCACGGTCATTTCCACGCATTTCACGGTCAATTCACTTCACTTCACAGTCATTTCCATGCATTTCATGATCATTCTCAGCGATTCCGTGTTGATTCACAGTCATTTCCACGCATTTTACGGTCAATTCTCTTCAGTTCTCTGTCATTTTCACGCATTTCACAATCAATTCACTTTACTTCACGGTCATTTTCATTCATTTCACGATCATTCCCGGTGATTCCGTGTTGATTCACGGTCATTTCTATGCATTTCACGATCAATTCCCTTCACTTCACGGCCATTTCCACGCATTTCACGATCAATTCACTTCACTTCACAGTCATTCCTGGCGATTCCATGTTGATTCACATTCATGGATTCAATGTTGATTCACAGTCATTTCCATGAATGAAGGGAAATGAAGGGAATTGACCGTGAAATGCACAGAATTGACCATGAAGTGAAGGGAATTGACCGTGAAATGCACAGAATTGACCATGAAGTGAAGGGAATTGACCGTGAAATGCATAGAATTGGCCTTGAAGTGAAGGGGAATCATCGGGATTAACAGTGAAATGCATGGAATTGATCACGAAGTAAATGAAATGAATGAAATTGAACGCGAACTGATTAAAATTGACAGCAAAGTGAATGAAATGGACTTTCGACCATCGACCTGATGGAATCTTGGAAAATAACTAAGTTGGTTGGTTAAAGTAGCTTCTCCTACCCCAAAATCATATAGGGTACATCAAGTAACTAATTTTGGTTTAGAAGATATTCTTGTTAAATGAATAAAGAAATAAATGAAAAAAGGAGAGAAAAAAATTTTATATGCTTATATATACATATTTATATAAATGTGTTAGATAAAATTGTAGATAGAATAAAGTTCTCCATGTAAAAAAATTAAAAAAAAAAAATTGCACAAACTGTTGACACGGCCATCCGTCTATGGCTACGGTTATGCTGGACAGGCCAACAACTAGCGTGGGGGGCCACTAGTTCGGCAAGCCCACCCTAGACAATCCGTTATGGCTACAGATTATGGTATCTATGGCTACGGTTATAATCCGTAGCCATAGGTTTGACCGTAGCATACGTCATTACCATTCTACTTTGAACGTCTACCGTTGAAACCCTTTTAGGGGTTACAGAAGTTATGGATCATTATGAAATTTGTTTTTCCCCTTCATCCAGGTCTTTATGACCTTATGAATAGATTGGATGGAAAATAAATGTTATGGTGGGCCCTACAAAAGTTTCAACAATGAAAATCAATTTTCCGTTGCTCTTTGTGGTGTGGTCTAGTTGATCTTTGGATATGATTTATTTTTTTTTTTTGATAATGCTCCGAAATTATCTCGAAATAGGGATGAACGTTGTAGATATAATAAATACATAACTGTGGGACCATGTAACTTTGATATCTTTTGAACCGTTCATACAACTCAAAGATCGATGAGCGTCAGCGCTCGTCTTCGAGCACCAGCCGATCTGCTTGAAGGAAAAAGCAGGGGCATTTTCGACCTTTAGCGAGGCGTCCGTACAGATGGGGCTTATTCTGGTAAGGTAAAATGAGGTGGGCTTAAGCGGGTAAATGGGCCATACAGTGGTAAATTTATCTTTTACGAATTTCATCAAGTCAAACCATGTTTTACCCGATCTCCTGTTTGGTGCGCAACTGGTGCACATGTGTGGGCACCCTCGTGATCATCTGTGGGGCCCACGGTGATGTTTGCAAGTGAATCCATGTCACGCTCCAAACTCGAAAATCAGATTCATAGGAATCCTGATCACCGAATCTGGTGCCGACAGCCTCCGTAGTATCCCATTCTCAGATCCCAGCGCAACATACTGCAGATTCCAATCCTGGGATCCTACAAGGAGGATTTTCCAACGTACATTTATCTTGTAATAAGCATAACCACAACTTTACCCAAATCATAAAGGCAACATCATCATCACATATCCAGTAATATAAACAATTTAATACAATGCTGGAAGAAAAATACATATGTATCAAAATCAAAGCTCCTGAAAATCGCTGCATGCTCTAAGTTCAATGTTGTTGCAACCTAACGCCACCTACACGCATCTATCGTGCATAAGCTTATAAAAGCTTAAAGGGTGGTGTAAGTGTGTGTAAGGTAAGTGGCGGGTATACAGTAAAGCTCATAAATCATACATCATCAGGATAAGCAGAAATACTGATAAGATCATGAATCATACGATATCAGAGTGATGCGGAAATATGCGGTAAGTCCATGAATACAATCAGTTGTACCAAAGCTATGTGATACAAGGCATGAATGTTATCGGCCATACCAAGGCCATGCAAGGTAAAACTTAATAAGATAATAACAGATGCTAAGGATGCAATGCAATATGCAAATCCAGACGAGCCATAAATATCATCAATCTCATCTAGGCCATATAAGTGCAAAACATCGTAACCCATAATACTAAGTACGACGGATGCAGTGTAATATGAGGTGCGAATGAAATGACCATGCTAAAATGTGAAGTCGGGATGATAGTACAAAGTATCACAGGGTATGGGGTCCATCACAAGGAATTCTATCCAAACCAGTCCCATACCTAAATTTGGATAGTCAGACACAATGTGATAAACTCCTGATCTCAGGTTAGTCGCACGCCCGACCGAAATCTTGGCTATGCAAATGTACACGTAACAAATAGTTATGCACCACCAGCCCGAGTGGATAGTGAATGGATGAATGAATGAGTACGCAACTCCTGCTCAGTAGCCTGTTAGCACAGTAGCCTGCCAATCGTTGGTAGCTCGCCCAGGCCTCAGCCCCGCCCACATCACACTAGCCCACATCAGCGTCCGCCCATGTGTGCCCGCCCACATGTGCAACAGTGATGGGGTGTCATACTATCATGTCAGTCCTCATATCAAGTCCACGTATCAGTACGGTTGCTCTCTGAGAAATCATCGGGGTCTATTACACTCCACATCGACTACCGCCTCCCTAGCCGAATAGCCCAGCGAGTGGAAGAGACCTCACTATCCGCCTAACTAGCAGTCTGCCAATACCTACCCGACTCGTCGATAGCGGACCCATTTACGAGCTGGTCATACTCAGCCTAGCTTATAGCCCCCTCACTCGGGCGAATAAGGTCACACCCCTCCCAACTGATCACGACACAATGGGAGATGCGGCCTACTGGTATTCGGCACTCGGGCGCTCATGTTCCACTCGGTCTAGACGTTGGGGCTACTCCTAGCCTCGGAGGTTCTGTGACTTTTATCCAAGGACATCCTAAGTGCCCACAGTGCTAGAACTAAGTATTTTCGATGTCCCATTTACCGATCTATGATGTGCCTGTGGAGGCCACGACCCTTATGTCACTAGGGTGTATAATGATTAAGTCACATATATGCGGGATGCATGAGTCACACTATTTAATCATACAGCAATCCTGCGCGTACGGTGCGATAATGTGGGCACTCCGTCTTATAAGGAGTCCAGTAAATAGTCTGCCCAATGGCATATGCTATGATCAAACAATCTTCATTTCAGGCATACATATAATGCGTATGGGCATGAATCATGGAGTTACACTAAGCATGTTATAAGGTGATGAAATACTCTCACAATGAAGATGGGCCTAGACGGCCTACACACAACAAGTATGGGCCTATCAATGGGCCCTAGGGAGAGTTATAATGCGGACATTTAACCAACATTATTCTTACAATGTGGACGTCAAAACATCATTGCTCCCAAGGCACGGCTTGCCATAAAGGTCAACACATACACCATGGTAGAATCATATTCAATGGGCCTTAGGTACATCCCATTGGGCCTCAACCCATGGGCCTCCAATACATCAAACGGGCCTCATAACTTGGGCCTCATATATATCAAGGTGGGCCTTAACAACAGGCCACAAATACATCAAGGTGGGCTTAATCACTTGGGCTTCATATATATACCAAGGTGGTCCTCAAAAGACGGCCACAAATAAATCAAGATGGGCCTCTTACATGGTCCTTACATTCATATCAAGGTGGGCCTCAACAACGGCCCCATACACATCAAGGTGGGCCTCAACAACGGGCCATACACATCAACGGAGCCTCAATAACGGCCTTGGATACATCACAATGGGCCTCAACCCATGGGCCTCCAATACGTCATAGTGGGCCTTAACCCATGGGCCCTAATACATCACAATGGGCCTCGACCCATGGTCCCTAATACATCACAATGGGCCTCAACCCATGGGCCCTAAATACATTACAATGGGCCTCAACCCTTGGACTACAAATACATCTCAATGTGCCTCATCAAATGAACGGTATAGATATTCAATACATACATCATAGCGAGCCGCATAAATGGATGGATGGATAAAACACATATATATCATGGTGGGTTCCACCTCATGATGGACGACATGAATGAAACACATACCATGGTAGGTTCCACCTAAACCTTAGATCTGATTCATTTTTACTCTCAAGCCCTAAAATGGGCTTTCAAAATGGTTGGACAGTGGGGATGCAACACATGCATCATGGTGGGTCCCACTATCCAAGCAGTGGACAGTGTCTATAAACACATACATCACTTTGGGGTCCCACCGTCCAGTGGTATGGACGGTGGACAAAACACATACTTCATGGTGGGTTACACCATCCACTGCCGTGGACGGTGTCTATAAAACACATACATCATTGTGGGTCCCATGTGGGGCCCACCATAACATTTGTTTCCATCTAATCTGATCATAAGGTCGCACAGACCTGAATTAAGAGGAAAAACTAATATCCTATTTGGCCCAAACATAGTAGCCCAAAGGTCTTAATAGTGGACATACAAAACCCACTACTTTTTATAATGTGGTCCACCTAATCCTAGATCTATCTTATTTTTAGTCTCAAGCTTGTAAGACAAGCTGGCCAAATGGTTGGATGGTTTGGATGCAACACATGCATCATGGTGGGTCCCATAGATGGACAGCGTTGATAAAATACATAAATCATGGTGGGTCCACACAGCACTTGCTGACGTTAAGCAATAGCAGTTGCTGGGCCCCCACAGATAGACGGTTTAATATAACATATATCTTATGTGGGGTCCGCACAGATGCACGGCCAGGATAAAGCCCATACACCACAAATGGTGTAAATAAAACATATACATCATGGTGTAACCCACCATTTGGACGGACGAACGGCTGGGTAGCGTGAATATATAACACATACACCATCTTGAGCCTCACGATACAGTTCATGGTGGGACGCCCAAGTGAATAATATAATCCGTTCACCGTCTTGGCCACCTCGAATGAGGTCAAATAGACTCTGACTATGACTGATTTGGTTGACAAGGGACTCCAAAGAGGGCCTAGAGTGTTTCAACAGATGGGTATTAATACCCTTAGTACGGCCCACTCGAGACTCATATTTTCCTCAAAATTTGGCACATAGCCTAAAATTATAAAGAGAAAATAGTGGACGGTGTGGATCAAACAAATTCGTCATGATGGGGTCCACGTGTGGTGGTAGCCCAGTAATGCTTCCACCCTCACCGTCACTGGACAAAAACGTCCAGGGATGTACTCTTTTTTCTTCTCTTTCTTCCTTTATTTTTTTTTTCTATTCTACTATGTGGGGCCCACTAGTGGGTAATCCATTCCGTCTATTATATCGACCAGCTCTCTACAGAGCAAAAGAGTCTAATGATGGATAGGTCCACCACTTATGCACACAACAGTAGGTATTATAAGGTTCCAACAGTGGGACTTTGTTTTCCTTGGTGCGGTCCACTAAGAACTAAGATTTGTCTCACTTTTTTGACTAATAGCCTAAAACTACATGAGGAAGGTGGTGGACGGCATGGATTAAACAATAACATCAAGGTGGGGTCCATGGTTGGACGCCCCCACCCACGTCAGCATGGTTGACGTGAGGGAGGTACTCCCACTACCACCATCGGTTGTGCTGTGGTCCACTTGATGGTTGGATCTAGTAGAGTTTTAGGCTCCACGGCTAAAATATCCTAGAGAATGAACGTACGGTGTGGATCTAAGAAATACATTGACATAGGTCCCATGAGTGAAAACTCACTTCAAACCTCCCATGCAAAAAGGTAAGAAATGACGTGGGTAGCCCAACCTCTTAGCATTTGTGGTATGGCCCACCTGGGATTCGGATTAGCTTCATTTTTCGGCTCAACACCTAAAATGAGCTGAAAAATTGGATGGATGGCGTGGATTTAATTTATACATTAAGGTAGGGCCTACACAAGTGGCCCTTCCCAAAAGCCTTGAACCAAGCCAAAATTTGTGTTTTCAATTGACGTCCAGCGTCGAGGGACGCTGGACGGTTTGGGCATTCCAAGTATGGAAGGTGGGCCCCACTCAGGTGGGCCACCAAATGATGAATGATGCAGAAACAATGCATATATAAAGTGGGCCCCACCTATAGATAACTTGAATAAAATACATGCTTCATGGTGGGGTCCATCCGGATGCTTCACACGGCCACATCATCACATACAAATAGGAAGAAATGAAAGAGACAGGGAGAGAGAAAGAGAGAAAAAGTGGGACACACGTGTGATGGAGGGACCCCGGCACTATGGGCCCTCCCTTCCATGATCTACAACATAAATCAAGTGGGTCTCATAACATGTGCGCCTAAAAAAATTAAAATCTAACGGTGGAGATCCATTCTCCACGAAAGTAGACAGTCTAGATGACCCATATACAAGCTAGGAAGGTAAACATCATGATGGGGTCTATGGAGAATGGCCCCATCATGGAATGATATAGATAATCAAGATGGGTCATTGACCACATCTTAGGATCCAAAGTGATATCCATACTATTGATCGGTAGCCCTCACTTGGTCCATCTTAAAAATATAAAAATCTAGCTTATAGAAGCACCCACCTATTGATCTTCTCGGTCCGTTGAAAAGCCTATCTCCTTGTGCTTCCCTTTGATGGAGGGAGATGAAGTTTGAATGGTTATGATGAAGGTAAAAGGGATAGGAAAATGGGCCACCAAAAATCAATTTTCTCACTTGGAATGCTTGGACGTCCACCTCTCTTTCTCTCCTTTGTTGCTTGAAAAATGGTGTAGAGAAAGAGAAAGAGAGAGAGAGATAGGATGTAAGGAGAGAGAGTGATGGATGTGAGTGATGGGTGATGTGATGGATGTGAGGTGAGTGATCGGTGAGGTGAGAGATGGATTGACTTAGTGGTTGCTTAACTTGTGGAAAAAGAAAGCATGAGTGCTTTATACTTGACATGTGAGGTGATTAATGGGATTGATTTGACGGGATTAATTTGACATGTTGTAAAGATTCTCTTATAATTGTAAACGCGCGGCGCTTTCTCAAAATAAACATTGGCTCACATCTCTTAGTCAGGGTATCGGATCGGTGCATGAATAGTGGCGTTGGAACCGCGACGACGGTATGGTCGCAATAGTACAAGTCTCGGATTAGGCTGACTCAAATGTATGGGATACGACTTACGGTCGTGCGCAAACGTTGATTACAAGTCGTAAACTGCCAGAATTCGACGGGAAGGATCGTGAGAGTCAACAGAACAGTACGGACTAAGATACGGGTCTTACAATCCACTCCGTTCATGTAAAGGGAAATGTCCAACTACAACTATCTACGAGGTTTCTTCACTCAATGGATGCTAAAATCAACGGTTACGAACAGGTTTGTCAATTGGGCCCTTTTTACAATGATATAAGGGTTGAAATTCAACATGTATGGCTTATTTATGATACATAAGTATGGTGTAAAGTTTCACTTTAAAGGAATCATGGGAACCATGTGATCTAGAATTCAGAGGTATATGTTAATGGCATTTTCGTTATTATTGTTGATCTAAGAGTTTTATAAAATCTAATGGTTCTACATGGTTGTAGGCACATTCGTAAGCGATTCTTATAAGAGAACTTATGACTAAATCATTATGGATGAAGGATTATTCGTTGATTTAGTTTGGGAAATGTACGTGTATCGAACCACGTGATCAACGGTCAGATGATTTGATTTATGGTTAGAGACTGTTCTCAAGGGTTAGATTCGTGTCAGGGGATAGAGGTGAGGTTAGGATAATTAGATTTGTGTCGTATACATGTACGTGTTATGTTACTTTTCACGGTAACACTCGAAAACCTTCAATACTCGAGTATTGAAATGTTTGGGGTGTTAATAAGTATTTTCTTATGTCAAAGGAAATATGCACTGAACTTAATGAGATAGGCATGCTGGGCTGTAAACCTTTTGTTACTCCTCTTGAGGTCAATCATTAGCTCACCTCTCTTCATAGTGAATCTCTATCTAATCCTGGTCCTTATCAGCAACTCATTGACCGACTTATTTACTTAACTATTACAAGACCTGATATCTCTCATGTCGTGAGCGCGCTCAATCAATTTATGCACTCACCACGAGCTGCCCATTTGGAGTTGCATATCGTGTTCTCCGCTATCTCAAAGGCTCTCCTGGTGCAAAAGATGACCAGAAATCTATAACTAGTTATTGCTCGTTTGTAAGGAAAATTTTGGTTACTTGAAAAAGTAAGAAAAAGCCGGTTGTTACTCGATCCAGCGCTAAGGCCGAATACAGGGCTATGGCCCATACCACTTATGAGTTACTTTAGTTAAAGAAATTCCTGACCAAGCTTGGCTTCTCTCCATCTATACCTATGCAGATGATGTGTGATGATTAGGCTGTCATTCACATTTCTAGCAATCCAGTCTTCCATGAGCGCACAAAGCATATTGAGGTGGATTGTTATTTCTTCGAGAGAAAATTAAGTCCCATGAAATTGTAACTCCACATGTTCGCACTGGTGACCAACCAGCAGATGTTTTTGCTAAACCTCTTTCATGTGACCAGCATGACGCAATCACTTCCAAGCTTGACCTTTTGAATATCTTCAGACCCAGCTTGAGGGGAAGTGTTGAAGGAACAAGTCCAATGTCGGACACATCGAATTTGTGATATGAGCTCATCCATCTAGCTCATCTGTATCTTTTTTTTTCTGCATTGTTTCTAATTGTATTTTCCCCCAAGCATTTAACATTCTAGTATAAACATATAGGTTGTGTGTGGCTCAATAGAACACACAATCTCTTTTCTCAAATCTTGTCTTATAACAACTTAGTCCTTAAACACTTATGAGAAGACAACAGTGTCCTAGCCAATATATGCTTCTGATTCTTTTAATTATTTTTTTATAAGACTAGCTAGACATAACTTATATTGTGGTCTTCCCAGAGTCTAATTGAGTGGAAGATGTTAGATATGGGCCTATGGGGCCCACTTATGGGCAAACCACTAGCAGGTAAGTCCTGTATAATTAACTATTCTGGTTGAATATACCTTTTTTTTCCAACCCCCTTCAAGTTCAAATTCAAATAAGAAGAGGATTTAGATAAGTGAGAGAAATCAAATGCCATACGGATGAGTCCTATCATAACCGAACTCCTCTCAATCCTCTCAATTCAAAGGAGGCATTCTCTCAGTAAACACATTCATTTGAAAGATTTCACAAAAAGAAATATTGGGAGAGGTATAGAGAATACTCATTATCCGTTAGGTTGTATCTAAACGATCTAAACCATTGATTGCGCCAGTGGTTATCCTCTTTGTAGGATTACGATAATTACACCTTTCCTGCTCTTGTAGTAGTTAGGTGGATAGCTACCATCCATCTTTTGCTTAGTTCGAAGGTCCCTAAGATTGTGTAAATACCATCAGATACTATGGGCCTACTCGTTTAGGCCTATCAGATTGAACTTTGATCTTTGGATTAAGAGCTTTCCCTTTTAGAATGTTGGGCAAAATAAAAGGTGGGAGAACTCAGCTCGATGGATAAAGTGGCCTGAGTTAACCTGGTCATTTGACAAGTTGGGTTAGCTCATCAACTAGTTGATCTTCTAATTCGAGAAAAATTTTTAAAGGCTTCCGAAAGGGAAACATTGAGCACAAATGATGTCATGAAATGCACATGTGGAAAATCAGACTCGTATCACAATTTGACTTGAGTTTCTTGAAGTATGGTTGGAGGTTGTCTGATCAACCAACCAACACTACAACTATCCACAAATCGGGATGATGGCCTCTTGGGCATGAACTATCCCAGCTCGGTTCAAGCTTGGGTCTAATGTTCAGACACACTAAAGTTGTTTAGGCCCATTTTAGTGCTAGAAACGAAAAAGGTTAGTTCCTTACCTAGACTAATAACCTTTTGTATTAGAGCCCTAACTTGGGCTCATAGGTGGATGTTGGGTGAGTTCTAGCATACATTTTAGGTATGTAGGCCATGACTGGGCCTAAGCTTCTTTAGATTTTAATGGCCCAGGGCTAGACGCTCATTAACGGCCAACTGGATTCAACGTCATTTGGTGCCAGAGCAATGGTTCTTTCTTAATTCGTTGAGAATACATTTTAAGAAAAATCATAGAAAGTGACGGTGTACTTCTATTCATAGTAATCACGCCAGCATAGTTTTTAACTAAGCTTCCAATTTTTACAAATGAATGGCACAAAAAGTTTAAAAAATTTATAAAGAACGAGTTGTAAATGAGTCTCCAATCGAACTCTTTCAGCTGATCAAATTAATGAAGTTGAGTTAGTGGGAGCCATTTCTTTTCTCTTTCATTTCTCTCTGTTTACACCTATTTTGGCTCGTCCATGCAGACAAATGAAATGGCACCACATGTCAACACTACACATTAAATGATTGATAAAATCCTACTCACATTCCAAGGTTATCTTTTCTCATATCCTTTAGAGGCACGCCACCTGCCAAAAGTTGAAATGCTGCAGAGCCATATGCACGTTTGCAAAAAAAGGCACTGAGGTGAATGACACGTAGCCATAGCACAAGCAACACATGTGACTGAAGTAGTGCACTCATTGAGTCTATAAAGACCTGCCAAGATAAGAATTTTGATTATCACAAATCCAAATATGCTCAGCAGGGCTATCTCATAGTCTTTTAAAAATGGAAGATCTTCTTAGAAACGATCAATGCTCTCAAGGCGATTATGAAGGTTTGAGAAGCAGATTTACCTTAGAGTGGATGAGAACCAAAGGCATCATGAGGAATTCAGGTCCAAACGAACCGATCCCTTAAGATCCACAAATCTCTACAATCATGCTGGCAAGGAGATATAAAAACATTTCTAATCTACGGAGATCTCTTTGACCAAGTTGGGATGATCGAAAAGCAATTGTGCATTATGACTGTCAAGAATCCTGAACTGATAAGGAAACCCAATGAGGCTTTTGTCACCTCTTAAAGCTATATAAGGAGCACGTGATGAAGAGATCTAAGCTCACACTAAACATAATTAATTTAAACCGCGTATTGTTGCCTTATTTTAGTTTCTAACTCTTCCACTTTTGTCTAGCCATATTGCAGTACATCCGGAGTTTAGGTTAGCTTAGATCGCTATTGTCCAGCATTATCATTGAAGTGCGCTTAAGAGTAGTATAAATATCTTTGACTTACTGTCATTAGATCCCAATTAACCAAGTCCTTACTTGGAAGATCATACCTTGATCACATCTTTCTGATCAATCTGCCTCGATTGTTTGTTTACTTGGGTAATTGTATGTGCTTATCTTCGAGTTATTTCTCTGCTTAGTTGTTTATTTGATGATTGTACTTAGCTTCAAATATAGATAAAGAAGATCCACATTTTTAGCTTTTAGTTTAAATCTTTTATACATTGTTGTTTTTTTGAAAAATACAAAACCTACTATCATTGGTAAAAGAAAAGTCTTGAGCCAGAGGAAAAAGGAATCCATTCAGAAGGACTAGCTCCTATCCTTCTAAAATTACCTATCGTTGTAACTGTCAGTGGCTAAGAGTGCGGCCAATGCCACGAGTTTGATCTTAATCAGCGTATCTCAGCGTGGGAGCACCAGCGTTCAACTCGAGTCGAGTACAACTCTAGCATGCCCCACACTATCCTAATCACACATGTTAACCGAATACAAACCTTCGTTAACACATTCAGCCTCGTGTTCGTTTAATTGCTCAAAAACTATCAAAAAACATACCCCAATGAAATTTCACGCCAGTTGGATACTTGAGTGGGCCACAATCTAAGGTTTGTCCCAGTTGCTGGTGTGCTCTCAGTAGCAGGAGCCGGTAGGGAGGAAAATGCATTTTTAGCGGCACCCAAAGGCCCTAAAACAATCAAAAGGAAAAGATTCCGTCATTTCGGGCTATAAGATTGATTTCAAGAAACTTAAATGTACGGGTTAGTGAGAGACCATGACTGCTGGTAGCTAGTGGGCCTACATGAAGCCAGATACAGGCCTATGATAGATTAAATGGGCCTCTAGGTGGCCCTTGGACAGACCCATTTATTTACAGGCATTCAAACCACCTTATGAGTGGTTCTAAAGTATGGCCCAAGCCTGGCCAAGGAGAGCTATGCCTGAAAGCCTGATGCGCAGACCCAGCTTATTTACAATGTAAGTTAGGCTTTGTAAAATGGAAGAAACAGAAATGGAAATCTGGAGAAGAAAACCAACCTATGAAACATAAAAACCTTGAAACTATTTTTTGTTCTGAAATAAGTGTGCATTTGGTTGCCCGAAATATCATGATATTTCATGATTAACGAGTCTAATTTGGTCCAAATTTCAAGATATCAGTTAATGAAACAGCATCCTAAAGAAAATTTTTTTGGAAGTTTTCAATGAATAAATGGCCATTTATTATTATTATTATTTTCAATAACAGCCCTTCTATTTCTAACAAAAGATGGCCTTCTTGATGTGCACAGCCTTTTTCTGCCAAAAACAGCACTGCACTTGAAAACAATCATCCATAAATATCACTGACAACGGTCCTTATTATGAAAATAACATCTCCTTTGTCCTAGATAATAGGACAGCCTTTACTATGAAAATGACGACCAGCTTCTTTTTTTTTTTTTTTGTTACATTACATTGATGTTGAGAGATCATTCGGTCTGTAAAAACAGTTTTTGAACCGAACAAGAAAAAAATACAGCTTATTTAGCTCATAAATATCTTCTTGTTACAAAGAATCCCACAAAGTCTGAAACAACACGAATATGTAGTACACATAATAAACTACAAGAGTCGAGGTTTCCAGTAGGAAATCACTCTGCAACACTGCTTTTTTTAGATGACTAGACAATGAGAGTGTCTTCTCCTTAGATCTATTATGTATACTCATGGAAACTGTACATAAAAGAGGTAGACATCATCAGCATACACCTCCATCGAAATCCCTTCTCTTTTTCTCTTCTTTTTTTTTTTTTTTTTTCTTTTTAAGTTTTTTCTTCATTTTCCCCTCTTTCCATCTTTCTTCCTTCCTAGTGAAGAGAAGAAAGCCACCTCCATCGATGATCCAATGACACCCTCATTGAAGATTGGAAGAACTGACCTCTCCTTACTGTACGACAGCTTGGTTGCTAGTTCCCAAAATGATCTCCAACCACGATCAGAAGTGCTAGGCCATGTACAAGAAGAAAGGAACTCTAGTTACTGAAAATTCTGTGCAAAGGGGTTAGCCTTTCTGCAACTCCACAAGCATGATAGCAGCCCCACAATGCCTGTTTCCATTGGGTGGGCAATATCCCTTTCCCTTCTCTGTAGAACCCCCAAGAACTCTTCCGCGCTCAAATTTCCGTCATGGTTTGCATCAAAAACATGGAATATGACGTCAACCACATTGTCACTGATGGAAACACCACATACCTATCACAAATAGGGGAGAGAAAAATAAATAAATAAAAATAAAAACTTCATTAAGAATAAGACTACCAGTTTACAGGAGAAAAGGAGGTAGCATATGGTGATCGATTGAAAGAAATGACATTTGTTTTGCTCGTTCAGGAAAGATACAGGTGGTGCCCACTTTTCTGTAAGTTGAGCTCAGAGGCCTCATCATGCGATGGGCCATGCCCCAATCTCCCTCCTCAAATGATCCCAGGTCTCCAAAGAAGATGGATAAATAAAACCAACAGTCCAGATCTGGAGTACCAATCAGACAGAAGGATCATCAAATGGGTGGAAATTTTTTGGAGTCTCCATCCAACTGGGGATTTCCTTAGCGAAAAATTTGTATCGCCGCAAGGCGGCTCTCAGGCATCAGTTTATTTGGTCCAGCAAATGTTGAATCAAACATTATGTATACATCCTCGAAAAGGAACAAAAAAGGAATTCCCTTAAAAAACGTACATAGGATGCAGCTCTTTGTAAGTCGTCCCTCGTCAATAAACCATTCACTTCCCCATAACCAAAAATTGCAAGAGACAATTCGTGAAATCTTTTACGCAATTCTGCAAAGGACATGAACTCCTGAAAATGCAACAAGAGAGCAAGCAAATAAGAAGCGAGTTGGAAATGTTAAGTGGTGATTGGTAAGAGGAAACCGCCATACCTCGTAGGTGATGCGCATGTCATGGAGATGTGGGTCGTTGTGTAATTCATCAACCCGATCGAGAAGCTTGTTTATATGGTTCATGTCAGCTGAAGCAACCATGGACAAGGCAAAATCCTTAGCCGATATTGTTCCTCGTAACTTGTAGTCATAGTGGGCAAACTCCAAGCGCAAAATCTATATTGAAAACATAGAAATACTTAATATTTGATAGAGGAAGCATGTGATGAACAGTGACAAGAAATCCACTGCAAATGAAATAACAAAAAACTTTGTTAGGGCTACCGGTGGATACCTCAATCAAACCATCTTCTCCATGGATGAAACATGTGTTAGAATTGTTTTAAAAAGCAAGTGTTTTAAAAAATAAGACAGCAACAACAATAACCCTAATTTTGAACAAATGAAACGACATTCACCACTAGTTTGATGAAAACGATTAGATTTACAAATTGACTGTGGAGGTTCACGTCAATAGGGTTTTAGGGGGCTTGCGGAACCTCCATTGCAGATCATCAGATGCTTGGAGTTGTGCTTCCTCCAAGTGCTCATGGAGATTGGTCTGGCTATGTATGCTTGCAACATTGACAATTATGGAATAGTTTTATGTTCATGGAGCTAAGTAACGGACATAGATAGAGCACAGATAGGCAGGTACCCATGCCTAGATTTCCTGTACATGTCGCGTCAGACCTTCAGCATCCTGATTGCCAGAGAACTAGATCCCAAACTATAGCAATGCACATCTTTCAAATCTCAAAGACTACAAAAAAGTCATCCCCCACTTACAGGACTAGATAATTCTGTACATCACGGCAGCAGCCACCGACGCAACATGCTAGACCGTTTACCAAACACTCACAATTGCTTCATAGTGGTGAATCATTTAGCAAAGAACTCAAAAGTACATTGTTCCAAATACTCAAAGGCACGCCATTCAGATATATATATATATATATATATATATATATATATATATATATATATATATATATATATATATATATATATTCTTGTGAATTTATTATTATTATTTTTTTAGAGAGAGATTTCTTTTGAAAATTTTCAACCTTAGTATTCCAATGAAGTAGTTAGACCTTTAAAAGTTATTCTCAATCAGCAACCCTTACAGGTTTATTTTATATGATTATTCATACACTTACCCCAGACAACTAAGATTATGGTATTCAATAACAGTAACGGTGGCCATAGCGGCCAGTCTTATCTCAGTTATGATGCAGGCCATAACAGATTACGGCCCTATAACAGTAAAAATTTTCAACTGAAGAAAATGTATTGGCCCCGTTTCGGATTGTTATGGCCCTGTACCGGCCCCTTCCGGGCCATTTTTGTCAGAATGGCTGTTATGGCCCCTTATCGCATAACAGCTCCCATCATTATCGTAATCTAATGGCTGTTAAAGTCGTTACATAACCATTTTTTTAATACCGTGGCTAAGATAATTCAGCAATAATAGAATAACAATGAATGATACCATCAACAACATATAATGGCCGCAATACATTTACTCAATAGAAAAGAAATTGCAATTGACACCAATTAGGCAACTGGATTTTTTATTTATTAATTATTTTTATTTTATTTTTTGAGAAGCACAATCAGACGAATATAACACTATCAATGAAGATCACATCCACAATCAAATTAACCAAGGAGAAGAAAGACATACTTCATTCTGAAAATCTTTCAAAAATTGGATAAATTTTCCATGTTGGAGGCACTCATCTCCATTCTTGCCAAAGAAATACTCCAAAAGCCCTCCATTTTCTACTTGATTCCCCATTTTGAGGCCAATACGAAGTCCATCCCTGTGACAAGCTCCTTGTCTATTATGAGACCGCATCAAGGACATTACTTTCTTGAATTCATTCTGTTCAATCTCTCTGGGGTAAGAGAGAGAGAGAGAGAGAGAGAGAGAGAGAGAGAGAGAGAGAGAGAGGATAAAAAAGAAAGAAAGAAAAAATGTACGCAATCAATATTGTTGCATAGACAAACAAGACTAGGCAACGAAGTTATTCAAATGGAAATGTATCAGGAATTTCTTTAACACACAATCAACAAATAGTTAAAGAAAGTGCATGAGTGCTTTCAAATAACCCAACGATGGAAACTTCAGCATAATAGTGAATTTGGCAGCACAAGAAAAATAAAAATAAAAATTTGATGATGCAATTGAAGTCCTCTGCTTACAATGATATTAAGTAAGAAAAGCATATGAAATCCAATGGAACCTACAGAGATATCTATGAATAAAGAGAGATTGCACAAATCCTTGAACACCTGACCTTTTTGAATAGTCTGCTGTCAGCAACTAGAGACAGGAGGTTGGTGAGAGATATAAGAATAAACCAGTTACCAATTCCATTTGGTTTTGTCCAGTATGGCTGAAACATTTCAGACCAGTACGAAAAACCAGTACATGTACAGGTGCTGAAATGTACCCATCAATGTTCTGGTCTATTTCAAGTGAAAGCAGCTCTATTTAAAACACTCGTTTCCTACAGAATATTTGAGAATTTTCTGACTTCTGGCTATTTTGACCCGTACTGGTTGATGCCTTTTGGATATTCATGGTTGAAAGTGACAAATATCGTAACGTATATTATAATTACTTAAATAATAAAAAATTCCAATCTCTAGTATATCTAGTATTCCTGGTATCAGCAATATTATTGAAATTATCGCCAATGTTATTGATATCACTTGGTCAGCGATACACTGACACCAGGTAACGTAAAAATTAGTGTATCAGTGATATTTCTTGGAATATTGCCGATACTGTGTGATAATATCGATACTGCATGACATCGTTTAAAAGCCTTTGTGTATGTTAATCAAGGTATCCCGTATCAGTATCGGTTGGCGTAACAGTGCCCTCTAAAACCGATACGGGCGTAACGGCCTGTAACGGCGTAAATATTTTTTTTTTTGCCAAAAAAATATAAAAAAATATGAATTAAATCCGGAATATTCTAAGTATTCCAAATATGCATTCATTTATAAATTGGAACATGTTTATGGTGGTATAACGGTCCACTCTTTGGTGAGAAGTTGTATCGGATTGTCTGATTAATTTTTGAACCAGGCAACCTGAATTTGACTACAAAATTTATATATTTAATTTTTCAAATATCTAATTTATATGCTTAACAATTTAATATCTTTCTCCCAATAGTTCTTTAAAAAGATGAAATTAAATTCAGGTAGATCGCGTTGCCAATTTGGGGCTAACTTGGAGGACCAATTCATGCCCCAAATCTGCCTCAAATTCATGCAATTTATTGGCATTATCCCACTTGTGAATTGGTGGACATTTATTGGATAGTGAATCATTAAAAAAAAAAATCAAAAGGCCCTATTTAAAAAAATAAGCGTCCACAAATTAACAATTAAAACTATTCAAACAATTTGATTTTGGCATTTTGAGTTAGCAATTACAGTCCATAATTTAATTAGTAAATTTTAAGTTAATACATGTCTAGTGTACAATTTTTTAAGGGCCCGAGTTAGGTAGGACTCGGATTGTGAAGTGTAGCACACGAGTGTCAAAGTTTTTTAGACCCCACTCATGATGAATGTGTTATATCCACATTGTCCATCCATTTTGCCAAATAATTTTAGGGCATGAGCCCAAAAATGAGGTAGATGCAAAGCTCAGGTGGACTGTACCATGAGAAAGAACAATAATTAAACGACTATCATTAAAAATTTATTGGGGCTACAAAAGTTTTAGATCAAGCTGACATGTGTGTTTTCCTTTCATCCATGTCAGTGTGACCCTATTAACATGTTAGATGGAAAATAAACATTATAGTGGACCCAAAGAAATTTTTAATGGTGAGCATTCTATAACCATTGTTTCCTATGTTGTGGTCCACCTGAGATTTGGATCTTACTAATTTTTTGAATCATAACCTAAAATGATGTGGCAAAATGGATGGACGGCATGGATAAACTATATACATCATGGTGGGGCCCATGTGTCACTTGTACAATTTAATAAAATGTGCAGCGTGCTGCGTAACTCGTACGCAGTCCATTCATTTCATGCAAGCAGGTCCTGTGGGTCAGATCATGAGGTATGTGTTATATCTAAACCGTCCATTCATTTGACGAGCTCGTCTTAAGGCTTGACATGAAAAATAATACAGATCTAATTATCAAGTGGACCACACCGCAAAAGGTAGTGGGAGATTGAACGTCTACCATTGAAACCCTTTTTGGGATCATAGAACTTTTGGATCAATATGATATTTGTTTTTCCTCTTCATTCAGGTCTTTTTGACCTTATGAACAGATTGGATGGAAAATAAATGTTATGGTGGGCCTACGAATTGTTTAACGGTGAAAATCATCATCTCCGCTGCTATTTTTGGTGTGGTCCAGACAATCTTTGGATACGGTTCATTTTTTGGGTAATGCTCTAAAATGATATTTAAAAATAGATGAACGGTGTAGATATAATAAATACATCACTGTGGAGCCCATATAACTTTTATCTCCTTTGAACCGTTCGTACAACTCAGAGCTCGAGGAGCATCAGCGCTTGTCTTTGCGTGACACGTACCTACAGCAGCTAAGCTGGTGTGGTACACCTAAAAAAAAAAAAGGAGAGGGAAACCGAAAAGAAAAAAGAGGGAAAGAAGAGAGAAGAAAAAAGAGGGAAAGAGGGAAAGAACAGAGAGAGAGAGAGAGAGAGGAGGAAGAAGAAGAAGAAGACGACGATGAAGGCTGCAGCCACAGCAGGCCCGTTCGAGAAGAAGAAAGAGAAGAAGAAGAAAAGAAAGGAAAAGGCCAAAAGGTAAGTTTTTTTCTTTTTCTTTTTTTTTTCCAGGCCCGTAACAGCCGTTACGGGTCAGTAACAGCCGTTATGCCTGTAACAGCCGTTACAGGTACAAAATCGAGACACGGCCGATATGGCCCCGTATCGCGTAACGGGTCTCACCGTTACCGTTACGTATCAGCCATTACGGCCGATACGTAACCGATTTGGGACACCCTGATATTAATGAATGTGATATGGGCCTACATAGGCCCACCTAGATGGGTTATTTTGGTCTAGGACATAAAGGGGGTTTTTGCTTTTGTTATTAATGGCATTTCTTATATTTTAAAACTTTAATATCTGGGGGGATGGGGGGAGTGAATCCTAACCGCAACCCTTTTATCCTCTCTCTGCATTCTCATCTTCTCTCTATTCATGAAACAACTTAAATAATTCAATTGTTTCATGAATTATTTCTTTCATGTGTGCATGTATGTAGGTATGGATCATGTATATATGGATCTACAAATAGATGCATGTATATGTGGACGGATGGATCTATGTATATGTATGTATGTAAGCAATGTTTTAAATACCGTTATTGCATAATGTATCGCACCCTTGGGATATAGATAAATATCAGTTATCGCATGGGATATATAGGCTATATTGCGATCGCGTAATGTATAGCTGTTGTTGGGAAACATGGGAACAATGGGAAATTGGTCGAATTTTTCAATGAAACTTCAAGGATTGTTGAAAAAGACATCAATACACACTTAGAAATCAAAACTTTACAAAAAAAAAAAAAAGTGCACATAATTGGGGTTTCCTTTGCATGGGGTCCAATATATGTGCTTTCCAAATGAACTGATACAAGTATATTCAAAGTCTATTCATATAACTTATAAACGTAAAAAGACATATATGGAAACACAAGCAATACATTCAAAAGAAAAAGAAGAATCACTAGATCAGGTTACATGTTTAATTTTGTGTTTGGATACAAAGATTGCAACTGATTTGTGAGAATTTGAGAATTTTTAAGTTTTCTCAATTTTCTACAACTTGACCCATCTCCCCAAAATCTCGAAATCGAAGTTCTAAATCCATAAATTTTCATGGAAATCATGAAGAATCATAGATTTGTAACCATTTTACTCTGGTTTAACGTGACTTACAACAAAAACATTGATTGAAATTTGAAAATGCTCATTGGATCGAATAGGTGGGATATATCGGCACTACCTGTGCATTTCGTATCGCATAGGTGGGATACAAGATATATCGTGGGATATGTCGGGTGATATCACCGATATTTAAAACACTGGATGTAAGTATTATATATGTATGTATGCATGAATGGAAGGATGGATCACATTATATTGTATTGGAAGAACACTAGAATGATGTTCCTAACTAGGTCATTGCACTGCTTCTATCCAGAGCTCATGGTTTAGGCACCTATAAAATGGAAACCTATTCTGTAGTTGTTTTTTGTAATTTGAGTCCTAAGTGTGCGTGTGAATGTGACTTTTAAAATCTTATGAAGTTTCGCTAAAAAATACCACAATTTTCCCAATGTTTTCTTCAGACAGCGATAGTTTACCTAGTATCTGCAATATTATCGATGATATCAGTACATATTTATGTATCCCAAGTCACCGATACATGTGACAATAGATACTCTCTAACAAAAAATACTCTGAGCACTTCATTAAAGACATATCGACAGGGTTGCATCAAGCCTTAACCTTTATGGGGACACTTTTTCTTTTCTTTTTTAAGGGTTACCTTTATGGGGATGATAGCATTCAACATTGGCACCGAAGCTTTTAAATGAGACATGGGACATCCACCCATTGTTCTAGACTGTAAATTCGTTCCATACTATTATTGGCTAGCGATGTTGCAAATTTCCGTATGATCCTTATCATCTGATCAAGAGCAGGAAAAATGCACAATCAAGATCAAGCAAAGAAAGAAAGAAAGAAAAATCCACCATGGATTGCTAATGATTCTAAGGAAGAACTTTCTTAGAATCACTTTCATCAAATAATGCTACTAGGGCAAGCCAATGTGTACATGGAGCTGCTCCAGCACTGTAATTGTAATATCATGACCATGTGCTGTGTATACATGGGATACCAACATTATTTTAAGGGCAGGACTAACAGTTGTTATCACCATCATTTTCAAATTGGTTTTAGAATGGTGGTAACTCATCCACCACACACATGGCATACATGCACAACAATCAGTAGTTTCGAAATCATGGATTCCATTGTTAATCCAGAAAATTGCATAAAATTGGACAACCTTGGCGTTGAATTTGGACAGCTGACCAATTTATTTTAGTTACCCATTTGATGATCCCCAGTTTTTCTATTAGGATTGCTCTATGATCAATCTATCGTGGGTTCCAGCTGGTTTTGTTCATAGATTCAGCTTTTTTTTGGCTCCAGCCTTTCTTAATGAAGCGTCATTGTCGTTTCAAAAAAAAAAAAAATCTATCGTGGGTTCCATGATTTGGAAGGTCCAGATTATTCACTGTGTATGCCACATGTAAGGTCAATAAGTCACCACCAAGTTTAAACTGGTGGCTAACGGAAATTGCAGTCTTTTCCTATTAGGAATCCATGATAGTTTCCGATAGAAAAATCCATGATAGTTCATCTAGTCTCCCAGGCACCTACCTCCTTGAAAATCTTTCCAAGCAGTGCATTAAACCTCTTAGAAGTGTAGGTGGGCTCCACAATGAAGATGACTATACACAATCAATTCATTCACAATCATTAGTAAAAGCACGAGTATGTTGAATATGGACAATTGGCAATAATTAAACCATCCACTTTTTTCAGATGGGGTTGGCCAACCTAATGAGTGGACATGCTTGATTTGGTGTATGGTCATCTTCACAAATGTCGTAATGAGTGGCCAACCATATGACCACTCAAATGTCCTACTGCTTGCTAGGTTGGCACTTGTGTTGCCTATAAGATTGCATGTAGAGAGGGCCATATGTGGGGCTACACTGGACAGGTTAGCTTTAAGCCTTAAGAAACCAGTGTATTTTTTTTCAACAGCTCCGTTGAAATTCTTCATTCTGATGTTCGGTGGCCTGCACCCATTGCAGGCTACTCGCACCGAAAATTCAAAATGGCAAAAATGCTCCTAGAGCAGGTAAAATTGGCCCCAATCCTGAGACAGCAATTTAACTCTAAATCGTTGGTTGATAACTGGTATGTTGCAGAAGAGAACATGCCACCTGTGGACCCCCTCTTTTGTGGGATCCATCAATATTGCTACTGTTTCTTTGTTTGGAGTGGATGCAGGCATGACTGGATCTATCATAGTCCTTTTTTGCATTTCATGAGGTCCTTTGTTGGCTGAGATGCTCTGGGATTGGGTGAATTTGGAAAAAAGAGAAGATGAGTGGAAATTTTTCAAGAGGATAAAGGACATTTCTTGGGTACATTGGCTCAAGGAGTTTCATCAGTTTCAGATGAATGATTAAAGAAAAGATCTGGTAGGTAACTATATTTATGGTTTGAAACAAGCTCCTCATGCATAGTTCGCGAAATCTAGTGAGGCTGTTGAAGGAGCTGGTATCAAGAATGCTGCATCAGACTATTCAGGTGAGAGAATTGAAGCAAAACAATATAATGATGCTATAGTCTTTACAACTAATTAGTTTTAATAGGATTCCATAAAACCATGCAACACGTACCCACTATGGTCAAGGTCAAACATTTTAAATGCCACAGAGAAGCTTGATTCAGGGATGCTGAGTAAGGTGACAAGGAAGATGTACCTGCCACGAATTTTAACAAAGACAGATTGATTCCGGATATCAGACGTCTCCTTGAAACAAAACTTGATAACACATCATATAAATATTTAATTTGAAAACAGGAAACCAAATCAATTTCTCTGCTTTTGATATCCTGTAAGCATAATGATGATTGGTAACTTACTCTGGGAAAGATATAAGTCCATCAGTATTGGTATCGAAAAGCATAAAAAAGGCTGAATCAGCACAATGCAACTCACTAGGAGGCCGCTCCCCTCTCAAATAACCTTCTCTAACAATATTTGATTCAGATGGAGGAAATACAGGAACAATTGCTCTCATCAAGTCCGCTGGTGTCATAAAAACCTCTCCTTCTGGGGTACGGAAAGATGCAAAGTATTCAAAAACCTGGAACAGAAACATAATGCAAGGAATGTAGCAATGAGAACAATATGGTCACCACCTATGATCTAGATACTCAAACAATCATGTACATTATACAAAGTATGAGAAGATTTTGACTCATTGGAATCGATTGAACATCAGGGAATACTCTGCTGCAATTAAAATCTGCCGATGGGTAGAAGCAATGTTTTAAAACCTGGATTGGACCCTGGTCTATTTTCTGGCCAGTTGGGTGCTTCTGTGTTTTTTTTTTTTTTTTTTTTTTTCCGTCCAACCAGTCTGACCTGGGGCATCTACTGAAAGTATAACCAAAACATAAGACATCAGAGAGAGAGTGGCCTTTAAGTGGAGTTTGTAGGCTCGAGCTCCACCGGGCTATTAAAAAACTTGATCACCAAAGTCACCCGGGTTTTTCGTAAACTGGCCTGTTTTTTATAGCCAGTTATGGTCCAAACCACTGTTTTAAAACCTGGACCAGACCTCAGTATCTGCTTCTCTTTAACCGGTCAGGCCTGATTGGCCCATTTTGACCCAGGTATCTGCTTCTCTTTAAATAAGAAAAAATATAGAGAGTTGTCAGCTAACTTACTCTTAGCCTAGTGGTTAGAGGATTTGATTTCTTGTACAAATCACTGATTCGAGCTTTGGCAGGCATTGCAGCATTTTATTATTATTTTTTTACAGAACAGTTATTCCCCGTAGTTGACTAGGTTTTAGGGTAAGCCGGAATCCCAGCCTGTTTTGGGGCATGGTTCCAGTCCATTCCAGTTCAACTGCTCAGTATGGTCAAACCAGTTCGCCCAACTTGGCCTAAACATATGGAACAAGCTAACACATCTGCCTTCCAACTTGGCCTGGTTGGAATCCCCCACCCCCACAAAGGCCCAAGAAAACCAACCTAGGGCATCCTCGATCAACTCTTATAATAACCTCAATACCAACTTCCCAAGATTCCCCATAGATGATGCAGCACAACATAGAAAACTGAATCTAGAAATACAGTTTCCAGATATGATAATCAAACTGATTTGGTGGATATTTGAACTAAAATAAATCTGAAGCTATTTGTATCATCTTGAATCACAACTCCATATGAGTAGAAAAAATGAAAGGAAAAAAAAGGGACACAAACACACACAAATCCATAGTAAACCACAAGACTGCATGTAATTGAAAATAAAGGATTGGTTGAAAATAAAGTATTGCCAATTATATCAATAAACCTACCAGCCCAGATCTATGAAAATAACATTCATCATTTCATAAATAAATTGTAATATGAATGTGTAAAATTATTGCATATACTTAGTGTATGTGCTAGAGAAACCCATGTGATCCTAATCCAAGCATACAACACGATGAAGTAGCATACAGCGTACCCATGCCCATGCTACATACCAAAGCAACCCACTCTGCATATAACCTAGCATTACCCTTTGCAAGGAAGCGAGAGACACAAGGGAAAGTTGCATCCCTATTTTAGTGGCTTCCAACTAGGTCTGGTAGGAATCCCCCACCCCACAAGGGCCTAAGAAAACCAACCTGGGGGCACACTTGATCATCTCTTACAATACCCCCAACACCCAGTGGTCCAGGATTCCCCATAGATGTGCAGCAAAATACAGAATACTGAGTCTGGATTTACGGATTCCAAATTCCAGATCTGATATCCAAATTGATGTAGTAGAGATAGGAATTGGAACAAATATGAAGATTAAAGAACTGTTTTGAACCACAACTCCATAGAAAACTGATGCAGGACCGATGCATGAACCGAGTAACATGTGACATCAAATAGCCGAATTAAGATATTTAATTAATAAAACACAAACATCGCTATAATAATCACAAATATCATAAAAATCAAAAGAAAACAATGCATAATTCTATCCTAAGCTACCAACATCGTAACTCAAGATCATTAAATAAAAAGAAACTAGGATCTAATGGATGTATGAACATCCAATTAGCAAAGGATAGTCTATTTCAAAATAGGAAACCTAATACAACCTAAGGTGAAAATTAGGGTTTTGGTAATTTGGGAAAGTAGGAAATTTAAGAAATTTAAGTTTAGGGTTAGGGTTTCGGGGATAAAAGAAAGCGGTTTTGATATAATGATGGCGGGAAACCAAAAGGAGCAGGTGGGTTTCACACATGTGGCCGTACAGCCACCCGTGTAGCATGGGAGGATGGGTTTAGGTCGGTTAGGGTTTGGATTGTGGACAGGTATGGAAAAGTTGGGTTTGGGAGAACACGAAGATTTGAGATGGGAGAATTAAGAATCTAAATAAAATACCCGGATGTAGAAGAAAAGAGAAGATGGTGTGGGGATAGATGGAGACCTCGCACCTCCGTTGATGAAGATTAGCCTCGCACCGAGCCTTCCAAATCGCATAGAAGAATCTTCAAATCACATGAAGATGGGAAAAGAAAGCAAATGTTTTTCTCTTGTTCTTTTTTTTTTGAAATCACGAAATTCAATGGGAGAGAGGTCACACGCCCCTCTCTTTTTATAGATCCAAGAAGTTTAAAAAATTACAAAAATCCATGTCTTGTGAACTTTAACGAAAATAACCCTAGTTTAAATAAAATCAACTAAAACACTCATAATGTGTCCAAATATAAAATAATCAAAAACTAAATCCTAAAATATGATAAATTTTAAAACTGATATGGACGATCAACAATCAATGGCCCAATCATGTGATCCATGCGATCCAACGGCCCGATCATCGTGTCCCTCTGATCCAACGGTCTAGATCACTCCTAGATCACTCCATAAAGCAGCCCATGTACATCTTCTCAGTGTGGGGTCTTCCATATGCTTGCACATGCACATGGGGTCTTCAACACGATCATGGGAACTCGCCTAGCCACAGGGAAATCGGCACGGCCCGTCTCCTCCTCTGATACGTACGTAAGGGTGGACGTGACGTGATGTCCTCATCAAAAACCCAAAAGATTGCATGGACTACGAATAAAAAAGAGAAACCTCCCTTCTTTAAATAATCACATACATAAGACTAGAGCTAATTTTATAGACCCAGAGATACAATGTATCTGATAATAGACTTGATTTTTGTTGCTACTTTTAGCTGACACACCCATCAATAGGTAAAAGGTAATAAGATATGGGAAAGCAGACTTAGATGATTTGGACATTTGCAAAAGGAGGCCAAGAACTGCGCCGGTTGGAAGGAGTGAGTTGGTACAAGTTGAAGCTCTAAAAGGGCAAGGGGAAGGCCCAAAAGGACATGCCTGGAGGTAGTAAGCAAAGACTTGATGACCTATGATCTAACTGAAGTTATGGTCCTTGTTAGAGTGGAATGGCGGAAAAGGATTCATGTAGCCCACCCCAATTAGTTGGGATAAAGGGCTATGATGATGATGAGAACAACTCATCAATAGGTAGATACCTAGACTTTTACCCTATAAAGGAAACACAACTAGTATAGACTATCTAAATAAGAGATTCTCCCAAAATTGACTAAAGATGGAAATTCATTCTAAGACCCCTATATCAACAAATAAACACTTTCCAAATCATGCACAAAGGGCTCATTGAAACCACCTGAGGCATGCATGTGGGGCCTGCAGTCCATCAATCATATATACAGACTGATCTAGTACATGTTAGAGCAATCATGCCATCCGATTGAAACTATGGATCAATGGACCATTGATTTTGCCCATATCAAACCACAGATCAACAGATCTTCTTATCAGATAAATATGGACAGTTGATGGGATTCAAATCCACAATCTGGATAATTAAATGGCACATATCTTCAGTTCGTATGGTTAGATCTAACAGATTTCTGATTGAGAACATTGTATATGTCCATTAGGGCCTAATATGCAACTTGCTTGTTAGCTTGATATTTCATCATCATCATCTAAGTATTATCCAGCGAATTTGTGGGATTAGCCAACGCCCATGGATGATGATGTGTGGCCCATGAAGTCTGATCGAAAAATGTAACAAACTCTATTACAGCAAAAATTGATTATTGACCAAAGAATTTCTCATTCCCATAGGCCACAAGCTTTAACACCATAATTAGAGGTCAAAGACTCAAAAACTCAATTTTCAATAAGGATGATTATTCATAACAATGTCTTTATTTTGATATGATTTTATTATGTTTGATTATTAACTCCACTGTAAACAATATGCACCCAAATATGCCTCAGCGAGAGGCTTCCATTAATGTAAGAAACAAAATATATTTCAGGCCATGACTTGGCATCTCAAATAGCCATGTAGCCTTGTGGTGGTACACTAGTTATCATGCATATCATGTATTCTAAGAGTCATTGGGCTTCAAAGTAGTTGGACGCCAGGCTAGAAAATGATGCATATCATGTATCCTGACAGTCATCGGCTTCAGATAGCCATGTAGCCTTGTGGCGTACACTATATCCAGCATTGCCATGGGTCTTACATGCTAAATATGTCAAAGAATGCACTTGGCGGCATGTTGAATAGGGAAAGCTACATGTATAAAGGACCAAGACCCCTTAATGCCTTCACATTTGGTATGCAAAACTGGCCTCAGCTAGCTTAGAGAGGGTGCACGAGACATCTAAAGCAAATTCAAACAGAGGCGTGAGGCCTCTGCTTAGAGGGGTCGAGTCCTTAAGACTCTATGCTCACCTTATCTCAATCACACTTGGGGAGCTTAGATCCCCTCCGAAATGTTGTTATGCAGTGATTTCCCATCTGAAAAGCTATCAAGTGGTTATTTCCTGCCCAGATAACAGTTTTAGTCATGTTCTACATTCATACGAATCGTAACTTTTCATCATGTTGGAAATTGGAATTTCTCTCACTCCCTGAAGCACATCTCATGCTCCTTGAAACAAACCTCGTGCTCCCCGCTGGTTGGGTGGACAAGCCATAATTTTGTATCATTACTGTCTGGAGCAATAGAGGTGTCGAACTCCTCTCTGGAAAAGGTGCACGACTAGCTATTTTACATGGAAACTGAAGAATAACACAACTGGTGCACAACTAATAAAGATGGAATGTAGCTAGTGCCTAGCATGCAAAAAACAAAGCAAGAAGAGGTCTAAGCCAATTTCCAGTCCCAACACTAACAAACAACATTTTTATATCAAAGAATTGTCTAGTACATCAAAGAATTCATGTCAAAAACACAGAAATGATAGATTTTTGTGTTTCGGATTTTTCTTTTATCTAATACTTGCCACATTTCATTTGCTAAACAAAATTGCACCAATATAGTTTTTTTTTTTTTTTTTTGGGAGAAAGGTAAAGAATATAATTATGAAGAAAAAAAAAACAAATACAGAGAACTACAACTACAAATAGACCCCCTAACCAGGGTCCCAATCTCTCAATAAGGAAAAGACCCTGCTGATCACTTTTGGGCTGGAGCCGCACTCATTTCTCAAGTATTGACCATTTCTCTCTCCCAAAACAGTCCATGGAACTGTCAGCAGAGCTTTCCTCCAATTTCATCTCGCCATTGAATTAGGCATTGCTGCATGCCAGGTTTCAAATAAGACCACTGAATTATGCATAACCCAGGGGCTGTTGTATAAGTTGAGGATGCTGTCCTAAATCATCGAGGTAAATGAACAAAAGAGGAAGAGATGGTTCACCGATTCTGCTCCACTCTTACATAGGACACACATTTGGGATGATCATTCCCCTTTTAATTAGATTATCAACTGTTAGAACTCTGTTTCTCCCCACGAGCCAAGCGAAAGCTGCAATCTTGGAGGGAGCTCCATAAATCCTGAAGTGACAGGTGTGGCAGGAAGAGGGGGACACGGGGGTCAGAGTAGCTAATGAGTACATCAACTTCATGGAGAAAGAGCCTGATCTCTCATTGAGCCATATTAACGAGTCATGGGAGTCAAGAGGGGGAAACGCCCTCAAATCTCTGCAACAGCTGCAAGCATTCCACTTTCTCAGTCTTGTTCAAGTTTCGCCCAGTGTTCGAAATATCGATACTACCGGCCGATATTATTTGTATCGCGGTCCAGCGATACGAAACCCTTCGGAAGATACTAAAAAATTGGAAATTTTTACAAAATATTTTGTATCGATCAGTATATCAACAAATATAGCCAAATATCATTCGATATCGCTAAATATTATTCTAAATATCATGCGGTATCAACGATACTATCACTTTTATCAGGATTTTATTTCTTTTTTCAAAACATTTGCCATACAACACCTGCCGGGGCTACTGTAGCCAATTCCGGGATGTTGGGAGAGCATCATTATCCGGAAAAAAAAAACTTTCAATAGTAGATTTCGATACCTGTAAAGAAGATCACCTTGATCGGAAGCTGCATTTGATGAGCCATTCAAATCGAAGTCTCTAATTTGGAGAGATTTAGGCGCAAAATCCGTCGAACTCCTTGGCATTTGGGAGACATTTTAGGGTTCCGGAACCCTCTCTGCTTCGAAAAAAGGGCCCTAAGCCCTTATTTACGGGAGGCGGATCAGCTGGTGTACCGCACACCACCGACCTGGATGGTGTGTTGACGTCACCAAGTTATATGGGTCCCATCATGAGGTATATGATATATCCAAACCGTTTGTCCATTTGGCGAGCTCATCGTAAGCCTTTAGCCAAAAAATAAGATAGATCCAAAGATCAAGTGGACCACACTGGAAAAAGCAGCGGGATATTGAACATCTACCATTGAAACCCTTTTGGGGGTCACAGAAGTTTTGGATCGATATGATATTTGTTTTTCCTCTTCATCAAGGTCTTTGTGACCTCAATGAACAGAATGGATGGAAAACAAATGTTATGGTGGGCCATATGAATGTTATAACGGTGAGAATCATTGTCCTCACTGCTATTTGTGGTGTGGTCCACTTGAGCATTGGATATGACTGATTTTTGGGCTCATGATCTAAAATGATCTCTCCAAATGGATGAACGGTGTGGATATAATAAATACATTATTGTAGGGCCCATGTAACTCTAATCTCCTTTGAACTGTTTGTACAACTCGAGCTCAACAATCGTCAGCGCTCATCTTCGCGGATTTGCAGAAAGTTCCTGCGCTAGAAACTTAGGTGGGGCCCACTGTGATATTTGTGAGAAATCCACCCCGTCCATATGTTTTTTGAGCACATTTTAGGACATGGGGCCAAAAATGAGCCGGATCCAATACTCAAGTGGGCCGAAAACGTGAGGATTGAAAGTCCACAGTGGAAATATTCGTGGGGCCATAGAAGTTTTGAATCAATCTAATATTTGTGTTTTCAATTCATCCCAGTAATTATGACGTTATGAGCGGTATGGATGGAATGTAAACATCATTGTCGACCCAGGGAGGTTTCAATGGTAGGAATTTCCCTACCCACCTTTTCCTTTAGTGCAGCCCACTTTAGTCTTGGATCCTGCTCAAGTTTAGTCTCAAGTCTTAAAATAAACTCACAAAACGGATGGACGGGGTAGATTTCTCACAAACATCACGGTGTGCACCACCTAGGTTCCAGCACAAGAACTTCCTGCGAAAGGATTTAGCAGGAAATCTGCGTCCCATCTTCGCAAGACACGTACCCACACCAGCCAGGTCGCTAGCGTGTGGTACAACAACCAATCCACACCATCCATCCATTTTCACAAGTCATTTTAAGGCATGAGGCTAAAAAGGAGACAGATGTAAGCTCAAGTGTACCACACCAAAAGAAAATGTGGCAGCAATGATGTCCACCATTGAAGCTTCTTAGGGCACACCGTAATATTTATTTGTCATCCAATCTGTTCATAAGGTTTGACAAACTTAGATGAGAAAACATAAATATTAGCTTGATCCAAAAATTTTATAGCCCCAAAAAAGTTTAATGGTGGTCATTCAATGACCACTATTTTGTGTGGTGGGGTCCACCTCAGATTTGGATCTACCTTATTTTTGGGCCCATGCCCTAAAATGATATGTTAAAATGAATTCACAGTGTTGATACACCATCTTATATCGAGGTAGCCCTATGTTCAGGGATCCCATCCAAGTCGTTGGTTGCTTGGATTTGACCAAACAAATAGGGTACGTGAGTAAACTTTTAGGGCCCACCTCGATGTATGTATTGCATAACAACGTTGTCCATCTGTTTGGACTGCTTATTTTATGGCATGGTCCCAAAAATGAAGCAGATACAAGTTTCAAGTGAACCACACTATAAGAAACAGTGGTCATTGATCCCCCACCATTGAAAACTTCCTAGGGTCCACTGTGACCATCTAACCTCTTGATAAGTTCACACAGACTTGGATGATAGGAATATCAGCTTGATCGAAAAAAATTTGTGGCCGACAAATTTTTAATGGTCAATAACCATTATTTCGTGTGGAGTGGTCCACATCTACCTAAAATTTGTAACTGCCTCGTTTTTAAGGCCAACCCCTAAAATCAAGTTACAAAACAAATGGAAGATGCGGATATGTCATGCATGCATCGAGGTGGGCCCTATTGTTTTCAACGGTAGCATTAATTCATCAAGGCCTTTTACGGCTCCAAGAAGTTTTCAACGGTAGCATCAATTCCAACTGTTTTCACTTGCGTGGTCCACATAAGTTTGAATGAAGGGAAAAAACAATTATCAGCTTGATCCAAAACTTTTGTGGCCCACTAATGGTCAATCACCATTGTTTCTTATGGTATGGTCCCCCTGATTATTGGATCTGCTTCATTTTTTAGATAATGTCCTAAAATGACATGGAAAAATGGATGGACAGGGTGGATATTGAATACACACATCATCGATAGATATGTTTTCTAATTTCTAATATATCTTTTGCTTTTAAATGCATTGGTTATGTTTTCATACATATCTTTATACATTTGTAAATGTTATGCATCATATTTGAATATATTTACCTTTTAGTTCAATCAGATAACGCATAACTTACCTTATACAAAGGAAATTTATTATGTGCACTTCTTTTTTTATATTTTATGATTTAAAAGTGTGTATCAAGGACTTTTTAAATAATCACTGAAGTTTCATAAAAAAATCCAACCATTTTGCCAATGTTTCACCATGTTTCCCAAAAAGTGCGATAAATTACGCGATACAAACGATATAGCGATAAATTACGCGATACAAATGATATATCCCATGCGATAACCGATACGTATTTGTATCAAAAGGTTGCGATACATTGCGCGACACTAGTTTCGCCTACATGTTGGAATCGAAGCCCCAAAAGTGCCTTTAGAATTGACCGAAATTTTTTAGAGGGGCATAGAGCCGCTAAATCAGGTAAGACTGCTCGCAACGAAGCATTACCTAGCCATATAACATCCCAGAAGCAAATTCTCTTCGCTCTACCAAGGGAGAAACCAATGTACTACCACACCTTACCCTCCGGACAGGCAACAAACTTCCAAATGTGAGAAACTCTATACATGGAGGTCCTTTTGTTCTGGTAACCTAACGATTCAACTCCATATTTCTGTTCAATGACCGTCCTAACTATCAACATCAACGTTAAGCCTGCAGAACCAATTACTTAAGAGTGTTACATTCATCACCTCTAGATCGTTTATCCCACCACACCCTCCGAATAAGGCTTGCTTGCATACTTCCTGCCAATCTAGTAAGTAAAACTTACAATTTGAGGGTGCACCTTGCCATAGAAAATTTCTTCTCAGGGTCTCAATCTTTTGAATAATCGCCTTAGGGCATTTAAAAGAGAAAGGAAATATATAGGAAGACTAGACAAGGCCATCTTAATGAGAGTTAGTCTTCCCCCTAAAGATAGATGTCTTGTTGTCCAAGGAGATAATTTTCTTTCCATTCTCTCGATGACGATATCCCACAAATGCTTTGAGGGCTTGCCAACGGAAAGTAAGAGCCCCGGATAGGAAGATGAGAAGAAGCCGGCCTTGCACCCAAATGCGGCCGCCACATGATAGACCTTTGGATCTGATAGTTGAATCCCCATAATTTTGCATTTAGCAATATTAACTTTGAGCCCAGATTGATGCAAGACATGAAATTCAAGTATGATGTGCAAGATTTCAGGCTTTAGATCACACTAGTTCAGAAACAATTACACAAAATTCCACGCAAAAGTTCAAACACTCGATTAAAGAGAATCTTATGCGGGTCCAAGCCTACACATACTAGGGTCGGATCAATCAAAATTATAGACCAAATAAGAATCAAATGACGATAAATTCATCCACACATGCACAGAAATAATTCTCCCAATCCAAGGGATTCAAAAATTTCAATTCGGAGAACCCTAAGGTTGAAGAAAGGATATAAAATTGGAGATTTAAGTAATTTAGGGTTAGGTTTAAAGATTTTGGGTGAAAGAGGAGTGAAAGAGAAGAGAGAGATGAACCAAAGAAGTACCGCACGTGTGGACAGCAACAATGGCCTAAACGCACATGTGTGGGGTCCACTATTCAGAAAAAAGGTCACCTTGGCCCTGGTCGGCCAGGGATGGACTCCAAAACCCAAAATCTCAGATCGATCCGATGCACGGTTTGTGCGTGGTGCTCCGCCAAAGTTTCAGCCCTCCTGCAGGGCCAAATTTTGGAAATCTGTTGTAGAGAGAAAAACGGCTGCAAATATTGATGGATTTGCAGATGAAATGCTTGTATAAAAAAAGAAATATGGATGGTAGAAGGTGGGGACGAATCGGGATAGGTGTGGCTTCACACCATGGTAGTCAGCCCTTCGAGAACGGGAAGGTTTCACACCCAAATGAATCTCCACAACTCAGAAATTTAGAGCAGAAAAACGCAGCAATTTTATTAATCTTCATTGAATGAAAAAGACTACAAGGGGTGCCTATTTATAATAAAAACCTTATACCCCAAAACTCACACCATGTGCTCAACCTATTACTTAGCGACGAAGTAATCAAAAATAGCAACTAATCAAAACAATCTAAACCGTCCATGATATTCGTAATAACAATAATAAGTAAAACCCAAAGTACTAGATCAATTAGAATAGTGGGCCACGATCATAACAACCCATGGTGGGATTCGCATGACTATCAGGTCCACTCCAACGAACCAAAACGCAGCCCTTTAACTAGGAGGCCCTCCCTAAACGTCATCATCAATCCAGATCGATGTTGGGGCCCTCCTTGCGTACGTGCGTAGGGGGCGTGCATGTGCGCGAGATGTCCCCATCAATTCTCCCTGGCTGCGAAAGTTTCGCCACTGGCAAAACGAAACTCCTGGACCACTCTGAGATGTAAGGATCAAGTCTCTGAAGCTCCTCAGTGAGCCACGTACTGTCTGAAGCTGAGCGTGACTGCCACTTGACCAAGAACTTCTGAAACTCGCCGTCCAAGGTGGATATTATCTGATGGTCCAGAATATCCTCTATCTTCTCTTTGAGTGTGGGAAGGGTAAGTATGGGAGGTAGAGGCTAAGAAGATGTCAGGAGGGAGCCATGGATTAAGGAAAATGTTTGGAGAATCAAGATGGTTAAGCGACGGGCTGGACAATATATCAGTGGTCCCCTAAAATGCAACTAGATCCTCCATATTGAATGTGGAACTAATTCCCATGGAAGGTGGAAGATCTACCACATACGCATTGAGACCGTTTCGTTTTATGATTTTGAATGGTCCAGCGCTACGCGCATGTAATTTACGAACGGCTCCCTGAGGGTACCGCTCTGGCCTGATGCGGGCCATCACAGAGTCCCTGACATTGAATTCCTTGAAACGTTTATGTTGGTCTACAAAAAGTGTGTAATGTTCATTACTAGTCATGTTCTGCCTGATTTATTGATGCCATGAATGAATGTGATGCGCAAAAAACTCTGCAGACTCTGACAGCCTATAGAATAGTGACATAGGGACAAGATCAATAGGTTTCCTAGGTTTATAACTAGTAACGACTTCAAAAGGACTTAGCACCCGACTTAGTGCCATTAGCCTGAAGTATTTATTGGACTATTAAAGTATGCCCCAATATAGTAGAAAACTCATAGAAGAAGCATGGCAGCACCATCCCCGGTAAAGGTTGGTTGAACCTTAGGACAGTAGCGAAAGGAACCTTCTAGCTATGAGAACCGGGTCAATTCAAACTCACTGCATACTCCATTCCATGGAGAACCCAGCGTAATTGGTTTTCTCCAGCAACAGTTTTTTTAGTATTCTTTCAGATGGCCCTGCTACGTCTGCCCACTACAGAGCAGGCCTAACTCCCGTGAGCAGGTACGCTGGCTCTTAATACGGCTTTACTCCTCCAATCCGGCATGATATAACTCAAAAGGAGCTGCTGAAACACTATCACTAGATGAAAAAGGAAGGGCTAAGTGTTTTGCCAACGTCACAACCTAGCCAATATGTTTTCAAACGAATGCTCGACTCAAGTTTTTGATTTCTCAATTTGATGAGAGATCGTTCTCCCAAGAGACAATAATCGCTTCGTAGACGCTCTGGCTACTCTCGCGTCCATGACCGAAATGCCAGAGAGAGCCACCATGAAACCATTTTAATAGAACAAACAACAGGTGTGCATGCTGCTAGCAGAACAAACAAGACGAAAAAGGGGCACCTTAGGAAAGGGGCCTTTGATTAGTAGGGGTGCAACGACTTTGATTGGCAAAAGCAGCTTTAGTAGGACTAGCCTTCCCCGCCTTCCGACTAAAAGCAAGGAAGAAAGCACTTTTGAAAACTGACTAATGAACGACCTTCTGACTCCTACGGTCTTTTAAGGTGAGTGGAGCGAAGGGCTTCCTTTGAAGAAGCCCGAGCGTAACGATAAGTGAGTTAAGTTAGAGCGAGTAGTTTCTTTCCTGGATTTCTTTCTTTCCTTCCGAGAAGCAAAAGCAAGTCAAGTATAGCTCAGGATAGCCAATCCTTTATTGAAACGCTTAGCCAAGCTGAATGGGTCTGGGGAAAAGAACAGCAGTTTTGAAGAACTAAAAAACCTCTTAGATTTGCTTGGCCTAGCAAGTAAATGAGCGATTTCACACTTTAATTGAAAGATTGGGTCAGTATATTAAAGGACCCCACTGAGGAAGATGCAGCAGTAGTGGATGAAGCAGTCGGTGAAGCGTCGAGCAGCAAGGCATAGGTTATGTTGTTTAACACCGGGGTCGTACCCCTCATCAGGAAACTCTGGTACGGTTTATTCCTTTCCCGGCGGCCGAGTGGCTGCCGCACCTCTCCATCGGGCAGATCGTGAATGAACAGGATGAGCCTGTCTGGACAAAGTGTAGATCCTAATCCTAGGGAGAGACTTTTGTTCAAGTTGCCAAGAAATAGTTCCTTTGCACCTAATTCCCATCCTCCCTCCCAATCATTTCAGCCGTAACTTGGGCTCATCATGCTATACTCGCGGAAAAGGAAAAACGAGCAGTTTACGCTTTAGTAGCTACCGTTTCACTGGCTCTAGTATCCACTGGCTTTCAAGGAATGGAATATTACCAAGCACCCTCCACTATTTCGGATAGTATTTATGGTTCTACCTTTTCCTCAGCAACTGGTTTTCATGGTTTTCATGTGATTATAGGTACTCTTAAACGCAGACTCGGCTATTAGTAGTACGGTGTCCCACGTCCTAGTGTGTTGTATATCCCTCATAGAAGGAAACTCATCTGGTAGATCATCAGGAAAAATATCACGAAACTCATCCACCACCGGAATGGCCTCGGTAGGTAACTCTACACTAGCCTCTGGTGCACTCTCTAGCCACAAGGTTGTATATGTCGTACCACTCGAAAAGGTGGTCCATGTCTGCTAACCAATCTTAAAAAACTTTAAGAGTCCAAGTGGTCATCAAACGTGGGGGCATCTACTATAACTTCTTTGAGAAGTTGTGCATCGAGGTCATAGGGGTCTTGATGTACCTCACAGGATGGGTGCACAGGTGCGCATCCATAACCGATTCCTTGGGCACCTCTATTCCTTGGTCTATACTCCTGACCACCTTTCTGAGATTGGGCATCTTCTCCAATGGTGGGGTTTGCCCTGGCGGAGGTCTCTAGTTGGGTAATGCGCACATCAAGTTGTTCAAAGTTGGTCCATATGTTGTTCCAAGCACCTACCTAAAGACTCAAACTGTTGAGTCAGCTAGTCCATTGACTCTTGCAATTGTTCCATGTTTAGTGTGGGGGGCAAGCTAAAACCACGACCCATACGTGTGGGCATACAACTACTAACTGAACCTAAGGACCTTCTACTACGACTATATCTGCCTAGATAGGACTAAATGCTCCTATAGGACTCTATATGGAGAAAACGACACAATACTACTCAATTTCCAGCAACCTATCTGTCCAAAAATCTATCAATAGAAAATCCAGTAAAGAGATGCAGATTTTCTGATAGTAGAAAATTCAAGAGCCTATATCAGAAATTATGGACCTCTAAACAACTCTATATGATGTTACGTAATGCATAATGGACACAAATAAATTAAACCCTAAACATGCAATGCATTCCCCTACAAGAACCCTAAGCTTTGATACCAAATTTGATGCAAGACATGAAATTCAAGTATGATGTGCAAGATTTCAGGCTTTAGATCACATCAGTTCAGAAACAATTACACAAAATTCCACATCCCACACAAAAGTTCAAACACTCAATCAAGGGAAATCTTATGCGGGTCCAGGCCTACACATACTAGGGCTGGATCAATCAAAATTATAAACCAAACAAGAATCAAATGAGGGTAAATTCATCTACACATGCACAGAAATAATTCTCTCAATCCAAGGGATTCAGAAATTTCAATTCGGGGAACCCTAAGGTTGAAGAAAGGGCATAAAATTGAGGATTTGAGTAATTTAGGGTTAGGTTTAGGGATTTTGGGTGAAAGAAGAGTGAAAGAGAGGAGAGACGAACCAAAGAAGTACCGCACATGTGGACAGCAACAATGTCCGAAACGCACGTGCATGTGATCCCGGTCACACGTGTGTGGGGTTCACTATTTAGAAAAAGGTCACCTTGGCCCTGGTCGACCAGGGATGGACTCCAAAACTCCAAAATCTCAACTCAATCCGATGCACGGTTTGTGCATGGTGCTCCGCCGAAGTTTAGCCCTCCCGCGGGGACAAATTTTGAAAATCTATTGTAGAAAGAAAAACGACCGCAAATATTGATGGATTTGCAGATGGAACGCTTGTACGAGGAGAAATATGGATGGTAGAAGGTGGGGGTGAATCGAGATTGTGTGGTTTCGCACCACGGTAGTCAGCCCTTCGAGGAATGGAGGGTTTCCCACCCAATTGAATCTCCACAACTCAGAAATTTAGAGAAGCAGAAAAATACAGCAATTTTATTAATCTTCATTGAATGAAAAAGACTACAAGAGGTGCCTATTTATAATAAAACTCTATACCCCAAAACTCGCGCCATATGCGCAACCTATTACTTTGTGACGAAGTAATAAAAAATAACAACTAATCAAAGCAATTTAAACCGTCCATGATATTCCTAATAATAATAATAAGCAAAACCCAAAGTACTAGATTAATTAGAATAGTGGGCCACGATCATAAGAACCTATGGTAGGATTCACATGACTATTGGGTCCACTCAAACAAACCAAAACGCACTCATCTAACTAGGAGGCCTTCCCTGGACGTCGTCATCGATCTAGATCGATAGTGGGGCCCTCCTTACGTACATGGGAGGGGAGGGGGGGGCATGCATGTGCGCAAGATGTCCCCATCACAGATGCTACCTTGAAACAAACCACAATCTTCCTAAGATTGATTGTAGATCAATTTACCTCACTGAAGATTAGCATGTCGTCCGTGAACTGGAGGTGGGAGACCCAAGGTGTGAGGCCATTCACCTTGAATCCGCGAAAGATCCCCTCATCTTGCCCCTTGGGTAGCATGTGGCTCAATGCTTCTAAGATAACTAGAAATAATAAGGGAGATAGCAGGTTCCCCCCTGGCTTAGGCCTCTTGAAGCTTTAAAATATCCATAAGAAGACCCTTTGATGAGAACCGAGAACCTAATAGATCTCACACACGATTAGATCTAATTTCTCCATCTCAAACCACGCCCAAATCAATCAAGCATATAGTCGAGGAAGTTCTAGTCAATGTGGTTGTAAGCTTTTTTTCTAAATCTAGCTTACACACGATACCTTTAGATCCTAATCAGTGGCAAATGTGTATACATTCATTAGCAACCAGCGTGCAATCCAGAATCTGATGTCCCACTATGAAAGCGCTCTGATTAGAGGCAATGACTTCAAGGAGAACTATATGAAATCTTTGGGCTAGAATCTTCGCCAAGATTTTGTCGGGGAACTACTAATCAGGCTGATCAACTTGCAATCTTTGAGGTAGGATGCTCCTTCAAATTTAGGAAAAACCACAAGGAAAGAATGACCCACTTCTGGTGGCAAAAGACGCAAAAAATAATAATAATAATAATAAAATAAATAAAGTTAATCACGTCTTCCTGCACTACCTCCCAAAAGGTTTGAAAGAATGTAGAGGAATGCCCATCTGGGCCCAATGCCTTGTCCCTTTCTATGGCTTTGACAACATCGCTAATTTCTTCTGTTGTTATATGTTTCTTGAGAGTTACTGCTGACGGCTCATAAATTCCATAAAAAACCAAGGAATCCAGGTTTGGACGACGTTGCTCGTCTTCTAACAGGAAAGTATAATAGAAATTGATGATAGCCTTTGTAATCTTAGATTTATCTATTCTCGATCTTAAAGAAAAAATGTAAGAAGAAGAAGAAAGAGAAAACGTGAGAGAGAGTGGAGAGCTCTAATACTCACACGCCCCCACCCCTCTTGTTTTACTAGTAGGGCTTCACTTAAAAAGGAAAATTACAAAAAGACCTTTACACCAAGAAAAAAAAAGTACACTACCATAGACTCAAAAGCTCATTTATACTCAACCCATGCACAAAGACTGGACCCAAACATGATGGTCACACATGTGATCATGTCATACGTGTGAACACGTCAAATGTGTCCACATGTGTGATCACTCCACACATGTGACCATTCTAACACTCCCCCTTAAGCTAGAGCATATATATCATAAATGCCTAGCTTGTCAAAAAACATGTCTAAATGAGCCTGACTTGAAGCCTTTGTGAACATATCGGCAACTTGGTCTTCAGATTTGATGAACGTTGTGGATATTTCCTTATTTGCGACATTCTCTCCGATGAAGTGGCAGTCTACTTCTATATGCTTCGTCCTCTCATGATAAATTGGATTATCGGCGATATGTGACACAATTTGATTATCGCAATTTAGGTTCATGGGAGTATCTACCACAACCTAACTCATATATAAATGTCTTCAACCACATAAGTTCACACGTGGCATGGGACATGGCTCTATACTCTACTTCTGCACTAGAACGGGCAACAACTTGTTGCTTCTTGCTTTTCCAGGTAACAAGATTACCTCCTAGAAAGGTATAGTAACCTGTGGTGGATTGCTTATCTGAAGGAGATCCAGCCCAGCCTGCATCAGCGAATCCTTCCACTCTAAGATGCGCATTTCGATTGTAGAGAATTCCACGACCTGGGGCACCCTTCAAATATTTAAGTATGCGGACCATAGCTTCCATATGAAATACGCGAGGGGCTTGCATAAACTGACTGGATAAGTAATATCAAGTCCTGTAATAGTTAAATAGATTAATTTCCCAACCAACTGGTGATATGTGCCTGGATCATCAAAAATGTCTCATTCATCCATACTTAACTTGGAGTTTGCATCCATGAGAGTTGTAACCAGCTTCGCCCCCAGTAAACCCGTCTCTTCTAACAAGTCCATAACATATTTCCTTTGCGATAAATTAATTCCCAACTTTGATCGAGCTACCTCAATACCCCCAAAGTATCGAAGATAGCCTAAATCCTTTGTACAGAAGTGTTGCTACAAGAATTTCTTCAACACAAATATGCCTTTACTATCATTTCCAATAATGATGATGTTGTGCACGTAAACAACAAGAACCAGAGTGTCAGTCTCACTCTGCCTAACAAAGACTGAGTGATCAGCCCGACTACATTTCATCCCAAACTGTATTATCACTTTACTAAATTTGTCAAACCACGCACGTGGAGGCTGCTTTAACCCATAACCATAAATCAACTTTCTAAGCCTGTGGACTTCATCAGACTTCCCCTGAGCAACAAAGCCAAGCGGTTTCTCTATCTACACTGCTTCAAGTAAATCACCATAAAAAAACGCATTCTTTACAACTAGTTGATATAGGGGCCAATCCAAATTTGCAACAATAGAGATCACTACACCAATTGAATGAAGCTTAGCCATCCGGGAAAAGGTTTCAAAGTAATCAATTCCTAACATTTGAGCATATCCTTTTGCCACCAAACAAGCCTTTAAATGATCCATAGTGCCATTAGATTTGTACTTCATGGTATATACCCATCTGCACCATACTGCACACTTTCCTGCAGATAACTTAGCCAAAGTCCAAGTTTAATTTTGATGAAGCGCAACAATTTCTTCTTCCATTGTTCTTTTCCACCCATCAAAATGTAGAGCTTCCTGAAATGATCAACGGACGGACATAGATGACAAGGACAAAGGAAACAGCCGAAATGAAAGTGAAAGACCATTCAATTAAACAAAATTGGAAATAGGATGTAGAGTACAAGAACGTATACCATTTCGAACAGCAATAGGTCCTTCGGCAAGTCTAGTGAAGACTAAAGAGGAGGAACTTCAGACAGATCGGTAGAACTGGTAGAGGGCACATCACTAGGTGCTTCAGTACTTCTTTTAGAACATCTGAAGTAAACATGCAATGGTTGGGATATGGCTCTGTGGCTTGCTTTCTCGGTAAATGTGTCCTTCACCACAGGAAAGGTGGTAGAGTTTTTGGAATACTGCAACATCTTTCCATCATCGGAGAAATATGGAGTAGTTTCAAAAAAGATGACATCCATTGATACATATTGTCTTCGAGTAATAGGATTATAGCATTTGTAGCCATGTTAAGTATTTGAGTACCCCAGAAAAACACACTTTACAGCTTTGGGTTCAAACTTATTGGAGACATAATGAAATTGATGTACAAAACATATGCATTTGAAAATTTTAAGAGGAAGAGGAAAAAAAAAAAGGACACTATGGATACAAGACAGACAGAGTTTGACCACCTAATACTGATGATGGCATCCGATTTATAAGATAACATGCAGTTAAAACGGCATCACCCTAAAAACTCTTTTTGAACCTTCATGTCTAGTACTAATGCCCTAACTACTTCAAGCAAATGACGATTTCTACACTCAACAACTCCATTTTGTTGCAGTGTGTGTGCACAGGATGTTTGATGAATGATGCCATCAGATAAGAAATAGGAGTGAAAAATATTTGATTTGTACTCGTTGGCATTATCTGATCTTAGAACACACTTTAGCATCAAATTGAGTTTAGATTTTGAGCATGAAATTCTTTGAAACACATCAACACCTCAGAACAATCTTTCATCAAATAGAACCATGTCATTCTAAAGCAATCATCCACAAAAATGACAAAATATTTAAAGTCAGATAAACTAGAAATATGAACGGATCCCCAAACATCTGAATGTATCAAATAAAATGGTTTATCATTAACTTCATCTTCACGGGAAAGAAAAGACACTCTGCGATGCTTGCTTAACTCAGAAGCTTCACATTCTAATTTAGACACATATGATAAAGACGAGACAAGATGCTTCAAATTAGCTAAGGATGGGTGCCCAAGCCTGGAATGCCATTGATGTGGAGAGATGTTAGCTTGTAATGCAGCTTCAGCTTCAGTCATTTCATTCTTGAGATAGTAGAGTCCATTAGATTCATGCCCTCCATCAATCATCCTCCCCTTCTTTAAATCCTGAAACTCACAATAAGAAATGAAAATTTTGACAGAACAATTTTAGGCATTTGGTTAGTTTACTTACAGATAATATGCTCAATGGAAACTTTGGAATTCACAAAACTGATGACAATGAAAGATCGGATGTAGGACATACAAAACCCTCACCAAATACACTAGTTGAAGTGCCATCGACCAGGGTAACAAATGAAATGGATGAAGACTGGACTGACTTGGACAGCAAATTATGTTTACCGGTCATTTGATTGGAAGCACCAGAATCGATAATCCATGGAGTACACTCAGAAAATATAAGACAAGATGTACCTAACTTAGCAAGGGTAGCAGTGAAGAAGACGCATGAGTGGAATGATTTTTCAGAAGCTTGGCGTGCTCTTCCTTAGACATAGTAACTATGTCACCCAACTACTTAACTGAGCAAGAGTGACATAATCAGATACATAACCTTCTGAACTATCCTCTAGAGAATTGACTTGATCAGCCCAGGCAAGCTTTCCATGGAGATCCCAGCATGAATCAGTATTATGATTGTTGAGGCCATAATGGGTGCAATGACGATCACCACAACCACTGCCACCTGCAAATCTACCGCCTTGACCACAACCACCTCGAAATCCCCCATCACCTTTGCCCACTACAGAAATAAAAGCCAAACGAACTTATGAAGTGGAACTTTAAGTAGACATGTCAGTCATCAGATGTACTCTAGCGAACGCTTCTGTCACTAATGGAATTTCACTACCTCCAAGAATCTGAGACCTCACAGGCTTGAACCCAGGTCAAAGGTCAAAGAGAAATTTAACAAAATGAAATTCCTCCATTTTCCTAAGCATAACCTCAAAATTTGTTGACAGCAGTTGATATACATTCAACTCTTCTCACATGCCGCGTAGGGCAGAATAATATTCTTATACACTCATCTCCCTACTAAAATGCAAATATATTTTGTATGAGTTCATAAATACAGATTAATTTTTTTCTCACCAGAATACATCTCATTCAAGGTGTCCCAAACGTCTTTGGCGGTCTTGAGGAAGATAACATTGGCACTGATATATGATTTCATGCTATTCCACAACAATGCCCTAATTTGGGCATCCTCTACCAATCAATCATCATAATTTGTCACAGTGGCATTAGGCTTGGGAGATGTCAAATACTTAACTTTCCTCGTTCCAGTTAGAAAAGCTTCTACAGATGTGGCCCACCGTAGATAGTTTGTGCCATCAATTTCATTGATGTTATTTGGAGGGACACCAAATCCAATGAGGATAAAATGTTGCTCTTGGGATCATTTTTGGAATCCATCTGAATAATAACACCAATTTTCCTTCAACACAAATTCTCCAACAAACTGATGTATTAAATTAATACCTGATTCCGACCTTCAACTTGTCTCGATCAACACAATAAAGGAGGGTCTTCACGAACTTCTAAATTTTCAGCCCTCAAATCTGATTTCATGCTACAAAAAACTTAATGTAAATTGCACATTGGATGAACGATGACTTACTTTGTCCCACCACGCGGGTATAATGCAAAAGTGGGCCTTACACATACTCGTTAAACACGATTTCACCACCCATCACGTGGGGGTACAACACCTAGAAGAGATTAGGTTAGCTCAGCCCCAAACACTTTAGGGTTTCCCACTAGAGAGAATGAAAAAAGAATAAAAAGAGAGGAATAAGGTAAAGAAGAAAGATCAACAAGCAAAACCCGAATCAAAGTCGCTCTAATACCATGTTCTGGATCTAGAAGAAAGAATGTAAGGAGGACGAGAGAGAGTGGAGAGCTCTAATACTCACACACACACACACACCTCTTGTTTTATTAGTAGAGCTCCACTTTAAAAATAAAAAAATTTTAAAAATTTTAAAAAAAGGAAATTACAAAAAGACCCTTACACCAAGAAACATAAATAAGTATACTACCATAGACTCAAAAGCTCGTCCATACTCAACCCATGCATAAAGACTAGACCCAAACATGATGGTCACAAGTGTGACCATTCTAACATTATCTATAGTGAACTGACCATCAATCGAGAGAGTGATGATTTTGTTAGATCTTGCACGAGCACTTGCAATGTTGTGAAAGTATTTAGTGTTGTCATCTCCTTCCTTGAACCAGAGGGCGCGCGAACGTTGACGCCACATAATTTCCTCCTCCTTGATTCAGCTCTTGTAGGAGACCAACAGATTCTCTCTTTCTGCTTTATCAAATTCTGACAGACTGCCTTCCTCTTCCTTAATATCTTGGTCAAGAATGGATTATAGGAGGCCATCAATTTCTTTCTCGAAAATCTGAAAACCTCCTTCCAAGCTCTTGAGTTTTTGCTTAATCAGCTTGAGCTTTTGAAATAATCTGGATCTTGGCAGGCCATCTACTGCTAGGGAGGACCACCGATCTGAAATCGATTCACGAAAGCCATTAACCTCCAACAAAGCTAGCTCAAAGTGAAAGGGCTTTGGGCCCTAATTTCCTTCTAGTTCAAGGAGGATAGGACAGTGATCGGAGGTGGGTCTTGGAAGACCTCGCTACACCACCAATATAGTTTGAGATACCCCATGTCATATTTTGGGGCCCACCAATATAGATATTCAAATCCTTGCTCTAGGCTAACCGTTTCATGTACTGATTCTCACAGTGATGTTGGTTTCATTGTCGATGGCTTGGCTAAGGAGGGCGTTGGTCAATCAGCTCCTGATAATAGGAATTTGCTTCCCTTCATTTATGGTTTGATATATAAAAAATAATAATAATTATTAAAAAATAATTTAAAAAAAAAAAATTTAATTAAATCATTATCTTCTCTTGGCCTACAAATTTTCATTATCTTCTCAAAAAAGAAAACATTCTTGCCTTCCTAATTCCAAAAAACCACCAATTACAGCCTACAATCCTCTTAGAAAGATGAAGGCATGTCCTCGGTCCCACTTCCTATAATCACTTTGATCTCTTATCCTAGGAGTAAACGTGCTTGAACAACAACATCACTTAAAGAAGAAATATTGGCAAAGTGACTTTCTTACGATGCAAAATAGCCAACATAATGGAAATAACATAATTACGCAAGAAGGTTTGGGAAAGTCACATAACATTTATAAAGCGATTGCCCCAATGATAGAAATTGCCCTTCTCAAACCTCTAAAATGTGCAATTTGAATCTGCTGATAATTGGATCCTAATGATGATAGGCAAGGTGATGCGGACATCATGGTGCACCCTTTAAAGTGTACCAGAGGAGGAGGCGTAGCCGAGAGTGTACCGGAGCAGAGAAGTTGATATGGATGGACGCTGGGTCCATCGGACCCATTTTCTGACGTGCTACGTGTGCAGGAGCAGCATGACCGCACCCTGACCGCAGGCCCATAGGTCGGATTTCACACCATGTCGCACAGGTGTTTTAGTTTTAGGCATTTTTTTGCTCTTTTTCCTTGTTTCAGGGGATTTATTACATTTTTTTATTTTTTTTGTCTTTTTGTTATTTTTCTTATTTTCAAGGGCTTTAATGCACTTCTACTTTTTCATGGCTTATATATACACTATGAGAAACCCTATTTGATATCATTGAATGAATAAGAGTTCGTATGTTTTTTTTTTGTTCCCTCTTTATCAAGATATTAGGGTTTCAGGATTGGCCCTTAGGTGTTGAGGATTACATCCCGATTTCAGGTTTCCTTCTTTTTAGAACTTCGAGGTGCAGGAAAAGGTAAGTGATGCGGACACCAGGCCATTCAAAGTATATCAACGCAGGAGGCGTGCATTACCTGTGTCAATGTGGTTAGACGACGGATACGGGTCGAGTCTCTAAAGGTTGAAGACCTTACACATGTGTTCGTGACATGTGTAAGTTGCTTAGAGGAGACATTTAGACCATTAGATTGCGAGGAGGGTGTGATCGGACCGTTGGATGGTCACGGCCCACCTTCATTACACCACCTTCACGGCACTATCATCGGGGCCCATTAGGCATTTTAAATTTACATTTAGTTTATGAACATTTGAATTAGCTATGTTGTAAGATAGTTTGTGCACAATTTTATGCAAATTTCTTTTTTTTGAAACTTTTTTCTAGTAGGGGTATTTTGGTAATTTCATGTAATTACGAATTTTATAAGGATTGCCCTAAACCCATAGCACATTATGTTATGTTTATGAAAGAAAAAGGAGACCTTTTGACTTCTGACGATCTCGTCTTCGACTTCCAGTGATTGGAAGAGGGCGTGAGGCCCAGGTAAACAATTTTCTCATCCCCTACTTCTTTCTCCTTCTCTCTTTTCTCAAGATATTCTTCTCTTTAACCCCATTTTCTTCTTTTTTCTCCTAATCTCAAAAGATTCACATTCCCTTTTCATCCCCACATAAAACTCATCACCCAAATCTACATTCGAAGAACCACATATTTTTTTTCTTAATTTTCCAAATTTCCAATCCAGGAAATTCCTATTTTTCTGGATTAGAAAATCCACTTGGATCGTTAGACAGACCTATTGTAAGACGAAAGTTTTATCTTTCGCCGGATCCAATTAAATTCAGATTTTAAGATTCAACACTTCATGTTTGTGATGGATGGCCCTAATCAATGCTATATTGACCTTATTTCTTTCTTGTGTTTATGATGTATGAATCAGGCTGATATTTATTTGTTTTTTTTTAAGATTGCATGAATCTGCCCCTTTTCAAATACCATGACCATTTGAGGTTAGATTAGGCCGTCCTACATCAATTTTGATATCAGAGATTAGGTCCTTGCATTGGATCGTCTTAGATCGAGTTATCAAGGTCTAGATTTTAATTTTTATTTCTTACCATTATTTTATTTTTATTTTTTTTCTAGGGTTTCATGCATCGCATATAGAGTCTAGATTTGAAATTTTCAGGCTTGCACAAAAAAAAAAAAAAAAGAAGTCGAGATCTGAATTTTTTCCACATTTACATTATTCTAAAGGTTAGGATCATCGGTGTCTATAGTCTTGTGTCAAACAATCTCCTAGAGTCGTGTTTTAGGAAACCTAAGTTGAGTCTTATTGTGTATGCCCACTCGAACTGGTAGAGGATTTGGTCTACTCCCACTTTTCAATATGGAACAATTGAATGAGATGATGAACACGATCAACCAACGTTTGGTCGCCATTGAGGCACAATCTAGGAACACGAATACCCGTATAGATCAGATAGAAGTGTCCCTAAGAGAAATCTCCGACATTCGAGGGGATGAATAGTCTCACGTAGGGGGAGTAGCTGAAGAACGGGTAGGAAATCGTGGTAGAGGTCGTGGAGCACGTGGACGAGGGGTAGGACGTGGAGGGGCGCGAAATCCGCAGCCCGCTATTGAGTATCAAGACCGTTATGATGTCGATGAGAGGATCTTAAAGAGTGTTAAAGTAGATGCTCCTAGTTTTGATGGGCGTCTTGATCCAAAAGCATTCCTTGATTGGTTAGCAGATATGGACCATTATTTCGAATGGTATAAGATGTCTGAGAATCGACAGATGCGGTTTGCAAAAATGAAACTTGTGGGTCAAGCTAAATTGTTTTGGACAAATATGGAGCGTAGGATCGAGAGATCAGGAGGTGTCCCAGTCGCACGTTGGGTAGAGATGAAGGAATTATTAAAGGAAAAATATCTTCCTCTCTCTTACCGTCAAAAGCTCCTATATCAGTGGCAAGCATTACGCCAAGGATCTATGTCGGTTGCAGATTACATCGCAAAATTTGAGGAGTATATGATGCAGTATGATATTCAGGAGGATCTCTTAATGACACTGGCACGTTTCAAGGTGGGTCTTTGCATGCATCTGCAGCGTGAGCTTATGACCCGTGCAGTGAGTGATTTGGATCAGGCTTACCAAGTTGTACAGGAGTTAGAGCTTTACCTAAAGTCTCCTGTCACAAGGCGCTTTGAGTCCCGAGACTCTACTGTTAGATCTGGTTTTCAAGGAACCAAACCTAACATTGGAAGTCAACCTAGGGTGCAGGCTAGTGCACCGCCTAAGCCTAAGGATGATAAGGGCAAAGGTGTCCTTGGTGTCAATCCTGGCAGTGGTAGTCACTTGAGATGTTATGAGTGCGGAGGTACAGGTCATTTCGCATACCAGTGCACGGCAAAGACTCGCGGGAAAGCCTTAGTCATAGACGAGTCAAATGAAAATGCGGATGACATGGGTGCTTATGAAGTTGAGGAATATCATACAGAGATAGGTGCTAGTGATTATGAAGAAGAAGAACCAGAAACTGTACCACTAGCTGTAGTTAGATGTGCTTTAGCGCAGGCCAAAGAGAGTGATGATTAGCGCAGAAGCACAATTTTCTACACGTTTATCAAGAGCGGTGACAAAAATTGCAAAGTCATCGTGGATAGTGGTAGTTGTACCAACGTGGTCTCAGCTAGCACAGTCACTCGTTTGGGTTTGAAACTCATCCCTCTCCCTCAACCCTATAAGGTTTCTTGGGTTGACACGTCTTCTATGCCTGTGTCCCAGCAGTGTTTAGTTCCCATCCAAATCAGTTCATATAAAGACATGTTGTGGTGTGATGTTTTACCTATGGATGTGGGTCACATCATTCTAGGGAGGCCATGGTTATACGATAGAGATGTCACGATTTTTGGTAGCTCGAACGTGTGTACAATCACGCATGAGGGCAAGAAAATCAAGATTAATCCATTACCACCCAAGAGCCACATGGACAAGGCTAGGGATGTGAAAATGAGTGAGTCAAGGAAGGATGTGAAGAAATCTATTCCGAAATCTCTACATATCATAAATGCAAAAGAGTTTGAGAATGAGACAGAAGATGATTCGACGGTGTACGCCCTAATGGCTAGGGAAGTTACACCCGAGGTTCATGTAGAGTTACCCCCTGAGGTGACTTCAGTTCTTGAGGAGTACAGTGATGTATTCCCTGAGGATTTACCGGATGCGCTTCTACCTATGCGGGACATCCAGCATGCCATTGATTTTGTCTCGGGGTCTACTTTATCGAACCTTCCTCATTACAGGATGAATCCTGCAGAGCATGCAGAGTTGCATAAACAGGTAAATGAGCTCCTGAAAAAAGGTTTCATCCGTGAGAGCATGAGTCCATGTGCCTTACCAGCGCTATTAACGCCTAAGAAAGATGGTACATGGCGGATGTGTGTGGATAGTAGGGCCATTAATAAGATCACGATCAAGTATCAGTTTTCAATACCAAGGCTTGATGATATGTTAGACATGATGGCTAGATCCACAATTTTTTCCAAGATAGACCTCAAGAGCGGGTATCACCAGATACGCATACGCCCTGGAGATGAGTGGAAGACAGCCTTCAAGACGAAGGATGGGTTGTACAAGTGGTTGGTCATGCCCTTTGGCTTGACTAATGCACCCAGTACTTTTATGCGTGTGATGACCCAGGTTTTGAGACCCTTTATGGGGAAGTTTTTAGCGGTTTATTTTGATAACATACTCATATATAGTAACACTAAAGAGCTGCATCTCGACCACTTGAGGCAGGTCTGTAGTGTCCTGAGGGCGGAGAGGTTATGTGCGAACCTTAAAAAATGTTCATTCCTGTCTGATAGGGTTGTCTTCTTAGGGTTCATAGTATCGTCTGTAGGGATGCGAGCAGATCCAAAAAAAGTCAAGGCCATAGCTGACTGGCCTGAACCGCGGAACATACATGAAGTGAGAAGCTTTCATGGCTTAGCCACATTTTATCATCGGTTCATTCGAGGGTTTAGCACTATTATGGCTCCCATTACTGATTGCATTAAAAAGGGAGAGTTCATATGGTCTAAGGCCGCAGCTAAGGCATTCAAAGATATTAAAGGCAAGATGATAGAGGCTCCCGTCATGCGTCTTCCAGATTTTTCTAAAGTTTTTGAAGTAGCGTGTGATGCTTCAGGCGTAGGTATAGGAGTACTAGGCCAAGAGGGTCATCCAGTTGCCTATTTCAGTGAGAAACTGAATGAGGCAAAACAAAAGTATTCCACCTATGACAAAGAATTTTATGCGGTTGTGCAGTCGCTACGTCATTGGCGTCATTATCTTCTACCGCAAGAATTTGTCTTGTTTTCTGATCACGAGGCTTTAAGGTATTTGAATTTCCAAAAAAAGCTTAACCCAAGGCATGCCAAGTGGGCAGCGTTTCTTCAGGAATATTCATTTGTCTTGAAACATAAAGCCGGGATCAAGAACAAACCAGCCGATGCCCTTAGTAGAAGAGTGGCATTACTCAAATCCTTAAGTGTAGAAGTTGTCGGGTTTGAGCAATTGATAGACGAGTATCCCATGTGTCCGGATTTTGGAGGAACATACGTGTCACTCTTAGGTGCCCAGCATAGTTTGGGTGAGTTCGTGCTGAAAGATGGTTTCCTTTTCAAAAGAGACCGACTTTGTATTTCCCGCACTTCCCTCCGGGATTTCCTTGTTTGGGAGCTTCATGCTGGAGGTATTGCTGGCCATTTTGGTCGAGATAAAACCATCACCCTAGTAGATGATCGATTTTATTGGCCAAGTCTCAAGCGAGACGTAGCCAAAATTTTAGGGCAATGTCGAACATGTCAGCTGGCAAAACAGAAGAAGCAGAATACTGGATTGTACACGCCATTGCCAATGCCACACGCACCGTGGCAAGACATCAGTATGGATTTCGTGCTTGGACTTCCCAAGACAATTAAAAAGCACGATTCCATTTTTGTGGTCGTGGACCGTTTCTCAAAAATGACCCAGAAGAAGCAGAATACTGGATTGTACACGCCATTGCCAGTGCCACACGCACCGTGGCAAGACATCAGTATGGATTTCGTGCTTGGACTTCCCAAGACAATTAAAAAGCACGATTCCATTTTTGTGGTCGTGGACCGTTTCTCAAAAATGACCCACTTTCTCCCTTGTTCTAAAACGTCCGATGCGTCCAACATAGCTAAAATTTTCTTTGAGGGGGTAGTTCGATTACATAGTTTGCCTAAGACCATAGTGTCTGACAGGGATGTCCGGTTTACTAGTTATTTTTGGAAGACATTGTGGAATATGATGGGTACGAGACTCCAGTTCTCGTCTGCCTACTATCCTCAAACTGATGGCCAAACTGAAGTTGTAAATTGAAGTCTCAAAAATCTACTACAATGTTTGGTGGGTGAACACATTAAAACTTGGGACTTAGTCCTGCCAGTCGTCGAGTTTGCATATAACAATTCAGTTAATAGGTCTACGGGTATGAGTCCATTCGAGATTGTTAGTGGTTATAAACCTAGACTACCCATAGATTTGTTACCTATGTCAGTCACCCAGAGGACCTCAAAGTCAGCCCGATGCATTTTTCCATCACATTCATGAGTTGCATGCAGAGATTAGGAGGCGGATAAATGCAAGTAATGAACAATATAAAATTTCAACTGACTTACATCGTAGAATTCAAGAATTTAATGAGGGTGATTATGTAATGGTTAGGATGAGGCCAGAACGGTTCCCACAGGGTACCGTTAAGAAGTTACAAGCACGCGGTGCTGGACCATTTAAAATTCTAAAAAAAATTGGGCCCAATGCGTATGTGATAGATCTTCCACCTCGCATGGGAATTAGTTCAACATTTAATGTGGAGGATCTAATGCCTTGTTCAAGCCATCCCATAGACCCTAATTTTGTTCCAAACCATTGGCCAATTTCTAAATTTTCTTCCCAACCTACACCACCTATGCCTACTATACCTGAGATAAGAGAAGAAATTGAAGGAATTGTGGATGAGCAAATTGTTTCCACTCGAGACGGTAGATTTCAGAGATACTTAGTGAAGTGGAAGAACACACCATCATCCGACTGTACATGGTTGACAGAAGCAGAGTTGCAGCGACTAGATCCAGATTTGTTAGAAAAGCACAAGAGTTTTATCTCGCCGGAGTCGAGATCTTCTCAGCCGAGGGGTATTGATGCGGACACCAGGCCATTCAAAATATATCAACGCAGGAGGCGTGCATTACCCGTGTCAATGTGATTAGACGATGGATACGAGTCGAGTCTCTAGAGGTTGAAGACCTTACACATGTGTTCGTGACATGTGTAAGTTGCTTAGAGGAGACATTTGGACCATTGGATTGCGATGAGGGTGTGATCGGACCGTTGGATCGTCACGGCCCACCTTCCTTACACCACCTTCACGACACTATCATCGGGGCCCATTAGGCATCTTAAATTTACATTTAGTTTACGAACATTTGAATTAGTTATGTTTTAAGATAGTTTATGCACAATTTTGTGCAAATTTCTTTTTTTTGAAACTTTTTTCTAATAGGGGTATTTTGATAATTTCATATAATTACGAATTTCATAAGGGTTGCCCTAAACACATAGCACATTATGTTATGTTTATGAAAGAAAAAGGAGAGCTTTTGGCTTTTGACGATCTCGTCTTCGACTTCCAGTGATTGGAAGAGGGCGTGAGGCCCAGGTAAACAATTTTCTCATCCCCTACTTCTTTTTCCTTCTCTCTTTTCTCAAGATATTCTTCTCTTTAACTCCATTTTCTTCTTTTTCCTCCTAATCTCAAAAGATTCTCATTCCCTTTTCATCCCCACGTAAAACCCATCACCCAAATCTACATTTGAAGAATCACATTTTTTTTTCTGAATTTTCCAGATTTCCAATCCAGGAAATTTCTATTTTTCTGGATTAGAAAATCCACTTGGATCGTTAGACGGACCTATTGCAAGACGAAAGTTCTATCTTTCTCCGGATCCAATTAAATTCAGATTTTAAGATTCAACACTTCATGTTTGTGATGGATGGCCCTAATCAATGCTATATTGACCTTATTTCTTTCTTGTGTTTATGATGTATGAATCAGGCTGATATTTATTTGTTTTTTTAAGATTGCATGAATCTGCCCCTTTTCAAATACCATGATCATTTGAGGTTAGATTAGGCCATCCTACATCAGTAAGAATCATCCGCCTTCTTTTTCTTTTGATGACAAATGATCCATACTTTCTGTTTGTGATGGAGAAAGTTCTATCTTTCTCCGGATCCAATTAAATTTAGATTTTAAGATTCAACACTTCATGTTTGTGATGGATGGCCCTAATCAATGCTATATTGACCTTATTTCTTTCTTGTGTTTATGATGTATGAATCAGGCTGATATTTATTTATTTTTTTAAGATTGCATGAATCTGCCCCTTTTCAAATACCATGATCATTTGAGGTTAGATTAGGCCATCCTACATCAGTAAGAATCATCCGCCTTCTTTTTCTTTTGATGACAAATGATCCATACTTTCTTCATCTTGAACCCTCCCTTCTTCATCTTTTTCGTTCCTCTCTGGATATCCCATTTTGGTTTGAACGGAAAAGAGGGAGGGTTAGTCAGGAGAATTAGATCCAAACTTAACCGTGGACTGACTTATGCTACAGTTGGGATATACTCATATCTCTATGTCCTCCCTTTTTACTGTTTACGTGATTTTATGCTAAGGGACATGAACCTGACGGAATGATCTCATCTTTGTGTTAGATTTGCCTAATCCCTTTGATTGAAAAGGGTTAGTTGATTAATTTATTTATTTGAATATCTTCAACCTGATTATATATGCATCTAGAATTAAGTCATCACATGTCCCTACATCACAAGGTACTCAAAGAGGTCAAAACATGGCTCATAACAGCCCCGTAATGGACCATTACAAGGCTGATGCGAAATTTTTCAACAACAACAACAAAAAAAAGTCATAATGCCCATTATGGCCTTTTCCGTATGACTATTATTGAATAACTTGATGACAAGACTTTAAGATATTGAAGTTAAGCTAAAATAAACAAAAAGAAGAAGAAGAAGATAAAAGGTCATCATAAAGCCAATACCCTGCGATTTGACGAAAGAACTTCCACAATAGATTTCTTTATGGATATTTCTCACATCAATTTTGCACCTAAAGTGATAGATGGATACAATTTGTAAACCACCTTCACAAGAGTAAACATGAACTTATGATCCTAGCAGTTCAATATATATCAGAAAGAGAATGGTTCATCAAGACTCTGGAGTGAAGTAATATGACCACCTTTTTTATCTTTTCTTTCTTTTCTTTTCAGTTTTTTCTTTTTTTTTTTTGAAGAGAAGTAATATGACCACCTTTACCATCCTAAAAGGCTAAAATCTTTCATAAATCCATTGGAAACAAGTCTTCTTTGGACTAGTGAAAATTTGTTTTAGGCACTTCTCTTTAGGTCACACCATGATTTAGTTCACTGTGTTTATGCTAATATATATTGTAGAAATATCAAATTAAACAATTCATGAAAAAGTTTAGTAGATGTATATCTCCTTAAGCATGTGGGATTATTTTATGTGGAGCATGTTGCACCCGTTGCGTGAGCACTTCATCAAAGTAAATGTTTGACCATGTTCACTACCTTTTCGGGAGGACTTCGCAGTCTTATCCGTTTCTCATAGTTAAAGAAAACCCTTCTCCTAAATGCATCTGCAGTAATGAATGAGACCACTAATTAATACATAATGCATGTCAAGGTTAAAACCAAGGATCAAAATGCTCATTTACTATACTGTGATAGGTCGTCTAAAAGTACACCACGTGTCTATTTGAATATGCAGCAAAGGCTATTTAAAATTATTAACTTTAACTGGTATTTGATAGATTGTTTTTCTTTTCTTTTCATGAAAAAACCCCCAAATGTTTTCCGAAATTTCTCCATTCTCCCAAGCTATGACTAAGCATTTAACTTTGAACTTTTTTACAATGGATTGAGGAGCAAGAAAATACTCTGGAAATTCATCAATTCTGAAAAACTATAATCCAATCAATATCATCGATCACAATTGAAATCAATCTCAGTATGCCACATTCAGATGCACATGTGAATCAGACTGCGAACTTTCTTCAAAGATGAAATGATAAAATCATGGCAATCTTTCCTAGCAAAATTAACAATTCCCATCCTATCGAGTCCCTCTTAAAAGTAATGTAATTGCTATTTGGAGCACAGGTCTTCCATATGAATACTAAGGAAGGTAATGGGATTTTTACAGCAAAATTCCTCAAGAATTCTGATTTACCAAACAATGCCTTCTCTAAATTACCAAAACGCAATCTCTGGTGAGTGAAATGACAAAAATGCCTTCGCCTTTTTTTTCTGAAAAAAAAAATGTGGTAATAGTGTCCCATCGTGCGGTGTGCTTATGACTTCCAAACCGTCCAACAGGTTAGTCCTGCCATGAAGAACATGCAAAAAAATCACTCAGGCCAACCAAATCATAAGGCGGGCCACACCATAAGAAAACAATCTACACTGCCCAAGAACCTCCAATTTCAATTGTGGCCTACCTGATGATTAGATCAGCCTTATTTTTTTGCTGGCATTGGTCACATGATGGGATGCACCTGTTGGACGGGTTGGATGTCATACACATTCTACTGGGCCCCACAATGCTCAACTCTAGCACCTTTTCAGAAGAAAAAAAGGCGAGGCATTTAGTCATTTCACACACTAAAAAGCATTTGTATCGTCCTTGGTCAAATCAGAATTCTTGAGGAATTTCCTCTCATAAGGGAATTGACAAGAACCATTTTCTTGGAAACTCGGTCAAAATGGAAGTTGATTTTTCATCGAATTCTTGAAAAAAAAAAAAAAAATCATTCCACGGAAAGTTAACTTCCACTTTTCAATTTCCACAAATTCAAACAGGTCCTAAAGGTAATTAAAAACTAGCCATTGATTTCTATTTCATTAGGTTGACATAACTGCAATTCAATTCAATAGTGCATCCAAACGCACCCACATCACTCATCATTTTAACAAATGCAGATCAAACAATCCTCATGACTTTTTAACCTAAAATAAAAACCAGAAAATGGAAAAATAAAGTACCTCCGAAAAGGTACTTGGTTTTCCTCTCACGCCGCGGACCCTCTTCGGCGATCGCAGCCGTCAGATGGGCAAACGAGAAAGAAGAATCTGGAGAAGAAGAAGAAGACCAGAGGCCTAGGCTGAGGGTGGATACTATCACCGCTCCTGAAACAGATCTCAGAAGCAGTTGAAAGAAAGAAGCCGTCTTTCTCTCGTCTTGGCAGCAGACCGACTCTCTCAAGAAGGAGGAAGATGAATCTGCTGCTGCTGTTGTTGTTGTGTAAGAGAAAGGGCGGAGATTCAGCCGTTGGAATCCGGATTTTCCGAGAATCGACGGTGAGGATCTCTGCATGGATTTCCAGGAATGCATCTTTGGGATTCTATCGTCCAACAGAGAGGGAGAGAGATCTCTAACGGCTTTAAGAGAAAAAATATATACTCCTCGACCATGGTTTTCAGGGTAACTGATGGAGACCATGGTTTGGGGCGAACGCGGATTGCATGCTGGTACCTCCAGTGGCGAGTCGCTACTGAAAGGTGCTGTGGGCCCCACCATTATGTATGTCTTTTATCCATACTGTTCATCCATTTTGGATCATTATGTAAGGGCACGAGAAAAAACATGAGGCAGATCCAAATCTCAGGTGGACCATAACACAGGAAACAATGGTGATTGAACGTCCACCGTTAAAAACTCCCCGAGGCCACAGAAATTTTGGATGAAGCAGGTGTTTGTTTTTTCCTTTCATCCAGGTATGTGTAACTTAATCTACGGGTTGGATGGCAAATAAACCTTATAGTGGGCACTGGGAAGTTTTTAACGGTGGTCGTTCAATCACCATTGCTTCCTGTGGTGTGTCCGCCTGAGATTCTAGTATGCCTTATTTTTAGATGGTAATCTAAAATAATGATCTAAAATGAATGGACGGCGTGGATGAAACAAAAACATCGTGGTGAGGCCCACAAAGCAAAGCATTGTGCGTCGCTGCTGGGAGTGTCATTATGCCTGCCGGTAGCGAGTCGCTACTGGACTGTACAGGCCCCACCATGATATCCAATTTTGGGTTAATGCTTTAAAATGAGCGAGGTACAAATCGCAGGTGGACCACAGTAAAGGAAACATCGGTGATTCAATACTTACCATTAAAAACTTTTTGACGGCCACAAAAGTTCCGGATGAGCTGATATTTGTGTTTTCCCTCCGTACAGATCTGTGTAACCTAATCAATATGTTAGATGGCAAATAATACTAGTGGGCTTTAGAAAGTTCTTAATGGTAGGCGTTCAATCACCACTGCTTTCCTATGGTGTGGTCCACCTGAGATTTGGATCTGCCTCCTTTTTGGGTCATACCCTAAAATATGCTGGCAAAATGGATGGACGCAGTGGATAAAACACATACATCGTAGTGGGGTCCAAAGATTCTTCCAGCGGTGCTGTGTGTAGTCTACGCAATCCGAGTTCGTGTTTTCAAGTCTGACAATGGTTTGATAATCAGAACCGTTGGTTTGTTGCTTCCCACCGTGGATCGACCGGAAAATGGTAGAACCATCTCTCTACAGTACACGTAGTCGGATCTGCCCATATGAAGTGTCCTTTATATCCCAAAAAATCGCCTTTATTATATAATCCTATCCATCTGATCTGTGCCCGTTAAAGTGACTATGGATAACTAAAAAATTAGCAATCAAACGTCCAGCGTGATAAACTAAAGAAAAAGTAGCGGACAGGATTTCGGGATGGATTTTTTTAATTTTTTAAACATGAGCCAACCATCCGGTTGCGGGTGGACCGGATCGATATATCACCTGGCCGCGTGTCTAGATGGCTCCACCATTTTCGGGTTCTTCCGGTTCTACCGCATCATCTTCCATTGTAAGATTTTAACCGTCGGTCTTTTTTAGTTGAATGGGAACAGTTGATCTCGAAAGGTTAGTTTACTGATATCGAGGATAGTTTCCAGGTCAAGAGACCAATGGATTGGATCATTGAACCATTGGGCTCACTCTTGTAAGAGAAGTCTGAACCAAAAGCGAGAGCATATTGGGGTGTTTCCATGTCTATTTGGTAGCTGCATGTGTGGACAAGATGGAAACCGTTCATTTAGTGGTCCCAATATTGAATGGGCCGTGGATTAAAAACTATCAGCTTTCAATGATCTTTAACCTTTAATTTGTGGTGTGAAAATGGACAATAAATCAGAAAACACAGAAACGGACGGAATTCAGAGAAGAAATGGTTCATAGTTAGATGATTATGATAGTCTGATCGAAAGCGAAATTTTTTCCTAGTGTCCATCCAAAGGCAGATCCCACCGGATGCATGGTTTGGATCATCATATCCATGCGCCACGTATATGGCACCCGACAATGATGGACAGAAATTTCATGCGCGGGACCCACGGCCATTGTGAGTAGAGAAATTGAGCACCGTAGACGTCACATTTTACTCAGCGCCTTTTTAAAGCACTCCCAGACTTTACTTTTCCAAAGTAAACTATCTTGTACTGACACACTATTTACGGATAAAATTACCCTTGCATTTACAACCTATGGTTACGGATTATAGTTCATAGCCATGGGTATTTAGTAATCGTGAATACAAGAGTATCTTCATCTACAAATAGTGTGTATGTACCTAATGGTTTACTTTGGAAAAATAAAGTTTGGGAGTGCTATGTAAAGATGCTGGGTAAAAGGTGGCGTCTATAATGGTCAATTTTGTCATGTGAGTCCATAGAGAATTGCTCCGGTGCTCTCCAAGCGCTATTTTGTTATTGTGCTCCTAGTTGAACTGGAACACTTAGTCCAATCCATTGATCCGGACTGTTCATTAGGCTGAATGCACATTCCATGGACCATCATACAAACATCACATTAACCTGACAAATATTTAACCATATGATCATTGGGCCCTTAATATTGGATGGTCAAGATCATTATTTCACAAGATAGGTTCAATCAACTATTTTATCCATTTATTTGTTAGGATGCATCATGGGTTGCTTATGATTGCTTATGATTTTAAAAAAATCATTTTTGTTAAGTAATCCTAGCCATCCCATCCATGGCTTGGAAAACGAATGGCTACTTATGAAATAAGGCCAAATCAAGGGTGGATTGAATCATCTGATCAGTAAGAATTGTGAATCTTAGTCTATAAAATGTGTTCTAGGCTTAATAGACCGTTCAGATCAATCAATTTCTCTATGAAAGTGAACTGATATAACAAGGATCACCATACCATTATAGTGATCTCAGGAACATGAACTGTTTCCTAGAAATGACGTTTTTTAGACCCACTTGGAAACGGATTGGCTACTCCCCCTGCCACCAGCCCGGTGGCTGATGGTCGGTGCTCTGTGGGCTCCACCATGATGTATGTGTTTCATCCATTCCTTTTATCCATTTTTACATATCATTTTAGGCTTAATTTTGAAAAAGAAAGGGATACAAATCTCAGGTGGACCACACCACAGTAAAACAATAGTGATTACAATAGTGATTAGATATCCACCATTAAAATCTTCCTAAGGCACACTGTACTATTTATTTGACATCAATCTTTTTATTAGGTCATACAGGCTTAGATTAAGGGGAAAAAACAAAGATCAGCTTGATCCAAAACTTTTATTGCGCCCAAAATGTTTTTAATGGTCAACGCTCATTCAACACTATTTCCTTTAATGTGGTCCATTTGAGATTGGGATATAATTAATTTTTAACCTCATACAGTAAAATGATCTGAAAAACTATATGGACAGAATGGATGAAATACATACATCATGATGGGACCCACGTAGCAATGGCCGGTGGCAGGGGAGTAGCCAATCCGTTTCCCTCCCACTTGAAGCGGAACATGGAAGTTGGCAGTCTTTGCCTCTTTGGTCAAATGACGCCCCTGGTTTTCTCTCTCCTAATCGGAGTCCGTAGATTTTTTTTAGTTTTTTTTTTTAAAAGAGAGTGGTGACGTGGACCACTCAAAACTGGAGTAACAGGAAATCCTAGGTAACAGATGATCCGGACTCCTCATCGTGGCCCAGGAGTAAAACAACTTGATTTTAACGTCAGGAGTACTTGATGGCCGGCTTGGATCTTGCACAAGTGTGCCATATTTATGCACCAGCGTGTTAGCAACGTGGGACAATTTAGGGTGGTTGATACTCCAGTAGAACATCATGGTCTATACACAGGCACACATGAGAAATTTACAACTGTACGACCCATTTAAGGCCCATTTACATTTGCCTTCCACTTCTTTTTACCTTTTAAGAATAAACCCCATATGTATGGACAGCTTTTCAAAAGTCGAAAATGCCCCTTCTTTTCCGTCCACAAGAGGATCGGCCACTTACGCTCCGCGAACTCCGAGTTGTATGAACTGTTCAAAAGATATCAAAGTTACATAGCTCCACAGTTATGTATTTATTAGATCCACAACATTCATCCATATTTCAAGATCATTTCGAAACATTATCCAAAATAAAAATAAAAATCATACCCAAAGATCAACCGGACCACACCACGAAGAGCAACGGGAAAATTGATTTTCACCATTAAAACTTTTGTAGGGCCCACTGAAACATTTATTTTCCATCCAATCTATTCATAAGGTTACAAAGACTTAGATGAAGAGGACAAATAAATCTCATAATGATCCAAAACTTGCGTGACCCTTAAAATGGTATCAATGGTAGACGTTCAATCCTCCACTGCCTTTTACAATATGGTCCACTTGATAGCTAGATCTGTCTCATTTTTCATCTCAAGCCTTAATACGAGTTTGTCAAATATATGGACGGTTTAGATATAACACATACCTCATAATAGGACTGAAAAAAAGTAATAGGGATTACAACAGTAAAAAAAAACCCTGAAACTTTTGGCTACTAGATTCTCTATACCTACGAATAAAAACCGTAGCTATAATCGTAGCCCCTGCTTTTGGATATGTCCTTTGATATGTATCAAAGGTCTTTCGATATGTACTTTGATATATTGGAGGTCTTTTGATGTGATCGAAAAAAGTCCAAAACTGCCCAGTGAGTTTTCCTCAAAAATTTTATAATTTTCGATATACATCGAAGAGTATTCGATATGTATTGAAGGTCTATTACCTATAACTACGGATTATAACCATAACCATAATTGTAGTCCGTGCCCATTCATGCAAAATACATATATATATATTTTTTTTATTTTTTACATGGAGAACTTTATTTTACTTACATTTTTCTCTAATACATGTTTATATAAATATGCATATATAATCATAAACAAAAAACTTTCTCTCTCTTTTTTTCATTTATTTCTTTATTTATTTAACGAGAATATCTTCTAAACTAAAATTAGTTACTTGATGTACCCTATATGATTTTGGGTTAGGAGAAGCTACTTTAGTCAACCAACCTGTTTATTTTTCAAGATTCCATCAGGTCGATGGTCGAAAATCCATTTCATTCACTTCGTGGTCAATTTCAATTAGTTCGCGGTCAATTTCATTCATTTCATTTACTTCGCGATCAATTCCATGCATTTCACAGTTAATCCCGTCAATACCCGTTCACTTCATGGTCAATTTCATGCATTTCACAGTCAATTTCGTGCATTTCATGGTCAATTTCCTTCATTGCACGGTCAATTCCATGCATTTCACGATCATTTCCAGCAATTCCGTTTTGATTCATGGTCATTTCCATGCATTTCACGGTCAATCCCGGCGATTCCGTTTTGATTCACGGTCATTTCCATGCATTTCACGGTCAATTCACTTCACTTCACTATCATTTCCATGCATTTCACGGTTAATTCGCTTCACTTCACGGTCATTTCCATGCATTTCACGGTTAATCCCGGCAATTCCGTTTTGATTCACGGTCATTTTCATGCATTTCACAGTCAATTCCCTTCGCTTCACGGTCATTTTCATGCATTTCATGGTCAATTCCCTTCACTTCACGGTCATTTCCATGCATTTCATGATCAATCCCAGCGATTCGGTTTAGATTCACGGTTATTTTTATGCATTTCATGGTCAATTCACTTCACTTCATGTTCATTTTCATGCATTTCACAATCAATTCCCTTCACTTCACGATCATTTTCATGCATTTCACGATCATTTTTCTTCACTTCATGATCATTTCCATGCAATTCACGGTCAATTTGCTTCACTTCACGGTCATTTTCATGCATTTCACGGTCAATCTTGACGATTTCGTTTCATTTCACGGTCATTTCCATGCATGAAATTAACCATGCAGTGCATGAAATTGATCGTGAAGTGAAGGGAATTGGCCATGAAATGCATGGAAATGACCATGAAATGAAATGGAATTTGTCGGGATTGACCATGAAATGCATGAAAATGACCGTGAAGTGAAGCGAATTGACCGTGAAATGCATAAAAAATGACCGTGAAGTGAAGCGAATTGACCGTTAAATGCATGAAAATGACCGTGAAGTGAAGCGAATTGACTGTGAAATGCATGGAAATGACCGCGAATCCAAACGAAATAGCCGGGATTGACCGTGAAATGCATGGAAATGGCCATGAAGTGAAGTGAATGACCATGAAATGCATGGAAATGACCGTGAAGTGAAGGGAATTGACCATGAAATGCATAGAAATGATTGTGAAATGAAGTGAATTAACCGTGAAATGCATGGAAATGACAGTGAAGGGAAGGGAATTGACCCTGAAATGCATGAAAATGACCATGAAGTGAAGGAAATTGACCATGAAATGCATGGAAATGACCGTGAATCCAAACAGAATCACCAAGATTGACTGTGAAATGCATGGAAATGACCTTGAAGTGAAGTGAATTGACCATGAAGTGCATGGAAATGACTGTGAAATGCATGAAAATGACCGTGAATCAAAACGGAATCGCCGAGATTGATCGCGAAATGGATGAAAATGACCGTGAAGTGAAGCGAATTGACCATGAAATGCATGGAAATGACCGTGAAGTGAAGAGAATTGACCGTAAAATGCATGGAAATGATCGTGAATCAAAACGGAATCGCTGGGATTGACCATGAAGTGAAGCAAATTGTCTGTGAAATGCATGGAAATGACCGTGCAGTGAAGGGAATTGACCGTAAAATGCATGAAAATGATCGTGAATCAAAACGGAATCGTCGGGATTGACCGTGAAATGCATGAAAATGACCGTGAAGTGAAGTAAATTGACCGTGAAATGCATGGAAATGACCGTGAAGTGAAGTGAACTGACCGTGAAATACATGGAAATGACCGTGAATCAAAATGGAATTGCCGGGATTGACCATGAAATGCATGGAATTGACCGTGAATTGAAGGGGAATTGACCGTGAAATGCACGAAATTTACTGTGAAGTGAAGGGAATTGACAATGAAATACATGAAAATGGCCGTAAATCAAAACGGAATTGTCAGGATTGACCATGAAATGAAGGGAATTGACCGTGAAATGCACTAAATTAACCATGAAGTGAAGGGAGTTGACCGTGAAATGCATGGAATTGACCTTGAATCAAAATGGAATTGCCGGGATTGACCATGAAATGCATGGAAATGACTGTGAATCAAAACGAAATTGCGGGGATTGACCGTGAAATGCATTGAATTGATCGTGAAATGAAGGGAATTGACCATAAAATGCACGAAATTGACCAGAAAGTGAAGGGAATTGACCGTGAAATGCATGGAATTGACCGTGAAGTAAAGGGGAATCGCTAGGATTGACCGTGAAATGTATGAAATTGATCGCGAAGTAAATGAAATGAATGAAATTGACCGCGAACTGATTGAAATTGACCGCGAAGTGAATGAAATGAATTTTCGACCATTGACCTGTTGGAATCTTGAAAAATAACTAAGTTAGTTGGCTAAAGTAGCTTCTTCTACCCCTAAATCATATAGGATACGTCAAGTAACTAATTTAGTTTAGAAAAAAAGAAAAATGAAAAAAAGAGAGAAAAAATTTTATATGCTTATATATACATATTTATATAAACATATATTAGAGAAAATTATAGGTAGAATAAAGTTCTCTATGTAAAAAATTTTTAAAAATAATAAAAAAAATTAGCATGGACTAGCATAGACTACAATTATAGCTACGGTTATAATCTGTAGTTGTAGGTAAAATGACTTCTAATACTTATCGAACACTCTTTGATATGTATCGAAAATTGTAGGATTTTTGAGGTAAACTCGCTCGACACTTCTGGACCCTTTGCGATCTATCAAAAGACCTTCAATATATCGAAACACATATCGAAAGATGTTCGATACATACTAAATGACATATTAAAAAAACAGGGGCTACGACTATGGCTACGGTTTTTATCCATATCTATAGAAAATCCCCTAGCCATATATTCCTGGTTTATTATTATTATTATTATTATTTTATTATTATTATAATTTTTTGGCTGTCGTAATCCTCATCGCTTTTTGTGGGTCCTATTATTAGGTATATGTTATATCCAAACCGTCCATCTATTTGGCAAGCTCTTATTAAGGCTTAAGATGAAAAATGAGACAGATCTAGCTATCAAGTGGACCACACTGTAAAAGGCAATGGAGGAGTAAACGTCTACCATTGAAACCCTTTTAAGGGTCACAGAAGTTTTGGATCATTATAAAATTTATTTTTCCTCTTCATTTAGGTCTTTGTGACCTTATGAATAGATTGGGTGGAAAATAAATGTTATGGTAGGCCCTACAAAATTTTTAAAAGTGAAAATCAATTTCCTCGCTGCTCTTTATGGTGTGGTCCAATTGATCTTTAGATGTGAATTTTTTTTTTTTTTGTATAATACTCCAAAAAGATCTCAAAATGTGGATGAACGTTGTGGATATAATAAATATGTAACCGTGGGGCACGCAACTTTGATCTCTTTTGAACCGTTTGTACAACTCGGAGTTCGAGGAGCCTCAGCGCTCGTCTTCGAGCACCACCAATCCGCTTGAAGGAAAAAGTGGGGGCATTTTCGGCCTTTGGCAAGTCGTCCGTACATCTGGGGCTTATTCTTGAGAGGTAAAAAGAAGTGGGCCTTGAAATGTAAATGGGCCGTATATGGGTCGTACGGTTGTAAATTTCTCCCCACACATTCACATACATGTACTCAATCATATGAGACAAACGTACTGATCATATGCCAAAAAATCCAGAGGTCCAAAATCAGCAAATCAATGGGCCTTAATCAAAGGCTATGATAGTCCAATCAATGTTATTTTATAGTTCTACCCTCATTTAATAGGGCCCATAACTATATGGTAATCATCTTTAAAAGATATGAACCAGGTCTTTAATTTCTCCATTGTATTACATGTAGCAAAAGGCTGACTAAGGTCGGCCCTTGCGCAGCCTTCATGGCTTGATCCTGGTCATAGCTCAACCTGGCTCTAGTCTACTTAAGCCATTAAATGTTTTTAACAGTTCCTATTTCGAATGGCCCACTTAACGAACATTCTAGGCTGGGCCATTCTGGTCGAGGATTGGACCTAGATTTAAGTCTTGGCCCAGCCCTTGAGTCAAGTTCAGGAGCCAAACCCTGGCTCTACTGGGTGGGGCTGGGTGAAGAGGCCCAGCCCATTTGCCAACCGCGCGTGGAATTTAGGCAGTCCTTGCATTATTTTCTTAGCCATGCATTCACATACAACCTGTTCAAGGGCTAGAATCGTTACATCTGCGAAATAATTTGGACGTGCCAACCAGGGTGGGACGTATCATATCAATTGTCTATACCATCAAAACGGTGGGCCCCACTTCTACAAGTGATAGCCTGAGGATTACACAATGATGACGCGTTTTTAATCTACCGTAGCTCACTTTGAAGTATGTGCAGTATATTCAAACCGTCCATCCATTTTTCAGGTCATTTTAGAGATAACTCCAAAAAAATATAACATATAGCAGATAGAAATCTCAAGCGGACTCCACTCCGTTAGCAACTTCCTAAGCCCACCACAATGTTTATTCGCCGTCCAACTTAAAAAAAAAAAACCCTAGCTGCTTAGTATTGCCTACTGTCGGTACACACTTCACTGTTAGCCACTTCACTATGGATCGATGCCAAGCCTTCAGTGTTGAAACGAGGTATCTTTCACTCTGTCTTTCACTTAATATAGCCTCCAACCTGTTGATAAGGACGCACAGGCCTGTATGACAGGAAAAATATATATAAGTTTGATCCAAAACTTTCGTGGTTCACAAGAATTTTTTAATGGTCAGTGAACACTGTTTCCTGTAGTGTGGTCTACCTGATATTTGGATCTACTTCGTTTTTGTTTTCATATAGTAAAATAATCTTCATAAACGGATGGACGTTATGGATATTTTATATATAAATCAAGGTGGGCCATGCTGAGGGTCGCACCGTGTTGGGTGAGGCCGGGCCGCACGTAGATGGTGCAGTTTTGTCCTGCACGGCCCAGCATTTACCCCCTTGTCCACGAGGATTTCTCTGTTGGATTCCGTGCGTTATGTAAATTCGATTACTTGACAAGTGCTACATAATCTATTCACTTGCTGCATTCATGCAACCACTGTAAACCTGGACTGCATCTAATCCAGGCCGTCCAAACCATAGGACACACTGTGATAGATCATAGTCCATGACGTACTAGGAGAGTATGATCTCAATCATCAGATTTGAACATCCAATGGACGGTTATATTGCAAAAAAGTCAGCAGTCCATTCGGTGTGAATTATTCAAATATTAAAAAAATTTGAATATCCAATCAAACTGATATTTTGGGAAATTTCCTATTTGCAGTGGGTTTCTTCATTTGGACGGTTGGGATATAAGCAAAACTATTCCCATCACCTGCTTCCCGTTATGAGAACCACTAGCTGAAAATCTTGAAAATGAAAGATGAAGCCGATTGCGTACAGAGTAAACTCTACGGTGTGCACTTTGATTTATGTATTATATCCGCTCTGTCTATCAATATTAACGAATAATTTTAAAGCTTTAGCCCAAACGTTAAGCATATCAAAATCTTAAGGACCACACCATAGGAAGCATTATGATTTGAACTTTCACTGTTCAAAAATTCTTGAGGCCACAAAAGTTTTGGACTAAGCTGATATTTATTTTTTCTCTTCATCCATGTCTTTGTGATATTATGAACAGCTTGGATGGCAAATAAACACTGATTTGGGCCCTAGGAAGGTTTCAACGGTAGAAATCATAATTCCCACTGTTTCCTGAGGTGTGTTCCACTTGAGCTTTAGATATGTTCCAATTTTGAGTTTAACCAATAAAATGATTTGTAAAAACGGATGGATAGTTAGGATAAATTATATACATTGACGGTGAGCTCAGCAGAGTTTACACAGTACGATAAAATGGTACTGAGTAACTCAGTACGCAATCCACGATTCCGTCCTGTACCCGCCCGTACGGACTCGGTCCAGGCGCATATTATTTGGCCCACTGTAATGTAATGTATATGTTTTATCCAAGCCGTCCATCCAAATTTTCAGACCATTTCAGATTTCCTTAAAGCCTTTTTAATGAAGTTCCTACGCTAAGGACTCCGTGTGGTGGCCATTGTAATGTTTGTGAGAAAGCTACTCCATCCCTCCGCTTTTTAAGCTTTTTATTTTTATTTTTCATAGCTTATTACTGTACTCATGGTCAGTTCACACTTTACTCTTAGCCACCCTCTCTTGGTAATCGATACCTAGGCCTCAATGTATCTATTTTTTAAGCTCATTTTTTAGAACATGCGATGGAACGTAAAGTGCATCCAAAACTTAAATGCGCCACGGATGAGGAAACATTGGGCATTTAGTGTCCACCAATTAAAAATCTATATGGTCACAAAAGTTTTGTATTGATTTAAGTGGCTGTTTTTTCCTGTTCAATGTGGACTGTTGTTGTACGTTTTTCTATCTTAACCATCTATTTGCAGGATACCAAAGGGTTTGGGGAGCATGGTCCACCCATCGAGGGGTCCACGAGACCAACAGTCAGGATCACATGGTTCCAGGGGTACAACCCGCAGATGGAGCCTTTGCCATGTTACTCCGTTGGATCTTGAATCATATACCATCCAATCCCACTGCTTTCCTATGGTGTGGTCCACCTGAGATTTGGATCTGCCTCATTCTTGAGCTCATGCCGTGAAATGAGCTTGGAAAAATGGATGGACGCAGTGGATAAAACACATACATCACGGTGGGGTCCAAAGAGTCTTCCACCGGTGCTGTGTGGTAGTCTACGCAATCCGAGTTCGGGTTTTCAAGTCTGACAAGTAGAGACCGTGGTTTGATAATTAGAACCGTTGGTTTGTTGCCTCCCACTGTGGATCGATGGGAAAATGGTAGAACCATCTCTCTACAGTACACGTGGTCGGTTCTGCCCATATGAAGTGTCCTTTATATCCCAAAAATCACCTTTATTATACAATCCTATCCATCTGATCTGTGCCCATTAAAGTGACTATGGACAACAACAAAAATATTAACGATCAAACATCCAGCAGGATAAACTGCAGAAAAAGTAGCGGACAGGATTTCGGGATGGATTCTTTTTTCTTTTTTTTTAATTTTAACTTAAGCCAACCATCCGGATGCGGGTGGACCCGATCGATATGTCACCTGGCTACGTGTCCTGTGGAGAAATGGCTCCACCATTTTCGGGTTCTTCCGGTTCTACCGCATCATCTCCCATTGTAAGATTTTAACCGTCGGTCTTTTTTCGGTCTTTTTTAGTTTTGTACAGTTGATCTTGAAAGGTTAGTTTAATGATATCAAGAATGGTTTCCAGGTCAAGAGACCAATGGATCGGATCATTGAACCATTGGGCCCACTTGTCAGAGAAGTCTGAACCAAAAGCGGGAGCATAGTGGGGTGTTTCCATGTCAATTTGGTAGCTTCATGTGTGGACAAGATCGAAAACGTTCATTTAGTGGTCCCAATATTGAATGGGCCGTGGATTAAAAACTACCACCTTTCAATGATCTTTAACCTTTAATTTGTGGTGTGAAAATGTACAATAAATCAGAAAACACAGGAACGGATGGATTTCGGAGAGGAAATGGTTCATAGTTAGATGATTATGATAGTCTGATCAAGAGCGATGGGTTTTTTCCCAGTGCCAACCCAAAGGCAGATCCCACCGGATGCATGGTTTGGATCATCATATCCATGCACCATGTGTATGACACACGACAAGGACGGACAGAAATTTCATGCGCCTAAGTGGGACCCACGGCCATTGTGAGTAGATAGAGGAGAAATTTACCACTGTAGATACCACCTTTTATCCAGTGGTTTTTATGCAACAAACAAAACTTGTCAACTTACACTCCGTCAAAAAGGCCTATTTGCGACCTATTTCTGCGACGGATGATCTCTTGGTATAACGACGAATTAAATCCGTCGCTAATGAAAAAAGGTCCGTCGCTATGCTCTTCGTTCTCGAATATCCATAGGCGGAGCGTCCCGGAATTTAGCGATGGACCAAAATCCGTCGCTAAAATCTTATTTACGATGTATTTATGACGAATTTTCGTCCGTCATACGACGGCGACGGATAAAATCCGTCACAATGTTTGATTTGGTGACCACTGCAAATTCCCGCCCACAAATTCCCGCCCAGAACCTGTTGGCGCGCGTTTCAGCTGCTTTTGCGACGGGTCATGGTCCGTCGTAAATGGTCATTTTCGACGGATCATGGTCCGTCGTAAAAGTCTTTTTGCCTTGACATAATTTTTTTTTCATTTTTTTAAAAATATGGTGGAAATTTTAGTTTTTTTTTAGTCTAATAATTGTTTTTTAATAGAATTTCAATGGTTTAATTGTACATATTTGTATCGAAGATTATTTCTTAACAATTGATTGAATGAAAAAAGAAAATTTATTTTGTTTTTATATCAAATAAGTGAAATTTTTATTTTTATATTTTAATTTAAAACTAATATTTAAATAATTTATAATATCACATGAAAAAGAATATTGAGAAGTTTTAAAAATTGAACAATGTTTGAGAAATAAATTAGAATTTGAAAAAATATAAATCGTGATTTAATAAAAATCTATTTTGTGGGAAGAAATTTTTTTTTTTAATAAAGTCGATAAATTTGAAAACAAAAATGCATTTGATTTTGAGAAAAAATAATATCCTGAAAATGAAAATTAAAAATATTTTAAAAAATGTGAAAATTTTCAGAATGTTGAAAAATGAAAATATTTTAAAAAAGAAAATGAGTTTGAAATTTGAAATATATATATATATATATATATATATATATATATATATATATATATATATATATATATATATATATGTGAAACTCAATAAAAATTGACAAGTTCGAATAAAATGCTTTAAAAAAAACTGAAGAAGTGAAAACGAATTGAAAATTTTAAAATAAAATCGTATTTAAAAATCGATACTTTATCAAAAAAGCATACATTTTGAAACGAAAAATAAATAAGTTTAAAAATTTTGTGATTTCGAAAAATAATTGAAAATGTTCAAATTTAAAAATAAAAAAAAGTTATTTATAAAAACACTAAGATTTTGAAAAAATATATATAATTCAAAAAAATTTTGAAAAGTTGAAAACAACATGATGCTTTTGAAGAAAAAAAAAATTGACATTTTGGAATTTTTGGAAAAAAAAATTAAAAATTGTGAAATTTTAAAATATTTTGGAAGTAAAAATTCAAAATTTGTAGTTTATTTTATTTTTTGAAATATTTTATAATAAAAATGATATTTTGTTAAAAGTTTTCAAATAAAAATTAAGAGTAAAAAAATGTTATTTTTAAATGAAAATTAAAATTTATCTGTGAAAAAGTATTTTTTAATAAATTATTAGGCGCATCCACTAATTGAACATTTAACCATTTTTGGACAATCGAATTAGTCCAGATTGAAAAGTAAATAATTTCATCCATTATGTTGATCCATTTTTACCGATCATTTTAGGGCTTAATAAAAAAAATGATAGGGATATGAACCTAAGGTGGACCATATCATAGGAAAACAATATTGATTGGATATCCACCATTAAAATCCTCTTAAGGCCCACAATATTGTTTATTTGACATCCAATCTATTGATTAGATCATACAGGCTCTGATGAAGGGTAAAAACAAAGATCAATAAGAAGGTCAAAAAATTGATAATTTGAGGTTTAAAGAATAAATTTTGTAATTTAATAAACATCTGTTTCGTGGGACAAAATAAAAGAATAAGATTTTGAAAAAATATATATAATTTAAAAAAACTTTGAAAAGTTGAAAACAACATGATGCTTTTGAAGAAAAAAAAATCGACATTTTGGAATTTTTGGAAAAAAAAATTAAAAATTGTGAAAATTTAAAATATTTTGAAAATAAAAATTCAGAATTTGTATTTTATTTTATTTTTTGAAATATTTTATAATAAAAATGATATTTTGTTAAAAGTTTTCCAATAAAAATTAAGAGAAAAAATATACATTTTGAAAAAAATGTTATTTTTAAATGGAAATTGAAATTTATCCATGAAAAAAGTATCTTTTAATAAATTATTAAGCACATCCACTAATTAAACATTTAACCATTTTTAGACAATCGAATTAGTCCAGATCGAAGAGTAAATAATTTCATCTGTTTAAATCAAATTTCACTCAAATTGTTGATCAATCTTGTATGCCCAATATCTCTCTCTTATGTAGCTTGATCGGGGCGAGTAACTAGTCAAATTGAGGGTATTGATCAGTAAAATAGAGTGAATGGACCAGACATATAAAACGGACCAAATATTCTGGACAAAATTGTGACCCAACTAACTAACCTCGTGAGAATATAAGAATTGATGTTAATAAGTTTTGTAGGCCCCATCACGATGTGTGTCGAACATCAACACCGTGCATTTGATGTGTCCCCTTTAGGTTATGAGATATCTCAAAAATCATCCGTATATGAAACTCAAGTGGACCATACCATATAAAACCATATGAAGACATCCTAAAAAATATAAAAGCACTTGATAGGGCTCACATTAGATTTGGATGAGGTTAAAACTTGGTTTGACCCCTCATCTAAGTGGGACACATAATGAGTGGGTTGGATATGTAAATCACATTTAGGCAAGTCCAATATATGATTATAAATATCTTAAAGAAACCCCTCTCTACTACATTTAGGTGAGTTACTCAGTACCCTTAGCACACTGAGTAAATTCTGTGGGGTTCACCATTATTTATTTAATTTATCCCCTCATTTCATCCATGTTAATAGATAATTTTAGGTATAGAGAACAAAAAGGAAGCATATCCAAAGCTCAACTGGACCACACCACAGGAAATAGTGTAATTGAAACTTTACCATTGAAAAATTCTTAGAGGCCACGGAACTTTTGGATCAAGTTGATGTTTGTGTTTTCTTTTCATCCGTATCTTTTTGCTATTATGAACAGGTTAGATGGCAAATAAACATTATTGTGAGCCCAAGGAAGGTATCAACGATGGAAATCATTATTCCACACTGTTTGGTGTGGCATGGTCCACTTGGGCTTTGGATTTACCAAAAATTTGGATCAACCCACACCGTTCATCCATTTTTCGAGATCATTTTAGAGAATTATCCAAAAAATAAATTATATCCAAAGATTAAATGGACCACACCACAAATACCAGCAAGGGTAGTGATTTTCATTGTTAAAAAATTGTACGACCCACCATGACGTTTATTTTCCATCCAATCTGTTCGTAAGGTCGCAAAGACCTGAATGAAGAGGAAAAACAAATTTCTTATTGATCCAAAACTTCTGTGACCCCAAAAGGGTTTTGATGGTAGACGTTCAATCCCCCACTGCTTTTCATTGCGTGGTACACTTGATAGTTAGATTTGTCTTATTTTTTTATCTCAAGCCTTATGACAAGCTCCCCATATGGATGGAAGGTTTGGATATAACACATATCTCATGATGGGGCCCAAAGAACTTGCTGACGTCACCCAGCTCATTCGCTTCCCCTGTATTAACAGGCGGAGTAGCTACTGACGGACAGGAGACTTGCTTATGAAGTGACATCATTTAGTTCTGTGGGCCTAACCATGATGTATGTTTTGTATCCACACCGTCCATCCACTTGGAGAGATCATATTAGCAGGTGATCCAAATAATGAGTCAGATCAAAATCTCGAGTGGACCCCACCACAGAAAACAGTGGAGAGAGTGACGCTCACCATTAAAAAGTTCTAAGGTCCACAAAAGTTTCAGATCAAGCTGATATTAGTGTTTTCCCTTGTTCCATGTCTTCGTCGGTAACACATGAACAGGTTGGATCTCAAAAAAACCTCATGATGGACCTTTGGAAGGTTTCAATGGTAGGAATCACTCTCCCCACTGTTTTCTGTGGTGGGGTCCACTCCAGCCTTGGATTTGCATCATTCTTTGGTCTATATCCTAAAATTATCTATTAAAATGTATGAACGGTGTGGATACAAAACATACATCATGGTGGGGCCCACATAACTTGATGACGTCACTTCAGTAGCGAGTCTCGCTACTCAACCTGTGCAGTAGCTAATCCGCGTCTGATATCAACCGACTGGTTAGGGCCGGTGCCCTCACCACACCCACTCCCTCTCCCTCCTCTCTCTCTCTCTCTCTCTCTCACTGCGCCTCTCCCTCTCCCTCTCCCTCTCCGCTCAATCTCTTTCTCTCTCTCCCTCTCCACTCTCGAACCCTCTTCTCTCCCTCTCCGCTCGATCCACCGCTCCCTCACTCTCTCTCTCTCTCTCTCTCTCTCTCTCTCTCTCTCTCATTCTTTTATTTTCTTATTTTCTTTGGTTCAGCACATCAAGGAGCATTCTGCAACATCAGGTATTTCCCTCCTTCTCTCTCTCTCTCTCTCTCTCTCTCTCTCTCTCTCTCTCTCTTTCTCTCTCCCCTTATCTATTCATATCATGTGGGCATTTTTTTTAGCATTTTTAATCCTTAAAGTAACATTGTGCAATGATTTGTGTATTGGAAAATTTTGAGTTTCGAATCCCTAATTAGGGATTTGTAGTCTCGGTTCCCTAAATGTGGATTATAGATTAAAAAACTGAAAATCCCTAATTAGAGATTCAAAATTCAAAGTGTTTGATGAAAATCTGCAATGGTCTCTTACCATGTTAATTGAGCATGAATATTGTGGGTTTCTACTTTGTTAGAAATGGTCTCCTTCCAAGTGTTTGATGAAAATCCTCAATTGTTTAATTCCACGTTGATTGAGCATGCAATGTAGCATTTGTGTCTCTCTAGAAACTTGTCTGTTTATGGAAATTGATTGTTGAACCTAATGTGGCTGTTTATGCAAGGAAGTCTATTAATTTCTGTTAAAAACATCTATTTGGACCATGAACATTTTACCAAGGCAAACATGCAGAATCCCTATTGACTGGTTGATGCAAGCTGTAAGCATTCAATCAGCTACCTTCTTTGTTAAAACCATCAGTTTCGTAAGAAATGAATCATATGGTTAGGACCTTCTGGTCAAAATGATTATCTAAGAGGGACAAGGGCAGTCTTAGGCATGGCCCATTGAGTGGATTTCTGTTCTAATTGCGTGTGGAGCACGTTGTGTTGAGATTTTACATTTTTGTTTGTGTTTAAGCAGATTTTCTTGTGTTTGATTATAAGTACATCAGCTGTTTATTTTTTTGGGTTTGTTTTAGTACTCTGTGTGCTGTTTTTGTTTGGGCAATGAGCTGTTTCTTGCTTTTTATTGGGTTTGATTGAGTACATTTAATTGGGATTTTCTTGCCTTTTTTCGCTTGGTTTTGTTTCAATACATTTGCTGGAGCTTTAAAGATCCCTATTGGCTTCTGTTTAGGCTAGGGAGTGGGATTCTTTCTCTGTAGTCTCTGCTGTGTTTATTTATTTAACGGTTTTTTTTAAAATCCTGTTTTCTTGGTTTCGATTAAGTTCATTTCTTTTGGATTTTATAGCATTTTATTCTTGGGTTTATTTCAATGCATTTGTTGGCATTTTGAAGACTTTTTGTGGGATTTTTTTGCCTTCTCTGTTTGGGATATTTATACCAAGTAGGATGTTTCTTTTTTGATAATTGGTTGTTCTTTGCTGGGTGCAGTTGCTTGAGATTTTCTTGCTTTGCATTCTTGGGTTTGCTTCAACACATTTATTCTCACTATCCTTCTTCTTTTTTTTTTTTTTTTCTTTTTTTCTCTTTCCAAAAATGGGCTTTATTTCGAGGAAGGTGCTTCCCGCATGCGGCAGCATGTGTGTATGCTGCCCTGGTTTAAGGTCGAGCTCTCGGCAACCCGTGAAGCACTACAAGAAACTGCTTGTCAAAATCTTCCCCAAAACCATTGTAAGTATGAGCAACTTGGCTTTTCTTTTTACATCTTATTTTGCTAAATAAAATGATATGGTTCAGTGCAATATAAGTCCATTGTTCGTGTAAAGGTTCAAAAAATTGGAATTGCATTGGGAGTGCATTGCGATAGATACATCTGGTGAATCCCATTTTATTTTTATTTTATTTATTTATTATTATTATTATTATTTTGGTGTTACTACTTTTGACCAATAAATGCATGCTAAATCCAAAAACCAAGCTACACATTACCTTGATTCTGCTCAAGGTCTCTAGTAAGAAATTTGCACGTATCGTTTTCATTTATATGCATGGATTCATTGATGTAGGCTAGGTGCAGGTCAGTGGCAGCTTGACAAGGTCTTGTTTCTGCTCCCCTTTTTTACTACAGTTAGAGGAAGCATTTTTTTTTTTTTTGGCATTCCTGTATTGAAGGTTGTCTTTCCTTGTTTAGGAATGCATGCAAATGGAAAAAGGTGGCAGTTATTATGAGTTCTGGTACAACACGAATGGTGAAGCCTACGATTCTTCACTTTCAGATTAGTGGACTTTCTGAATATCAGGTAGGTCACAGGTGGTTCACTTATCGAGTATTCAGATGACGATCATGCATGTCAATGTAAATTTCTTGTTCTGTTTATTTAATTTAATAATTTCACAGGTGTTATATAATAATTTCTTGTTCTGTTTATTTAATTTAAGGAACCATGTGGATGTACCAACTTCAGCTTTGTTCATGATACTAATGTCTTTGCACGTGTGTGTGAAAGTCCTAGTGGATACTTTTCTATTTCTTGATTTGTTCTTTATATGCTTTACTGTTGCATGTCAAGATATTTGACCTATTCGACACTAAGCAGAAGGGGGTCATTGATTTTGGTGAATTTTTTCGAGCAATCAATGATTTCTTCCTATGAACGTGGACCATTAACTAATTTATTTCTATCCAAATACTTGATACCCACCAAATGAATGGTTAGGATAGTTACTTACATTTGTGTAATTTTCATCCTATGCCCACCAAAATTTGGCCTCATTAATATGAATGGTCCAGATCAATGAATATGCATGTATGTATGCCATCTATGGGTCACCATTACTACAATTTTAAATAGATGTGTCACCACCACTTCCACTTACAAATTTGCTAACTTTCTTCGTTTGAGGTGCCCTTACCAAGACTCCAAGGCTCTAAATACAATGTTATCCAACCCAGCCTCTCTCTATATAGCCTATGTAATTGTTAGGTAAGTACACAGGTGAATGGAATTTGAATAAGGGAAGCAGCTTCTAGGCACGTTATGATCAGGAAACCCAAAGTGTCTAACATCGATCTTCACGTGTGTTAGTTGGTCACCCCAAACACTTCTAGCAAGTGAAAATGATCAGGAAACAAATGATTGTTAATAGTTTCTGCAGTGACAGAATAAACAGCCTAGAAAAGCCTGATTAAAAAGGAGAGGAAATTTAAGACCAATTAGAGAGACTTCTTAGAGAGTGCAATTGCACGAAAAGTTGATTATCTGATTATGGAAAACCCTCCCCGGAAGCCTCATTTTATAGAGGTTTTGAAATCTGCTAGAATGGTTTTGTATTAGAAATATTTTGAATCTATTACTGGATATACTATTCAAAACTGAATGTTTGCAATTCAATTCACATTTTTTCCTCAATTCAATTCACTTGTGAATTCAAATAAAGCCTATATGTGCACACAACTTTATGTGTTGATGTATCTATTCTCCATTTAGAAAGCCCATTTTGAAATGCTGAAATGCATTCCATATTCCAAATTAAAGAAGTTGGTTGCAAATGAAGCAGAAGCATCACAGATCATACATAATAATACAGACCCATCGCCATTGTCATCCTGGTGCACATGGAATAAAACCATTCAATGCCAAGCAGATTAAGATGCTAAAATGCATGTCATATTCCAAACTGAAAATTCCATTCGAAATGCTGAAATAATATCATAACTCCATTTAGAAAGCCCATTTTGAAATGCTGAAATGCATTCCATATTCCCACTCATCATATTTAGGGCAGTTATTTGATATCCAGATTGTGTACAACTCTTGAAACATAGGTACTCAGAAATTGTACGCCTTTAAACTATTAACTCAAACTGAATCAATTAAATTGTGAAATGGTCACTAAGCTACATTCTAAAAATCAGAATGGTTGAACAATTATAACCTCTGATCCATGAAATTATAGAAATGAATTTTACATGACATTTAAACTTGTAATATACTTTGTGGACAGTTTCTTTTGGATTTATTTTTTTTGAAAGATAGAATGAGATGGATTTTTTTGTTTTCTTAAAAAGTTATAATGCGAAGGTTTCTCAATCAAAAGGAAATGCAAAACTATTCCTTTTATCAACAAATCTCAACAGATCTCAGGTATTTTATTTTTAAAAAGAAAAATCTAACTCCCCTTTTATACAAAATCAAGAAAAAACAAATGATTACATAGAAAACAGCCAATATATATGTATATATTTAAAAAGATATAATATGACAATTTTTGTTTTTGTCAATTTCATGATATCTCTCAAAATATGATTGTTTATGAATCGGGTTTTTTTTTTTTTTTTCCACATTACAGAAATCAGAATATGAAAGCTCTCAAAATCTGATTGTTTATGAAATGGTTTATTTTTTTCACATTACAGAAATCAGAACATGAAAACTCCCAAAATCTGATTGTTTATAAATTGGGTTTTTTTTTTCCACATTACAGAAATCAAAATATGAAAACTCTCAAAATTTGCTTGTTTATGAATTGGGTTTTTTTTTCGCAATACAGAAATCAGAATATAAAAACTCCTTACTAGATTTGGCTTGTTGTTTTTGTTGTTGTGGTTAGCAATATCAATGCCATTTTGTTGTTGGGAGAATCCAAATTCTGCTCTCACTTCATGGAAACCATGTGCTGAGTGCCGAAATGGTGGAACTTCAGGTAAGCTGGAATCGCATTCACCTGGTATTGTCCTTGCCAATTTGCAAAGGTTTACAAGTAGCTTTATTTTGTTGTATGTACATATAGAGAGTTTTTATGCCCTTGTTTGCTAGACTTTGTGAACATTTCAAGGTTTTGGGTTAAATGCATTTTGATTATTTTCAGCCAGTTAAGACATTTCATGGTTTTACTTGGTTAAAATCCCTCAATCCTATATAAAATCATATTTCATATAGCAACAGTGGCAAGTGGGAACTGCAGATGCCAGAAGACCCTGTGGCCAGGCAATCTCACAGGTGGCCTATTTGGGTTTGTCCAGACAGGATTTGATCGTGGAAGGTTTGCATTTCCTTCTGCTGTCATTCCTTCCAAATTCCTTATTCTGAACTCGAGTTAATGGAAATGATTTTTGTATTCTTGTTTAAACATCTTAATATTGTGTCATGTGCATCTGTTGTATGTGGCTGCAGCACCAAGCCAGTGGCGGAAGCCTTCTGTGAGGCAGCATTGCTTGCTCCACTGAGAGGAGAGCAGTGGAGTGAGATGCAAGAGAAGGGGAGGCCTGGGATTTTTGTGCTGGCAAGGAATCTGAGGTCTGCCGCCTATCGGCTTGCCCTTGCAAACATTGTAGTGGAACTGCAGGTGGAAGACATGGAGTTCACGTAAGCTGCTGCATCTCTATTTATCCTAGTCCCTATTTCATCTCCTAATTTAGAGAACATTCTTATACCAGTAAGACGGGAAAAATAGCTGAAAATCACATGATGGCCCGCATGATTGAGTAGTTTATGCAGTTGAAGCATGTTACTATTGTGAGTTCTAAACATGCAACATTTGTTCTGAAATGAAAAGTCAGCATATTTTCTCCATGAAGAAGAAAATGAAGGAACAATTGACTGCATTAAAGAAAACAATGCACAAGCTTTACAAGATAAAAAAAGAAAGTCATTCATACATTGTTACAAAAAAAGAAAAGAAAAAAAAAGAACACTGAGCAGGTTGTAAAAGAGGACTGACAGTCACACCTTACTGAAGAGAAGCCTTCCCATGCTTGCAATGAAAAGACCGATAGAAGAACACAGATAAATCTCAGTCAGAATAATTGAATCTTTACCATTTATCTATCCTGATTTGTAGATGTTGGAAACACTAAGAACCCAACAGAATTCCAGCATAAATAAGAGCCGTGCAACTAGAAAAAAAAAAAAAAACTGCTTTTTGTGATTTATAGCTTAGCTATGAATGGGACCAGGCCATGTGCTTATATAGACCATGAAACTTAAGCAACTTCTTTCATGTCAACTACGAATGGGATCATTGCATGTCCTGCCAAAATATTTTGAGCAAAACCATGTATGGTAATGTCTGCAAGAGTGCACTTCTTTTGTTGATATGGTGAATAGTTGGATGCTTTTGTGTCATGTTTTACATGTCTGAATTTTCTTGTGATTTAAAGTTATTCATTCTTTCATTGAAGTAGCACATCATACATGTATAGTTTAGCAGGGATATATGCATCTATCTAGCAACCAAAAGGCACCTGCCTAATATCAATTGTCTTGCCTTTAAACAAACAAACGCCGTGCATTCAAATTTAGCAACAGATGTTCTTGCTACAAAGGCCATTCGAAAACATTAATCCATGGCTGAATATTTGTTGTGTAGATCCCATTTGTTATTACTTGAGAGGTCATATGCAATTCACAAAGGTTATTCTACTCTTCTATCAAGCGGAAGCTCTTGATTTGGAGAAAATTGTGCTTCAAACAGTAGCAGTTGTAGAGGACTAGAGAATATATGATATAAGCGGGCTCTTGGGTCGTCGTAATTTTAAAGCCAACATGCTTGACAGAAAAGTCTCACTTTTGAGTGGTGATGAGGTATATGAAATGTCTCCTACCATGCTATTTTTTATTTTTGCCAGTTTGGCTATATTAGGCTATGTGGCTGCATGGAAAGTTGTATTGCTATAAACAATTGTAACGTGGAAAATGGACATTCATGTGCGTTTGTAGTCTGAAAACATTAAATAGACCGTTAATTGTTTTATTGGTATTGTGCTGATTATTGACTTGATGAATGTTAAATGGGTGAAACAGGCACGCACATGTTTAATCATTGATTGATTATTGTGTGAATTAATTTTTGAATGACTATCAGGTGTAAGATTCAAAAAAATATAAACAAATCTGACAATTATTTATGAAATTTGCAGATATTTTAGCGACGGACTAAATCCGTCGCTAACGTCTGAACAGCAACGTGGTCTCCGCATATTAGCAACGGACCTTATCCGTCGCTAATATTTTAAATAACGAATAATACCGGTGGCTTTCGTGATTTCAGCGACGGACCTTATCCGTCGGTAATATGCGACGGACCTTATCCGTCGCAATCCGTCGGTAATATGCGACGGACCTTATCCGTCGCAGTTTCAAAAATGACCCAGTAAACAGCGACAGACCGAGCGACGGACGAAATTCGTCGTTTTTTAGTTTTACGACGGATTTGGTCCGTTGCAAATCTACGATTTTGGCATTAGACCTTGCAATTTGAGGATGAAAATACCCCTCCTTTTCACTACCATTGCTTTCACTCATGTTTCTTTCACTCCCTTTCCTCACTCCCTTTCCACTAAGAAAGATAAAAAACTCATTTTCTCCGATACGAAAACCCCTCCACTAGATCGCACCATTCTCCCATTGAATTGTATCCTCTCCATACATTGATATTTTCTCATCTTCTGAAAATGGTCGGTCTAGTGAAGAAAGCACACACCACAGGTATGTTTTAATATATTGCCTGTTGGATGAAACTTGCATCTGGGCTTTTAGTTCATCTATGTATACATCATCTGATGTACATGATCGATTACAAATAAAACAACATTGTGGGGCATAGCAATCGAAATCAGATTGCGTACCAAGTTACTTAGTACGCTCCTATCGTACTGAGTAAACTCAGTTGGGCCCACCTATGTAGTCTATCCACATTGTCCATCCGTTTTTTCATCTAATTTAAGGAGTTGAGCCTAAAATTGATGCATATCAAAAGATCAAGTGGAACATATCACGGGAAACAATGGGGATAATGATTTCCACCATTGAAACCATAGTAGGCCGAACAGTGATGTTTATTTGTTATCAAACTTGTTCATAAAATCATATAGACACGGATTAATAGAGAACACAATTATAAGCTTGATCAAAAACTTCTGTGGCCCCTAAGAAATTTTCAATAGTAGTTCAATTCAAAATTTTCATGTGGTGTGGTCCATTTGAACATTGGATATGTTTAGATTTTTAAGTTGAAGCCATAAAATTATTTGTTAAAATGGATGGATGGAGCGGATAAAATACTTAAATGATGGTGGACCTCACGAGGTTTACTTAGTACGCTAAGCATAGTGAGTTATTCACTACGCAATCCGCTTCCGTAGCAAGCTTTCTATGGTTGAATCACTATTTCCTTTTGTAGGATCCACTCGATATTTGGATATGCTACGGTTTTGGGTTCAAACCCTTAATATAGATGGAAAAATGTATGAATGTCGTGGATAGTCCACATACATTCAAGTCAAGGTGGGCCCAAATTAGTTAACTCAGCACGAAAAAAGCATACTGATCAAGATGATTTCAAATTTCAAGAGTTCTTGGTCTATTTGACCTACTTCTCGGCAATATTCCCGAGTTGTTGCTGACATTTTCGATTCATGATTGGTTTGCCCCACTGAATTTATAGTTTGCCCCGCTTAATTTCATGTTTGCCCTACTGATTTTCTAGTTTCCACCACTCAATTTCTAGTTTGTCCCACTCAATTTTCAGTTTGCCCTGTTGAATTTCATGTTTGCCCTGCTGAAATTCAATTTTGCCCGTTGATTTTCTAGTTTGCCCATTCAATTTCATGTTTGTCCTACTGATTTTCTAATTTCCACTGCTCAATTTTCAGTTTGCCCCACTCAATTTATAGGTTCCCTCCCTCAATTTCTAGTTTACCTCGCTGAATTTTCATTAGGGCTGTTTACAAGTCAAGCTAGCTAAAATAACTCGCTCGACATGGCTCGAGTCAGCTCAGATTGATTCGGCTTGAATGGCCGACTCGGGCCATGTCAAGCTAATTTTTTGTAGCTCGAGTTGAGTTCGAACAGAGTTCGACCATGGAGCATTTTAACTTGACTCAACTCGAAGCTCGAACTTGAGCTCAACTCAGCTCAATTAATAATAGGTTAGCTTGGAAGGTTCGGACAGATGAGGGTCTAGAAATGAGAATTCACGAGAATATCCTGAATAAATCAATGAAAACCTTCGAGTTTTGTTTGGCAGCAGATGTAAGCCCAGGAACTCAAGATGTTGACCTGTTACGGTGGTTATTCTAGAACTGCAAAGGAATCGAGGCAGAAGATGTTCTTAGTAAAATGCTCTGGTATAACACTGCTGGTCTCTCTGGGAAATCAGGAACATGCTGAAATGGTTTATTCAACATGCAAATCGAAATCGGAAGAGCTAGTCACTGGGATTTGTAAATGGGAGGAATGGTCGATCTTTGGTTAGGTGAAACACTGGTACCAAATCTGGTACATACTGCTCAAATTCTGGATGGATGATGTTATTAGAGAGATCGGAGTGTGCATAAGGTCAGTGGTGGGAATTGGCAGTCGAACGGATAATAGCAAAGAGCTGAGATTTGCAAGAAGCGGAATCAGAAGGAAAAAACTGTCACAATATCCAATTTTGATAGGTCTAAAGGTTGGATCAACTAAGCTAAAAGTTGCGGTGGTTTAGGAGCAGAACGAGATGCAGAAAGAGATGCGAAAACTTGTTGGAGAAGAAGGCCTTGGTTCGCTAATGGAGATGCTCTGGAGAATGAGGAAGAAGATGTCTCGGTCCAGTACTCTGGCGGACTACAAGATCAGGAGGTGAGGAGCTGTAGGGACCCAATTCGGTGGCAGCAGGAAGGTAACATTATAACATATGAAAAAGCTCGAGCTCAACTCGAATTCGACTTGACAGCTTTAACAAACAAGCCAAGCTTCAATGTTGAGCTTGAACTCGAGTATAACATGGACAAGCTAAGCCGAGCTTGGCCCACCTTGACTCGACTCGGCTCGATGCCCACCTTTAATTTTCATGCTTCCCTTGCTCCATTTCTAGTTTGCCTCACTCAATTTTCATGATTGCCTCATTCAATTCTAGCTTGCCTCGCTCAATTTTCATGCTTACCTCACGCAATTCCATGATAGATAGCGTCGTTGAATTTAGTAAGCACCACATGAAGTCATTCGTATATTTGAAGCCCTGATCCATAGAAGCTTACTCTCTCTAGTTGTTTATTTAAAAAATTAACGCATTGTTTACTCTTTATTTCCTTAAGTTTTTTATTATTCTCATCTATTATTGAACATGAGTATTCAGTCCTCTTATTTAATCAAGTTTTGTATTATAGCAAGCTTACACATACAGTTTCCAGTTTGCCCCGTTGAATTTCATGTTTGCCTAGCTCAATTTTCAGTTTGCCTTGCTAAATTTCTAGTTTGCCCTGCTCAATTTCATGTTTGCCCCACTCAATTTTTAGTTTGCCTCGTTGATTTTTTAGTTTTCCCCACTCAATTTCCAGTTTGTCCCACTGAATTTCTAGTTTGCCCTACTCAATTTCATGTTTGCCCTGCTCAATTTCATGCTTTCCCCACTTAAATTCTAGTTTGCCCCGCTCAATATCCAGTTTGCCCCACTCAATATCCAGTTTGCCCTGCTCAATTTGTAGTTTGCCCCGCTCAAATTCTAGTTTGCCTTGCTTATTTTGATAGTTTGTCTTGCACAATTTTTGGTTTTTCCCTGTTTAATTTCTATCTCGATTTCATATGAAGCTTGTTCAAATTCGTAAAATGCTACATTGTTTTCAATTATGTCTGATTTTGTACACTATGATTATCTTGTGAATTTTATGTTTGGTATGTTTTTCAATTCATCTTTGCAGGTGACGAATATTCTACTGTAATCCCAAAGCCAACCTCTAGGTGTACATTGAAATGGTGGTTTGACAAGGTGAAGGGTGGAGTGGAGAAACATGATAGTAGGCTAAATTTGTTTAGCCAATCCTCATTTTCATTTTTATTGCATGTTACATCCTTTAAATTTATAGGGGCTCTATTTCACCTTCTTTTTCTAAGATATAAAGGTGATCTAGTATTTGAAATTAGGGGAAGACGATTGTAATTCACGGAGATGGACTTTGCCCTTATTACGGGCCTTAAGACTGGAGAGCTTATAGTACCGAAAAATCGTTGCACTATGAGTACATTAAGAGACAAATACTTTAAAGAATATCCAGTATTAAAGAAGCACTTAATGGATGTGTTTGAAAGATTAGTTGACACCAATAAGCATGAGGATGTTGTGAAGGTTGCCCTACTTCTAGTTGTGGAGTGCTTTGTTAGGGGAACCGAACCGAAAACCATGTGCAATATGTATTATATTCACCTGATGGACTCGCTAGATGATTTCTATAGTTATCCTTGGGGTAGTTTGGGATATTATATGATGTCGCAAGGAATCGAAGCTGGCGTTGCCACATCAAGTGCCCCTCTCTACAATGTATGTGGTTGCGTCCTTCCTCTATAAGTAAGAACACCTCTTATTTTCTACATGATTACAGTCTATAGTCAATTGTAGATTTTTCACCTGGTGTAATTTCATTCTAATAGGTATGGGGTAGTAGAGATATTACCGGCCCTACAAGAGTATGTTGTTTCATATGTTCCCTATCAAATTCCAGATTTTATTCAATATCGAGGCTATAAGGGTTGGAGGTACAATAAAATACATGCTATTTTCAAGAGTAAAGCTGTAAGTATATATATTTCTCCAACATTACTTTGCTTAATTTGACGTATACGCTTTTTTTTATTTAATATTACTTTTTGTTCTTTTGCAGACATCGGTATTAATGAAATTAGAACCGACCTTACGAGAATGGGAAATGGACGTCATTCGCTCGTTCCGTGACAGTTTCCAGGTGAGATGTTATGAAAAATGAACTATATTTTTTTTACCATTATAAAAGTATCCTTCCTCTTACATATCCATTGATACATTTTATAGCTCACCGAGACCCAGGAGATGATGAGGAGGGTAATGAGAATGATTATGAGGAGGATGACGAAGTAGATGAAAATGATGAGAAAGGCATGGAGGGAGAGGGATCGAGGGGGATATTATGAAAAATGTTCTTTTTATGGAGGAATTCTAGGTTGAGAGGGAAGAGTTGAAGAAGGAGAGAGAGGAATTGAAGGAGGGGGAAGAATTGAGGAAAGAAAGGAAGAGTTGAGAAGGAAAGAAGCGAGGTTTGATGAGAGGGAAGTGTTACTCAAAGAGAAAGAAGCATTAAAGATAGAGAGAGAGAGAGGAGTTGAATGAGAGAGCACAATTGAAGAAGGAGAAGGATTTGTTTTTTGAGGATAAGGAAAAGTTAATGAAGGAGAGAGAGGAGTTCAATAAGGAGAAGGAAGATTGTCGTACACAGAGGAGACATTTTATGAGGGAGAATGAGGGTGAGGAGTTGAAGAAGAGGGGGAAAGTAAATGATATTGAAGAGAAAGAACTTGGACATAGGGAGTTGGATGTGCAATCGTATAGTATTACCGAGGGTAATGTTGTAACGCCTTCAAAATCGGAGGGTCGAGCAGAAGCTCGGCTCTCGAGTTCCAACGCATCACTTATGTAATATAGATAATGATGATTGAATGTTGTTCATATTAGTCTATTAAACATGAATGAGATTATACCAAAACAACATATCATACTCCAGAAACAGTTAAATTTCACAAGTGAAAGACTGTGATAGATATATAAAATATATAAACTGTTGTAAGTCTCCAGAGTGTGAACATGTTACCAGGTTAAATATATACATGTATACTCCAAAAAGAAACAAAATGAATATACATGGGTCTTTCAAAAGTGTAAAATAACGAGTGTAATGACATCTAATCAGCATCCTGTAACCCCGTCGATCGGAACACGGCTCATATGAACCAACTTGAATACTACATGTAGGAGAATGCCTCCTTATCATCCTCGAAGTCTGACACTACCTCGCAGGCATCGCCATCACCTGCAGCTAAGACAGAGTCTGGTTGGTGTTTAAAACACCGTCCCGTAACGTGGGAGTGAGTGAGCAACTCAGTGGAACAATAAAGCAAAGGTTAACATGCTATCAATTCAGTCAAGCAGTAATGATAAAGAGTACAATCAAACATCCCGAGGTACTCTGGTTAATGCAAGAATGGTATGTATAAATGATGCATGCCCTTGCCTGCACTCCCTCTGCGATCTTCATCTCACGGTCACGCATGTCAGTTACTTCCTCAGTGCACTACCCAATGCCAAACGGCACATGCAGTGTGGTGCATGAACATGATTACCAAGTTCTTATTAATCCTTTTCATACAGCAGAATTAGGAAACTAAGGTACCTCCCTTATATCAATTCCCAAACAATGATCCATTCTAGGGTCGTCAGTCCTAGTAAATCTCTTATGATGTTATGGTTCTAAGTCACTACAAAGGGCTCATTACCTTATCAGTGTAGGCCTAGTTTATACTCTATTTGCTACGAAAAGACTCATCACCTCAACGCAGCCTTAAAATATGCTCGAGGTCACTATAAAGAGCTCGTCACCTGATCAGTGTAGGTCGACAGCTCGAATACAGTGTCCCATACCACCGTATTCAGCTCACGAGTCTGGGTTGCTCACTGGTCATTATGGGGAGGCTCGTCGCCCCAGCGTAGGCCGAAAGCTCGACCACGGTGTCCCATACCACCATGTCCGGCTCATAGTCTTAGCGGATTGAGGTACCAAGGTTAAAGGGACTTTTCCACTGGTAAGTTTGGTACCTTAGATTCAAGCAGTAGCGTCCATATATGGTGAACATACATTGGGCCAATCGGTTTATTAGACGAGTTCAACTAGTACGAGCGTATACTGAATAAATCGATAAAGTGCCGTTGTCGACGATCATCGTATGACTCGGATTCACCGAACTCATCAATTATAGCGAGATGACGTCGACCACTAATTCAAGAATCATTACCGATTACCTGGACTACATTGTAGCCCCAATCACATCCAAACATAGTAGGCATTCCTATGTGATAGTTAAGCAGCATGTGACAACTAGTTTCAGGAATTAATTGCATTGAGCATTCTAATGAACTCATACTGTACATGTTATCATATATAGGCATCTTATACATAAAGCACATAATAGTAAGATAGGTTACATGAAGGAAACTGTAACTACAAGTAAAGGAGTTGAGAATCCTATCTCAACGCCCTCATTACATACATAAAGACAAGCATTTTCGTATTCAGACATTTCATCAAACACATAGGCTACACATTTCAACAGACATGTATTAGACTAGTTATAACATATATCCTGGTAAGTCCTTTTTCAAAGGAGTTGTCACATACACAACAAGCATATATTCATAGTTAATACTCATGGCAAGCACATATCCAAATTCCATATTCATTCAGACATTTTTACAAGCACTTAGACTACACACTTCAACATACGTGACGTATGTTGGTTATAACAGGTGTTAAGGCAAATCCTTTCACCAAGGACTTGTCACACGTATAATGACCATGTATTTACACTGAATAATCATGGCAAGTATGATCCCAAATTCCATACTCATTCAATCATATCAACAAACACATGGAATACACTATATTCAGCATAGTTCATATATATGTGTAAAGCACGGAAAACATTATATCTAAGCATGTGATAGCAATCAAGTCAGTCATAAATCAGTAACTGACATTGAAAGCCTTGAAAACCATAACCTAAACATCTATAGTCTGCACATTTCGCCGGTACGCCGACTACGAACTTGGTTCGTCTATGACACTTTCATTTATGGCATAACAGCTACCTAATTTATGAAATAGGTTAGCTATTTCATAATCTACTCTATTTAAATCCCTAAGATAGATTAGGGTTAGGGTTTACTTACCCAAATCGAACTCAAATTTTGTAGAATAAAGTAGAAGAGAGGCAATTTAGTGTGCGTAGCAACAGGGAAGGATTATAGCAAAACTCCTCACAAACTCCCCATTCTTCCTTCTTCTTTTCCTCTCCTTTTTCTCTCTCTCTCTTACCTAGGGTTTTAAAATTCGTATGGGAGAGAGAGGGATGGGTTTATGGTCCTTATGTAGGCCCAGGACTAACACAAATGGCCCCAGGGCCAAGGTATACTTAGGTTATAGCCAAATAACATCCGTTCCGATCCAATGGAGCACTTCTGGAGGCGCCTTTGCTGAATGCGGTCGGACTTAAGCTTCTTGACCATGGATCTAGGTCAGGCTAAGTTTTTGGTTTGATCGGGTTTACAGATCGACCGTGGCGAACCAGTTTCAGTTTAACGGTCACCGACACTCGATTAGGGCCACAAGTGCACTGACATGTGTGAGATATTTTTCCTAATTCGACGGTGTAATTAGGTCAAATTTTGATTGTATGAATTCTTATATTTGGCCAGCAAGTGACACGACTCAGATTACTTAAATTCAGATTTTATTTCTAAAGAAATTCACGTCTCTCACACACTTCGCTCCGGGCTCTAGCAAATAGCTTCGGGATACTATCTGAATTTGATTTCTGAGGTGGTCATCAAGTCCAACAAGATGGTCATATTAGTATATTTTTGGGTTAATCAGACTTTTGACGTGTGGTCCAGGTCTGATATGAAGTTTCAAGATGCTCCTAAGAGCAACTGAGTTTGGAGATTGATTATAGGTTTCTAGATAATGTAGCATTAGTGGTTATACTTATTTTGGGTCTTACAGATCATATTTAAAGTGGTTCAATCTAATTCTACTGAGTATTCAGTTTAGTACTTAACTAAATTATGCCCTAATTATGATAGAATATGGTCCCAGGGTAGTTCTACGCCCCTTTTTGGTACTTATAGTTAGTATATTATTTTAATTATTTTTTTAGTAGTTCATCATCAAGTTTGTTCCATCTTCACCAAATTTTATAATATTTCATTTTATAGAAAAATTCTAAAAATTCCAGAAGCAGCAGTTGTCCAACAAATGATTTTCAGACAGTTGTCACAATGACCTACTTTAAACTATATTAAATATTTTATTATATTTTTCACTTATTTTGATAAGAAACTAGACTTATCAAGCTTCAATCTGAATTTTAAATCACCTAAATTGGAGTTATAATAAGGGAGATATAATTTTTCAAAGTTAGACAAAAATTATAAAAATTTATGGAAAATGGACCGCCTGGCCCAATGTACGGTGAGGGCTCGACCTAGGGGCGATGTCCTCCCCCCTCGGGGGTACCGGATACATGTGAGACCCACCTCGGGTCCCCCCGAATTGTGTCATTTGGGCCCCCGAGTCCATCGAGGCATTATTGGGTCTCATTTGTAAACCAGAATAAGTTATGCGATTTATAATATATGATTTTGGGGTAGGAGAAGCTAATCTATCCAAATAACCTATCTATATCATGAGATTCTAAAAATTCAATAGTTAAAATCTCATTTTATTCATGTATTTACTATTTACAATAAGTTTTAGTTTAAGTATAGTTCTTCACCATTTAAACTTTAGGATTTGTATCTAATATGAAAGTACTTGGAGAAATTTGAAGAATGAGGTTGTGAAAGGTGAGATTTTGAAGGAAATGGGTTGAACAACGATTTTTAGACTTTGGGATTAAGCTCTTAGAGTGTTATGGTTGACCCATTGTCTAAGGATGTATAACTCCAAGTTAGCAAAATTTTGGGGTGTTACAAATGTATCGGATGCATCCATTTCTCATTTCGTCTATCAAAGGAGAACTAAAAGGATACTGAAGCCTTCATATTATAAGGTTTCTCCTTACTTGTTCCTATCTACATTTGATATAACCCTTGATTTGGTTCCCAAACCCGAGCAAGCAACAACTTTTGCTACTTCTTCAATACCATTTCCTGTACAGATGGATTCATTCAGGATACTATCAACGTAAGAATTAAAAGAGGTAAAGGATTGGTATGAAGCGAACAAGGACACAACAGCGGGTTGTTGGTTCAATATGATATAGGTGAAGGATGCATGGGTTGATAGTGTGGTAAGCATTACTAATTTATTTTTTATATGCATTGATTGACATATAATTATTTCTTATATTAATCTATGGCTAAATCATACTATCCTATTGATTAGGCTATTGACAAATATATCAATTTCCTTGAGAAAAGGTAGTCTGACCTGTCAACATCATATCCTCAGGATTGCAAGTTCTATCCCACACGTATTTTATGGTAACTGCTTAATTCGGACAATCCTTAATCAATTTTCCTTTTTTATTTTTTTACATGTATTGATCAAGCCTTAAGGGGTGTTTATCGATTTTGATCACATAACGGGCCTCCAAGAGAACGTGCCTCGCTAATAGGTGAGATGACCACGGCCTATGTAGTTGCTAAGCAGCGAGATAAACTATACTTCAAAGCGATTTTGTGTTATGAACGGGTAATGCATTCATCATATAACATCATCTTTAACTGTAATGTGTTTTATCATGTTTTGACTAATATATTATTTTTTGAATCATAGACAAGTGTATGCGCCCATGAACCATGAAAATTCGCATTGGTTCTTGTTGGTCATCTATCCTTGAGAAAGAGAGATCATTATTGTGGATAGTTTAAGCACAATCCATTATTAAAGTACAAGCAGAAGATTAAGAAGATGACTGATGCACTTCCCATTATTTTCTATGCCATTGGAGACAGCACTGCACTTGAAGGGAAGAAGTGGACCATCAGAGTTGATAAATCGGCGCCGAAGCAAGACAATGGTTATGACTACGGCATATTCGTAATGAAATTCATCGATATTTTGTGTAGCGGTCTCACCTTGGTAGGAACAGACATGCAAAAATTCACCGCCGATCAAGTCAATAGCATATGATTGCTTGTCTCTAGTTTGTAGATAATATTCGTCAAGGGCATGAGAGAAATTTTTGTGAGATATTGTATTATATATATTGTTGAATATTTATTACCTATAATTGTTCCCCACTCATGTACTATTTCAAATTGTATACTTCATGTTTACCTTACTGAATTTTATATTTTTCCCACTGATATTTCAGTTTACCCTGCTGAATCTCATGTTTGCCCTGTTGAATTTCATGTTTTCCCCGCTCAAATTTCAGTTTGCCTTGCTGAATTTCATGTTTGCCCCGTTGAATTTCATTTTTACCCCACTCAAATTTCAGTTTTGCCCCGCTGAATTTCATGTTAGCCCTGCTCAAATTTTAGTTTGCCCCGCTCAAATTTCAGTTCGTCTCACTGAATTTCATGTTTTCTCTGCTCAATTTCACATTTGTTCTGCTCAATTTCATGTTTAACTCGCTCAAATTTCAGTTTGTCCTGCTGAATTTCATGTTTGTCCCACTTAATTTCATGTTTGCCCCGCCCAAATATCAATTTGCCCATCTGAATATTATGTTTGCCTCGCTGAATTTCATGTTTGTCTCGCTCAAATTTTAGTTTTCCCCACTGAATTTCATGTTTGCCCCACTCAAATTTCAGTTTACCATGCTGAATTTCATGTTTGCCCCGCTCAGTTTCATGTTTGCCCTGCTAAATCTCACGTTTGCCCCGCTCAATTTCATGTTTACCCCGTTGAATTTCATGTTTGCCTCGCAGAATCTCATGTTTGCCCTGCTCAATTTCATGTTTTTCCCACTCGAATTTCAGTTTTCTTCGGTGAATTTCATATTTGCTTCGGTGAATTTCATGTCTGCCCTGCTCAAATTTCAGTTTGCCTTGTTGAATTTCATGTTTGCCCTGCTGAATTTCATGTTTGCCCTGCTGAATTTCATGTTTACCCCGCTTAAATTTCATGTTTGTCCCACTGAATTTCTAGATTGGGAAGACGATGGCTGGCTGCGTTAGGCTGGAAATCCTTGTAGGTTATGGGCACATCCAGATGATGGCCACCAAATCAATGGCCTTTATCACTGCAAACATTTAACACTTGCTAACTAGTCCTCCATTTGAGCTCTGGATGAGTCGAGCTTGGTTTTGACTCATGCTGAAAAATGAGCTGGCCAAATGGATGGATAATGTGGATAAAAATGAGCTTTTGCGACAAAGCTTGGGTAGCCAAATGGATGGTGGGCCTGACAAAGCTTGGGTCATGTTAAGCTATCAAGAATATCTCTCGTAGTGGGGGTACCTAGCAATCCGCTTCTATGAGAATCATAAATGACCATGGGATTCATGATAAGTTACAAAAGCTAGTTCTAAGATGCCAATGATTTTTCCTGATTTGGTTCTTTTGGTTGCTTGTTCAGGCATTTATTCAAAATCTGGCACTATTTTTCACTTCATTATAGCGGGGCAAGTTTCTTTACTTAGCATAGTTTGCACTATACAGAACCTGTACATTCTTGTTGAATAAAATCTGACTGCATCAATTGCAAAGGTTATTATAAATCTTAAGTGATATGCATTCCTCTGGCCTTTAGTTTTAAAGCTTGGTGTTCATCTAAAAACCCACATTGTCTGTCAAATTATGGATGTTGTGTTCATTATTGTTTGTATAGTGTCAAACATATTGGATTTAATATTATATCCCATGTTTTATGTTTATCGGTTTGATGGACATGTAATTGGATGGAACTTTCTTAATGACTCTGATAGTATTTTTCCTATGCAGTCTCATATCCGAGTACTTGAATCCACTTCAGAGAACAAATCTGCACTTCTAATGGGTCTTGAATATCTAATTAACATTTCGTATGTTGATGACACAGAGGTTTTTAAGGTAGTCATATTAACTGCATGCCTTCTTTTCTTTGGAATTGAGTCTGCATAGAGTCTTACCTTGTTTGCGCCAAATGCATGGATAGGTATGCTTAAATTACTCTGTTTACGCCAAATGCATGAAGATAAATCAACTTAATGTTATATTTTACTCATGTTTGTGTTGCAAGGTGAAATTAAGAGCTTGGATTGAAAAGGGTGCTAAATACATGGATTTTATGTTTGCCCCATTAAAATTCATGTTTGCCCTGCTCAATTTCATATTTGCCCCGCTCAATTTCATGTTTGCCCAGTTAAAATTCATGTTTAACCTGCTCAATTTCATATTTGCCTCGCTCAATTTCATGTTTGCCCCGTTCAACTTCATGTTTGCCCCGCTCAATTTCAAGTTTGCCCTGCTCAATTTCATATTTGCCCCACTCAATTTCATGTTTGCCGAGCTCAATTTCATGTTTGCCCCGTTGAATTTCATGTTGCCCCGTTGAAATTCAAGCTTGTCCCCCTCAATTTCATGTTTGCCTCGATTAATTTCATGTTTGCCTTGTTGAATTTTATATTTGCCACGCTAAATTTCTAGATTGCGTCACTGAATATCTAGGTTGCCTTGCTCAATTTATAGGTTGCTTCAATTTCTACGTTGCCTCGCGCAGGCTTTAGGTTGCCTCGTTGAATTTCTAGGTTCCCTCGCTCATTATCTGGGTTCCCTCGCTGAATTTCTAGGTTGCCTCGCTCAATTCTAAGTTCCCTCGCTCAATTTCAAGTTGCCTCGCTCAATTTCTAGGTTGCCTCACTCAATTTCTAGGTTGACTCGCTCAGTTTATAGGTTGCCTCACTCAATTTCTACGCTGCCTTGCGCAAGCTGTAGGAATGGTGACCGTTAATCGCAAATCGGACCCTTGCGATAAATCCCCACATCCATTTGCCATTAAACTTTGGACAGTCCCTTATTACACCATGGGGCACCCATTTCATAACTCAGATGGGTCAGGGGCCATTAGGGTAGCCCGATAGCCATAAGTGGGCCTAAAGAGCTATTTGAGGGAATAAGTGGAATCTGGGGCCAATTGAACTAAGCTGCAAGGTATAGAACCCTTTAAACCCTCTCTCCCTCACTCTTATAGAAAAATTACAACAGCTAAGAGAGAGAAGAGAGAGAAAGAAAGAGAGAGAGAGAGAGAGGGAGGGTGTGAGTGCTTAGGGAGCCAAGAAATTGGAATTTCCACACTCCCACTCCGTCATTCACCAGAGACCGTGACCCTACCACAGTAGATACGAAGTGTGGCTGATAAAAGGTAACAAATTCGAGCTCTCTTCCATTTTTCTTAGATATGGCCGCATGCATGTGTCCTGACATGCGATTTCTTAGTCATAGGGCCCCGACACAGAGAACCCAAGGAAAAATCATTTGGCGAATTCGAGCGCTAAAATCTTAGCCTAGGATTCATGCATGTGCCTCTCTTAATTTCCCGGTAGTGGATAAGCCACGGGATAACCGATTTCCTCTTCTTCAGGAGGACTCCGTGCAACAAGCAGGAACTCTTCCGGGTTCATTAGAATCACAAAGAGGTGAGATCTGACCCTTGACCCAAACCCTAGGCTAAATGGGTTTTCTCTTTCCAAATATCCTAATAAACTCCATATGTTGGATAGGTTATGACGACCCTTGACCCAAACCCTAGGTTAATTGGGTTTTCTCTTTCCAAATTTCCTTATAAATGCTATACATATGTTAAATTTGATGATTATATAAATGCGCAAACCCATTGATGTGTTTTGTTTTTGGCGAAATGCCTATGTGGGCCTGACAATAACATTATGCTAGTATTGTAGAGATTATCAAGTTACAGAGACACATAATTTCTTCCCTCCTTGAGAACCTTGACTAACCGCCTGAATTAAGGAGCGGCCTGATCTGAGGTGGCCACAATTGGCTTGTTTAATCGACTTAGGTTAAACTTACATGGTCGACAGCAGTCATACTACGCGGAACACTTGTACCAATGTTGGTCGAGCTGAAGTGCCCCAAGTCGACCAATTAGGCTTTAAAGTCAACGAATTTGCTCGGAAACCTTGGATTGAAATTACTTCGAATAGAACCTATAGTACCCACGTTACTACTGAATGAGTCTACTTTAAACCGGTTGAGACTAATATAAGATTAGGGTACTTTAGTTTCCCCCACACCACGGGGTGAATAAAAATTGTTGATAATTCTTATAGTTTGAGTCGGGAACAGTCCAAGACAATTGAAAATTAGTTAAAGGTGTACACTTGAAGAAGGACAAGTAATAAGGATATGCTCACTATCTCAATCATCAACCATCATCAATCCTCAGACTCGATCTCTTCTACTTCATTGCCCACCTCATTTAGGCTACCGATTGCACTTTGAAAAGAAAAATCATGTGCATTTCATCCCATCAGTAATTTTGTTTTGTATAAATCTATTTCTCCTTCCTACCATGCACATCGCCCATCCACTATAATTAGAAAATCTAATAGAGTTAGGCTTAAACTCTAGTACCCATGTGAGTGAGCAGTCAAATAGGATTAAGGAGCTAGCTATGAGCAGCTATGGAAAGGAAGAATTATGAGAGTGAGCAGTCAATAAGGTACCACTGACCCGGTCGACCACGACTCATTGTCCCATTGGCCAGGTCGACCTTGACTGGCTGTCTCATAAAGAGCCATTCTCCAAGTTTTTCCTAATAAAAAATTGTCATCGTTTAACAAAGACATGAAAAAAAAAACAAACAAAAACAAAACTAAGAACATATCTACAGATGACAGCCCACAAACAAACAATTCCTTTTTAAAGACAGTTTGATATTAGCACCTAGATGAAGTTTATTTAGTACAAATCAACCCCTACAGCAAGTTTGCTAAGAAGGAATTTAAGGAGATATTCAACACTAGCAATACTTTGCAACAAAGGGTTCAGTTTAGGAAGCTACAGTGGATCCTTCACATGCAACATGAGATGATATCCATTAACTAGAAGAATAAGGTGCATGTACCAAATTCCCAACATATGTGAATAATAAAGATTCAAGAAACCGCACATATAGAATAGCCGGTGTCACGCCCCAAACCCAGAAATCAGATTCATAGGAATCCCGATCGTCGAATCTGGTGCCGACAGCCTCCGTAGTACCTCATTCTTGACTCTTAGCATTCATATGCTAGATTTTCGATCCTGAGATCCTACAAGAAGATTTTTTTTTTTAAATTCTTTTTCAATATGCATTTAACTCGTAATAAGCATAACCACAAGATTACACAATTTACAAAGGCAACATTATCATCACATATCCACTAATATAATCATTTGAGTACAATACTGAAAGGGAAATACATAAATAGAAAATCAAGCTCCAGAAGACCACTGTACGCTCCAAGCTCAACACTGCTGTAACTTAACATCACCTGCACGCATCTATTGTGCATAAGCTTATAGCAGCTTAGAGGGTGGTGTAAGTGTGTGCACAAGGTAAGTGTCAAGTATTCAATATAATGTCATAATCATACAATACCGAAAATATTGGTAATTCATAAATCGTACAATGTCTGAATAAGCAGAAATACTGATAAGATCATGAATTATCAGAGTAAACAGAAATACTGACAAGGAATTAACAGAGTAAACAAAAATACTGACAAGATCATGAATTATCAGAGTAACAGAAATATTGACAAAGTCATAAATCACATGATAATAGAGTAAGCGAAAATACTGACAAGTGCATGAGTCATACAATATTAGAATATGCATTAGCAATTAACTATGCAAATGAGGAGTCATAAAGAGCAAAATATCAGATGCAGAGGATGCAATGCAAGATACATTCCTGATGATTAACACAAACAGCGTCAGCCGTACCATATGCCGCGGATGTAATGCAACATGCAATGAGAATGGAATGACCATGCTTGAGTATGAAGTCAGGATGATAGTACATAGTATCGCAGGCTATGGGGTCCATCACAAGGGACTTCTATCCAAACCAGTCCCATACTTAAATTTGGATAGTCAGACTCGATGTGGTAAACTCCTGATCTAAGGTTAGTCACATGCCCCAACTGAAATCCTGGCTATTACGAAGGTACATATAATAAATAGTTGTACCCCACCAGCTCGAGTGGATAGTGAATGAATGAATAAATGAGTATGCAACTCCTATTCAATAAGTCCACATATCAGTACGGTTCATATCTGAGATCATCATCGGGGTTTAGTACACTCCAAATGGCACTGCCCCTCTCTCAGCAACACAGTCCAAGTGAGTGTAAGAAATCTCACTATCCGCCTAGCCAATAATCTGCCAATACCTATCCGGCACATCGATAGCGGACCTATTCACGAGCTAGTTAAACTCAGCCTACTATGCCCCCTATTCTCATGGGGGGTAAAGCCACACCCCCTCCTAACCGACCACGACATAGTGGGAGACGCGGCCTCCTGATAATCGACACTCGGGCGCTTATGTATCCACTCGGTCTCTACGTTAGGGCGTCTTCTGGTACCAAGAGGGTTTAAAGATTTTCACCCAGGGCCATCTATGGTAGCCCGATGCTAGAAACAGATTTCCAGTGTCCCATCTGGCCATCCGCGATATGCCTATGAAGGCTACGACCCTAATGTCGCTAGGGCGTACAATAATCACAATGCAAGATGTATGAGTCATACAATCTAGTCATGCATCAATCCTGTGCATACCGTGCGCTCATGTGAGATAACCTCCACCTATCTGGGAGTCTCATAACAACCTACCCAATGTCATATGCCATGGTCAACCACATCTCATAGCAAACATGTAGATGATGCGTATGGGCATGTATCATGATGCTATGCTATCACATACTCATAATCGGTATCAATAACTGGCGTTAACAATCGACTTCGACAATGTGGACATTTAACCAACGTTGCCCCCAAGGGATGGCCCACATAGAGCCAAACATATAATGAACCCATGGCCTCACACAAGGACATAATACATAACACAATGGGCCTTACTCAAGGGCCACATATACACAATAGGTGGGTCCTGCTCATGGGCCTCAATTACATGACATGTAGGCCCTACACATGGGTCTCATATGCATCAAATGGGCCATGTATCTGGGCCTCGAATACATCAAATAAGCCATGCATCATGGGCTTAATATATATCACAATGGGCCTTGCCCATAGGCCATGAATACATCAAATGGGCCTTACCCATGGGCCTCAAATACATCACAATGGGCCTTAAACACGAGTTGAATACACATCACAACGTTGCTCAAATACGCGTCGCATATAAAGCACATTGGGCCTCAACATGGGTTGAATGCACATCACAATGGGCTTTAAATATGGGCCGCATATACATCACATTGGGCCTCGAACGAGGGCTGAATGCACATCACATAGGCTTCAAATATGAGCCGCATATACATCACATTGGGCTTCGACAATCGGAATCGATCGATAATCGAAATCAGTAAATCGGTCACGTCAATCGGAATCGGCAATCGTTCATGACGATCAGAATCGATCGATAATCGGAATCAGCAAATCGGTTACGTTAATCGGAATACATAATTGTCCTAACAAAGGGCCTAAGGGAAGGTCACAATATGAATATTTAACCATCGTCACCCATCAATGTAGACATCTAACCAACATTGCTCTCAAGGAGTGACCTACATAGGGCCAAACATATAATGAGCCCATGACCTCATACAAGGGTCTAATATACAATATCATGAGCCTCATACAAGGTTTACATACACATCACTATGGGCCACGTCACATGGGCCTCAAATACATCACGATGGGCCTTATTCATGGGTCTCATATACAACAAGTGGGCTGCATCAATGAGCTGCACTAATAGGCCTCATACACATTAAGTGAGTCGCATCAATGGGCTGCACTAATGCGCCACAAGTATATCAAAGTGGGCCTCATCACATAAGCCTCACATGCATCACATTAGTCCTCACACAAGGCCATATGTAAAACCATAATGGTCCCCATATACGGGCTGCATGTACATTACAATGGACCATATCCCATGGGCCTCGAATACATAGTAATGGGCCACATCCCATGGGCCTTAATACACAATGGGTGGGCCCTACACATGGGCCTAATATACATCACAGGTGGGCCCTGCACATGGGCCTCATACACAATGAGTTGGGCTTATCAATGGGCAGTAGGGAGAGTGACAATGCGAACATTTAACCAACATTAAACTTACAATATGGACGTCAAACCATCATTGCTCCCAAGGTATGACCCGCCATAAATATCATTACACAAACCATGGTGGAATCACACATTGCAATGGGCCTCATGTAAATCCCACTGGCCTCGGCCCATGGGCTTCAAATACATCAAATGGGCTGTAACGCATGGGACTCATATATAATAAGATGGGCCTCAACGGATGGCCATAACTACATCAAGATAGGCCTCCTTAAATGGGCCTTATATATTTCAAGGTGGACCTCAACAACGGGCCTCATATATATCATTAAGTGGGCCGTATCCACAGGCTGCACCAATGGGCCATCATAGTTATACAATACATGCATCACGGCGGGCCACACAAATGGACAGTGTGGTGAACACACACATACATCAAAGTGTGCGCCACACAACACACACACACACATTGCAGGGGGTCCCACTGTCTCCAAACAGATGGACGACTAGGATGTAAGGCATGTACTTCAAGGTGGGTCCCATCCCACACATACTAGATGGATGAACGACTTGAATATAACGTATATCTTGTGATGGGGCTCACCGAGCTTCTAACATACGGGTCGATGGGCGTCTAGGATGTAACACATACATCATGTTGTGGCCCAGTAGATGGTGGCATGGACATATAATACATACATCAACGTGGGCCCCTCACCACTCTCATATGTGTGCCCCACAGAAACTTGTTGACGTTAGTACATCACCTATGTATCTGGTAGCAAATTATATGGATGGAGTTGAAGAAACGCTGATGGATGACGTCAATCTAGAGCACATACATGCCAGGGTGGGGTCCACATAGAAGGATGGTATGGCTGTAAATCACATACATCATGATCACCCCACACAACAGGTGGATGGCAAAGATGAAACAAACATATAATGATGGGGTCCACGGAACTGGTAACGTCACTGCAGCAGCATTAGCTGGTGTGAGGTATACCATCCAACTCATCCAGCAGGTGGATACCACATGGGGACCACCACTAGCATACATAGTATAATATTACACACACACACACACACACACACACACACACACACACACACACACACACACACACACACACACATATATATATATATATATATTTGAAGGAGCCAACATCTAGACCCTGGACGCTGGACAGACTATTTCAAGTGGGTCCCACTCCCACACGTGTGACACGTGTGGGATGGGCCTCCGTCCAAACATATGGTCAGTGTGATATAAGCACATACATCATGATGGTGGGGTCCATTTCCCAAATGGACAGACGGACGGTGTGGCTGCTCCAACATCAAGGTGGGGTCCACATGCCATGACTGGAAAGTTTGGATATAACACCACCACGTGATCAGCCCCCTGCTGATGCCATCATAGCAGGTAGGTGGGACCCACATAAGCCAAGTTGTTTCACGATAGGTGGGTCCCACCACAATGTTAATTTTTCATCTAATCTGTTCATAGGATTACAAGGACCTGAATTAAAGAAGAAAAACCAAATTTCATGTCGATCCATAACTTCTGTGACCCAAAAAGGGTTTCAATGGTAGATGCTCAATCCCACTGTTTCCTATGACGTGGGCCACCTAAGTATCATATAAGGCTGATTTTTTATGGTGACCCATTTTTAAATGGGACCTGTCAAATGCATGGGGCTGATGTTCGACACACATCATGGTGGGGCCTGCGGTGGGGCCCACCTCCTTCTAGCGTTAGCAGAGACGCTACTTGCTGTAGCGTCAGATGCTGGCGACAACAGCGTCAGTGCCGTTTTGTTTTTTATTTTTTTATTTGTCATATATGCGGCCCATAACAGGACGATCCAGTCCATCTGTTGTGTGTGTCCCACGTGGTGGAGGGGTGAGTACAAGTTTCAGATGCATAAAAATTTCAAGTGGGCCACAACAAGTACTTTTATATGTATTAGCATGTCTTCACATGATTTTTCATGGTGTGGCCTACCAGAGAACTGGATTGGCTTCATTTTTTGGCTTAATGCCTAAAATGAGCTGGGGAATGGAATGGACGGCTTGGATTAGAAACATATATCAAGGTGGGGCCTGCATGAGCGGCCCACCCAAAACTCCTTTTTTTTTGGATGTCAGTGTTCACTCCCCAAGTGCAGGGTTGTGATGTAGTAATAACTCGGTAAGACCGAGGTCGAATCCCAAGGGACTGAACTTGTACGTTATCTAAAACTAACTAGAACTAGAACTAGGCTAAGATGAATTCTAAATCAATTAGCAATGGTGGGATACTTGTAGAATAATTAATCAAAAACTTAGGAAACAAATCAGAGATAGGAAACTAGGGATTCAGAGGATCCACTTGTAGAGATCAGGGAGAACTTATGGTTGATCAAAAATTATGGAAATTACTGAACTGCCGTTGATCTAGTTTTCAAAGAGATGAAAGGTGTATGAATTAGAATGGATTCCATCACCAAACCATGCCCAAAAGACTATGACAAACAACAGAATTAAACTAATTACCAACCCATCACATGTATGAAGGTTAGGAAGGGTACCGACATCCAACCATGCCCAGGAGACTATGGTGAACAACAGGGTTTCCTAACATCATAAACATGAAAAGGAAATAGAAATATTCAAAGCATCGCAGATCCATTGTAATTTCAGTCACAACAGACCATTAAGAACCAAAAATATTTCCAAAATAAAATTAAATCAAAATCAGTTCAATATTAAACAAAAGGCATCATTAACCGTCTCCCATCACGCTACAAGCTTCACCTCTTAGCCCTAGCTAAGAGGTTTAGCCAGACATGATCTAGCTCAAGATCTCCACACAAATTAAGAAAATAAAAAGAAAGAAAACAAAGAAAAAGAAAACAAAACAAAAACTACTCTCCTGCTCGTTCCACGTCCAGCCTCACGTATCCAAGCCCAAGCTCAAACTCCTCTTCCCTGCTTCACGTCTAGCCTCCCAGTTCCTGTGCTCACGTCCAAGCCAAGGATAGCTCCCACGGCTGCCCAGATCCCCCCTCCACGTCCAGATGGTGGCTTTTTATAATGAATGGGAAGGTGGCTAGGTCGGTTGCAAGGTTTGTAAATCTCCCTGCAGACAATTTGTTTCCGCGATCGTCTGCATGGGTTATCAGTGATGGACATTCCTCGGTTGGAATCACGAGATACAGTTGATGAACGGCTCGGATCTCTCATCTGATCATGGTGGTGGAACAAATCGTCCCAGTGAACGATCGTCCGTGCAGCGGGAGGAAAAACGGAAGTTTCCGTTTTTGGCTGGGAGTTGATGGGGCCCACATATGATGATTTTTATAGAAATCAGGATCACTAATTTTTTTCATAAGATCGATTTATGCCATGATTCGAGATCTGAAGTGGATATGATTTTTGAGTGGGCCACACCGTTAACCGATGTAGACTTATACTCCTTGTCAATGTGAGCTCGGGTGCGTGTACAGAGGCATATAGATAAAATCATTTTGGTCAAAAATCTCTTCTGAATGCATTGGACGGTTCAGATCATCCAAAAAAATGACGAGGGTGGCCCAGTGCAGGTCCAACGGACGGACAGCATTCGCTCGCGTCTAGGTTACGCAAGACGTTTGCACCGGTTCTTGGTGGGGTACACTTCCGCTATCTTCTGAGAAATCCACTCCGTCCACCAGCTTCAGGGAGGAATTTTGGTAGGATTAACAGTGTTTGAATGTCTTTTGATGCGGCCCACCTGATCTATCATTTTTCCGTCCAACCTGAGTTTAATGGTTAGGATTTTGTATCGGCATGCATGGTGTCAAAAAGACACCTAGGTGAGGTTAAAACCCTCCTTTTGTATATAATGGACGGTCCAGATCGGACCCTTGATCCGTGATCGTGGCCCACAAGAGTTGACCCCAAGCTCTGTTGCGAAACAGAGCTTTCGCGTCAACGTTGTGACATTTGGTGGGCCTCACAGTGAAGTCAGCGGCGAAATCCGGTTCGTCCAATGGACTGTTCTAAAAAAACCATTATGAAAGGACATTTTTTTGGAATAAATCAGAGTGGTCCATAGGATTTTCTCCTCCGCCGTCCATCTTGCTTTTAACGGCTGTTAATACACATCGGCTTGCCTGGGATAAAAAGGCCACCTTGGCGAGGTTGGTACCGCCCCTCTGGACACCTTGGACGGTCCAGATTCATGCTTTGAATGAGGAGTGGGCCCCACTGAAATCGTCCATGCGGACGCTGGCGGAGAAGGGAAAACGGATATTCCCGTTTTTGAAGATGGCACGGGTCTAAGGCCCCTTGACCAAGAACGTGGTCTGGTGTGCTGCGGGACCTCTTATACACAGTGCACACGCACCGTGGTATGGGTCCCACGGTGATGTATTCATGAGATCTGCTCCGTCCTACTCGTTTGCCATATAATTTAAGGGGTTGAGGCCAAAATTGAAGTATATCCAAATCTTAGGCGGGCCCCAATTCAAGATTTTATAGGCTGATCTGACTGTTGGGCATCTTCTAGAGAGATCTAACGGCTGAAATTTAACGTGTATGGTTAATTTATGGTCCTCAGGCGACGTATAAAGTTTCGAGCCAAACGGATGGTGGGAACCTCGTGATCTTACATTCTGGACGTCCTTCAGGCCACTTGAGCTTCAATTTCTTACTTTTCTCGAATTTCTGACCATGTATATTTGTCAATCTTGGTCCTCTAGAGTGTGTCCCTTGCCTTTGGCGTCATCAGATCGTTAAATCTCAACTTTTAACGTCCTTTTTCCATCCATACTCATAAAATCACCTTGCAACACAAGAATGAGAAAACAAGCCATTAGATAGCATTATATTCATAAATCCAGATAATATCTGGGATCTAATATGCAATATTTGACCCTCAACACAACCCCCAACCAGCATTTTGCTAGTCCCGAGCAAAATATGCGAAAAATAAGTTGAGAATTATAGGAGAACTTTCTATGAAATCGAGTGAGATTTTGAACAAAATACGAGAAATTTAATATCCATGAATGTTAGAAATTATTTTCTCCTGAGCTCAAGCGCACGGTAGACTTCATAATCAAGTGTAAAGTATTAATCCATCAATTAGAAAAATTTTAAACATTGAGATCCATGGATGTATAGTCTAATCTCGGCTTATCAACACTTAGATTCAATTCTCTATTTCAAGATATCATTGGTAACCAACAAGAATATTCATGACAACCAAAACCTAATCCAAAACTTGCCTCATAGATTAGCTTATTAACTTGTGATTTTTCTATTCAAAGTAATGCCAAGGAAAGGGAATCAAATCCTCGCCTATAGGGAGCAAACCTATGGTGAAGATCGTACACCTGACTATTTTTCACATATCATTCGTGGGGAATTAACTCTACACCTATAGGGAGCAAACCTATGGTGAAGATTAATTATCCAACCTTTCCAATTTTTATACCATGATGGCAAGATATTTCAGGCTGGTTCCTTTCGTGCTTAGTGATTACCAAATTAATCCTTCAATATCAGACTGAAGTCTTAATGTGTAAGCAAGACGTGTCCTGAAATCATGATTCAATCAATGTTTACAACTTCTAATCATGGATTAATAATTCACTTAACTATGAAATCTAACAGATCCGGAATCCAAGAGTCATAAATCCACCATTATGTACCTTAAAAATCTAAATTAGGGATATCTGTCAAAATCACTTCGAATTCATAAAAATTTTCAGAAAAATTTAAAATTTTTCACAATTGTTGCTCAAGACCAAGAAAATACTGATTAGGTTACCTAATTTCCCACCCCCAATCTAAAATCTACATTGTCCTCAGTGTAAAAGATATAAACATGCAGTGCACATGGGACAACGAAAGTAAATGAGAAGTGATGGGAAGATAGTACCTGAATAACGAATCAAGAGAGTTTCCAATAGATCACGGCATGGAAGCTTGTCAGCATGAGAGAGAAAGCAGAACAAAAATAACAAAAATAAAATCCTACCTATACCACTTTCGCAGGTGCTCTCGATTACATTTAGCGTATGCAACAAGCCTTTAAACCCCTAGGTTACCCCTAGTGGACGAGTTGTAGTCTCGTGAGGGTTTGCAGTAATGTTATCCACAAATATTGAACTAACTAACCTATGAAAGCGACTGTCCTAAACCTATGAAAGCGATAAACCTACTTATACCTCCATCAGACTAGGAGATCAGTCCTGGTAAACAGGAGTAATCAGAGGCATGGACATGTCCTCTGAATCAAATGTCTCAACAAATGGCTTTAATCGATGTCCATTAACTTTAAACTCCTTGCCATTGTCGGGATCTCTTATTTCGACGGCCCCATGAGGATAAGCAGTAACAACAATGTACGGGCCGGTCCAACGAGATCGAAGCTTACCCGGAAAGAGATGTAGTCGAGAGTCATACAAGAGGACTTTCTGACCTGGCGTGAATGATTTCCGTAGAATATGTTGATCATGAAACGCCTTCATCCTGTCCTTGTAAATTCTCGAGTTTTCGTACGCATCGTTCCGAATTTCTTCAAGTTCATTTAACTGAAGTTTGCGTAGCGAGCCAGCGTTGTCCAGATTGAAATTCAGATTTTTGATCGCCCAGTATGCTTTATGTTCCAATTCCACAGGCAAGTGACATGCTTTCCCATAGACAAGTCTAAAGGGAGATGTTCCAATAGGAGTTTTGAAAGCAGTACGGTACGCCCATAAGGCATCGGTCAATCGGATTGACCAGTCCTTACGATCAGGGTTAACCGTTTTCTCTAGGATATGTTTGATCTCCCTATTGGAAATCTCAGCTTGTCCACTTGTCTGTGGATGGTATGGGGTGCTCACCTTATGAGAGATACCGTATTTCTTCATTAAGCTCTCAAATGGTCTATTGCAGAAGTGTGAGCCCCCGTCACTAATGATGGCTCGAGGTGTTCCGAACCGCGACAGGATATTTTCTTTCAAAAATTTAATAACCGTGCGATGGTCATTTTTGCGGCACGGAATTGCTTCGACCCATTTAGTGACATAGTCTACGGCGAGCAAAATATACAGATTTCCAATTGATTGGGGGAATGGTCCCATGAAATCAATGCCCCAACAATCAAATGCTTCTATAATAAGGATGGGATTCAAGGGCATCATATTTCGACGGGACAATACTCCCAATTTCTGACAACGCTCACAAGCCTTGCAAAACTCATGAGTGTCCCTGAACATAGTGGGCCAGTAGAAGCCACACTGTAAAATCTTGGCCGTAGTCTTTTTAGCAGAAAAGTGACCACCACAGGCCTGTGAGTGACAGAAGGAGATGACACTCTGATGTTCATCGTCTGGTATGCATCTCCTTAAGATTTGGTCTGGGCAATATTTAAACAAATATGGATCGTCCCAGAAAAAATTACGCACCTTGGTAAAAAATTTCTTCTTATCTTGTGATGTCCAATGTGTCGGTATGGAACCTGTAGCAAGATAATTAGCAATATCAGCGAACCAAGGTGAATGGGAGACTTTAAACAGTTGTTCATCAGGGAACATGTCATTGATATGGGTCGCCTCAAGGGAATCAGAGGTATTAAGGCGAGAAAGATGATCGGCCACTACGTTCTCTAATCCCTTTTTATCTTTAATTTTCAAATAAAATTCTTGGAGTAGAAGGATCCATCGTATCAGGCGGGGCTTAGAATCATTCTTAGAAAGAAGATACTTAAGTGCCGCGTGATCTGTGTAGATGATGATCTTGGATCCGATCAGGTAGGACCTAAATTTGTCCAAAGCGAACACTACGGCTAAGAGTTCCTTTTCCGTAGTCGAGTAGTTCACTTGGGCAGGATTTAGAGTCCTACTTGCGTAGTGAATAACGTAAGGCCGCTTATCTTTTCTCTGGCCTAGAACCGTTCCAAGAGCATAATCAGAGGCGTCGCACATAAGTTCAAAAGGAAGACTCCAGTCAGGTGGCTGCATGATAAGTGCAGTGGTTAGCATGTCCTTAAGCTTAGTGAAAGCTTCTTGGCACTGCTCAGTCCACTCGTATGGTGTATCCTTTTGAAGAAGATTACATAAAGGACGAGAGAGGAGACTAAAGTCCTTTATGAATCGTCTGTAGAAGCCTGCGTGTCCTAAGAAGGATCGCACGTCTCTGATATTCTTGGGTGGAGGTAGGTTAGAGATAAGATCAATTTTTGCCTTATCTACCTCGATTCCTTTGGACGAGATGATATGCCCAAGGACAATTCCCTTTTGAACCATAAAATGACACTTCTCCCAGTTAAGTATCAAGTTTTTTTCTTCACATCTTTTCAGCACACATTTAAGACTTGCTAAGCATTCGCTGAAAGATGAACCAAAAACAGAGAAGTCGTCCATGAAGACCTCTAGATATTTTCCCACCATGTCAGAAAAGATACTCGTCATGCATCGCTGAAAGGTGGCAGGGGCATTACATAACCCGAATGGCATCCTTCTGTAAGCAAAGGTGCCATAGGGACATGTAAATGTGGTCTTTTCCTGATCCTCAGGGGCGATTTCAATCTGATTATAACCTGAATACCCGTCAAGGAAACAATAATAGGAATGACCAGCTAGCCTTTCCAGGATTTGATCAATGAAGGGCAAAGGAAAGTGGTCTTTCCTTGTGACGGTATTCAGCTTTCTGTAGTCAATGCACATTCTCCAACCAGTAGTAACTCTGGTCGGCACGAGTTCATTATTGGTATTGGCTACGATGGTGATCCCGGACTTCTTAGGAACTACCTGAGTTGGACTCACCCATTGACTATCGGATATGGGGTAAATGATCCCCACTTCCAATAGTTTGAGAACCTCGGCCTTAACCACTTCCTTCATGTTTGGATTTAGTCTACGTTGTGATTGCCGAACAGCCTTTGCATTGTCCTCAAGATATATACGGTGAGTACAAATCGATGGGTTAATTCCCTTGAGGTCCGCTATCGTCCATCCAAGAGCTCCCTTATGCTCAATGAGAGTAGATATCAGCATACTCTCCTGTTCTTTCTCCAGGTGGGCAGAGATCACCACCGGGTATGTCTCATCTTGACCTAAATAGACATATTTTAAATCAGAGGGCAAAGGTTTTAGGTCAAGCTTCGGTGGCTTGAGGTTAGACGGTAGAGGCACTACATAAGTTTGGGGCAATTCTTCAATGTGTGGCCTCCACCGGTTAACTTCAAGTACCGGTGCAGTATCAAGCATGGCACACGTCTCCCTAATTATATCATCATCAAGATCATGGGAGTGGGCCAGGCACGTCTCTAGAGGATCAGAGGATAAGGTGAGAGATGTTCTATCTTCCACAAAAGAATCAATCATGTTAACATCGTGGAAATCGTCATCATCCTCTGAGTTGCTGCCGTTATTGAAAAAGATATTCGATTCCAATGTCAAATTTCCAAAGGACATAGTCATGACACCATTCCTGCAATTGATAATTGCATTTGAAGTGGACAGGAATGGGCGACCAAGAATGACGGGAATCTGAGTGCTCGTGTCATTGATGGGTTCGGTGTCCAAGATGATAAAATCAACAGGGTATTAGAATCTATCCACCTGGACCAAAACATCCTCGATGATCCCTCTTGGTATACGAACAGAACGATCAGCAAGTTGTAGTGTGGTTCGAGTGGGTTTTAATTCACCTAAACCTAGCTGTTGGTATACCGAATAGGGAATCAGATTGACGCTTGCTCCTAAGTCAAGAAGTGAGTGATCAATTCGATAGTTTCCGATTACACATGATATGGTTGGGCAACCGGGATCTTTGAATTTTTGCGGCACATCTTGTTTCAGGATGGCACTCACTTTCTCAGTCAAAGAGATCTTCTTTTGAACAGTTTCTCATCGTTTGGTAGTACATAAATCCTTTAGAAATTTAGCATATGAAGGAATCTGTTTTACAACGTCAAGCAGAGGAATGTTGACTTTCACTTGTTTCAACACCTCTAGGATATCCTGAGAGTTAGATAGACGTTTTTGTTCAACCAACCGTTGGGAAAACGGAGCAACTGGCTTTTCTAGAGGTTCCGGTTCAAATTTTTGTGGCGCGCCACTAGATCCATCATTGTTGTCCTCTTCTAGTTCTTGAGGCTTTTCGGGCCTAACCGGAAGGATTTTATCAATAACCTTCCCACTCTTAAGAGTAGTGATGGATTTAGCATGCCCCATTTGATTTGAAGAGCTGGGATCACCTGTCTCGTATTGCGGTTTCGGATTAGGGAGTGATTGTGCAGGGAGCATCCCTTTTTCCATAGCCGTCATACGTGAATCTATTTTTTGCATAAAATCTGAAATTCCTTGCATTGTCCGAGCCAGCTCTTGTATGAAAAATTGAACCGATTCTTCTTGAGGTTTCCCCTGATTTGGATTTTGAGTGAAGAAACCTTGAGGGGTAGCAGTTTGTCCGTTCCTCCAACTAAAATTCGGATGATTTTTTTAGCCAGGATTGTATGTATTAGAGGGTGGTCCATTGAAAGGTCTTTGATAGTTATTTACGGCATTAGATTGTTCATTCAATACATCTCGAAAGGCAGGTATTGAAGGACAATTTTCAGTAGTATGAATGTTGCAATCACAGATGCCGCAAACACTTTCATTAACCTTTTCCTTCCTTCCTTCCATGGCCTCAAATTTTCTGGTGAGATTGGCCACCTTAGCGTTAAGATCATTATCCTCTTTCAGGAGATATATTCCTCCTTTTTCCCTTGAATGAGTCGGCCTAGACGTAGTGTTCGTCCTTGGGTAATAGTCCCATGATTGTGTTTTTTCAGCGAGACTATCGAGGTAATCCCATACCTCGTCGACATTTTTATTTATGAATTCTCCGTTACACATTATCTCGACCATTTGGCGCATGGAAGATGTTAGCCCATCATAGAAAAAATTTGTAATGCGCCATATTTCAAAGCCATGTTGTGGGCATGCATTAACCAGATCCTTGAACCTTTCCTAACATTGGAAGAATGTTTCATCTTCCTTTTGGGCAAAGTTCATGATTGCTCTCCTGAGGGTAATTGTCTTATGATGTGGGAAAAATTTCTTTATAAATTCCCTCTGCATATCATTCCATGTGCCAATGGATCTAGGACGCAGTGAATGTAACCACGTCTTGGCTTTTTCTTTCAAGGAAAATGGAAAGAGTTTCAGCCTAATAGTATCCTCAGATACATTAGGAAAGTATAAGGTGCCTATGATTTCATCGAACTCTTTCAGATGCAAATATGGTTCTTCAGACTCAAGCCCATGGAACTTAGGAAGGAGTTGGATAACCCTTGGCTTGATGTCCATATGTCCTGTATTCTCAGGAAAAATCATGCATGAGGGCGTACTCACCCCCGCCGGTTGTAAATAATCTCGTAAAGTACGAGGCGGGGGTGCCTGTTGCACCTCATTCTCATCATGTACTTTTTCAAACCTTGGTTGGGGTAGTGCTTGATGTTGATATTCAGCCATAACGTCTTCTAACTCAGGAGAATTCAAGTGGTGTCTAGTCCTGCGATGGACAGTCAACCCCTCAACTAATCCTCCTTCAGTCACGAGACGTCGAGTGTTGTCGCGTGCCCAATGGGGCATAAAACACACTCAGTCCTCAAATTCTAACTTAAACCTAAGAGAAAGAAAGAAGAAATCTAGAAAAAGGGAAAGATAGAAAGAAGTTACCAAATTTGGAGGCCTAGGTTAAGAATCTGCAAAACAAAACAACAGAAGTTAGTTTCTAAAAGTAGAAAGTCCTAATTAAAAGTACTAATTTCTAGGAAAAAGAAGAAATTCCAAAGAAAGAAGAATTAGAAAGATCTTACTAAATTAGAAGCTTCCTACAAAACAGAAAAATTGAGTTAGTTCTAAAAATCAGATAAAAGGAAGAATAGAAAGTTTCTAAAGTTAATAAAATTTTCCAATAAGGAAAATAACTAAGCTTCTAAACCTAGAATTAAAAATTTTTAAAAAGAAAATCTAATCCTAAAACTAATTAATTTCAGAAAAACGTAGCCGACAGTCCCCGGCAACGGCGCCAAAAACTTGTTCACTCCCCAAGTGCAGGGTTGTGATGTAGTAATAACTCGGTAAGACCGAGGTCGAATCCCAAGGGACTGAAACTTGTACGTTATCTAAAACTAACTAGAACTAGAACTAGGCTAAGATGAATTCTAAATCAATTAGCAATGGTGGGATACTTGTAGAATAATTAATCAAAAACTTAAGAAACAAATCAGAGATAGGAAACTAGGGATTCAGAGGATCCACTTGTAGAGATCAGGGAGAACTTATGCTTGATCAAAAATTATGGAAATTACTGAACTGCCGTTGATCTAGTTTTCAAAGAGATGAAAGGTGTATGAATTAGAATGGATTCCATCACCAAACCATTCCCAAAAGACTATGACAAACAACAGAATTAAACTAATTACCAACCCATCACATGTATGAAGGTTAGGAAGGGTACCGACATCCAACCATGCCCAGGAGACTATGGTGAACAACAGGGTTTCCTAACATCATAAACATGAAAAGGAAATAGAAATATTCAAAGCATCGCAGATCCATTGTAATTTCAGTCACAACAGACCATTAAGAACCAAAAATATTTCCAAAATAAAATTAAATCAAAATCAGTTCAATATTAAACAAAAGGCATCATTAACCGTCTCCCATCACGCTACAAGCTTCACCTCTTAGCCCTAGCTAAGAGGTTTAGCCAGACATGATCTAGCTCAAGATCTCCACACAAATTAAGAAAATAAAAAGAAAGAAAACAAAGAAAAAGAAAACAAAACAAAAACTACTCTCCTGCTCGTTCCACGTCCAGCCTCACGTATCCAAGCCCAAGCTCAAACTCCTCTTCCCTGCTTCACGTCTAGCCTCCCAGTTCCTGTGCTCACGTCCAAGCCAAGGATAGCTCCCACGGCTGCCCAGATCCCCCCTCCACGTCCAGATGGTGGCTTTTTATAATGAATGGGAAGGTGGCTAGGTCGGTTGCAAGGTTTGTAAATCTCCCTGCGGACAATTTGTTTCCGCGATCGTCTGCATGGGTTATCAGTGATGGACATTCCTCGGTTGGAATCACGAGATATAGTTGATGAACGGCTCGGATCTCTCATCTGATCATGGTGGTGGAACAAATCGTCCCAGTGAACGATCGTCCGTGCAGCGGGAGGAAAAACGGAAGTTTCCGTTTTTGGCTGGGAGTTGATGGGGCCCACATATGATGATTTTTATAGAAATCAGGATCACTAATTTTTTTCATAAGATCGATTTATGCCATGATTCGAGATCTGAAGTGGATATGATTTTTGAGTGGGCCACACCGTTAACCGATGTAGACTTATACTCCTTGTCAATGTGAGCTCGGGTGCGTGTACAGAGGCATATAGATAAAATCATTTTGGTCAAAAATCTCTTCTGAATGCATTGGACGGTTCAGATCATCCAAAAAAATGACGAGGGTGGCCCAGTGCAGGTCCAACGGACGGACAGCATTCGCTCGCGTCTAGGTTACGCAAGACGTTTGCACCGGTTCTTGGTGGGGTACACTTCCGCTATCTTCTGAGAAATCCACTCCGTCCACCAGCTTCAGGGAGGAATTTTGGTAGGATTAACAGTGTTTGAATGTCTTTTGATGCGGCCCACCTGATCTATCATTTTTCCGTCCAACCTGAGTTTAACGGTTAGGATTTTGTATCGGCATGCATAGTGTCAAAAAGACACCTAGGTGAGGTTAAAACCCTCCTTTTGTATATAATGGACGGTCCAGATCGGACCCTTGATCCGTGATCGTGGCCCACAAGAGTTGACCCCAAGCTCTGTTGCGAAACAGAGCTTTCGCGTCAACGTTGTGACATTTGGTGGGCCTCACAGTGAAGTCAGCGGCGAAATCCGATTCGTCCAATGGACTGTTCTAAAAAAACCATTATGAAAGGACATTTTTTTGGAATAAATCAGAGTGGTCCATAGGATTTTCTCCTCCGCCGTCCATCTTGCTTTTAACGGCTGTTAATACACATCGGCTTGCCTGGGATAAAAAGGCCACCTTGGCGAGGTTGGTACCGCCCCTCTGGACACCTTGGACGGTTCAGATTCATGCTTTGAATGAGGAGTGGGCCCCACTGAAATCGTCCATGCGGACGCTGGCGGAGAAGGGAAAACGGATATTCCCGTTTTTGAAGATGGCACGGGTCTAAGGCCCCTTGACCAAGAACGTGGTCTGGTGTGCTGCGGGACCTCTTATACACAGTGCACACGCACCGTGGTATGGGTCCCACGGTGATGTATTCATGAGATCTGCTCCGTCCTACCCGTTTGCCATATAATTTAAGGGGTTGAGGCCAAAATTGAAGTATATCCAAATCTTAGGCGGGCCCCAATTCAAGATTTTATAGGCTGATCTGACTGTTGGGCAACTTCTAGAGAGATCTAACGGCTGAAATTTAACGTGTACGGTTAATTTATGGTCCTCAGGCGACGTATAAAGTTTTGAGCCAAACGGATGGTGGGAACCTCGTGATCTTGCATTCTGGACGTCCTTCAGGCCACTTGAGCTTCAATTTCTTACTTTTCTCGAATTTCTGACCATGTATATTTGTCAATCTTGGTCCTCTGGAGTGTGTCCCTTTCCTTTGGCGTCATCAGATCGTTAAATCTCAACTTTTAACGTCCTTTTTCCATCCATAGTCATAAAATCACCTTGCAACACAAGAATGAGAAAACAAGCCATTAGATAGCATTATATTCATAAATCCAGATAATATCTGGGATCTAATATGCAATATTTGACCCTCAACAGTCAGTACACCCACTGTCAGCTCACACTTCAAGTTGCAATGTCCAGTGTCACTAGACACCGGACGGTTGTTTAAAACATACATTTAAGGTGGGCCTCACCTACAGACATGCTATCCAGGTGGGCCACCCAAATGGTTGGATAGTGTGGGTAATACACAAATCAAAGTGAGGTCCATTTAATGAATGGTTTGGACATCTCACAACTCATTAAGTGGGCCACACAATCATATCTTCACACCCAAAATAAAGGAAGGAGAGAGAGAGAGAGAGAGAGAGAGAGAGAGAGAGAGAGAGAGAGAGAGAGAGAGAGAGAGAGAGAGAGAAGCACCCACTTATCATTCTTCTTCCTTCCTAGCCTTCTAATGCTCCAAAAGTGCTCCTTCAATGATGGAGATAATGATCCAAAGGTGGAGATGGGAGATAGGGTGGTATGGTGGGGGCCACACATGGCTCTTTTCATGGAGAGCTTGGATGTTTCCTCTCCTTGGGAGTTGCTTGGGAGAGTGAGAAATGAGAGAGAGAGGAGTGGTGATGGAGTGGAAAGGGATGGGTTCTTTTGACTTTTGTTAGAAAAGAATGACTAAGCATGGGTTGCATTGACTTTGGGTAAGGAGAGGTAAGGGTGATTGATGGCTTGTGATGGGATGTACTTGACTTATGATTGATGTGATTGATGGGACATATCATAGAGATTCTATTAGAATTCGTAAAGAACAACGTTTTCCTTGAATTGAACGTGGGCCCACATCTCCTGGCCCGAGCATCGCCTCACTACGCAGGATGGGGCGTTAGAACCGTGGCGACAGTGTTGTCGCACTGATACAAGTCTCAGGCCGAGCTGACTCATATCGACAGGTTGCAACTTAGGGTCACGCACAACTGCCGATAACAGATCGCGGGTCGTTGAAAATCCATCGGGAGGACGACGGAAGCCTACGGAACAGTACGGGGTAGGATACAGGTTTTACAGCTCTCCCCACTAAATAAAAATTTCATCCTTGAAATTTACTATTACGCAGGACAAAACGAGGGAAGAGGAAGCATTGACATAAATATATACAAGGGATAATCAATCTATAAACAAATGGAGATAGCGCTCTCGAATCTCACCTTCGCCCTCCTAAGACGCATCACCAACACATGATTATCCTTCTAAACCTCAGACTATGCAGTCTCGCAATCTTAACGGTGGGAGACTATGTCAAAAATCTCTAAGTTGTTCGAACTTGGGGATCTAACTATTCTAAGTTTTCAACAATCATATAGTGTAGGGCAGCTATGAGCAGATATGTGATGTTTTCTTCAGTTATTCCCAAGTTATGCTTTGATAACAGCTTCTGTCACGCTCTAAACCAAAAAATCAGATTCACAGGAACTCCGATCACCGAATCCGGTGCCGACAGCCTCCGTAGTACCCCATTATCGGCTCCTAGCATTCATATGCCAGATTTTTGATCCTGAGATCGTATAAGGATGATTTTTTTTATTCTTTTTCAATATGCATTTAACTCATAATAAGCATAACTACAATATTACCCAATTCACAGAGGCAACATCATCATCACATATCCACTAATATAATCATTTGAGTACAATACTAAAAGGGAAATACATAAATAGAAAATCAAGCTACAGAAGACCACTGTATGCTCTAAGCTCAACACTGCTGCAACCTAACATGACGTGCATGTATCTATCATGCATAAGCTTATAGAAAGCTTAGAGAATGGTGTAAGTATGTGCACAAGGTAAGTGTCAAGTATTTAATACAATGCCATAATCATATAATACTAGAAATCTGTAGGCCCTACACACGGGTCTCATATGCATCAAATGGGCCTCAATTACATGACATGTAAGCCCTACACACAGGTCTCATATGCATCAAATGGGCCACATATCTGGGCCTCGAATACATCAAATAAGCCATGCATCATGGGCTTAATACATATCACAATGGGCCTTGCCCATAGGCCACGAATACATTAAATGGGCCTTGCCCATGGGCCTCGAATTCGTTACAAGGGGCCATAAACACGACCTGAATACACATCACAATGCTCCTGAAATATGCACCGCATATACATCACATTGGGCCTTAACATGGGCCGAATGCACATCACAATGGGCTTCAAATGTGGGCCACATATACATCACATTGGGCCTCGAACGCGGGCTGAATGCACATCACGATAGGCTTCAAATACGGGCGCATATACATCACATTGGGCCTCGACAATCAGAATCGATCGATAATCGAAATCGGTAAATCGGTCACGTCAATCGTTCATGACGATTGAAATCGATCGATAATCGGAATCGATAAATCAGTTACGTCAATCGAAATCGATAATTGCCTAATAAAGGGCCTAAGGAAGGTCACAATATGGACATTTAACCATCATCACCCATCAATGTGGACATCTAACCAACATTGCTCCCAAGGAGTGACCTACATAGGGCTAAACATAGAATGGGCCCATGACCTCACACTAGGGTCTAATATACAATATCATGGGCCTCATACAAGGGTTACATACACATCACTATGGGCCGCATCACATGGGCCTCGAATACATCATCATGATGGGCCTCGCTCATGGGCCTCATATACAATAGGTGGGCTGCATCAATGGGCCGCACTAATGGGCCTCATACACATCAAGTGAGTTGCATCAATGGGTTGCATTAATGGGCCACAAGTATATTAAAGTGGGCCTTATCACATAAGCCTCACATGCATCACATTAGTCCTCACACAAGGTCATATGTAACATCATAATGGTCCCCATATACAGGTCGCATGTACATTACAATGGACCATATCCCATGGGCCCCGAACACATCGTAATGGGCCACATCCCATGGGCCTTAATACACAATGGGTAGGCCCTACACATGGGCTTAATATACATCACAGGTGGGCCCTGCACATGGGCCCCATACACAATGGTTGGGCCTATCAATGGGCACTAGGGAGAGTGACAATGCGAACATTTAACCAACATCAAACTTACAATATGGTGTCGATCTAGAGCACATACATGCCAGGGTGGGGTCCACATAAATGGATAGTATGGCTGTAAATCACATACATCATGATCGCCCCACACAATAGGTGGACGGCAAAGATGAAACAAATATATAACGATGGGGTCCATAGAACTGATAACGTCACTGCAGCAGCGTTAACTGGTGTGAGGTATACCATCCAACCCGTCTAGCAGGTGGGTACCACATGGGGCCCAGCACTAGCATATAATATTACATTATATATATATATATATATATATATATATATATATATATATATATATATATATATATATATATATATATATATATATTTGAAGGAGCCGGCATCCAAACCCTGGACACTGGACAGACTATTTCAAGTGGGTCCCACTCCCACACGTGTGACATGTGTGGGATGGGCCCATGTCCAAACATATGGTCAGTGTGGTATAAGCACATACATCATGATGGTGGGGTCCATTTCCCAAACGGATGGACGGATGGTGTGGCTGCTCAAACATCAAGGTGGGGTCCACATGGCATGCTTGGAAAGTTTGGATATAACACCACCTCGTGATCAGCCCCCTGCTGATGCCATCACAGCAGGTAGGTGGGACCCACAGAGCTCACGTCAATGCAGCAGCTACACAGCTGGTGCGAGGTACATCAGCCAAGTTGTTTCACGGTAGGTGGGTCCCACCACAACGTTGATTTTCCATCTAATATGTTTATAGGATTACAAGGACCTGAATTAAAGAAGAAAAACTAAATTTCATGTCGATCCACAACTTATGTGACCTAAAAAGGGTTTTAATTGTAGATGCTCAATCCCACTGTTTTCTATGACGTGGGCCACCTGAGTATCATATAAGGCTGATTTTTGAAGGTGACCCATTTTTAAACGGGACCCGTCAAATGCATGGGGCTAATGTTCGACACACATCATGGTGGGGCCTGTGGTGGGGCCCACCTCCTTCCAACGTCAGCAGAGACTCTGCTTGCTGCAGCGTTAGACACTGGCGGTAATAGTGTCAGTGCTGTTTTGTTTTTTTTTTTTCATATATGGGGCCCACAACAGGATGATCCAGTCCATCTGTTTTGTGTGTCCCACGTGGTGGAGGGGTCAGTCTAAGTTTTAGATGCATAAAAATTTCAAGTGGGCCGCAGTAACTACTTTTATATCTTTTAGCATATCTTCACATGATTTTTGATGGTGTGGCCTACCAGAGAACTGGATTGGCTTCATTTTTCGGCTCAACGCCTAAAATGAGTTGGGGAATGGAATGGATGACTTGGATTAGAAACATATATCAAGGTGGGGCCTGCATGAGCGGCCCACCCAAAGCCCCTTCTTTTTAGACATCAGTACACCCACTGTCAGCTTACACTTCAAGTTGCAACATCCAGCTTCCTTGGATGCTGGATGGTTGCTTAAAACATACATTTAAGGTGCGCCCCACCTACGGACATGCTTTCCAGGTGGGCCACCCAAATGGTTGGATGATGTGGGTAATACACACATCAAAGTGAGGTCCATTTGATGAACAGTTTGGACATCTCACAACTCATTAAGTGGGCCACACAATCATATCTTCACACCCAAAACAAAGGAAGAAGAGAGAGAGAGAGAGAGAGAGAGAGAGAGAGAGAGAGAGAGAGAGAGAGAGAGAGAGAGAGAGAGAGAGAGCCCACTTATCATTCTTCTTCCTCCCTAGCATTCCAATGCTCCAAAAGTGCTCCTTCAATGGTAGAGATGATGATCCAAGGGTGAAGATGAGAGATAAGGTGGTATGGAAGGGGCCACACATGACTCTTCTCGTGGAGAGCTTGGACATTTCCTCTCCTTAGGAGTTGCTTGGGAGAGTGAGAAATGAGAGAGAGAGAGGAGTGGTGATGCAGTGGAAAGGGATGGGTTCTTTTAACTTTTGTAAGAAAATAATGGGCTAAACATGGGTTACATTGACTTTTGGTAAGGAGAGGTAAGGGTGAGTGATGGCTTGTGATGGGATGTACTTGACTTATGATTGATGTGATTGATGAGACATATCGTAGAGATTCTATCAGAATTCGTAAAGTGCGGCGTTTTCCTTGAATTGAACACGGGTTCACATCTCCTGGCTCGGGCATCACCTCACTCCGCGAGATGCGTCGTCGAAATCGTGGCGACGGTGCTGTCTCACTGGTACAAGTCTCGGGCTGAGCCGACTCATATTGACAGGGTGCAACTCAGGGTCACGTGCAATTGCCGATAACAGATCGCGGGTCACTGAAAATCAACCGGGAGGACCACAGAAGCCTACAGAACAGTACGGGGTAGTATACGGTTTTTACAGCTCTCCCTACCAAATAAAAATCTCATCCTCAAAATTTACTATTATGCAGGACAAAGCAAGGGAAGAGGAAGCATTGACATAAATATATACAAGTCATAATCAATCTATAAACAAATGGAGATAGCGTTCTCTAATCTCAACCTTGCCCTCCTAAGACGCATCACCAACACTATGATGATCCTTCTGAATCTTGGACTATGCAGTCTCGCAATCTCAACGGTAGGGGACTATGTCAAAAATCTCTAAGTTGTTCGAACTTGGGGATCTAACTATTCTAAGTTCTAAACAATCGTGTAGTGTAGGGTAGATATCAATGGCTATGTGATGTTTTCTTCAGTTATTTCAAAGTCATGCTTTGATACCAACTTTTGTCACACCCTAAACCCAAAAATTAGATTCATAGGAACCCCGATCGCTGAATCCGGTGCCGACAACCTCTTTAGTACCCCATTCTCGGCTCCTAGCATTCATATGCCAGATTTTTGATCCTGAGATCCTACAAGGAGGATTTTTTTTATTCTTTTTTAATATGTATTTAACTCGTAATAAGCATAACCACAAGATTACCTAATTCACAAAGGCAACATCGCCATCACATATCCACTAATATAATCATTTGAGTATAATATTGAAAGGGAAATACATAAATAGAAAATCAAGCTCCAGAAGACCACTGTACGCTCTAAGCTCAACACTTCTGCAACCTAACATCACCTGCATGCATCTATCATGCATAAGCTTATAAAAAGCTTAGAGAGTGGTGTAAGTATGTGCACAAGGTAAGTGTCAAGTATTCAATACAATGTTATAATCATACAATACCAAAAATACTAGTAATTCATAAATCGTACAATGTCTGAATAAGTAGAAATACTGACAAGATTATGAATTATCAGAGTAAACAGAAATACTGACAAGATCAGGAATTATCAGAGTAAACAGAAATACTGACAAGATTAAGAATTATCAGAGTAAACAAAAATACTGACAAGATCATGAATTATCAGAGTAACAGAAATACTGATAAAGTCATAAATCACATGATAACAGAGTAAGCTGAAATACTGACAAGTACATGAGTCATACAATATTAGAATATGCAATAATAATCAACTATGCAAATGAGGAGTCATAGAGAGCCAAATATCAGATGCAGAGTATGCAATGTAATATACATTCCTGATGAGTAACACAAACAACGTCAGCCGTACCATATGCGGTGGATGTAATGCAACATGCAGTGCGAATGGAATGACCATGCTGAAGTGTGAAGTTAGGATGATAGTACATAGTATCGTAGGCTATGAGGTCCATCACAAGGGACTTCTATCTAAACCAGTCCCATACCTAAATTTAGATAGTCACACACGATGTGGTAAACTCTTGATCTCAGGTCAGTCGCACGCCCCAACCAAAATCCTGGCCATTGCGAAGGTACACATAATAAATAGTTGTATACCACCAGCCCGAGTGGATAGTGAATGAATGAATGAATGAGTATGCAACTCTTGCTCAATAAGTCCACATATCAATATGGTTCATCTCTCAGATCATCACTAGGGTTTAGTACACTCAAAATGGCACTGCCCCTCTCCTGCAAGCACAGTCCAAGTGAGCGTAAGTAACCTCATTATCCGCTTAGCCAATAGTCTGCCAATACCTATTCGGTACATCAATAGCAGACCCATTCATGAGCTGGTCAAACTTAGCCTAGCTATGCTCCCTATCCTCTGACGGGTAAGGCCACACCTCCTCCCAACCGACCACGACACAGTGGGAGAAGCGGCCTCCTGGTATTCGACACTCGGGTGCTCATGTATCCACTCGGTCTCCACATTGGGGCGTCCTCTGGTACCAAGAGAGTTTAGGAATTTTCACCCAGGGTCATCTATAGCAGCCCGATGCTAGCAAAAGATTTTTGGTGTCATATCATACAATCCAGTCATGCATCAATCCTGCGCATATCGTGCGCTCATGTACGATAACCTCCGCCTATCTGGGAATCTCATAACAACATACCCAATGTCATATGCCATGGTCAACCACATCTCATAGCAAACATGTAGATGATGCGTATGGGCATGTATCATGATGCTATGTTGTCACATACTCATAATCGGTATCAATAACCTGTGTCAACAATCGACTTCGACAATGTCGACATTTAACCAATGTTGCCCCTAAGGGATGACCCACATAGACCCAAACATATGATGGACCCATAGCCTCACACAAGGACATAATATAGAATACAATGGGCCTTACTCAAGGGCCACATATACACAACAGGTGGGCCATGCTCATGAGCCTCAATTACATGACATGTAGGCCATACACACGGGTCTCATATGCATCAAATGGGCCACATATCTAGACCTCGAATACATCAAATAAGCCATGCGTCATGGGCTTAATATATATCACAATAGGCCTTGCCCATAGGCCAAGAATACATTAAATAGGCCTTGCCCATGGGCCTTAAACACGGGTTGAATACACATCACAATGCTCCTAAAAGACGCGCCGCATATACATCACATTGGGCCTTATATACAACAGGTGGGCTGCACTAATGGGCCTCATACACATCAAGTGAGTCGCATCAATAGGGTGCACTAATGGGCCACAAGTATATCAAAGTGGGCCTCATCACATAAGCCTCACATGCATCACATTAGTCCTCACATAAGGCCATATGTAACATCATAATGGTCCCCATAGACGATCCTCATGTACATTACAATGGACCATATCCCATGGGCCCCGAACACATTGTAATGGGCCACATCCCATGGGCCTTAATACACAATGGGTGGGCCCTACACATGGGTCTAATATACATCACAGGTGGGCCCTGCACATGGGCCTCATACACAACGAGTTGGGCCTATCAATGGGTACTAGGGAGAGTGACAATGTGAACATTTAACCAACATTAAACTTACAATATGGACGTCAAACCATCATTGCTCCCAAGGTACGGCCCTTCATAAATATCATTGCATAAACCATGGTGGAATCATACATTGCAATGGGCCTTATGTACATCCCACTGGCCTCTGCCCATGGGCTTCAAATACATCAAATGAGCTGAATGCATGGGCCTCATATATAACAAGATGGGCCTCAATGGATGGCCATAACTACATCAAGATAGGCCTTCTTAAATGGGCCTTATATATCAAGGTGGGCCTCAAAATGGGCCTCATATATATCATTAAGTGGGCTGTATCCACGGGCTACACCAATGGTTCATCATAGTTATACAATACATGCATCACGCCGTACCACACAAATGGATAGTATGGTGAACACACACATACATCAAAGTGTGCGCCACACAACACACACATTGCAGGGGGTCCCACTATCCCCAAACAGATGGATGACTAGGATGTAAGGCATGTACTTCAAGGTGGGTCCCATCCCACACATACTAGATGGGTGAACAACTTGAATATAACATATATCTTGTAATGGGGCTCTCCGAGCTTCTGACGTCCGGGCCGATAGACGTCTAGGATGTAACACATACATCATGTTATGGCCCAGTAGATGGTGGTGTGGACATATAATATATACATCAACGTGGGCCCCTCACCACTCTTATATGTGTGTCCCACAGAAACTTGTTGACGTTAGTACATCACCTATGTATCTGGTTGCAAATTATATGGATGGCGTTGAAGAAACGCTGATGGATGGCGTCGATCTAGAGCACATACATGCCAGGGTGGGGTCCACATAGATGGACAGTATGGCTGTAAATCACATACATCATGATTACCTCACATAACAGGTGGACGGTAAAGATGAAACAAACATATAACGATGGGGTCCACAGAACTGGTAACGTCACTGCAACAGCGTTAGCTGGTGTGAGGTATACCATCCAACTTGTCCAACAGGTGGGTACCACATGGGGCCCACCACTAGCATACATAGTATAATATTACATTATATATATATATATATGTATGTGTATATATATATATATATATATATATATATATATATATATATATATATATATATATATATATATATATATATATATATATATATATATTTGAAGGAGCCAACATCCAGACCCTGGACGTTGGACAGACTATTTCAAGTGGGTCCCACTCCCACATGTGTGACATGTGTGGGATGGGCCCACGTCCAAACATATGGTCAGTGTGATATAGGCACATATATCATGATGGTGGGGTCCATTTCCTAAACGGACGGACGGACGGTGTGGCTGCTCAAACATCAAGGTGGGGTCCACATGCCATGCCTGGAAAGTTTGGATATAACACCACCTCATGATCAGCCCCCTGCTGACGCCATCACAGCAGGTAGGTGGGACCCACAGAGCTCACGTCAATGTAGCAGCTACACAGCTGGTGCGAGGTACATCAACCAAGTTGTTTCATGATAGGTGGGTCCCACCACAACATTGATTTTCCATCTAATCTGTTCATAGGATTACAAGGGACTGAATTAAAGAAGAAAAATAAAATTTCATGTTGATCCACAACTTCTGTGACCCAAAAAGGGTTTCAATGGTAGATGCTCAATCCCACTGTTTCTTATGACGTGGGCCACCTGAGCATCATATAAGGCTGATTTTTTAATGTGACCTGTTTATAAATGGGACCCATCAAATGCATGGGGCTGATGTTCGACACACATCATGGTGGGGCCTGTGGTGGGGCCCACCTCCTTCCAGCGTCAGCAGAGACGCTGCTTGCTGCAGCGTCAGACGCTGGCGGCAATAGCGTCAGTGCTGTTTTATTTTTATTTTTTTTATTTTCATATATGGGGCCCACAACAGGATGATCCAGTCCATCTGTTTGTGTGTCCCACGTGCTGGAGGGGTCAGTCCAAGTTTCAGATGCATAAAAATTTCAAGTGGGCCGCAACAAGTACTTTTATATATTTTAGCATGTCTTCACATGATTTTTAATGGTGTGGCCTACCTGAGAACTGGATTGGCTTCATTTTTCAGCTCAATGCCTAAAATGAGCTGGGGAACGAAATGGATGGCTTGGATTAGAAACATATATCAAGGTGGGGCCTGCATGAGCGGCCCACCCAAAACCCCTTCTTTTTGGACGTCAGTACACCCACTATTAGCTCACACTTCAAGTTGCAACATCCAGTGTCCCTGGACACTAGACGGTTGCTTGAAACATATATTTAAGGTGGGCCCCACCTATGGACATGTTGTCCAGGTGGGCCACCCAAATGGTTGGATGATGTGGGTAATACACACATCAAAGTGAGGTGCATTTGATGAACGGTTTGGACATCTCACAACTCATTAAGTGGGCCACACAATCACATCTTCACACCCAAAACAAAGGAAGAAGAGAGAGAGAGAGAGAGAGAGAGAGAGAGAGAGAGAGAGAGAGAGAGAGAGAGAGAGAGAGAGAGAGAGAGAGAGAGAGAGAGAGAGAAGCACCCACTTATCATTCTTCTTCCTCCCTAGCCTTCCAATGCTCCAAAAGTGCTCCTTCAACGGTGTTTATAATGATCGAAGGGTGGAGATGGGAGATAGGGTGGTATGGAGGGGGCCACACATGGTTCTTCTCATGGAGAGCTTGGACGTTTCCTCTCCTTGGGAGTTGCTTGGGAGAGTGAGAAATGAGAGAGAGAGAGAGCAGTGGTGATGGAGTGGAAACGGATGGGTTCTTTTGACTTTTGTAAGAAAAGAATGGGCTAAACATGGGTTGCATTGACTTTGGGTAAGGAGAGGTAAGGGTGAGTGATGGCTTGTGATGGGATGTACTTAACTTATGGTTGATATGATTGATGAGACATATCGTAGAGATTCTATCAGAATTCGTAAAGCGTGACGTTTTCCTTGAATTGAACGCGGGCCCACATCTCTTGGCCCGGGCATTGCCTCACTGCGCGAGATGTGGCATCTAAATCGCAGCGACGGTGTAGTCGCACTGGTATAAGTCTCGGGCCGAGCTGACTCATATCGACAGGGTGCAACTCAGGGTTGCGCGCAACTGCCGATAACAGATCGTGGGTCACCAAAAATCGACTAGGTGGACTACAGAAGCCTATGGAACAGTACGGGGTAAGATACATGTTTTACAACCGGCTTTGCTAAGATGACATTTAAGGAGCCCATTTGTTCTATCTTGAATTTGGAATTATGTATTATAGAATAGTCAGCTTTGCTAATTAACTCCAATTACTTCTGTATTTCTTCTTATTACAGTAGACAGAAAACCTATGTTTAAAGACCCATGGGCTGTTACTAGCGTGCATGTAAGCTCATTGAATGTGTTGCCTACTGTCTGATTATTTTAGCTGACTTGAGAATGTGTAAGACTACAATGAAACTGAGTGCAATTTAAAATCTTACAAACATTCTAAGCCTATGTCAAAATTTGCATGAGATGAACAACAAGATGTAACAAGAAAGTTTGTCCTGGTTTGATTTCTTTATTCCTTTATTTCCATCTATTGTCTTGAGAAAGTAACCATTCATTGATTGGAGATGATAGTTCTTTGCTCCAAACCTTGTATAGAGTTAGAGTTTCATTTGATAGAATTGAGCTTTCTTTGTCAAACTTGTTATTTCTTATCTGGGATGTTAGAAATGAATGCATTCGAGGGAAATTAGGAGTAGCACCTATAGGTAATAAGATGAGGAAAAGTTGTCATTTGCAAGTGCAACAAAGACTAAGAACTACGCTGGTTAGGATTGAGTTGGTACAAGTTGAAGGCTCTAAAAGGGCAAGGGGAAGGCTCGAAAGGACATGGATGGAGGTGATAAGAAAAGTCTTAATGACCTATTGCTTAACTGAAGTTATGGCCCTTGATAGAGTGGAATGGCAGAAAAGGATTCAGGTAGCCAACCCCAATTAGTTGGGATAAGGCTTAGATGATGATGATGATAATGATGATGCCATCTTTTTTGTTGAAAATGTATTCAGTACTGCAACAAAAGATTATTTCAGTGCATGTGAAGCTAGTTTGTATGGAATTGAATTTATGGCATTTCCCTTGTCTCTGTGTTATATTCATTTATTATTATTTCATTAGTTGATAAAGAGGTGGTTATTATCTCTCGGTGCTTTCAGGCAACTACCCTTTTAAGAGAAACATGTTCTGCAACAGGCATCCATTCTTGGGAACTCGAAAAATTTCGGAATATTGAAAAGGCCAGCAAGCTTAGATGATCCTGCATTGAAGGAACACTTATGTTGTGACGACTCATCTAAGGATGAGATTGTGACCCCTAGACTATTGAATTTGGAGTTGTGTGAATGGCCAGTTTCTTCCAAAACTAAATGTGTCATAATGGTTTCACTCTAAAGCTAGTCTCATTTTAAGAGCGAAACTAGGATTTAAAATCTTAGCTGTCCACGGTTTGTTTGTTTTTTTTTTTAATTTTTTTTTTTTGGAGTATGCTTTTGACTATACCAATTTCCAGTGATGGCTGAGGTCCCACTCATGTAGAGTGTTAGTGAACGTAATAATCACTTAAACATTATGTCTGTCATCAAAGTAGGTTTTTCTGATTTGAGGGTTTTCCTTCTAGTTATTCGTTTGGGGTTCAGAATAATTGGTTGGTTTTTTGGACTGCGTTCGGTCTTCAGCATCTTGGTCTTGTTTTTAGACTATAGTGGGAAGTAGTCAATGTAAATCCCTCTCCATCTCTACTTATTTGTTGTCTTCCTTTTGCATCTTTGAGTTTTCTATTGAAATTCTAGAATTTCTGTAGTATAAGGATATCGATGAGGAATTCCTACAAAGGGTTATGTAGAATACCCATCGATATCTAGGTATTTTCTTTCTACATGTAGTTCTTGTCAATTTTGGTTTCAAAGAAAGTTTCATGCCCTTGGAGAGTATATGAAATATTCCAGGAAGATTGCAGAAGCCATAAATTAAGAACTTAGAAGAAGTCTAATCAGTCCCAGTGAACTTCAGAAATGGAATGGTTGAAGGAAATACCACATGAAATATTTCAGAAGTAAACAAGTCTGTTTAGCAATTTATAACCTTCCTAACATGACTGTGAAAGAAAGCCAACAAAAAGGTCTACACCTTTCAAAACATAATAGACTAAAATGTTTAGGATGGACTTAAAAATGCAAGCATCATCAACTAGAAGGTCAAGAATCAAGAGACAATCTTTATATGATCTTCAAACATGAAATATAGGATAGACTATCATACTCAAAAGATGATAGGACCTCAATCTAATGTTTCCATGCACCAAATTTTTTTCTTCATGCGAATTGCTTTGGGTTGGGAAAGGAAACCAGAAACACATGGGGTTACAAATAGTTTTTTCTGTCTTTTCTACCTCCCTTGAGGAGCAAGCCATTAGTGCATGAGAATCCATTGCAATGGGTTTGAATGAATTCAATATTCTTCATTGGAATGAGGAATGACAAAATTAGCTCTGATTGTGAAGGCCCCATAATCAATCTGAGATGCATGATGAATGGAATGAGAGTGATATTGTCATGCCCCAAACTTGGAAAACAGGTTCAAAAAATTTTCGATCGCCGAATCCGACATCGACAGCCTCCGTAGTGCCCCATTCTCGGATCCCGACACTCGCATGCCAGATTCCGATCCTGGGATCCTATAAGGAGAATTTTTAGTATGATTTTTTTTTTTTGTAATGGAGCATAACCACAAGTATAACCAAGTCACAAAACAACATCACCACATATCCACTATATTAAAAACTTTAAGTATAATAGGAAAGAGAAATACAAGGTGATCAAAAACTCCAAAATAGCCAGAAGCGCACTCCTACCTCAGCGTTGCTGCTGTCCAACGCTACCTGCACGTAACTGTCATGCATAAGCTTATAAAAGATTAGAGGGTGGTGTAAGTGTGTGCGCAAGGTAAGTGCCAAGTATACAATATCAGAGTATTGTGGAAATATGCGATAAGTCCATGAATACAATCAGCCGTACCAAGGCTATGTGATGCAAGGCATGAATGCTATCGGCCATACCAAGGCCATGTGATGCGAGACATGAATACTATCGGCCATACCGATGCAATGCGAGGCCTACGTAGCTGAATGTCATATGCAGGATGTAATCCAAGCAAGTCGGTACTCGTCAAGTACACATATCAGCACAGTTCCTCTCTGGATATCACCGGGGTCTAGTACACTCCACACTGACTGCCGCCTCCCTAGGCGCGCAGCCTAGCGAGCGGAATAGACCTCACTATCTTCCTGACCAGTAGTCTGCCAATACCTACCCGGCTCGTTGATAGTGGACTCATTTGTGAGCTGGTCAAACTCAGCCTAGCTTATAGCCCCCTCACTCAGGCGAATAAGGCCACACCCTCTTTCAACTGACCACGACATAGTGAGAGACGCGACCTACTGGTATTTGGCACTCGGGCACTCGTGTATCCACTTGGTCTAGACGTTGGAGCATCTCATGGTACCAAAAAGGTTCTGGGACTTTCACCCAAGGACATCCTAAGTACCCACAGTGTTAGAACCAAGTATTTTCTGTATCTGGTATGGCCATCCCGATGTACCTGTAGAGGTCACGACCCTAATGTCGCTAGGGCGCGCAGTGATCAAGTCATACATATGCGAGATGCATGAATCACACCGTCAAATCCTGTAGCAATCTAGCGCAAACTGCGCGATCATGTGGGGCACTCTGTCTCATAACGAGTCCCGTAAATGGTCTGCCCAATGGCGTATGCTATAATCAGTCACTACTCATATCAAGCATACATATGATGCGTATGGGCATGAGTCATGAGATTATACTAAGCATGTTATAAAGTGATGAATATTAACAAGTATGGGCCTACTAATGGACCCAAAAGAGAGTTACAATGCGGACATTTAACCAACATTGCACTTACAATGTGGACGTCAAACCATCATTGTTCCTTAGGCACAATCCGCCATAAATATCATTACATGAACCATGGGAAATCACACATTACAATGGACTCTAAGGACATCCCATTAGGCCTCGACCCATGGGCCTTGGATACATTGAATGGGTTGTATCACATGGGCCTTACATTCATCAAATGGGCTACATTAATGGGCCTCACCAATGAGCCTTATGTACATTGCAATGGTCCATAACCCATGGGTCTTGAAATACATCACAATAGGCCTCATAATATAGGCCTTACATTTATAGAAAAGTGGGCCTCAACAATGGCCTTATACACCTCAAGATGGACCACAATGGGCCATAAATATAGGCTACAAATACATCAAGGTGTGCCTCCATGAATGGCCACAAGTACATCCATATGGGCATCATCACATGGGCCTTATATAAATCAATGGGCCACACCAATGGGCCCTGCATATACTTCAAATGGGCCATACCAATGGGCCCTACATATACTTTAAATGGGCCATACCCTAAATGTAAGTGGGATAATGATTTCCACCATTAAAATTTACAAGGCCCACCATAACATTTATTTCCATCCAACCTGCTGGATGACGTGGAAGCGAATATCAGTTTATAGGAAGCTACTATGGCCCCTTTAGAATTTTGAATGGTGGACGTCATTGGCCACTACTTTAGGTGGTGGGGTCCATTTGAACTTTAAATCTGCCTCATTCTTTAACTCATGCACTAAAATGATCTTTCAAAATGGTTGGAGGGATGGGATGCAGCACGTGCATCATGGTGGGTCCCACTAGCCGTCCAGCAGCCAAAGAAAATGGCTGGACGACATGGAAAATGCATACATCATTGAGGGACGGACGGTGGTAATAAAACACATATATCATTGTGGAAGTACAACACATACATCACTGTGGGCTCCCACGTGGGGCCCATCATAACGTATATTTTCCATCTAATCTGTTGATAAGGTCGTACAGACCTGGATGAAGAGAAATTACAAATTTCAGCTTGATCCAAAACTTCTGTGGACCCAAAATTGGGTTTCAATGGTAGGCTTTAAATCACCACTGTTTTCTCTGATGTGAGCCACTTGAGCCTTGGATGAGGCTGATTTTTGGGTGGGGCTTGCTTAAGGTAGGGGTCTACCATATGGACGGGTTAGATGGTAAATAAACATCAAAGTGGGGCCCACATGTGGGGCCGTGGGCGCCTTGGCATCCGCTAGCCCGCCCACGACATTACTGACAGCAGCAGCATGCTGCTGCTTAAATGTTTTGTTTTTTTTTTTTGAAATCGTGATTTCTCACGATTTTTCATGCATGGGGCCCGCATCTGATTAATCCACTCCAGCCATTGGATTCCACAGCCCATAACAAATCTATCAAGACCAATATCGGGCCTCTTTCAGCATGTAAAAAAAATCTGAATAGATTTCAATGGTAATAATACTGTTTTCAACACTATGGCCCACTAGATACTCTGATCAACCTCATTTTTTAGCTCAATGCCTAAAATGAGTTGGTAAATGGAATAGATGGCGTGGATTGAATACATACATTAAGGTGGGGCCTATATGAGTGGCCCTTCTCTAATGCTTGGAAAGCCAAGCTCATTTTTGTGTTTTAAGTCCAGCGTCCACGGGACGCTGAACATTCTGGCGCATAGGGACATTTAAGGTGGGCCCTGCTTAGGTGGGCCACCACATGGCTAGGTGGTGAGGCACAACACATATAAAGTGGGCCCCACCTAAAAATGTCTTGGACCTAATACATGCCTCATGGTGGGGTCCATCCAAGTGGGCCACACAACCATTACATCACACACAAAGAAAAATAAATAAATAAAAAGAGAGGGAAAGAGAGAGAAATAGAGAGGGACGCGTGTGATGGAGAGACCCCGATACTATGGGCCCTCCCTTCCATGATCTACAACATAAATCAAGTGGGTCCCATAACATGTGGGCCCATAAACTTGAAATCTAAAGGTGGAGATCCCTTCTCCATGAAAATAGACAGTCTAGATGACCCATATACAAGCTAGGAAGGTAAACATCATGATGGGGTCCATGGAGAATGGCCCCATCATGGAATGATATTGATGATCAAGATGGGCCGTTGACCACATCTTAGGATCTAAAGTGAGATCCATACCATTGATCGGTAGGCCTCACATGACCCATCTTAAAAATATGAAAAACTACCCTATTAAAGCACCCATTGCTTGATCTTCTCGGTCCGTTGGAAAGATGGTCTCTTAGAACTTCACTTTGATGGTGGAGATGAGAAATGAATGGCTAGGATGAGAGCTTTTGGAATGGAAAGGTGGGCCACCAAAAATTACTTTTCTCTCATATGGGAGGGCTTGGACGTGCACCACTCTCTCTCTCTCTCTCTTGGAAATGTTGCTTGAGAATGTGTTGAGAATGAGAGAGAGAGAAAGTTGTAAGGAAAGAGGGATAGGTGATGGGTGAAAGGGTGAGGTGCGTGATGGATATGGTACTTGACATGTAAGATGGTGTAAGAGAGAGGGTGAGAAAGAGTTGACTTTGGAGGGAGAAAGCATGGGTTTCTTTGTACTTGACATGAGGTGATTGATGGGATGGATGGGACATGTTGTAGAAATTCTCTTGGGATTTGTAACATGCGGTGTTTTCCTCGAACTGGACACGGGTCTACATCTCCTCATCTGGGTATCGGATCGGTGCACGAGTCGCGACGTTGGAACCGCGTCGACGGTGCGGTCGTAATGGTACAAGTCTCGGATTAAGCCAACTCAAATCTACAGGATACGACTTAGGGTCATGCGCAAACGTCGATTATCTGTCGTAAGTTGTCGAAATTTGATGGAAAGGATCGCGGGAGTCAACAGAACAATATGGACTAGGATATGGGTCTTACAGATATAGTAGGGAACATCCGATAAAATGAGAACATCCATACACTACTACACATGGTAAACCAAAGTGGAAATAATTTCATTTATAATTTGAGATTGTACATTATTTCCATACATACCTAACCAAGTGAAAAACATAAATAACCTAACTACTAACTATTAAACTGCTAGGTGGAAATGATCCACTTCTTACAACACAGTAAACATAAAGCACATAACCACAAACATGGCTTAACTCGAGACTTAATGGTCCTGTGAATCAGTCAGATGTGGCGCCACTCCATCCTTTTGAACACAGCATAACATTTCCTTCAAGGTGTGGAAGATCTTCTGGTTCCATTGCTCCTAATTGGTCATTTGGGTCTTCATTTCAACCCTCATACCAATTAATTCAGATTAAACCGAGGCCAACTCCTCTTCCACCTGACTAAAGCGCTCATGTATAAGTGGGGGGGCACAAAATCTTCATCGATGTCTTTGTCATTATCTTCTTCTTCAGTTTTTTCTCCTCTTTCAACCTCTTCTTCCTCATTCAATTTCATCCTTTTAATTGAAAATAAAGTAAAAACAATGAAGGCTTTGAGGAAAATGATTCTCCTTTGCTTTTCTTTGTATTTGAGACAACCCTGAAGGGTTGAATATATAGAGTTTTACAATGACTATACAAGGTAAAATGATAAATATAAAATCTTCTACTTATACATCGTCTATCTATAGAATCGCTATACAAGGCATGTGGCCTGTCTAACATCCCCCCTCAAACTAATGCTTGTCATCGAAAAGTCTGTTCATGGAAAATCGAATTAGAGGTAATTTGAATGACACTCAGATTATCTACATGGAGTAGAGTAAAATCTTTTAGATGAACGCCCAAGTCAAAAAGAAGTCCACGTAACTAGATAATCTCACTATAAGCTGCTGACATTGCTCTATACTCAGCTTCAGTGCTTGATTTAGAAAATAGTGGACTGCTTCTTACACTTCCAAGAGATTAGAGAAGTGCCGAGAAAAACACAGTAGCTAGTGGTAGATTTGTGTGTGAGAGTACAATGGCCCAGTCAGTATCTGAATAAGCACGAAGGTCCAGAGAGGCCGTGGAGGAGAAGAATAGAGATCGATCCAGAGTTCCATGTAGGTTCTGTAAGATGCGTAATACTGCAGTCATATGAAGAGTTCGAAGAGCAGAAATAAATTTGCTGACAACTTGGACCACATAGGCAATATCAAGACGAGTCATTATTAAGTAAACCAAATTTCCAACCAAACAACGGTATAATATGGGATCCGCAAGGAGTTCACCATCGTTATAGCCATATTGAACGTTAAGTTCAAAGGAAGTCTGAACTGTCTTCTGATCCATTACGGAGGCCAATGCGAGAAGATCCTTCGTATATTTATGTTGGCTGATCAGGATTCCACGTAAAAAATGTGAAAATTCAAGTATAAGAAAGTATGTCAGATGACCCAGGTCCTTCATCTTAAAGGATGACTTTAGAACTTCCTTTAATGCCAAGATGTCAATATCATCGCTACCAGTTAGAAGTAGGTCATCAACATATACGAGAATAATAATGATTCCATGCTCAGTGGTGCACAAGAATAAGGATGGATCACAACCACTTTGAGTAAAGCTAACTCCTATAACAACATCATGAAAACGTTGGAACCATGCCCGAGGGGCCTGTTTGAGACCATATAGAGCTTTCTTCAGGTGACAGACTTTATTGACAGGTATTAAAGATCTAGGAGGAGGTTTTAAATGTACTGTTTCTTGAAGGTCTCCATGAAGAAAATCATTTTTCACGTCCATCTGAGTGAGTGGCCAAGAGCGAATTGATGATACTACCAGAAGAGTGCGAACAGTTTTCATCTTAACCACAAGAGTGAATGTCTCATCATAATCAATTCCGTGTTCCTATTTGTATCCCTGAGCGACAAGCCGAGCTTTGTATTGATCCAATGATCCGTCAGACTTGAGCTTCACAGAATAAATCCATTTATTGCCAATTAATTGTTAATTAGTAGGTCGAGTAACAATGTCCCACGTGTGGTTATCATCCAATGTTGTATGTTCTTTTACCATAGCTTTCTTCCAACAATCATGACTGGCTGCCTGATGGTATGAAGTAGGAATAGATACAGTATCTATGGTAGTATTCATGGCAGACATAGAGTACATGAAGCGATCAGGCTGTCGATGTACACGAGTGGAACGACGTATCAAGATAGGATCTGGATCGGTTACGGGTACAATAGGGAGAGCAGTAGGTGATGGATCTGTACGTGGTCATTGTAAATAAACCTGCAATGGACAATGAGGTGTATTCGAGGTAATCGAAATGTCAGAAAAAATAGTAAGACTAGAAGAGTCTGGTGTGAGCGAAGGAAGAACAAATGAATGGAAGACAATATATTCAAAAAAAATAATATGTTGTGATACCCATACATAGCGAGTGTAACGTCTTGTCCAACTAGAACAGTGTCCTGAGGCGTCCATGTAGGATTTATTACAGAACCATTCGCTTAAACCACTCATAGGTGGGTACCATAAATAAATTAACCCAGGATTAGCCCATTAGGGTGGACTAGTCTGGTAATGATCAGACCAAGTGCGGGTCATCAAGCCAGATAGCCCGTTTGCACTTAACGACAGCCCGTGCGGGCCATACAACGGCCAATGAAGGTTAAAAAATTCTAAAAAATTAAGAAACTGTAGATCTCACTAGGCTTGTAGTCCATCGTGGACCACAGACTGATTAGACACCCAGAAATTAATTATCCACGTCGTCCCAGCGGCACTTACCAAATGTAACTCACCCAAATGCCAGAATTAAAATCTGACACCTTTTAAATAAAACTGAGATATCAGGATTTACAGTCGTCAAATCTCTTTTACATTTATGGTAAGAGCCTATAGTATTTTTCTACGCCAATCCATAAAATCTGGGACCCGATCGTAGAACGGTGACCTTGGATTGCAAATCGGACCTGTACGATAAAACCCCATGTTCGTTTACCTTTAAATTTTGCACTACACCTCATTGGGCCATGAAGCACCTATCCTATAAGTTTCATAGCCAGGGGGCTATCAGAACCGCCCTAACAACCATAAGAGACCTCGTAGGGCCATTTAAAGATCAGAGCCATACGATAAAACCCTGAGTCCGATTGTTTTCAAATTTTGCATGGTCCCTCATCGGGCCATGAGTCACCTACACACCAAATTTGGTGGTCAGAGGGGTGATAGGACTGCTCCAAAGCTAAAAGGGGGTCCTAGAGGGCCATTAAGGGAATTTGTTGAAACTTAAGGTCAATTGGCCCAAACCTAGGAAATAAAGCCCTAAGGCTCTTTCTCTCATACTCCCACCATTACTCCAACAAATAAGAGAGTAAAGAGAGAAGAGAGAGAGAAAGAGAGAGTGAAGAAGAGTGAAGGTGGACCATAGCTCAAGTAGGGCCCAAAGGAGTCCAATTCTTACAACTCCTCACCTCTTCCTCAACAAACCCTTCACCCATGACCGGAAGAACCCCTCTTCACCAATTGGGTAGGTAAATCCCTCATCTCTTGGAAACCCCTTTCGTTGAGAGAAGATTTGTATGAAATCTTAACATGCAAATGCATTGCCTAAGAATTCCAACCGATCGACACCGAGTTCGGTGCTTTTATGTCATTTCCCAAGATCTCAATGATCCATAGGTGCAGATTATTGTTTTTAGGTGGCTTAGCACCAATTATAATATATTTAATGATTCTGCTTGTTGGGTGATGTATTTGGGTAATCTAGAGAAATCTAGACAAGACCTTATACTTTCGATCCTCCCTAAAATAATATGGGATAATTATGAAATGTTTGATGTTTCTCAACATGATTGGGTATGAATTTGATGATTGCTTGTACATTCCTTACTCGATTCTTGTATGATGTTTCCTCATAACATTTTTGATGCACTAACCCTTGTGTATTTTTTTGTACTATGAGACATGAAATCTTGGCTTCCTCACTAACCCACACAACACACATGCACATTTATTGCATAATATTGTTATCATTTGCATTGTAGAAAAATCTGAATATTTATGTTGGGAAATATGAATGCAAGATATTACTTATGTGAGTTGATAAACCCTGATTGTTGAAGTGCTATTGAATACCATCAAACCCCTGGGTTGGTTAGGAATCTGAGGTGAGAGATGGTGGTCCCGTCTTAAGGCTAAACTTGAGGGTTTGGGCGGGTGCGTATGGGCAACAGTAGTTGGACTACATGGGTCATTTATACTTAATGTCATCTGTCACATACTCGCCTGAACTCATGCGGTCTAGTCTACTTACCGACCAACCATGTTTGTTAACCATATCTGTACATGCCTGTATGGAACTTAGAACACTCTTCAACCATTGAAGCCCATTGATAACCAATTGAAATTGATCTACTAAATCATGAGCCGAGCATGGTGGAATGGGACATTGTGTCCGAACTATCGGCCTACGCTAGGGTGACGAGCCTCCCCATAGTGACCACGAGCGATCCCTCTTCCTGGCACACCCCATGTGCTTGAAGTTGGGGATGTGGAACCCGACGGGATCAAGGATCATGAGGTCCTGACCTCACAACTTGTTAAGGTTATTAATACGTAGCGGTAGCGTGTACTAGTTTCCCCAATCCACTGGTTGAACGAAACTAATTAAAAATACAGCTAATATGAGCATGATTGCATCGTACTAGTTAAGCTGGTGACTCGACAGCTAAGGTTACAATGAGGGAGTGTTGGTCATACGTAATTGTTAGACGGAGTCGCTCGAGGGAGTGTTATTGTGAGGCCATACATCATATCATTTACCATGCACTTGCATTAACGTGGTTAGTTAGGTGTTTATGAATGTTTTCCTTTCATTAAATTTATAATATAATTGATGCTTGTTACAACTTAAGATTAATAGTACTCACTGAGTTGCTCACTCCTACTCTGGGATGGTATTTTAAAATACCAACTAGACTCTCTCATAGTTGCAGGTGTCGTAGAGTATGAGGTGCCTGGCGGTGTGAGTCTTGATGAGGAGGATGAGCTATCCTACTTTCAGCTGATGGGCGGTTCTCCATTGGCCTAATGGACGGATTTTGGATCGGTGGGTGTTGGACTCAGCACATCATTCTTTTTGGACATATCATTTTTATAATTTTGTTGGGTAATGTCTTATGCGACCCATAGTTATATTTTGGACTAATATACCTGTAGTCATTTCCATTTCAGTAGACTTGTAGTGATTGTGATTCATATTTCAAGTAATTCCATATTGTGCATCAAACCTAATTAACCGCTAAACAACAAAAGTGACTATAAGTGATACCTGGGAACTTGGGAGTCGAGTGCATACATGACCCTCAATTTTCAGGGTGTTACAAGTTAGTATCAGAGCGATGGTTTGGAATTAAATTGGGTTGTGGATTATAAACTCATCATAATGCATTTGCTGACTTAGGAGGGAGCGATCAAACTTAGAGACATTATAGGATCCTGGGATCATGCCATTTGGTAAGTCTGAAGACTAAAATGTTAGGATTTATGAATAGAAGGACTTAGACTGTGCCGTGGACCATGAACTCACTAACATATCTGCTGACTTGAGAGAAAACACAATAAAGATACAAAAATGCTAAGAATTACCCCAGGCTCTGAACCGACAATCTTAGACGGAAGGTAAGACTTCCAAGAAGTTAGGATTAGGGAGTGAGAGATGGTAGTGATGCTAGGGAATGGGTCCAAGAGTCCTACAGTACCTCAACCCGTTGATAGGTTGAGCCAAAAACTAAATGATTAGACGGTTGAAACCATTGTCCTAGACCAAATGAGTGAACATCTAGCCAAACTTGATAGTTTCGACCCATCCGGGGATAAAGATTTTTGGATGAATAAAAATTTATCAGAAATAGTGAAAATGTAGATAAATTGGATTTTGACCACTAATCAGGAGAAATATCGTGAAATAACTAAGCCCATTGCATAGATCGGCTTCTCCTACCCCAAATTCATATATGTTATGTCCCAGGGGGCTTTACCCATGCCCGGGAATACTGAAAGGCATGCGGCCCTCCTAGTCGACGTGGCCCCCGCCCGGATTGGCAGGGACCCACGTGGCCCCGCTGATTCCGTGTGGCCCTCACCGAGGCCCCCGCCGTCACCGCATGGCCACTCGCAGTCTACCCACGTGGCCCCCACCACTCACCTGCGTGGACCCCCACTGTTACTTGTGTGGCCCCCACCCCTTTGTCCAGCGAACCGCGTGGCCCCCGCCGGACCGCCGGTTGCTGGCCTTGTTTGCAACAAAAATCTGATGTGGGGCCCACTTGTCTTGTACATTAAAAGCCTCCACCCCCCTCCTCTCTCTCATTACCCCCTCACCACACCACTAGCAATCCTAAAGAGAAAAACTCCTCCCCTTCAACCCTCAAACCCACCCAACAACCTCCACCTTCTCCACCCTCTCTCTAAACCTCCTCACCTTCAACACTCCCTCATTCTCCTCACCTTCCCTCTCCCAAAACCCATTCTCCTAACTTTCTAAAGAACCCCTTTTCCTCTTTAAATCCTAAAACCCACCTTCCAAATCCTCACATTTCACACCCCATTTTCAACTTTCTTTCCTAAACCCAACATCAAACCCTATTCTCAAAACTCCTTCTCAAAATCCATTCCCAAATCCCACTTCTTCAAAACCCATTCCCAACATCCATTTCCAACCCCATTCTAAAGACCCATTACCTTTTAGCCAAGAGAGATGGCATTTCTTACAACCTTGGTCTCCTTCTTCACCATTCCGGTGGTCCTTTCCCTCATGGGAAAGAAAAGACTGGCTCCCGAGGAGCCGGCGCTGAGCCGAGAAAGACGAAGCAAGAGGGTGGCCGATCAGAAAGGGAAACCAAGCTCGGAAGCCCAATCTGAAAGATGAAATGATTCCCAAATAGACGAAACGCCCATTGAAGATTTGAGAAATTTCCGCATGCGCCAAGTTGACTTTGAGGCCTCTGTGGAGGAACATTTGCTAGGTAATTACTCTCTACTTAACCGGCTTATATAGAAGGATTGGGGGCCTATGTTTTATGAAGGCGAGCAGGCCGATGAAGGGCAAGCCAGGGCATTTTACACTCAAATTAGAAACCCCCAATTCATGCCCCTAGGATTTGATATTATAGTACTTGGTAAGAACATCCACTTGAGGGTTGAAGACTTTTCTGAAATACTGGGAGTGCCATTGGGGGAGGTGCAGATCAACGAAAAGAATTTAGAATTGGGTTGAGCCCATGATGAACGGACTCACTTCTTGTGCGGCTGAGTTGTCCAATGGATGCGGGATGTCGCCCTGTACGCGATAGCCCTGACACCTGAATATTAGGTACTTATCACATTACTACCTGCAATATATACGTGAGGTTGAAGAACCGCACTGAGTGCACCCGCTACATGGTGAAGTTCTTGTATCAGGTGGGTCATGGAGTGGATGTGTGCACCCCTAGTATAGTGCTCCAGCAAATCATGAAGGCCGTAAAGGCGATATGAAAGGACATAGCCCTTCCCTATGGCCGCCTAGTCTGCCATCTGGCCCGACAGTATGGGATAGGTGGATCGAGCGGGGACCCCGTACCAACAGAAATCCTGGGTGATAAGATGCTAAAATTTATGGGGTTGAGACCCAAATAAAAACAGGCTTGCATTGAGGAGTTTGGGGATGCCAATGAGGAAGAAAAGGAAGGCGACGAAGATGATGAAGGTAATGAAAGTGATGAAGGCGAGGAAGGAGCTGAAGATACTGAAGGGACTGAAAAGGCGAAATAGATAGATGAAGGGCTGCTTACCATCCCAGGTATACACGAGTGCTTGGATACGCTTGATGCCAAGATAGCTAGGATCGAGGAGAACCGAGCCTGACACCAAGTGAAGTAGGAGAAATGGAATAAGAAAATATATTGGACCATAACGACCCTGATTTGTTGCAGCACCGGAGAAGTACCCCCATCCTTGTCCAACCCAGAAGAATAGTAGCTTAAATTTACTGATAATTAGTAGTTATTTGAGTTAGTTAGGTTTACCTACATGTATTGAATGGTAGTTAGAACTTTTTCTTGATTGGGTTGTATTTCCTTTACGTTGGAGAATCTAGTGATACATGTGATCTATGCTGTAGTGTGTAACGGGCCATACAAATGGAGTTTTGAAATCAATGTGAATGTATGGATTGCCTTGAAATTTTCTTCTTGTTTGTGAATACTTTGTAAGTGCACCTACTAGTGATCTTATTTATCAATTACGATGTAAGTTGAGTCAGCCGGACTACAGCGCCTAACAAGAAGATCAATTCAAGCGTCTGCCTCAACTAGATATGTGGAAGCTCGCAATAGGCAAATCATAGCCTCACATCCCTTTTTCCAAAACACCAGGTGATTAAAACCCTTAAAACTAAGTAGAACATCTTAGGGTTTTATAATAAGAAATTTTTTTATCAAAAAGAAAAATCTTCAAGTTGTCTTGCCCTGTCGCTTGTATCGATACACCTTTTGATATGATCAACCTACTCTATTGATGTCCTCGGCATCTCAATCGATACAATCCAGTGAAGACAAAAAGTGTCTAGTAACCACACACTCATCTGGACAATTTATCGATATATCGAAGTATCAATCGATATCTAAATATCGAGCCCATTGAAAGTGGATTGATAATATCGACAGGCAGTTTTTCAGTGCCCCTGTTTTTCTAAAGAAAACTACTATAAGCTTTTATATATCGATGACTGTTCCGATTTAATCTGAATTCGAATATCGATCATATCGAAAGTCATTCGATCATATCGACAGTGGGCACGTATTTCTTCCAGCAAATATCTCAGGTTGCTCTAAACCTTGATCGGGGGCCACTCGAAGAAATTGATATTCTTATGTCAATACTATCGAGTCCTGGTCAATTGGATTGAGTTTGGGAACAAACTGTCCAGCGTGCTTATAGGTAAATCTATATGATTTATTGATCCTATTGACACGGTCTCGATATCATTGACATTCAAATTTTGATGACATCAGTTGACCCTTGATCATATCTTAAAACTTAAAATATTTTGGCTAGTCTCTCTCATTCTTCAAGTGTCGATAGATCGATCCAAGTATCGATGGAATCGGAGTTCAAAATTTGATGACATCGATACAAGTATAGATCCCATCGATCAGCTGGCAATAGGTTTCAAAAGCGTATGACTTTTGAGTTTATGTTATCGAGCGGACAGTTGATCCCATCGAGAGTATACGCTCGATGATATCGACTATGCTCGATGATATCGACTATGCTCGATGACATCGAACTCAGTCATAAATATGACCATTTTATATCCGTTGAAACCTTTTGCCTATTTAAAGAGAGACTTAGTCATATTGCTGGCAGAGAAAGAAGAGAGTGCTTTTATGTGTCTCACCTTTAGATCATATACATAAAGCTCTTTCTCTCACGGGAGTTCATCTTTCAATCCACTTTCATTCATTGACATTCAATAGAGTGGATTGGGAAATGAACTTCCGCATTCAAGGATCCTTCAGCAACTATCTTAATAGAATATCTTTTAGCTGGGATGCCATGAATGAATAGATGACGAGAATCACTCTATCTTCCTTATAGGAAAATTCTAAGAGAGTGGATTTCCATCTTAACCTTGACCCAAATCGAAACCGAATACCGGTATATCTTTTGTATTGCGGATAAAGGGAGCTAAAGACTCTTCAACAAGAAGAAGGAGATCTTCATCACTATGCAAAAAGGGACTCATCAACTTATCTGTAAGTACTTAGAGTCCAGAGGACACTTGTAATCATTCCTTTCTAGGATTGAGTCTTAAGTATTGCTCACCCTTTGAAGTCCTCAAAGGAGGCCTCCGGAAGGAGTGTACGCTATGGGTGCGTTGTGTGGACCCTTGCTCTGTGGAGAGCATAAGCTTTTTGTGGGCATAAACAGCTGGTTAGGAGTGCACCAGCATAACTCCAGGATTAGAGGTGAACCGAGTAGAAACCTCCGTGTAAATGTTGAAGGTGAACCTGATTTAAAACCTTAGGTTTGAGGTGAACCCTGGGAAACCTCCTTAGTGAAATCTGGTACACTTAAGGGTTGAGTGCGACAGCCGGGAGTGGAGTAGACAAGTAGTCGAACCACTATAAAAATAACTATGTTTGAGTTTGCTTTTCATTGTGTGATATTCCTTACAAGCTTTTATATTTGATTGTCACCTCATATACACACAGTTTTATCCATCATACTTTTGAATTCAACTTGTTTATCTTTTAAACTGTTTATGATTGGATCCTTTACAAGAATTGGAAGCCAGTAGAGTTATACTTGAGTAATCCTGATAATTGAATATCTGATAGGATTAGTGTAATAGGATTTTAAATATATCATATAACTTTAAAAAGTTCCATTCACCCCCCTCTAGGACATATTGACATATTTTGACTTCGACTCAAGTGGTCTTCATCGCTATTTTAATTGGTATCAGAGCGGGTCTCTCTTTAAGGGCTTCATCACCTAGAGAGTGATCTTGACTGAAGTTGAGGAATATGGCCAAAGGAGAGGGCTCATCTAGCACTAGACCTTCAGTATTTGATGGTTCAAATTATGCATACTGGAGGTTAGAATGCACTACTTTCTGAGATCCTTAGATCATGATGTTTGGGATGTAGTTGAGAAGGGATATGTGGTACCATCTGAAAAAATTGTACTTGAAGATGAAACCACCATCACTAAGCCCAAACCCAAAGAAAAGTGAACGGCGTTTGACAAAGAACAGCGAACTACTGAAGCAAAAGTAATGAACGCCATCTACTGTGCCGTGTCTCAAGATATATTCAATCAGATAAGTATGTGTGAGACATCTAAGAAAGCATGAGATCTACTGGAAACAACGCATAAAGGCACAAGCACTGTGAAGAGGTCTAAACTACAACTTCTGACTTCATAGTTTGAAAATCTCATGATGGAAGAGCATGAGATATTTATGGAGTTTTTCACCAAATTGAATATTATTTGTAACTCTATGGGTGGATTAGGAGAAAAAGTTCCGGTACCTAAAATATGTAGGAAAATCTTAAGATCCCTACTGGAACGGTTTAATCCCAAAGTAACAACAATTGAGGAGTGTAGAAATATTGATAAGATGAAAGTAGAAGAACTAGTAGGTTCCCCACAAACTTTTGAACTACACTTCACCTAATCCCAAAAATCCAAAAACAGTCCTAAAAACTTCTAAGAAAATGAAACATGAGGACAATGAGAGTGAAAAAGAAGATGAAGATGAGGAAGTGGCTTTGCTGGCACAGAGATTCAGAAAATTCTTTCAAAGAAATTGTGGCCACCCCTCTAGAGGTAGAAAGGTGAATGACAAACCTTTTGCAAGCAAATTTGGGAAAAGAACCAAAGAATCACAATGCTACACCTGTCGGGAGTATGGACACCTATCTACCAAATGCCCAAATAGAAAAACTAAGGGCAAGGCAATGGCCGCCACATGGGATGATACAGAAGAATCAAACTCAGAAAATAGTGACTCAGAAAGTGATGGAGATCAGAAATCATTAAAAATTCTTATGGTCTCCACCACTACAATCCTTCCCGTGGAATCTGAAAGAAAGGAGAACAGCAAGCCACTGAATTATGTTCATCTGATAACAAGGAATCTAAAAAAGAGGAAGAAGTTGAAAAGGATAAACTGCAAGATACTTATAATCAACTTTTTATCCATAGCATCAAAGTGATTAAACGACTTGGTATATCTGAGAACAAAAAGGAATTGCTGCAATTAGATCTGGATAGAGCTTCAAATATTAATATGCATCTAATTACTGAATTGCAGCAATATCACTTCGATAATGATAGACTTGAAAGAACTAACATTTCCTTCAAATCATTAATGATAGAAAAATTAATGAAACAAGTCAAAGCATTAAATGAGGAACACTTGATTCTTCAAAATAAAAATTATACACTTTAAAATGAATTAGAAGAATCCTGAAAAATAGCCCAACTAAACTGTAAATTTTTCCAGAGTGGTGAAAGGTTAGAAAAACTTTAGGGTATGAGAAAATCTGAAAACAAAAAATATGGCTTGGGCTATGAAAAAGCTAGAACAAGAATTGGATATGGAACACATGAAAAATCTGATAGTTCCAATAGAAACAAAGGCAAAAATCCGGCTTATCGGACAAGTGGCGATTTAAAGGATGTGTTGAACAAAGGATATATATATATATATATATATATATATATATATATATATATATATATATATATATATATATATATATATATATATATATATATATATATATATATATATAACCATCACCACTCAAACTATCTGACAGAAAGAAAGACTCAGTGAATCAAGGGGTTGAATTAGATAAGAAAAACAAATCTGCCACAAGTAAGAATCCTATCACAAAATGGGTAATTAAGGAAAAGATAAATTGCCTTGTTACACATTCAGATCATCTACCAGGCAATAAGGCTAAATGGTATCTTGACAGTGGTTGCTCAAGACATGTCACAAGCGACAAACCCTTCTCTCCAACTATAAAAATCTTCATAAAGGGATAGTCACCTACGGAGATGGAGCCACTGCCAATGTAATTGGACAAGGAATGATAAGAGGAATTGATTGGCTTAAAAATGAGAATGTTTTTTTGCATAAAAGGACTAGCACATAATCTGCTAAGCATTTCTCAAATTTGTGATAATGGGCATATGGTCAAGTTCAACAAAGAAGAATGCGATATCCTAGATCAATCAGGAAAATCAGTAATTAAGTGATCATCACACAAACAACCACTGCTAAATTATTAAAGAAGAAGAGCATTAAGAATGAAGGAACATGTCCAGATTATGCATCGAAATCTGGATATTTGCTGAAATGATACAATTTTTCTAAGCCCTAAATTAAATACCTAAGGTTCCAGGTCTCCTTTTGTATATAAACAATCAAATGTTTATACTTTTTTGTATATACAGAGATTATGTATTATTTTGCTAAGTATATCATTGTCTCTTGGAAATCCTAGGAGTATGCTTGAAAAATGAAACCAAAAAATCATTCACCTTAGACATAACTGTTCGATTACATTGAACAAGGATCGATACAATCAACGGTCCTTCAGAACGTGAAAAGTCGTATGATCGTTGATGACATTGGAGACAGAATTGATAGGCAACTTCTCAATATCATCAAAACAACGATCGATATGATCGACAGATGGCGCCCAATAAAAAGCTGATTGAGAGAAAAATTCATTTTTACAATAGTTAGTCCCATCTCGCTGCCTTGATCAGTTTCTTTGGTTGATCTGCTCGGAGTCTTGATGAAATCTCAGTATCCAAATGAAGCAAAGAAGATGGTTAAAGGGAATGGTAAGGCTCTCTCATCTGTAAAATCTTCCAAGATTAAGAAAGAAAAAAATACTAGACCATCTCAAAACCAATCAGATTGGGAACAAGTCACAATAGTCGATCGTACTATTCTCATTAGTATTGTCAAACCCTATCGGGTGGATCTCATGATGGAGACTATTGGATGGAAGAATATGCTTAAAATGGGCGGCCTATATCAGTTTGAAATGATCCAACAGTTCTTCAACTGTTATCATGTTGTCTAAGATTACCCACCTTGTATGTGTCTGAAATTCATGCAACACACCAAGCACATTACTCCAATAGTCCTTGGTCATGTTCTAAACATTGAGGTGACATAAATCCCTGTCTCTAGTAGAAATCTAAATGAATTGGGTAGATGGAGGGAAGCTACTCTAGTACTATGCCAGGGTATGACAGTTCCTAGAAATGATGACAATATCCTTCCAGGAAAACATCTAGGAAACGTGTTTTGACTCCTTCACAGTATTTTCATCACGAATGTGTACCTATGTGATGCAAATGACACATACCTGAGTCCCGTTGTACTCAATATTCTGTATGATGTCTATCAAGAGGTCCCTGTATGCCTCCCAACTCTCATACTGACCAGCTAATTAAGGTAGTCAAAAGTGATCATTTTGAAATTCTGCCGTTTTCATCTCTTATCTGCAAGCTCGCACATTGGGCAGGTCTGTCGAAAACAACTAATAAGGTATATCCTGAAGTATGGTTCGACCATGATGCAGTGCAACAAGTGTATGTCTCTATCTCATTGCATACTAAGCTCCCTCCACCTATTGAAGATAGTGATCCCGTACTAAATGAAGAAACTCGCTGGGGATCCAATCAAACTCCTAAATATAGTCCTGCGTCTATTACAAATCATCAGCGTCATGTGCTTGAGCGTCAATTTTTAAACAATCTCATTCGAATTGATGAGTGGCTTCAACACTGTGAACAACGACTATCAGGAATAGAAAATAGGATGGAAGCTCTTCAACATTCAGTGCAGCAGATTCTTGAGCTACTAACAACTGACGGGTCTTCTATGTGTTAGAAATAGATAGATTTGGCGGAGCAGTGTGTCTAGTTATAAACACTTGATTTTGCACCCATCTTTATTTATTTTGGGTACCACAACATGGGTCTGATATCTCTGTTTAATGATTATACTACTGCTGTTTGTGGCAGTATATTTTTTTTTGGATACTAGTTGAATATGGCTGCATATAATTCTATTCTGTTTGCCACAGTGATATACTAATGTTCCTTGGTAGGATAAAGTTTCTGCTATCAAATGCATGTGGTTTTCATGATTATCTCATCTGACCTGTTTAATATGCATTCCTATTTTCTCATGATAATGTGTGCTTTACAATGATCTCATCTTTATACATCATCTATCTGTCTATGGGTCTCCCATATGCTTAAACTCTTCAGTCAATATCACTTGTTATACCTTTACCAATGACTAACTAAAAGGGTGAGAAAAGTTAAAAACACACTGTGTGGAAAATTGGATATATGTTCTTATATATTGCAGGTGTAAAGGGGAGCAGCTGCACCAAGAAAGGGGTTTTTACAATAAGGGGGAGTAAATTGTGGTTGTGTACATGAATGTGTTAGAATTTGTAAAATTGTGTAATCACATGTACAAACAATTTAGGATGTATCTGTCTAAATATTTTCCTAGGGTGTTTTGGGTATTTTGTCACGTAATTGACAAAGGGGGAGATTGTAAGTGCACCTACTAGTGCTCTTGTTTGTCAATTACGATGTAAGTTGAGTCAGTCAGACTACAACACCTAACAAGAAGATCAAGTCAAGCATCTGCCTCAACTGGATGTGTGGAAGCTCACCATAGGTAAATCATAGTCTCACATTCCTTGTCCCAAAACATCAGGTGATTAAAACCTTTAAAACTAAGTAGAACATTTTAGGGTTTTATAGTAAGAAAATTTTTTATCAAAAAAGAAAATCTTCAAGTTTTCTTGCCCTGTCGATTGTATCGATATACCTTTCGATATGATCAACCTGCTTTGTCGATGTCCTCGGCATCTCAATCGATATAATCCAGTGAGGACAAAAAGTGTCTAGCAACCACACACTCATCTGGAAAATTTATCGATATATCAAGTATCGAACGATATCATCGATATTCAAATATCGAGCCCATCGAAAGTGGATCGATAATATCAATAGGCAGTTTTTTGGCGCCCCTATAGTTCTAAAGAAAACTACTATAAGCTTCGATATATCGATGACTGTTCCGATTTAATCTGAATTCAAATATCGATCATATCAGAAGTCATTCGATCATATCGATAGTGGGCGTGTATTTCTTCCAGCAAATATCTCAGGTTGCTCTAAACCTTGATTGGGGGCCACTCGAGGAAATCGATATTCTTATATCAATATTATCGAGTCCTTGTCGATTGGATCGAGTCTGGGCACAAACTTTCCTGCGTGCTTATAGGTAAATTTATATGAATTATCGATCCTATCGACACAGTCTCGATATCAACGACATTCAAATTTCGATGACATCGGTTGACCCTTGATCATATCCTAAAATATGAAATATTTCAGCTAGTCTCTCTCATTCTTCAAGTGTCGATAGATCGATCCAAGTATCAATGAAATCCGAGTTCGAAATTCGATGACATCGACACAAGTATCGATCCCATCGATCAGCTGACAATAGGTTTCAAAAGCATATGACTTTTGAGTTATGTTATCGAGCGGACAATCGATCCCATCGAGAGTATACGCTCGATGATATCGACTATGCTCGATGACATCGAACTCAGTCATAAATATGACCGTTTTATATCCGTTGAAACTTTTTGCCTATTTAAAGAGAGACTTGGTCATATTTCTGGTAGAGAAAGAAGAGAGTGCTTTTGTGTGTCTTACCTTCAGATCATATACCCAAAGCCCTTTCTCTCACGGGAGTTCATCTTCCAATCCAGTCTCATTCATTAACATTCAATAGAGTGGATTGGGAAATGAACTTTCGCATTCAAGGATCCTTCAACAACTATCTTAACAAAATATCTTTTAGCTGGGATGCCTTGAATGAATAGATGACGAGAATCACTCTATCTTCTTTATAGGAAAATTCTAAGAGAGTGGATTTCCGTCCTAACCTTGACCCAACTCGAAATCGAATACCGATATATCTTTTGTGTTGCGGATAAAGGGAGCTGAAGACTCTTCAACAAGAAGAAGGAGATCTTCATTACTGTGTAAAAAGGGACTCATCAACTTATCTATAAGTACTTAGAGTCCAGAGGACACTTGTGATCATTCCTTTCTAGGATTGGGTCTTAAGTGTTGCTCACCCTTTGAAGTCCTCAAAAGGGGCCTCCGGCGGGAGTGTACGCTGTGTGGACCCTTGCTCTGTGAAGAGCATAAATATCTAGGTGCATTGTGTGAACCCTTGCTCTGTGTGGGCATAAACAACTAGTTAGGAGTGCACTAGCAAAACTCCAGGGTTAGATGTGAACCGAGTAGAAACCTCCGTGTAAATGTTGAAGGTGAATCTGATTTAAAACCTTAGGTTTGAGGTGAACCCTGGAAAACCTCCTTAGTGAAATATGGTACACTCAAGGGTTGAGTGCGACAGCCGGGAGTGGAGTAGACAAGTAGTCGAACCACTATAAAAATGACTGTGTTTGAGTTTGCTTTTCATTGTGTGATATTCCTTACATGCTTTTATATTTGATTGTCACCTCATATACATACACAATCTTATCCATCACAATTTTGAATTCAACTTGTTTATCTTTTAAACTGTTTGTGATTGGATCCTCTATAAGGCTTGAAAGCTAGTAGAGTTATACTTGAGTAATCCTGATAATTGAATATCTGATAAGATTAGTGTAATAGGATTTTAAATATATCATATAACTTTAAAAAGTCCTATTCACCCCCCTCTAGGACATATTGGCATATTCCGACTTCGACTCAAGCGGTCTTCACCGCTATTTCATACTTCGCATGTATAATTACTTATAAATTATGGATGGAACCCATAGGTCTTATATGTATGTATATGTGACCTTTGTATAAATGATGCTTTAGTGTCTAACCCTCTAAGGAACGTCTTTCCAGGGAATGCGTTCTCGAGGTGAGGATCATTTTGTCTGCCTACCTCACGACAGTCTGGTCGAGCAGGACCAAATTCCCGATGATCGACAAGGCCACCTAAGGGCGTCTGGTTACAACAACGTGGATAGTACTACCTAAAATGCGGTCCTGGATGCGTCGCCAGCACAAGCCACAACATCCGCACCTCCCACAACACCGGCTATGGACCAAATGGGTCAAATGTTGCTTCTTATGCAACAACAATAACAAATGTTAATCGCTATGATGGGAACCATGGCCCATAACATCGGGGTGCAAGAACCGGAATCACATGCCATGGCCGCACCAGCGACCAACACAAGCAACCTATTCAAGCGATTCCAGAGATTTAGGCCACCTACCTTCGTCAGCACCCACCGCCCAGAGGAAGTGGAATACTGGCTCAACCGAGTTACCAGGCTCCTTCGGCCTCTCCACTGTTCCGAAGGGGAGAGTGTTGAACTCCTCTCTTACCTCTTCGAGAAAGAGGTGGATTTATGGGGGGAAAGTGTCCTTAGGACTGTCCCAAAGAATCATGTATGGACATGGGAAGCATTTGAGGCCTGCTTCAATCAGAAGTACCTCCCACAGAATGAATTTTTATGCCTCCAACAAGGAGGGATGTGATATTTTAATTTAAACCAATCTGATTTAAATGATTTTAGCTCGCAAGTATACGAATCAGATGTAGATATGGTACGTATTACGAGATCATTCCCATGAGGACTGGTTGTCAAATTTAAAATTTAAGACGCTTCTTAACTAATCCAATGAATGGTTTAACAAACTATTAAGTAAACTAGCGTAAATTTATGAAAAATAACTGAGAACAATGAGAAAAATTCAATCGAAGAGAAGACTATGACTGTCGAATCCACCCCTAATTATCCTAACCCTTGTTTTACCTGTTGATTCACCTTAATTCAAATTGATATAAATTTAATAAATAAAGCACACCCTATGTCCTTGGTCAGGCACACAATGTATAATCCTTTAAAGCATATAGATCACATCTTTCCATCCATGGTCAGGCATGGAGAGATGTAAATCCTGTTTCTTCCTCTATAGGAGACCTGTTCATGGTCAGACACAAGCACTTAGAATATTATTCCAATCAACATCCATATCTAGACTTTGGTCGAGCTCATAGAATAGAGAAGTACGAAAATCTTAGGAAAGCACACTAGAAAAAGAAACAAATCAATCAAATTAAAATAAATTCAACAGTAAACAAGAATTATTCAAATTGGGGACTTCATCTCAGCCCTAGCTAAAAGTTTAGTAATCCATAAAATTAATTAGAATGAAGAAAAAATAATATTTAAACAATGAAAGCATCCTTCCCTTCTTTCTTCCTCTCTCTCTGGCTCTGGCTCTCCTCTCCTTGGCTCTCCCCAGGCTCTCCTCTCCTCAAGCTCTGGATCTTCCCCCACAGGTCTGAATCCCTTCTCCCCACGTTCAAAACCTCCTTATATAGCTGCTGGAGTGGTGAAAATCGAATTTGAATCGGATTTGAAAAGCTATCGCATGCCCAGCGAAAGCCTTTTCGCAGCTAAGTTCGAAGCTTCAAAAATCGCCACTTTCCTCACTCAAATTCCAAAGAAACACCATCCCTTAGGACTTTCTTGGGTCCTCTACATGATAGACAGTTCAGATCTGCCATATGATCAAAGATGGTTGGCCACAACCGCCTGAAAAAGTCAGTTTTCACGGATGTGCAAAACCTTTCACACTTTTTCGCTGTCGTGATCCGTAGGCCCCACAAAAGCATTTTCTAGAAAATTCACCTCATCCATTGGATTCAGGATGAAATTTCAGTTAAGAACGAGTAGTTTTGAACATCCATTGACTTGTCCCGGAGAAGAAATCATTAAAAGATCAGATTCAAACGTTATAGGGCATCCCTTTTGTGGCCCCTGTATCGTACACATGTGCTTGCATGGCTGAAAACTATCAGCTAGGTTTTGTAGTGTTTGTAGCTCTCTACAAGATGGTCGGATCGGATGAGTCATACGGACAATGGGTGGGGCCCACTATCTTCCGCAAAACGGAGGCAGGCCGTCTTTTCGCTAACGCTAAAATGGAAGTTTCCTTTTCTTTTTTCTTTTTCGGTTAGAGACGGTCAACCGTCTCTGCAGTTTGCCATGCACGCCTAGTGCACTTGTGCACTATGCACACTCTATTCATGTGGGGTCCACTATGACATTTTTTACAAAATCCACTCCAGTCATTCAATTAGTTTCCCTACTTAAAGCGTTGAGACTAAATTTAAAGCAGTTCTGGATATCAGGTGGGCCCAGAATCAATGGTTTATAGGCTGATCTGTCATTTGGGGCACTTCCATAGTGATCCAATGGCTAAAATTTTATGTGTCTGGTTAATTTATGGCCCTCATCCCATATATGAAGTTTCAGGACAATCGGATGGCGGGAACCCTATGATCTTGCATTTTAGACCAATTTCAAGCCTCTTTAACGTGAACAGCTTAACTTCCTCAGATCCCTGGCGTGTAAATTCATTGATATCGGTCCTTTAGAGTCCGTTCCTTACTCTGATGACTTCGAAGCGTTAAATCCATTCTTTTAATACACTTTTTCAATCAACGCTCTTTATTTCATCTTGCAACAAAACACAATTAAACTATGGCATTAAGCATTATCATGTTGGTAAAATCTGGTAATAGTTGGGGTCTAATATGCAATATTTAACCCTCATCACAACCCCCAACCAGCATTTTACTAGTCCCGAGCAAAACATGCGAAAAATAATTTCAAAAATAAAAGAGCAATTCCTTTAGACCCAAGTGACTTGTGAACAGATAGTCGAGATGTGAGAATTCTAAGATTCATGAATGGAGTGTGGAATTTTCTCCAGGAATCAAGCTCATGGTAAACTTCATAATCAAATTCAAAATATTAATCCATTAATTAGAACATTCGAAACATTGAGTTCCATGAGTGTATAGTGTAATCTCGTCTTACATTCATTAAGAGATCCAATTGTCAAATTTATGATATCATTGGTAATTAACAACGGAATGCATGACAACTGAAACCAACACTTGCCTGACAGGTTAACTTTTCATTATACTAGCCTTTGATTTTGTTCATAAACAGTAACGCCAAAGAGGGGAATCAAATCCTCACCTATAGGGAGCAAACCTATGGTGAAAACTTGTCACCTAATTTTTTTTTCTAACTATCAACCATGGGGGATCGAATCTACACCTATAGGGAGCAAACCTATGGTAAAGATTATGCGACTTACCCTTTTAATTCTTCTTTTACTGAACATGAAATTTTTTTCAAGATGATTCCATTCATGCTTAGAGATTACCAAGTTAATCATTTAATGTGTAAGCGAGATGTGTCTTATGAAATCATGACTCAATCAATGTTTACAACTTCTAATCATGGATTAATAACTCAAACTTAACTATGAAATCTAACATATACTGAATCCAGAGTTATAAATTACCATATTCTATGTCTTTTAATTGTAAAATCATAACTATCCTTCAAAATCACTTCAAATTCACAAGAAATTTCAAAAAATTTTAAAAAAATTTCACAATTTTGCTCAAGACTAAGAAAATACTGATTAGGTAACCTAATCTCCCACCCCTAACCTAAAATTTACATTGTCCTCAATGTAAAAGAAATAAGCATGCAATGCACATGGGACAACGAAAATAAAAGAGTGATGGAAAGATAGTATCTGAACGAAAGAATCAAGAGGCTTTCCAAAGATATCAACATAAAATCGAGTTAGCTGGAGAGAATTTAACAAAAGCAACAAGAGAGTAAAAATAAAACTAAAATAAAATAAAATCCTACTTATACCACTTTCACAGGTGCTCTAGATTGTATTTAGCGTATGCAACAAGTTAAACCCCTAGGTTGCCCCTAGTGGACAAGTTGTAGTCTCGTGAGGGTTTGCAGCAATGATACCCACAAACATTGAACTAACTAACTAAGAAAAAAAATAAATAAAAAGAAAAGCTGTGTTGCCTTAAGTTTAATGTCTTCAGCCAGACAAGCAATGAAAGCAATCATGGACTATCGGTCAGTATCTTAGTAAATTTCTCAGAAGGTTTTTTAACAAGATCATCTAAAAGCCTGTTTTGCAATAGGCTTGGATGTCCTGGAGTGTTAATAACCAGAGAAATTGAGGGACCTCAGTATAAAGTATTTTTTTTATCGTCTGAAGTGTCCAAAGTATATATGATTCACCTGTGGTAGAAAATTTTTTGAAGTTAGTACACCATGATGAATCAGAAACTACAAGTAGATGAAATTCAGAAAAATTTGTAGTATGTGATGTAGTCTTAACAAATGTCGATGTTTCACTCTGTATTTCAATTTTCAACTCTTCCTCACTTAATGGTAAACATTCAGGATCTGGGGAAGGAGGTACTTCAGAATACGGGTTCTCTTGATTCATGACAACTGCTAAGGTATTATTTTGCAAGGAATTCACTATTTCTTGTAACAGGGGATCGTTTGAATCTGCAAAATACGCTAAGCAATCATTTAAAGAGTTGAGACGTTCAGCTGAGCATGATTTATTTTCCCTATTGATGATCAACTGGGTGGTTTCCACTTCCAGAGTCATATCAAGCGGGTCGTTCGTGATTCATCATCCAATTCAGGTGAATGGCCCAAACATGTTTCACAAGAGTTAGAAGGATCGGTTGTCATGGGTTCATCCTCCTCTTTTAAATCAGACATGTTAGGTGAGAGGAGTGGCTCATTTTGATTGACCACTTCGTGTACTTCTCGATCACTGAATTGGACTATACTTGAGATTAATTTCAGAGGAATTTGGGCTGAACATCCATGATCATCATCCCAATACATATCATCATCTAATTCCCTGTCATGTACACTTGGGATGGGATTGCGTTCCTCACATTCTATTCCTAAATTGGGTGGAGGTTCAAATAAGTTGATATCTTCATCATCATTAAACTCGAGTGTCTCATGTGAGTGAAGTGTGTTATCATCATTATATTTGAAAGACACCCATGTCTCTTCACCATTCCTTTGAACCGTCATCGAGATCGATTCATCTGTAAATTGAACCATATGCTCATTAACATAATTCAGCTCTTCATCCCAAATTCCAGAGTGTTTTAAAAGTGAGTGAGGATCACCATCCTCACATTGTATTTCTGGATTGGGTTGTGGCTGAGATGAACTAGCTTCCATCAGCGCATCATAAGTAAGGAATCCAAAGGAATAATCAACGGGTTGTGGTCGGGACGAATTAGTCTCCATTAGCCTATCAATGCGTGATTCAAGTGCGCCTAATAATTTCATCAAGTCATAGGCTGTGTAACTCGGAGATGACTCCTCTTGGATCGTTTCTGGTGGATATTCAGAAGTAGGGAACCCAAGAGAATAACTATGATAACATGTTATTGGTTCATTTGCCCAAGTTTGTGTTTCCACTGATTATAGTCATACGGATCATAGGTGGGAGAATCTGATGGTAGATAATAGTCTTCACGCCTATAGTTATGATAATCCCAACTCTCACGTACTTTCTTATTAATCCGTGGGGTGTAATTATTCTCCAGCATATGATCGAGTAAGGACTTCGTAACTGGTGGATCATTAGATTTTAGTTGGTTCTTGATGATAGTTTCAGAAAAGTTTTGAGACATTAGTGAATTTCTATCATAATCATCATCCCAATATATGTTATTCTTCTCAGCATACTGACATTCCCACCTGTGCATATACATAGTGAAACCCTAATTCTAAAAGAAAAAATCCTACACCAATCTAAAAATAGGAAGAGAGATAATTAGAAAGAAGTTACCAATTTGGAGATCTATGTTAGAATCCTGCAAAAGAAAACAAAACAAGTTAGTCTCTAAAAAATATAAAATCTAAAATTAGAAATTTTCTAAAGAACAACAAAGAAGAGTTAGTTTATAAAAAAGAAGGAAATCCTAGAATTAGAAAGTTACTAAAAAAGAAGAATCTAAATGTAAAATTAGAAAATAGAAAATTTCTAAAAAGAAAGCCCAGACTTAGAAAATTTCTAAAAAATAAAATCCTAATTCGAAAAATAGAAATTAGAAAAAGTAGAGAATTTAGAAAGAGATTACCAAATTAGAAGTTTAAGTCAAGATCCTACAAAACAGGAAAGATGTTAGTTTCTAAAATAAAATAAAATAAAAAAACTTTAACCTAAAGTTAATAAAATCCTAAGGCAATGAATTATGATAAGAGAAAATCCTAAATTCAATTGGACTGAAACAGTCCCCAGCAACGGCGCTAAAAACTTGATGTTTTAATTTAAACCAATCTGATTTAAATGATTTTAACTCGCAAGTATACGAATCAGATGTAGATATGGTACATATTATGAGGTCGTTCCCACGAGGACTGGTTGTCAAAATTCAAAATTTAAGACTCTTCTTAACAAATCCAATGAATGGTTTAACAAACTATTAAGTAAACTAGCATAAATATATGAAAAATAACTGAGAACAATGAGAAAAATTCAATCGAAGAGAAGACTAGGACTGTCGAATCTACCCCTAATTATCCTAACCCTTGTTTTACCTGTTGATTCACCCTAATTCAGATTGATATAAATTTAATAAATAAAGCACACCCTATGTCCTTGGTCAGGCACACAGAATGTATAATCCTTTAAAGCATATGGATCACATCTTTCCATCCATGGTCAGGCATGGAGAGATGTAAATCCTGTTTCTTCCTCTATAGGAGACCTGTTCATGGTCAGACACAAGTACTTAGAATATTATTCTAAACAACATCCATATCTAGACTTTGGTCGAGCTCATAGAATGGAGAAGTACGGAAATCTCAGGAAAGCACACTAGAAAAAGAAACAAATCAATCAAATTAAAATAAATTCAACAATAAACAAGAATTATTCAAATTGGGGACTTCATCTCAGCCCTAGATAAATTTTAGCAATTCATAAAATTAATTAGAATGAAGAAAAAATAATATTTAAATAATGAAAGCATCCTTCCCTTCTTTCTTCCTCTCTCTTTGGCTCTGGCTCTCCTCTCCTTAGCTCTCCCCAGGCTCTCCTCTCCTCAAGCTCTGGATCTTCCCCCACAGGTCTGAATCCCTTCTCCTCATGTCCAAAACCTCCTTATATAGCTGCTGGAGTGGTGAAAATCAGATTTGAATTGGATTTAGAAAGCTATCGCATGCCCAACGAAAGCCTTTTCGCAGCCAAGTTCGAGGCTTTAAAAATCGCCACTTCCCTCGCTCAAATTCTAGTGAAACACCATCCCTTAGGACTTTCTTAGGTCCTCTACATGATAGACGGTTCAGATCTGCCATATGATCAAAGATGGTGGGCCACAACCGCCTGAAAAAGTCAGTTTTCACGGATGTGCGAAACCTTTCACACTCTTTTGTTGTCGTGATTTGTAGGCCCCACAAATATTTTCTGGAAAATCCAACCCATCCATTGGATTCAGGATGAAATTTCAGTCAAGAACGAGTAGTTTTGAACGTCCATTGACTTGTCTCGGAGAAGAAATCGCTAAAAGATCAGATTTGAACGTTGTAGGGTAGCCATTTTGTGGCCCCTGTATCGTACACGTGTGCTTGCATGGATGAAAACTATCAGTTAGGTTTTATAGTGTTTGCAGCTCTCTACAAGATAGTCGGATTGGATGAGTCATACGGACAATGGGTGGGGCTCACTATCTTCCGTAAAACGGACGCAGGCCGTCCGTTTGCTGACGCTAAAATGGAATTTCCTTTTCTTTTTTCTTTTTCGGTCAGAGACGGTCAACCGTCTTTGCCATTTGCCATGCACGCCTAGTGCACTTGTGCACTATGCACACTTTATTCATGTGGGGTCCACTATGACGTTTTTTACAAAATGCACTCCAGTCATTCAATTAGTCTCCCTACTTAAAGCGTTGAGACCAAATTTAAAGCAGTTTTAGATATCAGGTGGGCCCAGAATCAATGGTTTATAGGCTGATCTGTCAGTTGGGGCACTTCCATAGTGACCCAATGGCTGAAATTTTACATGTATAGTTAATTTATGGCCCTCATCCCATATATGAAGTTTCAGGACAATCGGATGGTGGGAACCCTGTGATCTTGCATTTTGGATCAATTTCAAGCCTCTTTAATGTGAACAGCTTAACTTCCTCAGATCCCTGGCGTGTAAATTCATTGATATCGGTCCTTTAGAGTCCGTTCCTTGCTCTGATGACTTCGGAGCGTTAAATCCATTCTTTTAATACACTTTTTCAATCAACGCTCTTTATTTCATCTTGCAACAAAACACAATTAAACTATGGCATTAAGCATTATCATGTTGGTAAAATCTGGTAATAGTTGGGGTCTAATATGCAATATTTAACCCTCATCAGGATGTTCATGGAGTAATATGAGAACCGCTCCACCGAATTGTCGCGCTACGCTTCCCAAATTGTTACAGAAGAGGCAACTAAGATGTGGCGATTCACTGAGGCCTTAAGGAGGGGCATTTGTTCCAAGATGTGTTGTGTGAACATCAGGACCTATGCTGAGCTACTCGAGATGTCAATATGGGCGGAATAAGATGAGGAAAGAGTCTCACGGACTCATTCACAACTGGGCCCGTGAAACAGGATAAAGGGACCATCCTCATCTTTTACCAAGAAAAGGCCGTGCCCGAATTCTCCGCCTAGGCTTGCTACCCCACCGGCCCCTTCTACACGACCTACCCAGATATGTGATTACTACAAGAGGATAGGTCACTCTGAGCCATACTATTTTACAAGAGTAAGGGACCTCAGCTTCACACCCCCTCAGCGCATCAATAGACCCCCACAACAGGCCTTATAGATTCCTCCTCTGCGGATGCTGAGGCCTAGCCAGCATTTCTATCATCCTCCTCTACCTTAAGTTAAGCCGCCGCAACGGCCTATATAGCGACCGAACTTTCCACAGCAAGCATGAGTACATGCCTTAGTGGTAGAGGGCCAAGATGTAATTACCCCTACTCCTACGGCCTTTGAGGTGATGGTCCACATACAAGGTATTCCTATATTTCTTTTGGTGGACACCGGGTCTATTGCTTCTCTCATATTGCATGCAACCGTCAAGCATCTAGGACTACGCCCTATCCCCTTCGTTGGGGTAAAGATCATTGCCGCGCTAGTACTTATTCAAAAGCAACAAAGATATGTCGTGATTGTCCCATAGACTTGAGATACAAGGTGGTGTTCATGGACTTAATAGTGACTAAGATCTTCCACTACAATGTCATCCTAGGCATGGACCGGTTGACTGTGATGAAGGCAAAAATTGACTGTGACACTCTATCGGTGAAGATATATGAGGGTGAATGCCTCTCCTACACGTTCCCAATCTAGGTCAACCACGATCGTAAAATTTTATGTTATGCTTCATTGGAGGAGGGTTATGATGGACCCTTGATAACATGCACCCTCATGGTCCAAGATTTTTGGGATGTGTTTAAGGCCATACCTGGACTTCCACTTCGATGTGAGATAGACTTCAATATCAATTTGACTCCGGGTGCCACACCCATTTCCTTGTTGACTTACCGCATGTCCCCATGTGAGGTGGAAGAACGTAGGATGCAAATTGACAATTTAATAGAGTCAGGATTTATCCAGCCTAGCGTGTCACTGTGGGGAGCCCCGGTCCTATTTGTGAAGAAGAAGGACGGCTCCTTGCGATTGTGCACAGATTACAAGAGGTTGAATCAAGTGACAGTTTCGAACAAATACCCGTTACCCAGAATTGATGACTTGTTCGACCAGCTGAGAGGTGTTCAGTACTTTTCAAAGATCGATCTACAATTAGGGTACCATCAACTACGCGTCAGGGATAAGGATGTGCAAAAGACGGCCTTTAGAACCTGCTTTGGCCACTATGAGTTCCTAGTCATCCCCTTTGGGCTCACTAATGCTCCAGCGGTGTTCATGGATCCCATGAACAAGGTCTTCAGGCCATTTTTATACAGATTCATCATTGTATTCATCGACGACATATTGGTGAATTCAAGGAGTCGTGAAGAGCATGAAGAACATTTGCGAGCAGTCCTTGAGACTCTTAAGAGAAATCAACTGTTTGCACAATTTAGGAAATGTGACTTCTGAAAAGAAGAAGTCAAATTTTTGGGTAATGTGGTATCCAAAGAAGGTGTTTCCGTGGACCTCGCCAAGGTGACAGCCATACAAGATTGGAAGCAACCAAAGTCGGTTATAGAAGTACGAAGTTTTCTCGGTCTGGTAGGTTACTATTGAAGGTTCATCAAGGACTTTTCAAAAAGAGCCCGACCATTATCCTAGCTTACACAAAAGGACCTCGAGTTTACTTGGAATGAGAAGGTGGAGGCGACCTTCCAAGAGTTGAAAGATAAACTGACGTTAGCACCTGTACTCGTGTTACCTGAGCAAGGGGTCAAGTACACTGTCTATACTAACGCCTCTCATGTGGACTTGGGTTGCGTGCTCATGTAGAAGCACAAAGCAATTGCTTACGCGTTCCGACAACTAAAGAAGCATGAGGAGAACTACCCTACCCATGACCTCGAACTAGCGGCGGTAGTATTTTCTTTGAAGATATGGAGATACTATCTCTATGGTGAAGAGTTTGAGCTCTTCTGTGATCATAAGAGTCTCAAATACATCTTCACTCAAAAGGATTTGAACATGAGATAGCGCCGTTGGATGGAAAAGCTGAAAGACTTAAAGTTTGAAGTCTCATATCACCCTGGTAAGGCTAATCTGGTGGCGGACACCTTAAGCCACAAGAGAATGCTCGAATTTATGGCCCCGTTGATTGTGAGAGAGTGGTACATGGTGGAATTTGTACGGGACTTCAACATGAAACTAATCGTGGAAGAGCCATATGAGGTCATAGCCCACATTCAGGCCAAGCCAATGATTATCAGTATCAGTAAAATCATTGAAGCCTAGGAGGGCGATGAGTTGTTGAAGAAGATGAAAGAAAGAGCAAGAAATGATGTGGAGTCCAAGTGGAGAGTCGGTACTGATGGGGGATTGTGGTACCGGGGCCTCCTTTTTATCCCAAATCTTCAAGGACTACGGGAAGAAGTTCTAAATGCCACCCATAACTCCAAATTAGGAATGCATCCTAGTAGTATTAAGATATACCGAGATCTGGGGTGAAACTATTGGTGGGACAACATGAAAAAGGAAATAGCGAAGTATGTGTCCCGATGCCTCACTTGTCAACAGGTCAAGGCCAATCACCGCCGACCAGCGGGCCTTTTGCAACCAATGCCCTTAGCGAAATGGAAGTGAAACTTCATATCTATGGAGTTCATTTCTGGCTTACCCAAGACTAGAAAAAGGCATGACTCAATATGGGTGATTGTAGACTAGTTAACCAAATTAGCTCATTTCCTGTCGATAAAGACTTCTAGCTCCACTGATGATTTAGCAAAGTTGTATATCAAGAAAATAGTACGACTTCATGGCGTCTTGTTGGAGAATGTGTCAGACTGAGACACTCGATTCATGTCAATTTTCTGGACGCGCATCTAACAAGTTATGAGAGTGAAGCTAAAATTTAGCACCACCTTCCACCCACAGACCGATGGGCAAAATGAGCGGGTGAATCGGATATTGGAAGACATGTTGCGGCCTTGTGTACTGGACTTTTAGGAGAGCTGGGATGACTGTCACCCCTACGCCGAGTTCGCCTATAATAATAACTTTCAGGTTAGCATCGACAGGGCGCCTTATGAGGCTTTGTATGGGTGACCATGCCGAGCCCTACATTGTTGGAAGGAAATTAGTGAGAAAAGCTTGATATGACCGAATTTGGTGTGAATTATGATTGAGAAGATTAAAATTATCCATCGCCACCTCCTGACAGCCCAAAGTAGACAGAAAAGCTATGTCGACACGAGGCGAAGAGACTTGAAATTTGAAGCTGGAGACCACGTATTTCTCAAGATCTCTCCAATGAAGGGAGTTGTACGCTTCGACAAGAAGGGAAAGCTCATGCCATGATTCATTGAGCCCTTCTAGATTTTAGACCACGTAGGTGCAGTTGCTTATCGCTTGGCCCTACCTATGCCACTCGTCGGAGTGCACAACGTCTTACATGTATTAACATTGAAGAAGTACATCCCCGACTCTTCGCATATCATCAAGTGAGAACATGCGGAGCTTCAAGAAAATGCCACATATATTCTCCGACCCACTCGAATACTAGATAGGAAGGAGCAAGTCCTACGCAACAAAGTCATCCCATTGGTCAAGGTATTATGGACCCATCATGATGAAGAGGAGGCCATTTGGAAGAAAGAAGCAGAAGTCCTCAAGCATTACCCAAGCCTACTTCGGTAATACGAACAAATACAAATTTCGAGGATGAAATTTATTTATAAGGGGGATAGATTGTAATGTCCTGTCCAACCAGAACAGTGGCTTGAGGTGTCCACGTAGGAATTGCCGCAGGACCGTTCGTGTAAACCACTCGTAAGTGGGTACCATAAATAAATTAACCCAAGATTAACCCATTAGGGTGGACCAGTCTGGTTATGATCAGACCAAGTGTGGGCCGTCAGGCCAGATAGCCTGTTTGCACTTAGCAATAGCTCCTGTGGGCCATGCAGTGGCCAAGGAAGGTCAGAAAAATATAAAAATTTGGAAAACCGCAGATCTCACTGGGCTTGTGGACCATTATGGACCACAGACTGAGTAGACACACAAAAATTAATTATCCATGCTTTCCCAACGGCACTTGCTAAACGCAACTCACCTAAAGGCCAGAATTGAAATCTGTCACCTTTTAAATAAAATTGAGATATTAGGCTTTACAACCGTCGGATCTCTTCTACATTTATGATGAGAGCCTAGAGTATTTTTCTACGCCCATCCTCAAAATCTGGGACCCGATCGTAGAACGATGACCGTGGATTACAAATCGAACCCGTACGATAAATTTCGTGTCTGTTTGCCTTCAAATTTTGCATGGCACCTCATCTGGCCATGGAGCACCTATCCTATAAGTTTCATAGCCAGGGGGCCATCAGAATCGTCCCAACAATCAGAATGGACCTCATAGGGCCATTTAAAGATCGGAGCCGTATGATAAAACCCCACATCCTATTGTCTGCAAATTTTGCATGGTCCCTCATGGGGCCATGAGTCACTTACATACCAAATTTGGTGGCTAGAGGGATGATAGGACCGCCCCAAAGCCAAAAGAGGTTCCTAAAGGGCCATTGAGGGTTGAAACTTAAACCCAATTGGCCCAAACCTAGGAAATAAAGCCCTAAGGCTCTTTCTCTCATACTCCCACTGTTACTTTAATAAACAAGAGAGTAAAGAGAGAAGAGAGAGAGAAAGAGAAAGTGAAGAAGGGTGAAGGTGGACCATAGCTCAAGTGGGGCCCAAAGGAGTCCGATTCTTGCAACTCCTCACCTCTTCCTCAATAAATGCTTCACCCATGATCGGAAGAACCCCTCTCCACCGATTGGGTAGGTAAATACCTCATCTCTTGAAAACCCCTTTCGTTGAGAAAATATTTGTATGAAATCTTAACATGCAAATGCATTGCCTCAGGATTCTGACCGATCGACATCAAGTTCAGCTCTTCTAGGTCGTTTCCTAAGATATCAACGATCCATAGGTGTACACTATTATTCTTAGATGGCCTAGCACCAATTTTAATATGAATCTAATAATTCTACTTGTTGGGTGATGCATTTGGGTAATCTAAAGAAATCTAGACATGACCTTATACTTTAAATCCTCCCCAAATTAATATGGGATGATTATGGAATGTTTGATATTTCTCAACATGATTGGGTATAAATTTGATGATTGCTTGTACATTCCTTGCTCGATTCTTGTATGATGTTTCCTCATAACATTTTTGATGCACTAACTCTTGTGTATTTTTTTATCTTATGAGACATGAAATCTTGGCTTCCTCACTAACCCACCCAACACACATGCACCTTTATTTCATAATATCGTTAGCATTTGCACTGTAAAAAAATCTGAATATTTATATTGGGAAATATGAATGCATGATATTGCTTGTGTGAGTTGATAAACCCTGATTAGTGAAGTATTATTGAATGCCATCAAGCCCCTGGGTTGGTCAGGAATCTGAGGTAAGAGATGGGGGTCCCAGTGGTAGGACCATCCTGAGGCTAAACCCGTGGGTTTGGGCGAGTGCGTATGAGTGACAGTAGTTGGACTACATGAGTTACTTGTACCCGATGTCGTCTATCACGTACTCGCCTGAACTCATGCGTTCTAGTCTACTTACTAACCAACCATGTTTGTTAACCCTGTCTGCTCACGCTCTTATGGAACCTGAAACACCCTTCAACCATTAAAGCCCATTGATAACCAATTGAAACTAATCCACTGACTCATGAGCCGGGCATGGTGGAATGGGACACTGTATCTAAGCTATCAGCCTACGCTGGGGTGAAGAGCCTCCCCGTAGTGACCGCGAGCGATCCCTCTTCCTATCACTTCCCATATGCTTGAAGTCGACAATGGGAAACTCGATAGGATAAAGGATCGTGGGGTCTTGGCCTTGCACGTTGAGAGGCCTTGGCCTCGCAACTAGTTGAGGGTATTGATACATAAGGTGTATTAGTTTTCCCAATCTGTTGGTTAAATGAAACTAATTAAAAACATGGCTAACATGAGAATGATTATATCGCACTAGTTAGGTTGGCAACTCGGCAGTTGAGGTCGCAATGAGAGAGTGTTGGTCATACGTGATCGTTAGACAGAGTCACTCAAGGGAGTATTATTGTGAGATCATGTATCATACCATTTACCATGCACCTGCATTAATAAGATTCGTTTGGTGTTTATGGATGTTTACCTTTCATTAAATTCATAATATAATTGATGCTTGTTACAACTTAAGACTAATAGTACCCACTGAGTTGATCACTCACTCCCACTCTGGGAAGGTATTTTAAAATACCAACCAGACTCTTCCATAGTTGTAGGTGATGCAGAGTACGAGGAGCTTAACTGCGCGAGTCTTAATGAGGTGGATGAGTTATCCTACCTCCAGCTGATGGGCGGTTCTCCATCGGCTCAGTGGACGGATCTTAGATCGCTGGGTGTTGGACTCAACACATTATTCTTTTTGGACATATCATTTTTGTAATTTTGTTAGGCAATGTCTTATGCGACCCATAGTTATATTTTGGACTTATATACCTGTAGTCATTTTCATTTCAGTAGACTTATAGTGATTGTGATTCATATTTTAAGTAATTTCATATTGCGCATCAAACCTAATTAAACACTAAACAGCAAAAGTGACTATAAGTGATACCTGAGAACTTAGGAGTCGAGTGCATATACAACCCCCAATTTTCAGGGTGTTACAACGAGAGACTGGATCATAGCAATGAAAACTCTTTTGAGTTTCTCCAAATCCCAAGTACATACATTTGACTGATTTTGGAGAAAGTTTGTTATGTTCACGTGATGCCAAATTAACATAACATACACAACCAAAAACATGAAATGTAGAATATGTAGGAAGAGAACCAGTCAGAATAAAGTAGGGAGATTTACTATTCAGGAGTGTGGTTGGCAACCGATTAATCAAGTAGACTTAATGCATCATAGCTTCTACCCAGAAGGAACAAGTAACACTCATAGCTATCATTAAGGTATTGAAAATTTCAACAATATAGTGATTTTTTCATTCAGCCACCCCATTCTGTTGTGGAGTATCAGAACAGGTGGTCTGATGAGTAATCCCATGACCCTGAAGATATGTACGAAAATTTATGAAGAGATATTCTTCCCCCGTGTCAGAGTGGAGAGTTAGAATTTTTACTCGAAATTGAGTGTCCACCATAGAATGAAATATTTTGAATTTTTCAAACACCTGTGACTTAGAGTACAGAAAGTAAATCCAGGTGTAATGGGTGAAATCATCAATGAATATAACATAATATCGTAGTCCAGAGAGAGATATAATTGAGGAAGGGCCCCAGACATCCATATGCACCAGTTTAAACATAGATGATGATTTTTTAGTACTTACAGGAAAGGGAATACACTTACTTTTTGAAAGGCAACAAGAAGAAAAAGAATAATCCAAATCATTTTTATTAAGATAAATATTCCCTAACATGTCAGAAGAAAAGAGCTAAATCAAACGATCAGAATATGGATGACCCATGAGAAAGTGCCAGAGTTTCCACATTTTATTTGCCAAACAAATATTTGAAGAAGAGGGAGAGAAGAAACAACGAGCTGGAGTAATGGATGAGTGAAAGTCCAACACGTACAAACATTCATGCCTCCTACCCTTCCCAAGTACTTTCCCCGTTGCCAGATACTGCACAAAACAATAATTTGAAAGAAATATGACTAAGCAGTTATTAGATGTAAGTTAACCAACGAAAATTAAATTTGAGGAGACTTTAGGGACATGAAACACATCAAGAAGAGTAAATTGGTGATAGTCAAAAGGAAAGAAAGTTAAGGAACCAGCGGAATGAATGGGTAGTTTAGTGTCATCTACAGTAGAAATATCCTGATTGCCAATGTAAGGACGAATATTGTGAAGATGTGATACATCACCATTCATATGATTTAAAGCACTGAAATCGAAGAACCATAGAGAAGATGAGGTTATACCTGACATACCGGCCGCAGAAAGGGCCTGCACGATCTGTTGGTGCATCGCAGGAGTCAAAAGTGAGGAAAGACCTTCAATAGAACCAGTGGATGAAGTATCACTAACAGAAGGCTTGGAAGTAGTTGTAGAAGTAACAAAAAGAGCATGACCACGACCACGACCTTTACCACCACGTCGACGGCTGAATGAGGATGCATAGGCACATGAATGACAGTCCTGAATCCATGACCAGTCCTTCCATAATACACGCACCAATCTTTACACTGAGCGACAACATGTCCCACTTTGTTGCAGTCGCGACAAGTTAAAGGAGTGGAACCACGGTTTGGTGCAGAGGTGAATACAGTAAGTGTCAGGTCAGATGGTCCCTGAGATGTCCCCTGAGAGAGGACCTGCAATCGTTGTTCCTCAACTAATAAATCATTAATAAAAGAATTCATTGAAGAAGTTGGGCTACGGTTCAGGAGAGCAGCCCTGCAATGCTCAAATTTTGGACGTAGTTTCATAAGAAACTATCTAACTTGCGCACTCTCATGCATTGTGTGGAATATTTTAAAGTCATTTGGGAATTCTGGATCCATCATAGCCATCTCTGTCCAAATTGTAACCATTTTAGAGTAGAAAGTTTGAATACTTTTATCACCCTGAGTAAGGTGAACCAGATCTTATTCTAGGCAGTATAACCTAGCCACATTACTCTATTGATATATTGTCTAGAAATGCTATCACATAGTCTTAGCAGTGCGATGGGTGTGAGGCCAACAACTATTAATCGATCGATGGAATTAAGAATCCATGTAATAATCCATCCATTTTGCATTTCCCAATTAGCTATTCTATTGGCATCGGTGGAATCGGAGACAGTAACAGATCCATCAATCAGTCCCCATAAATCACGACCCTTAAAAAAACTTTAAAAGTGGATGACCTATAGATTATAGTTTGTGCCATCGAAACTACATCGTGGGACCTCTATACGGGAGTCTTTATCCATAGATAGGATGAGATAAGAATGATGCTAAAGAAGAAAGTACCTTACAACTAAAGATCAGAACAACAACCAACAAAAGATCAATAGGGATCGGAGGTAACGGTAGACAGTAACAGATCAACAGGTCAACAGATTAGGACGTGCAACAGTAGGTGTAGCAATATATGTTGCAATAGGGATCAGAAGTAGCAGGAGATGATGCAATAAGGATCAGATGTAGTAGGGATCGGACGCAGCAGAGAGGTGCATAGGGACGTACGTGCACAGGGACATGTGCAGGTGCGTGCACAGGGTCATGTGCAGGGGACATAAAGCAAGGGCATGCGGACAAGCTTGGGGAAGATCGAACGATCTTGGGGAGGGCCGGATCTAACAAGGGAGGAGTCGGATCTGATAGGGGAGGGCCGGATCTGATAGACGGTGGTACTGGTGATGAAGAAGATGCCAGATTAGGATCGGTATTGCTCTGATACCATAAAAACAAAGCAAAAACAATGAGGCTTTGAGAAAAATGATTCTCCTTTGCTTTTCTGTGTATTTGAGACAACCTTGAAGGGTTGAATATATAGAGTTTTATAACAACTATACAAGGTAAAATGATAAATACAAAATCTTCTACTTATACATCTTCTATCTATAGAATCGGCTATACAAGGCATGTGGCCTGTCTAACATTAATAGTATTGGCGTCAAAAAAATTTTACGGCTCAAGCCTCGCATTGGGAATGAAACTAAACCCACAGCCTTTAGCCATTTTACAGACCAACCATCCAAAGGGTAAGGACAAATTGGTTTTGGTGGTGGTGACATTCAAGATATGACACATTATAATAGATGGGTAGCAAACCTTCTTGCCCGAGCTTAGTAAATATAGAACCTCCAACATATACTGTGTTAGTTGTGTATGATTTCCCGTTCTAGGGTACACATTGTATGTGAATATAAGGTGGAGGAAGCTGTAAATTGGAAGCATCCTGGTTACCTTCAAACAATTACCATCCTGTATCCAAGGCTTACGTTTGCCATAAATTTGAACAGTCCTCTCTTCCCTGTACTTGGACCTCTTCGCATCCCTATGTGGAACAATCACTGTCCCGCATGACAACCCAGAAATCCTCTCAATGTCAGTCATATTAAATGGTATTAAGGAATTTTTTATTGCTATGTCAAAGGTCAGTGACCTTAGATAAGGATTTTGAATTGAAGCATAGAAATGTCGAACAGTCTCGGGATCGGCATTGTTGTAAGGTGTGAAGATGGGATTCCACTAAGAGCTCTTGGGTATCGATGAACAAGTCCTTGTTCATGTACCGCTTAAAGCATATCTTGGGTTTGGATAATCTTCCTAAATCCATAGCTTGTTCCACCCTGACTACCCGGCCGCGAGTCGTTGATAGTCCTGCCCGAGACATGGATGGACTCGTGCTCCATCCTGAGACCACTCTCTTAGCCCGGGTAGCTACGACTATTGAGGTTGATGTTCCAATGTCCTCCCTTCACTTGGAGCGACGATTATATTATTGGTCGTCCGCTTCTTGTACGTCACGCTTCTTCTTAGTCATAAGCCTCACCATTAATGGAGCAATAGCCAAGAAGAAACAAGAATAAGGAAAGCCCCTATTGGAAAGGAAAATGGGTTTTATTTTTATTTTTGTCGATTTGGGTGGAATGAGAGAGAAAAATGAGGAAATGGAGTTGGGTTTTGGGATTTGTGTAGAAGTAGAAAAGGATTTGAGAAAATTAAAGGAAATGGGGATGGGTTTTTGGATTTGTGTGGAAGTAGAGAAGGATTTGAGAAAATGGAAGAATAAGGATGGGTTTTTAGATTTATGGAGGATTTGTAGAGAAAGATTTGAGAAAATAGAAGGAAGTAGTGATGGGTTTTAGGAGTTGTGTGGAAGTAGAGTAAGATTTGAGAAAATGGAAGCAAATAAGGATGGGTTTTTTAGGTGTGGGTGGAGGTAGTAAAAGATTTATGAAAATAGATAGAAACGAAGATGAGTTTTTGGATTTCAATGGAGGTAGAGAAAGATTTGATGAAAATAAAGATGAGTTTTAGGATTGTGGAAGAAGAAAAAGTGTGTGCTTGGGTTTAGGTCTTGGATAAAAGCGATGGACAATGAAAAAATAGAATGATATAGGGTTGGGGTTGATAGGGCTTGGGCCAATTGTAATATGGTGGGACAGCGAGTTGGGGTCGACCGGGTTTGGGAACCGGTCGACCGGGTCATTGGCTAGCGTGTCCGGGTCGACCGGGTCAGTGAAAATTGGGGTAGCCACATGCTCCACTTGATGATTAGATTGGCTTGATTTTCATTCCACGTCATACAAGGTGGGCCCACTCGATGAATATCTTGAACCTCACATGCAGATGCTGATTTCTCGCAATGTGGAGAGGACGATTCTAGATCCAACCCTTCTTGGTAGCCATAGCAGCACTACTTGCTAATGACTTTTTTGTTTGGGTTTTGTTTGGGTTTTATGTATGCCAAAACATCCAATCACTACAGCTGGAGAGAGGATTTGTAGAAGTTGTAGTTGTGAAACATGAAAGCAGTGTAACATTAGATATTGGTTTTCTCAAAGATTCAGATATTGGTTTTCTCCCCCTTTTGTTGTTGGGTTTTGGAGCTATAAGATATTGTTATTGTTGACTGGAAATTTTAAGAGCAAATCTACAGGAATGCATTAGTTATTAGGAATCAATGATTGGATTTCTATTTCTTCTTTGAGGTGTTATATGTTGCTTGATTGAACAAAGTGGCATTTTCTATTCAAAGCAGGCAAGATTTCAGTGGGGTCTGATTCAGACCATTTAAGTGTGGTCTAAATCATACATGGACCATTCTACATAAATAATAAAATACAAATAATCTTCTTCGTAGGATGATTTTAAATTTCTCAATGAATGGATGGTTTAGGAAACAGTCAATGTGATGTGCAATGGAAATAGTGAGACGATCATCAGGTGGAACATGTTTTCCTTCACACTGTTATTGACTATAGAAATTGGGACTCTTTTAGATACTAAAGCTAAATTTCATGCCTTACATAGCTAATTTCCCATGTTTTTGTTTCCATTAGCATCCAAAACCATGATCTATGGAATTGGTTCATGTGAGCCAGTGTTGTGATGTGAATTCCTTGACCAAAAGGTACCTAGTTCTGACCCTTGTGGGCCTTATTGCTGCTTTCATGATCTTCAAGTCATGTATGAGGCATTATTTCTGCTAGGCATGTCTCTGAACAATCTATTAGAAGTACCTCCATGCAGCTTTAAAGGGGTTAAAATGATGAACTGTATTCATCCGAACAAATGAAAACATCTTATATGCCAGGCTGATGAAAGTTGTTGCCAAATCAAACTAGTTTACTAGACAAGCAGTGCTAGGTCTAATTAAGTTGAATAAACCTAGTTGGGCAATCGACTTCTTAGTCAAGAATTCAACTCAAAACCCAGTAGAGCAAGTTTGAGTGTAGGTGTTTTGCATAAGCTGTCAATCTTAAAGCAGATTTACCTTATTTCAAATGTTCATTGACCTTCTTGTTTCAAATCTCTTTAACACAGAGTTTTGTTCATTGAACCGTGGCAAGTCCATCTCAAATTCTAGCTTCCCTCGCTGAATTTTTAACTTCCCTCGCTGAATTTCTAACTTCCTTCGCTCAATTCCTAGGTTACCTCGCTCAAATCCTAGGTTTCCTCGCTGAATTTATACCTTGCCTCACTCAATTTTTGGGTTCCCTTGCTCAATTTCTAGCTTCCCTCGCTTAAATCCTAGGTTTTCTTGCTGAATTTTTAGGTTCCCTTGCTTAATTTATAGCTTCCCTTGCTTAATTCCTAGGATTCCTCACTGAATTTTTATGTGGCCTCGCTCAATTCCTAGGTTTCCTCGCTCAATTCTTATGTTGCCTCACTCAAATCCTAGGTTTCCTCGCTCAATTTTTAGGTTCCCTCGCACAATTTGTAGCTTCCCTCGCTCAAATCCTAGGTTGCCTCGATGAATTTCTAGGTTCTCTCGCTCAAATTCTAGCTTTCCTCGCTGAATTTCTAACTTTCCTCGCTCAATTCCTAGGTTGCCTCGCTCAAATCTTAGGTTTCCTCGCTGAATTTCAACCTTACCTCGCTCAATTTATAGGTTCCCTCGCTCAATTTCTAGCTTTCCTCGCTCAAATCCTAGGTTGCGTCACTGAATTTGTAGGTTCCCTCACTTAATTTCTAGCTTCCCTCGCTCAATTCCTAGGATTCCTCGCTGAATTTCTACGTTACCTCGCTCATTTCCCAGGTTCCCTAGCTCAATTCCTATGTTGTCTCGCTCAAATCCTACTTTGCCTTGCTCAATTTATAGGTTCCCTCGCACAATTTGTAGCTTCCCTCACTCAAATCCTAGGTTCCCTCGCTCAAATTCTAGCTTCCCTCACTCAATTTCTAGGTTGCCTTGTTGAACTCTTACCTTGCCTCGCTCAATTTATAGGTTCCCTCGCTCAATTCCTACCTTGCCCCTGCTCAATTTTCAATTTGCCCACTCAATTTTATGTTTGCTCTGCTCAATTTCTAGTTTGACCACGAAGTGAATGAAATGTATTCTCGACCATCGAAATGATGGAATCTTGGAAAATAATTAAGTTGGCTATAGCTTAAGTAGCTTCTCTTACCCCAAAATCATGTAGTACGTCAAGTAACTAATTTTAGTTTAGAAGATCTTCTTATTAAATGAATAGAGAAAGAAATGAAAAATGAGAGAAATTTATATATATATATATATATATATATATATATATATATATATATATATATATATATATATGTATGTATGTATGTATATATTAGAGAAAAATGTTGGTAGAATAAAGTTCTCCATGTAAAAAATAAAAATAAATAGGGTAAGAAGTGCATAGCATTACAGTTATACTACGGTTATAATCCGTAGCCATAGGCCCAGCTCTAACCTGCTCGACTGGGTCACAACCCGGTCGACCCCAACACACTGTTTCTTTTTTTTTTTCCCTGATGTAATCCCTATCGATTTTTGTGGGTCCCATTATGACATATGTGTTATATCCAAACCATCCATCTATTTGGAGAACTCATATTAAGGCTTGAGATAAAAAATAAGACAGATCTAGATATCAAGTGGACCACACTGTAAAAGGCAATGGGGAATTGAAATTCTACCATTGCAACCCTTTTAGGGGTTACAAAAGTTTAGGATCATTATGAAATTTGTTTTTCCTCTTCATCTAGGCCTTTGTGACCTTATGAATAGATTGGATGGAAAATAAATGTTATGATGGGCCCTACAAAATTTTTAACGGTGAAAATCGATTTCTCCGCTGCTCTCTGTGGTGTGGTCCAGTTGATCTTTAGATATGATTTTTTTTTTTAGATAATGCTCCAAAATAATCTCATAATATGGATAAACGTTGTGGATATAATAAATACATAGCTGTGGGGCCATGTAACTTTGATCTCTTTTAAGTCGTTCGTACAACTCTCAGTTAGAGAAGCGTCAACGCTCATCTTCGCAGTGCAAAGGAGGGGTAGTTTCGTCCTCAAAGTCGCTGTCTGCACTGGCTAGTCTAAGTTGGTAACTTAAGTTTGTATTTCTCCATAAAAACTGTTGGATAAAAGGTTTTGTCTACAGTGGTCATTTTCTCACTAGGAGCACAACAACGTAATAGTGCTTCGAGAGCACCGGAGCAATTCTTTATGACTCTATCTATGAGAAATTTACCACCATAGATGCCACCTTTTATCCAACATTTTTTATGAAGCCTACCAAACTTAACTTACCAACTTAGACTTGCACGTACGGCCCCTCTTTTTCACTGTTGTTGCTTTGCCTATCCCTTTAACGGAAAACCCATGCATGGTTTTTCAAAACACATGCCTTCATTCCATTGCAACGAAAAACCGATGTACGCACGTTTTTCTTATCATTTTCCTTATTAAAATTCAAACTTTATCATCTAAATATTATCATTCTACATTTGCCATTTTCCATCTTGGTTAGGGTTATGTGGAATCCTCCAGTTTGCATCTGTAATCTTTGAAAAGGTTCAAATTATTCCCTCACTCCAAAGCACCCTTCCTCAACTTGCATTTGACCAGTACTACGGTTGCTGGAGGTATAGATATTATAAAAAAACCTATCGTGGTTTATAGTTACTTTCCTTTGTAGTATTGGACGACGATTAACTAACTACTTGTGGAAATTCAGCAAGTAATTCACCGAGGGTGCTTGGTCAAACTTAGCCATTACATGCTTGAATTTGAAGAAGAACTTACAGAAATTGAGACGAGCCCAAGTCGGAGACAATTGATCAACTACTTGTTCAATTTCATGTGAAGTTTGGTCAATTTCATGTTAGGATCAGTGAATTTCATGTTAGGCTCTTACAATTTCATTTGTTAGGCTTAGTCAATTTTATGCATTGATCGTTCAAATTCATGTGAAACTCATTCAATTCCATTTGAAGCTCACTCAATTTCATGTCAGGGCTCACTCAATTTCATGCTAGGCTCGCTCAATTTAATGTTTGCCCAGCTCAATTTCATGGTAGGCTCGCTCAATTCAATGTTTGCCCAACTCAATTTCATGCTAGGCTCACTCAATTCAGTGTTTGCCTAACTCAATTTCATGCTAGGCTCGCTTAATTTAATGTTTGCCCAGCTCAATTTCACACTAGGCTCTCTCAATTTAATGTTTGCATTGATAAATTTCATGTTTGCCTTAATGAATTTCATTTTTATCTCACTCAATTTCATGTTATCATTGCTCAATTTCTAGCTTGCCACACTCAATTTCAGTTTTCCACGCACAATTTCAGCTTTCTTCTCCCAATTTCTAGTTTGCCTCACTCAATTTCTAGTTTATCTCGCTCAATTTTCACTCTTCCTTCAGTGAATTTCTAGTTTGTCTCGTTCAATTTCTAGGTTGCGTCGCTGAATTTCCATGCTTCCGTCGCTCAATTATTTGTTTTGCCTCACTCAAATTCGAACTTCTCTCGCTTGATTTCATTTTTCCTCGCTCAATTTCTAGTCTGCCTTGCCCAATTTCTAGTTTGCCTTGCTGAACTTTCGGTCTTTCTCGCTTAATTTCTAGTTTGCCTCGTTCAATTTATAGATTGTGTCGCTGAATTTTCATGCTTCCCTCGCTTGATTATTTATTTTCCCTTAATCAAATTCGAACTTACTTCACTCAATTTCTAGTTTGCCTCGTTGAAGTGCATGTTTGCCTTGTTGAATCAAATGTTTGCCTTAATCAATTTCATGTTTGTCGTGCTTAATTTTAGTTGGGGTTTATTCCAATTTATCCAAAGCTCGCTCAAATTTATTAAGTACTTGATATTTAGTATTAATGTATATGAGGTAATGCGTAAATTCTTATTACTCTAATTCTATATGGATTAACCATGTATAGAGAAGTTACCCTTGTATCCCCTTATGGTACATTTGTGACTGCTTAAATATAGGTATATTTATAGTAGATATGACATGAACCTTCAAATTAAATTTTATTTTGTCTTATAAACTGTACAATGTAGAATATATGTTGAATGTTGAATGAACTTTTAAATATTCCAAATTGCTTAACCATACTTGAGATTGATATGTCACGTTTGTGGGCCGTCGGTCGAGCTTAGAGGAATTATAAGAATCCATGTTAAATTCATGTGTTAATGTTAAATATCATGATTTGATAATATCTACAATTTAAAGAGCAATCTTGTCAAAATTTAAGGGATGTACATGGGTATCATGATGCATAACATCCACGCATTACATATGAGCTTTACCAGGTGCTCAATGTAAGCCACATTTTGCTTCGTTTACTGATAGTCATATCACTCTAGTTAAACTCACAAAATATATACAATTGTACCACTATGGACCGCTCTCTCTTTACATGAGGCTTTTTCGGGATTAGAACCTCCTCGGGTGTACCCCGTGTATTTTTTCATGAGGTCAGATATCCTTGGGCGCACTCTCCTTCATGGTCTTTTCCATGTAGTTTATCTACCGTGGGTGACCCTTTTCTTTTGACAGTCGGATGTGCATCCCTAGATCTGTGACTTGAGCATACATTCATACATCCATTCATTTACATATAAGTCCATATTATTCTCCTTATGAATTGCTAAGTTGGTATTAGAGAGAGTCTAGACAAACCTTGCCTTTGGGAAACAAACTTATACAAACCTTTAATGTCTTAAATAGGATATTGGAATTAGAGATTTGAACCTAAGTAAATTTTCTCTAGACTTAGGGAAGTTTTGTGAATGTAGATGCTTAGATTTAGGTTTCCTGTATAATTACTAGAATAGATATTTGAACCTATCTATAATTCCCTCATAACTAAGGAAAATCGCGAACCTAGAGACGTAAAACTTTAGGACCCTTAGGAAATTTTGGATTTAGTTGTTTGAACGTAGAAATTAAACTTAGGTTCCTTTGAAATCATTAGAATAGCCATTCAAACATGGTTGGAATTACTTTGGAATTATGACAATTAAGAAGATATAGACTCAAGATTTTAAGTTCTCTAGGAGATTTCCTACATAACCATCAAACCTAGGTCCCCATTAGAAACTATTAGAATGATCGTTTGAACTTAGAACTGAACTTAAGAATTATGGGAGAAAAAATAAATTGTTATGATGTATATTAGATTAAACAAGAATGATCCTTGAACTTGACTTCCAATGAGCTTTTTAGCAACCTAGGATTTGAATTTTTCCCATAATTTTCCTTAGTTGAAATGACACGTCAAGACAATCAGTAGACAGTAGGTGAAACGAGTTTAGGCATTGTAAGAAGTTCCTTACCCATTACATCGTACATTAGATCAAATTTAAGCACTCCCTAAACTTAAAACCCGCACTAGGAGTTATAAATTAAAATTTCCTAAGAAATCTCATTAGTTAGAGATGATATTTCTCATAAATTTTAGCAATTAGGACTAAGTAGAAGCGAAGTTATAAAGGTTTGAGTAAAACTTTTCAGCTCTAGATGGAGCATATTGAGACTAGGATTTTATAATTTGAATCCCCAAATACATCTCTTTGATTAGAAACAACATCTCTCGTATGTTCTAACAATTAGAAATAATTAATAGTGAAAATTTAGAAATTTAAGTGAAATTTCAACCCTAGACTTGGCTTGTTGAGACTAGCTTTGAAGATTTATCTAAGTTTAACATATTTTAAACCCAAATCCTCATGTAGAAATGTTAGGCTCCTAGATTTTTTATTTTTGCATATCTCTTGAACAATCAGTGTGCGCATTGAAAGCGTTCTAGGCCATTATAGACTTGTCCCTTGTTAAAATAGAAGACTATATGATATTCTATGATAGATAACGTCGTTGAATTTAACGAGCACGACATGAAATCATTCGTATCTCTGTATTTTTAATCCATATAATCTCTACTTGTTTATTTAAAAATTTAATGCATTACTTTTTATTTCCTTATGCTCTGTATCATCCTTATCTATTATTGAAGAGGATGTACTCAGTCCTCTATTATTTAATCGAGTTTTGTCTTATGGCAAGCTTCCATTGCTTAATGATTCACTAATATAATGTCAGTGTATTTATTTTTTGATAATGTCTACGAGAATCATATGCTGGTATGGCAGGGAGATGGAATATGAAAACAAGCAATACTCGTACACTGGTAGGGATTCAAAAATTTTTACGCTATGTGTTGAGACTATGTACGAGGAGCTTCTATCTATAATTTGCAGGATTATTAAGAGTCAACCAATAGATTGTGATATTAGGATGAAAGTAATGTATCCTTGCACAGATGAATCAATCCCTCCAACCATAATTGAAGACGACGATGATGTGAGAGAGTTCCTGGCAACATAGTTGGAGCATTTTGATAAATTCATTCCTTTACTCATCGAGACAACGTACAATATTAATAAGACAACACACGTGGATAATGTGCCTAAGGAGTATGGCATGGAATTTGAATATATGGCATCGCCATTACAAGTGGGAGTAAGCAACAATCAACTGCCTAAGCTGCCTCAAAAATCCAACTTTGTGACTAGCCAAGTCAGCGGGGCACGTGACGTTAACCTCATTTATGGATACATAGCACCACCTTTAGCAACAACAACAGTTCTACCACCATCATCCACCACCCGAGCTATACGTGTAAGTGACATTCCGCTTCTAGACCTTACCGAAACATCAAACTTCATCACTCGTCAAGTTCCCGTGTCATTTGATGATGCTGCATTCACCAACCATGAACTGTTGGAATATATGGATTTATTGGGTAAACCGATCGATATAGCCATTGGGCAAACGTTTAAGGACAAGAGTCGATGCCAGTATGTTTTGAGTCAATTTGTAATTCGCTATAAATTCCAGTATAAGGTATTGTACTTAAATTCTAGGAGATTTATCGTGGTGTGCTTTGAAGATACATGCGAATGGAGGGTTCATGCATCTCGGGTGAATGATACGGGGATAGTCAAGATACGGAATTATACGTCAAAACACACATGCGGCATGTCATGTTGTTAGACGCATTGAACAATGCCTGGGTTTGAGGCCACGTGATATTATCTTTACTATGTAAGAGAAATATAATATTCTTATCAGTTATAGGAGGGTATGAAAATCTAAGGAGCTTGCAATTAATCACGTGATGGGGTCTTATGAAGACTCTTACAATTAACTCCCCTTGTATTTGTATGAGTTGAGGATGGTCAACACGAGGACGGTGACTGCCGTGGCTGTTAACCAAGAGACTTTCAGGTTCGAGAGGTGTTTTGTAGCACTCAGACAATGTGTTCGAAGTTTTTAGAATTCTATGCAAAGGGTATTGGCCATTGATAGGACATACTTAAAGGGCAAATACAAGGGTGTTCTATTCATTGCCACGGCCTTAGATGGGGACAATCATATTTTTTCAGTTATGTTTGGCATTGGGGAATCAGAGAATAACAACAGCTGAAATTAGTTCCTTACCTACCTTAACGATGCGTTAGGGTCTATTCCGGGTCTTGTGATTATATATGACCAACATAAAGATTTAATGAAAGAGGTTCCCAAAGTCTTTCCATTTGCAATCCATGGCTACTGCGCATACTATATGTATAGAAACTTGGTGAACACTTTTAAAGATAAATCCTTAAAGATGTACTATTGGTGAGCTGTGAAGACATGCAGGAGGGCTGAATTCAAAAAGTTAATGCATGATATTAAAATGGCCAACCCCCTAGTGCATGTATGGTTGAGAGAAATCAGGTACGAAAGATAGGCATCTTCATACTTTACAGGAAGAAGATTCAACTTGGTCACTAAAAACATATCCAAGTGTGTTAATGCCCTTTTAAGAGAAGCATGTGAATACCCCGTTACTAAATTGATAGAGACAGTAAGATTTAAGATATAGGAATTGTTTTACAATAGAAGAGAATCTACAACATCATTTGTAAGTTCGTTAACACCATGGGCGGAGGAACAATTAAAAGATCTTGTATAGAAGGCACAAGATGTTCGGTGTCATGCAATTTCTCGAGATGAGTACTATGTTGTGGGAGATTATAATGATACAGTCAAGCTCAGTGAGCTTTTATGTACATGTCACGAGTTTGACATGAAGGGGTACCCTTATATGCATGTCCTGTCAGCATGTATAAACTACAATCTTCCTCATTACTCATACTACTCCTCATTCTACATGGCACAATTACTTGACCACGTATTATGAATCGGTGTACCCAGTAAGTAACAAGAGTGAATGAGAAATTACAGATGGTTTCAAGGAGTATTGTGTGCAGATTAAACCTCCAGGACAGAAGAGGTCATCTAGAAGACCAAAAAAGTTAAGAATTCTCTCGCGTGGAGAAGAACCGAAAATAATAAAGTGCGGGCGATGCAAGCAAACAAGGCATAATTGCCAGAAGTGCAAGTTTCCTATACCTAATGTGTAACATACTTTGTAATTTATTTAGTGTTTTGTATGATATATGTTGTAATATATTTTATGTATTGATGTCCCTGCTCAATTTCTCTTATGCAATAATCTTTTGGTTGCCTCACTTAATTTCTAGGTTGCCTCGCTCATTTTCATTTTGTCTCGCTGAATTTCTTAAGGTGACTCACTTAATTTCTAGTTTGCCTCACTCAATTCTAAGGTTGCCTCGCTCAATTTTCAGTCCCCCCCCCCCCCCCCCCCCCAAATAAATAAATAAATAAATAAAAATAAAAAATTAGATGGAGGGAGGGAAGCATACCCATGTGGATATAATCTACAACCCCTATTTGGATGTTTTCTTTTAAACCAACCAACATCCTAGCTTTGCCATATATCTACGTACTTGTACTTATTCAAGGTACTAGTAGAAATCAATAGTCTAACGTTGTATGGATTTATAGTTTGCTCAACTTGAACATTGTATGGATTTATAGTTTTCCTCGGTGGATTCCTAGTTTGCCTCTCTCAATTTCAATTTGCCTCGCTGAATTCCTAGTTTGCCTCACTTAATTTCAGTTTGCCTTGCTGAATTTCAAGGTTGCCTCGCTTAATTTATAGTTTACCTTGCTGAATTTAGTATTTGCCCTGCTCAATTTCATGTATGCCTCGCTAAATTTCATGTTTGCCTTGCTCAATTTTAGTTTGCCTTGCTTGATTTCTTGGTCGGCTCACTCAATATCTAGGTAATTATATTTCTTGCTGCCTAATCCAAACACACCCTCGAATACTTTCCTTATCCCAAAATTAGGGTGTGTTTGAAAGCACAACCAAAATGAATTACAATTGTTATTATAATTAGGTGGGAATAAATAAATTATGGGCGATCTAGTTTGCCCGATGTATTTTTAGTTTGCCCCGCTGAATTTCTAGTTTGCCCGGTTGAATTTTTAATTTGCCTCGCTGAATTTCTAGTTTGCCTCGCTGAATTTCTAGTTTGCATCGCTGAATTTCTAATTTGCCCCTCTAAATTTCCAGTTTGCCCCATTGAATTTTTAGTTTGCCCCATTGAATTTCTAGTTTTCCACGCTGAATTTCCAGTTTGCCCCACTGAATTTTCGATTTGCCTCACTGAATTTCTAGTTTGCCCCGCTGAATTTCAAGTTTACCCTATTGAATTTCTAGTTTGCCCCGCTGAATTTTTAGTTTGCCCCGCCGCTGAATTTTCAGTTTGCCCTGCTATATTATTGAATAGAGCCCAAAACTAAGGAATGCAATTTGTTATTCTGGCATGCCTGATAGGAATTTTTAGTAAGGGCGACTACTATATAACCAGAAGTAGTCAAATTCAACGAGGCAACGTAGGATTTGAGTGAGGCAACGTAGGAATTGAGTGAGGGAACCTAGGAAATGAGCGAGGCAACATAGAAATTCAGCAAGGAATGCTAGGAATTGAGCGATGGAAGTTAGAAATTAAGCGAGGGAACTTAGAAATTTAGCAAGACAACTTAGGATTTGAGAGAGGGAAGCTAGAAATTGAGCGAGGGAGCCTAGAAATTGAGCGAGGCAAGGTAGGAATTGAGTGAGGCAACTTAGGATTTGAGCGAGGCAACCAGGGAAGGTAGGAATTTAGCGAGGCAACCTAGCAATTGAGTGAGGGAACCTAGGAATTGAGTGAGGCAACCTAGGATTTGAGCAAGGCAATGTAGGAATTCAGTGAGGCAACATAAGATTTGAGCGAGACAACTGACGGAACCTAGGAATTGAGCAAGAAACGCTACAAATTGAGCGAGGGAACCTAGAAATTGAGTGAGACAACCTATCAATTGAACGAGACAACCTAGGAATTGAGCGAGGGAAGCTAGAAATTGAGTGAGGCAACCTATGAATTGAGCGAGGGAATCAGAAATTGAGCAAGGCAATGTAGGAATTGAGCAAGGAAACATAGAAATTGAGTGAATGAACCTATAAATTGAGCGAGGGAACCTAGAAATGCAACAAGGAAACATAGGATTTGAGCGAGGCAACCTAGGCATTGAGTGAGGGAAGTTAGAAATTGAGTGAGGGAAGTTAGAAATTGAGCGAGGGAAGCCAGAATTTGAGCGAGAGAACCTAGAATTTCAGCGAGGCAACCTATAAATTGAGCGAGGCAACCTAGGAATTGAGCTAGGGAAGCTAGGGGAAGTTAGAAATTAAGTGAGGGAAGCTAGAAATTAAGAGAGGGAACCTAGAACTGTAGCAAGGCAACCTAGGAATTGAGCGAGGCAACCTAGGAATTGAGCTAGGGAAGTTAGGGGAAGTTAGAAATTAAGCGAGGGAAGCTATAAATTGAGAGAGGGAACCTAAAACTGTAGCAAGGCAACCTATAAATTGAACGAGGCAACCTAGGAATTGAGTGAGGGAAGCTAGAAATACAGCGAGGCAACCTGGAAATTGAGTGAGGGAACCTAGGAATTGAGCAAGGCAATGTAGAATTTTAGTGAGGCAACCTAAGAATTGAGTGAGGGAAGCTAGAAATTGAGCGAGGGAACCTTAAAATTCAGCGAGGTAACGTGAAAATTCAGTAAGGCAACCAACAAATTTAGCGCTAGTTAAATCATCAACAAAGATGAGAATGACTTTTTTTAGAGACTATCTATCATCTCATTGATAGAGGAATCAATAGAACAGAGAAGAGTTCTATATCTTTCCTCATAGATATAATATAGAAGAGAGATCCCTCTCATTTTTATCAAGAGAGAGATCTTTCTTCTCTGAGGGCTTTGGATTCAACGATTTTTAAGAGCGAGACAGAGAAACGAAGCGTTGAGATAATACCTTTCATCCTAATCTCATCTACTGAAAAAGGGGGCCCTCTTGATCACCTGAAGAGATTTGTAGCTAGAATTAGCATAATTATGACTGCGAGGATTGAGCTGCCAAATTAGATTATCCTCATTCCTTGGCTGGAGTTTTGGAAGATAAACTTTATGCAGTATGAAAAAAGTCTTCTGAATTAAGCAAGGCAACCTAGAAATTAAGTGAGGGAACCTAGGAATTGAGTAAGGCAACCTAGAAATTGAGCAAGGGAAACATGAATTTGAGCGAGGCAAGCTTGAAATTGGGTGAGGCTAACATGAATTGGAATGAACTTTAAATGTAATTGACCTACCCCAACAATTTACTCTTTGGTGAATTTAACCAAGCAGTTAATGAAATTGATTGAGCTTTACATGAAATTCTCTTTGGTGAATTTGGCCAAACAATTAATGAAATTGACCAAGCAGTTCATATAATTTTCCATTACATTACATGAATCCGTGGAAGTTCCCCATCATATTTTTATGATATCTCCATCAAATTTATGAATTGCTCCATTACAATTCCTACGCTGCATCGCTCAATTCCTAGTTTCCCTCGCTCAATTTATACGTTGCCTCGCTGAATTTCTAGCTTCCCTCGCTCAATTCCTAGGTCTTTCCTCTCTCTATTCCTAGGTTGCCTCGTTTAATTCATAGGTTGCCTCACTAAATATTTACGTTACCTCACTTAATTGCTAGGTTCCCTCACTCAATTTATATGTTGCCTTGCTCAATTTCTAGTTTTCCTCGCTCAATTCCTAGGTTGTCTCGCTCAATTCATAGGTTGTCTAACTGAATTTCTATGTTGCCTCGCTCAATTGCTAGATTGCCTCGCTCAATTCCTAGGTTCCTTCACTGAATTTCTAGCTTCTCTCATTCAATTCCTAGGTTGCCTCGCTCAATTTCTAGCTTCCCTTGCTCAATTCTTAGGTTCCCTCGCTCAATTCCTAGGTTTTCTTGCTCAATTTTTAGGTTGTCTCGCTGAATTTCTAGCTTTCCTTGCTTAATTTCTAGGGTTTCTCGCTCAATTCATAGGTTCCCTCGCTAAATTTCCAGCTTCCCTCACTCATTTCTATCTTCCCACGCTTAATTCATAAGTTGCCTCACTGAATTTCTACGTTGCATCGTTCAATTGCTAGGTTGCCTCGCTCAATTCCTAAGTTCCTTCGCTTAATTTATATATTATTTAGCTCAATTTATATATTGTCTCGCTCAACTTCTAGGTTCCCTCACACAATTTGTAGCTTCCCTCGCTCAAATCCTAGGTTGCCTCGCTGAATTTCTAGGTTCCCTCACTCAAATTCTAGCTTCTCTCGTTGAATTTCTAACTTCCTTTGCTCAAATCCTAGGTTGCCTCGCTCAAATCCTAGGTTTCCTTACTGAATTTCTACCTTGTCTTGCTCAATTTCTAGATTCCCTCGCTCAATTTCTAGCTTCCCTCGCTCAAATCCTAGGTTCCCTCGCTGAATTCTAGGTTCCCTCACTTAATTTCTAGATTCCCTCGCTCAATTCCTAGCATTTCTCGATGAATTTTTCATTGCCTCGCCCATTTTCTAGGTTGCCTCGCTCAATTCCTATGTTGCCTCGCTCAAATCCTAAGTTGCCTTGCTCAATTTTTAGGTTCCCTTGCATAATTTGTAGCTTCTCTTGCTCAAATCCTAGGTTTCCTCGCTCAAATTCTAGCTTCTCTCGCTCAATTTCTAACTTCCCTCGCTCAATTCCTAAGTTGCTTAGTTCAAATCGTAGGTTCCCTCACTCAATTTCTAAGTTGTCTCGCTCAATTTCTAGTTTCTCTCACTCAATTTTTAGATTCCCTCGTTAAATTCCTACCTTGCCTCGCTCAATTTGTAGCTTCCCTCACTCAAATCCTTGGTTGTCTCGTTGAATTTATAGGTTCCTTCGCTCAATTCCTAGCATTCCTTCTAAATTTCTACGTTGCCTCGCTCAATTCTTAGGTTGCCTCGCTCAATTCCTATGTTGCCTCGCTCAATTTCTAGGTTCCCTCGTATAATTTGTAGCTTCCCTCGCTTAAATCATAGGTTCACTCGCTTAAATTCTAACTTCCCTCATTGAATTTCTAACTTCCATCGCTCAATTCCTAGGTTACCTTGCTCAAATCGTAGGTTTCCTTACTGAATTTCTACCTTGCCTCGCTCAATTTCTGGGTTCCCTCGCTCAATTTCTAGCTTCCCTCGCTCAAATCTTAGATTGCCTCGCTGAACTTCTAGGTTCATTCGCTTAATTTCTAGCTTCCCTCGCTCAAATCTTAGGTTGCCTCGCTGAACTTCTAGGTTCCTTCGCTTAATTTCTAGCTTCCCTCACTCAATTCCTAGCATTCCTCACTGAATTTCTACGTTACCTCGCTCATTTCTTAGGTTCCCTTGCTCATTTCCTATGTTGTCTCACTTAAATCCTAGGTTGCCTCGCTCAAATTCTAAGTTCCCTCGCACAATTTGTAGCTTCCCTCGCTCAAATCCTAGGTTGGCTTACTGAATTTCTAAGTTCCCTCACTCAAATTCTAGCTTCTCTCGCTCAATTTCTAACTTTCCTCGCTCAATTCCTAGGTTGTCTAGTTCAAATCATAGGTTCCCTCGCTCAATTTCTAGGTTCCCTACCTCAATTTCTAGGTTCCCTCGTTTAATTTCTAGGTTGCTTCGCTCAATTTCTAGCTTCCCTCGCTCAATTTCTAAATTCTCTCGCTGAACTCTTACCATGCCTCGCTCAATTTCTAGGTTTCCTCGCTCAATTCCTAGCTTGGCTCCGCTCAATTTTCAATTTGCCCACTCAATTTCATGTTTGCCCCGCTTAATTTCTAGTTTGACCACGAAGTGATTGTAATTGACTGCGAAGTGAATGAAATGTATTCTCGACCATCGACCTGATGGAATCTTGGAAAATAATTATGTTGGTTGGCTAAAGTAGCTTCTCCTACCACAAAATCATATGTGGTATGTCAAGTAACTAATTTTAGTTTAGAAGATATTCTTGTTAAATGAATCAAGAAAGAAATGAAAAAAAAAAAAAGAACTTTTTTTTATATGCACATATATGTACATCTTTATATAAATATGTATTAGAGAAAAATGTAGGTATAGTTCTCCATGTAAAAAAATAAAAATAAAAAGAGAAAAAATGGCATAGCATTGCAGTTATGCTACGGTTATAATTCGTAGTCATAGGCCCAACTCTGACCCGCTCAACCGGATCACAACCTGGTCGGCTCCAACACGCTGTTTCTTTTTTATCTGGATGTAATCCCCACCGATTTTTGTGGGTTCCATTATGAGGTATGTGTTATATCCAAACCGTCCATCTATTTGGAGAACTCATATCAAGGCTTGAAATGAAAAATAAGATAGATCTAACTATCAAGTAGACCACACTGTGAAAGGCAGTGGGGAATTGAACGTCTCCTATTAAAATCCTTTTAGGGGTTACAAAAGTTTTGAATCATTATGAAATTAATTTTTCCTCTTCATCCAAGCCTTTGTGACCTTATAAATAGATTGGATGGAAAATAAAAGTTATGGTAAGCCTTACAAAATTTTTAATAGTGAAAATCAATTTTTCCACTGCTCTTTGTAGTGTGGTCTAGTTGATCTTTGGATATGATTTTTTTTTTTTGAATAATGCTCTAAAATGGTATTGAAATATGGATGAAAGCAGTGGATATAATAAATACATAGCTGCAGGGCATGTAGCTTTGATCTCTTTTAGGCCGTTCGTACAACTCTCAGTTGGAGTAGCGTCAGCGCTCGTCTTCGCAGTGAAAAGGAGGGGTAGTTTCGACCTCAAAGTCGCTGTCCGTACGTGCCAGTCCAAGTTGGTAACTTAAGTTTGTATTTCCTCGTAAAAACCGCTGGATAAAAGGTTTTGTCTGCAGCAGTCATTTTCTCAATCGTAGTTGAACTGGAACACTTAGTCCAATCCATTGATCCGGACTGTTCATTAGGCTGAATGCACATTCCGTGGACCATCATTCAAACATCACATCAATCTGACAAACATTTAACCATATGATCATTGGGCCCTTAATATTGGACGGTCAAGATCATTATTTCACAAGATAGTTTCAATCAACTATTTTATCCATTTATTTGTTAGGATGCATCATGGGTTTCTTATGATTTCTTATGATTCTAAAAAATAAAATCATTCTTGTTAAGCAATCCTAGCCATCCCATCCATGGCTTGGAAAACGAATGGCTACATGAAATAAGGCCGAATTAAGGGTGGATCGAATAATATGATCAGTGTGATTTTTGAATAGTAGTCTATAAAATGTTTTCTACGCTTAACAGACAGTTCAGATCAATCAATTTCTCTATCCAACTGAACCGATACAACTAGGATCACCATACTATCATAGTGATCTTAAGAACACGAAGTATTTCCGAGAAATGACGCTTTTTAGTCCCACTTGAAGCGGACCATGGAAGACAAGTTGCCAATTTTTGGTCAAAAGAGGCCCCTTCTTTTCTCTCCTTAACGCTCGAGACGTTTGCTAGTATGGCAAATGTGTATTGGATCCAAGCCTTCCATAAGGTCGGCCACGCTGTTTAAATCTCATCATACTCTCAGACTCCTCAGGTGGGCCACATGTCATCTACAACCATTTGTACCCATTCATTTTGTTCTGCGCATCGTGGCCCAGGAGCAGAACAACTTAATTTTAAGTTCATGAGTACCAGTTGGACGGCTTGGATCTTGCACAAGTGTGCCATATTTCGTGGGCAACTTGGGGTGGTTGATACTTGTTGATGTGGTTTTCTGGTTGTCCTAACCGGTACTTCGGAATCCTGCACAAGTAAAACGACAACGGGGACATGGCCAAGACATGGGACCCTTCATGCCAAAGTTAGATAGGATTTCTATGTCTAGGCATATTAAGGTTTGCGTACCTTTTTCTGTAGAATGGGGCTTATTAATTTATAGCCTCAGTACATGTTACATCGATGAAAAATTTTCTTACAGGATAGCTGCTCATTACTGTTGTCTCATGAGACCTAGGCCGAGATCAATATTTACCTTTACAATGAGGTTAAGAGGTTGAGATTGGAGAATACAGGAAAGAATAACCAATTGAGCTTGACAAGCTGAGGTGGAGCTTTTGGTCTATGATTTGATGTTGTCCTGAGGTTAGGCCTGCTTTCAACATGTAGGTCGAACTAATTCATGTAATAGTTGATTATAAGAGGCCTTAACAGTCATTGTGCTTTCGATTGTGCATGGATCATTGAGCTGCTGAAAAGGACATGCCCGGGTTGTATGACCCTGCCTGTCAACCTCGTGAATGCTACTCTATTAGACTATAACACAAGTTGCCTTAGGCTAGTCCATTTTTACCCGCAACAATACTCTAGTAGAATATCATGGTCTATATACACGTACACATTCTCATACATGTACTCAATCAAATGTGACAAATATACTGATCATTGCCAAAAAATCCAGAGGTCCAAAATCAGCAAATCAATGGGCCTTAATCAAAGGCTATGATAGTCCAATCAATCTTATTTTATAGCTCTACCCCATTTAATAGGGCCCATAACCATATGGTAATCATCTTTAAAAGATGTGAACCGTTGGGTCTTTCAATTTCTCCATTGTTTACATGTAGCAAACAATAGGCTAAGGTCGGCCCTTGCCCAGACTTCATGGCTTGAGCCCTGGTCATAGCTCAACCTTGCTTTAGTCTACTCAAGCCATTAAAGGTTTTTAGCAGTTCCTATTTCGAATGGCCCACTTAACGAACATTCTAGGCTGGGTCATTCTGGTCGAGGATTGGACCTAGATTTTAGTCTTGGCCCAGCCCTTGAATCAAGTTTAGGAGCTAAACCCTGGCTCTACTGGGTTGGGCTGGGTGAAGAGGTCCAGCCCATTTGCCAATCGCGCGTTGAATGTTGGCGGTCCTTGCATTGTTTTCTTAGCCATCCATTCGCATACAACATGTTCAAGGGCTAGAATCGTTACATCTGCGAAATAATTTGGATGTGCCAACCATGGTGGGACGTATGATATCAATTGTCTATACCATCGAAACAGTGGGCCCCACTTCTACAAGTGAGAGACCGAGGATTACACAATGATGACGCGTTTTTAATCTACCGTGGCCCACTTTGAAGTATGTGCAGTATATCCAAACCATCCATCCATTTTTTCAGGTCATTTTAACGATAATTCCAAAAAAATATAGCAGATGGAAATCTCAATTGGACTCCACTACAGGAAACCGTAGTGATTGACGTCCACCGTTAAAAACTTCCTAGGCCCACCACAACGTTTATTCGCCATCCAACCTGTTGATAAGGTCGCACAGACCTGTATGACAGGAAAAATATATATAAGCTTGATCCAAAACATTTGTGGTTCACAAGATGTTTTTAACGGTCAATGACCACTGTTTCCTATAGTGTGGTCCACCTGAGATTTGAATCTGCTTCATTTTTCTTCTCATTGTGTAAAATAAACTGTATAAACGGATGGATGGCATGGATATTTTACATATAAATCAAGGTGGGCCCATGCGGAGGGTCGCACCGTGTTGGGTGAGGCCGGGGCCGCACGTAGATGTTGTAGTTTGTCCTGCACGGCCCAGCATTTACCTCCTTATCCACAAGGAATTCTCTCTTGGATTCCGTGGGTTGTATAGATTACTTGACAGTCGCTAGTGGGGGAGAGTATATATTCTATACACGTGCTGCATGCATGCAACCACTGTAGATCTGGACTACATCTAATCCAGTCCGTCCAAACCATAGGACACACTGTTATAGATCATAGTCCAGGAATTACTAGGAGATGATTATCTCAATCATCAGCTTTGAACATCCAATGGATGGTTATATTGTAAAATAGTCAGCAGTCTATTCAACCATTCGGTGTGAATTATTCAAATATTCAAAATTTGAATATCCAATCAAACTGATATTTTGGGAAATTTCCCATTTGTAGTGGGGTTCTTCATTTGGACGGTTTGGATATAAGCACAACTATCCCCATCATCGTCTATTGCTTCCCATTATGGGAACCGGTAGCTGAAAATCTTGCAAATGAAAGATGGAAGCGGACTGCGTAGTGAGTAAACTCTGCGGTGTGCAATGTGATTTATGTATTTTTATCCACTCTGTCCATCGACTTTACTGGATAATTGTAGACCTTGGGCCCAAACATTAAGGATATCAAAATCATCAGGAGAAATTTACAACTATACGACCCATTTATAGCCCATTTACATTTGTAAGCCCACTTCTTTTTTACCTTTCGGGAATAAGCTCCATACGTACAGACAGCTTCCCAAAAGTCAAAAATGCCCCTCTTATATCAATTTCATTCCATTTTCTCCTTTACGCGGAATCAGATTGTGTACTAAGTTACTCGGTGTGCTCTTGTTTTGAGATCATTTTAGTGGTTGAGCCCAAATTTGAGGTATATCTAAAGCTCAAGTGAACCATACCACAGAAACCGTGGGAATGATGATTTTCACCGTTGAAACCTTTCTATGGCCCACCGTGATGTTTATTTGTCATCCAAAATGTTCATAATATCACAAAGACATGGATGAAGTGAAAACACAAATATAAGATTGATCTAAAACTTCCATTGTCCCTATGAAATTTTTAATGGTAGATTGTCAATTCACGCTGTTTTCAGTGGTGTGGTCCATTTAAGCCTTGTATATGCTTAATTTTTGGGCTAAAGACTTAAAATTATTTTCTAAAATGTATGGACGAAGTGTGTATGAATGACCGTGGGACCCACAGAGTTTACTCAGTATGCAATCCGTTTCCCCTTTACGCCCAAATACATGTTTGGCCTAACTTGTATCATCCCTATTTCTTAAATTCACCCATTTTCTTCATTAAATGTCCATATAATCTCCATCATACCATCACGTTACATCTTCCATGTTGCATTCTACTCAAGCCTAAGTGCATTCTTTTTTTAAGAGGATACCAATGCATTGATAAACGTGAAATCTTGAAGACCTTTCTCTGAAGAACATGTTTCACATCGACGTTTCACTTCAACGCACTCTTATTCTCTTTCTCGAACATGGATTTCACTGAGTGTCAGGGAGTGATTGGAGTTCACGGTCAATTACCTTGTAGTTTAAATTCTCGGTAAATTCTTAAGTGTTTACCTAGAAGTTTGTGGTCAATTTCATGCATTGCTAAGTCAATTTTACGTGGCTATCAAAAATAACTCGAAGAAGTTCGTAGTTAATTTGACGAAGTTTCGTGGTCAATTTCACCTTGTTCCTGGTCAATATACTCAATTGATCGGTCAACTTCATGCACTACTTGGTCAATTTCACGTATTTTATCAGTCTAATTATAGTACATTTTTGTAATATGACTGTGAATTTGTAGTGCAGTTTTTTTTTTTTTTCTAATACGACTATGAATGTTATATATTGAATGCATTTGTTGTTTTCTTTGAAATTATGAATTTCTTACCACTACGATTCAAAATTCCAATAAGACATTCATTCCACGATCAATTCTATGCATTTCACGGTCAATTCACTTCATTTCACGGTCAATTTTATGCATTTCACAGTCAATTCACTTCATTTCACGGTCAATTCCATGCATTTTATGGTTAATTCCATGTGAATGCCCTTCAATTCACGGTCAATTCAATTCATTTCAAGGTTAATCCCCTTTACTTCACGGTCAATTCCATGCATTTTACGGTCAATTCCTTTCACTTCACGGTCAATTCCATGCATTTTACTGTCAATTCTCTTTATTTCATAGTCAATTCCATGCATTTCAAGGTCAATTCTGGCAATTCCCCTTCACTTCATGGTCAATTCCATGCATTTCATGGTCAATTCCCTTCACTTCATGGTCATTTCAATGCATTTCACGATCAATTCCCTTCACTTCATGGACAATTCCATGCATTTCACGGTCAATTCCCTTCACAAAAAAAAATGCATAGAATTGAATATGTGGACCCCACTATAATGTATATGATATATCCACACCCGTCCATCTATTTTATTATAACACTTTGAGGCATCAAACAAAAAAAGAGGCTGATCCAACACTCAAATGGCTCACACGAAAGGAAACAATGACCTTAATTCTTATACCATTGAAAGTTATTTCCTTAACTAGGCCCACATTTAGGTGTTTTCATCATCTAACCCGTTCATAGGGTCACATAGACATGGACAAGGGGAAAACACAAATATGAGCTATATGCAAAACTTTTAAAGGCCCCAAAAAAGTTTTTAATAGTAGGTGTTCGATTCCCGCTGTTTCCAATGATGTGGTCCACTTAAGCTTTGGATCCACCCCATTTTTTTGCTCATGCCCTAAATTCAGCTAGCATAACAAATGAGCTGTGTGGACACGTCACATACATCACGGTGGGCCCACATTAATTTTGTAAAATTTTCGATTTACGTGTTAAAAAAGTAAGTTGTCACATCTAAATTGGGAAAGATGTGGTAATTACCTAGGCGAATAATTATTACCCATTTACATGATAATTACAATTGAGCCCAAAAATCAGACACACATTCACTTTGCACTCATTTTCAATCACTTCAGGACCGAGAAGTGAGTGAAATTCAATACAAAGTGAGTGAACTTGCCCTAGAAGTGAGCGAAATTGATTGCGACGCGAGGGAAAATCATCGCAAACTAAGTGACATATTTGAGAACTTTGAAAATGTGACCGCTAAGTCGATCATATTTGAGATAGTACAATGGTGGAATTTATACTACTTGGTCAAATCCACCTTATACATGTGAATACTAAACGAGTTATATTATTGTGTTTGTTTGCAGAAAATGGCTTTGGTAATGATCATATCCTCGTATGGTGGGGAGTGAGTTAGCGAAAATAATTAATACATGTACAAGGGTGGTTATTCCAAACCTTCAGTGGTGGGAGTTGACACTACATATGAACAACTTGTATTGAAAATGCACCGAGTTGTGAAGACTAGACCTGAGCATTACGATATAAGGTTGAAAGTATTGTACCCTTGTACAAACGAATCAGCCCCTCCAACTATAATTGAAGATGATGAAGATGTGAGAATGTTCTTGGCAGCATAACTGAAGCATCTGAATCACTACATCCCTCTATTCATCGATACAACGCAACGCGTTAATGAGGTAGTACTCGAAGACCCGATGGCTTACAGTACGTTTGAACATGACGCCCCAACTATTGTAAGTTTGGGTGAGGAACATGGATGGAAATATAAAGACATAGACAACACCTTCACAGTTTACTCTAAGCAACACTCCAATACCTGATTTGTCTTAGACATCAAACCTCATGACAAGTCAAGTGAGGGCGTTGGCTGATGTGAATCATACAAGTGAATATACGACATCACCTTCATTTACAAGAGTAGACTTTCCCTCAACATCCAATGCCAGAAACGTAAGTGGAAGCGACATTCCATTGCTCGAACAGGCTCGAACATCAGACTTCACTATCAGGCTTCCCATTGTGCCATTCGAGGATGCTGGTTACACCAATATAGACTTGTCATAGTATTCATATCCACTTGATGACCCGATTGATATAGTCGTTGGCTAAACGTTTAAGGATAAGAGCCGATATAAGTATGTTTTGAGCTAATATGCAATTCGCAACAACTTTCAATACAAGGTCCTGTATTCCACATTCAATAAATTCACTATGATGTATATGGAAGATAAGGGTGAATGGAGGGTACACACATCTAGGGTGAATGAATCGGAGATATTCAAGATTAAGACTTACAGGTCCATACATACATGTGGAATGGATGAAGAGCGATCATCAACAAGTAAGCAGTAAGCTAGCCAGTGAACTGGTTGTCAATCGCATTAAGCAGCGCTTGGGGTTAAGGCCGAAGAACCTTATATTCACAATGCAAGAGAAGTATAATATTGTTATTGGCTATTAGAAGGCATGACATGCTAAAGAGATTGCAATCCATGACGTAATGGGGTCTTATGAAGACTCTTATAAAGAACTCTCAATGTACTTGCATGAGTTGAGGATGATGAGCCCGGGGACAGTCACTGCCCTGCTTGTGAATAAACAGACGATGAGGTTGGAGAGATGTTTTGTTACGCTTGGACAGTGTGTTAGAAGTTTTCAAACATCTCTGCGAAGGGTCTTGACTATTGACGGGATGCATCTAAAAGGTAAGTACAAGGGTGTTCTGTTCGTTGCTACGGCTTTGAATGATGACAATCATATCTTTCCAGTTGCTTTTGGTATCGGAGAATTAAAGAACAACAGCAGTTAGAACTGGTTCCTTACCTACCTGAGTGATTTGTTAGGGGATTGCCCTGGTCTTGCGATCATATCAGACCAGCATAAAGGTATAATGAAAGAAGTTCCCCAAGTCTTCCAAGCAGCAATCCATGGGTATTGCACGTACCATATATACCGAAACTTGGTGGACACGTTCAAAGACAAGTTAGAAATCTACTACTAGCAAGCTATAAAGACTTGTAGGAGGGCTGAGTTCAAAAAATTAATGCATGATATCGAACAAGCCAACCCCCCAGTACATGCATGACTGAGGAAAATAGGGTCTGAAAAGTGGGCATCTTCGTACTTCCTAGGAAAAAGATTCAATTTGGTCACTACAAACATAGCTGAGTGTGTTACTGCTCTGTTCAAAGAAGCACGAGAATATCCCATTACTATGCTGATAGAGATGATCAAAATAAAAATTCAAGAGATGTTCAATCAAAGAAGAGAATCAGCATCATTATTTGTTGGACCCTTGACATCGTCAGCCGAGAAATAAATAAAGGATCTCATACCGAAGGCACAAGATGTTCGTTTCCATGCAATTTCTTGAGATGAATACTATATGGTGGGAGACTATAATGATACTGTCAAGCTCAATGAGCTTTCATGTACATGTCGCGAGTTCAAAGTAAAGGGATAACCTTGTTATTATGTTCTTTCAACATGTATAAACTATAATCTTCCTCATTATTCATATTGCTCCTCGTTGTACATGACCAGGAATTACCAGATCACGTATGAAGATTCTCTATACCCAGTACGGGATAAGAGTCAATGGAAAATTTCTTCTGGATTCAAGGAGTATTGTTCGATTATCAAGACCCCGCTACAGACGAGGTCAGTTGGAAGACCGAAGAAGGCACAGATCCTTTCCTATGGAAAGGAACGAACAACAAAAATATGCGAACGTTACAAACAAACTGGGTATAATCGTCGGAGTTATAAATTTCTAATACCTCCAGAATAATGTCTGTTGTAGTGCATTTTTTGTAATACGACTGTGAATGTTATACATTTTTTTGTAATACGACTGTGAATGTTATACATTTCTTGCAATACATATGTCAATGTTATACATTTCTTGTAATATATATGTTAATGTTATCTTTAAAATTATGAATTTCTTACCACAACGATTCAGATTTACTAGAAGACATTCACTTCACTTCACAGACAATTCCATGCATTTTAAGGTCAATTCCCTTCACTTCAAGGTCATTTTCATGCATTTCATAGTTAATTCCAATGATTCCACTTCACTTCATGGTCATTTCCATGCATTTCACGGTCAATTCCCTTCACTTCACGAACAATTCCATGCATTTCATGGTCAATTCCCTTCACTTCACAGTCATTTCCATGCATTTCACGGTTAATTCCAACGATTCCGCTTTACTTCACGGACAATTTCATGCATTTCATGGTCAATTCCCTTCACATCACGGTCATTTCCATGCATTTCACGGTCAATTCTGACGATTTCGCTTCACTTCACGGTCATTTTCATGCATTTCATGATCAATTCCCTTCATTTCACGGACAATTCCATGCATTTCACAGTCAATTTCCTTCACTTCACAGTCATTTCCATGCATTTCACGGTCAATTACAACAATTTCGCTTCACTTCACATCATTTCCATGCATTTCACGGTCAATTCCCTTCATTTCACGGACAATTCCATGCATCTCACGGTCAATTCCCTTCACTTCAAGGTCATTTCCATGCATTTCACGATCAATTCCATCGATTCCGCTACACTTCATGGTCATTTCCATGCATTTCACGGTCAATTCCCTTCACTTCACAAAAAATCCCATGCATTTCATGGTCAATTCCCTTCACTTCACAAACAATCCCATGCATTTCATGGTCAATTCCCTTCACTTCACAATCATTTCTATGCATTTCACGGTCAATTCTGACGATTCTGCTTCACTTCACGGTCACTTCCATGCATTTTACGGTCAATTCCCTTCACTTCACGAACAATTCCATGCATTTCATAGTCAATTCCCTTCACTTCACGGTCATTTCCATGCATTTCATGGTCAATTTTGACGATTCTGCTTCACTTCACGGTCATTTCCATGCATTTCACGGTCAATTCCCTTCACAGACAATTCCATGCATTTCATGGTCAATTCCCTTCACTTCATAGTCATTTCTATGCATTTCACGATCTATTCTGACGATTCCGCTTCACTTCACGGTCATTTCTATGCATTTCACGATCAATTCCCTTCACTTCATGGACAATTCCATGCATTTCACAGTTAATTCCCTTTACTTCAAAGTCATTTCCATGCATTTCACGGTTAATGAAGGTGATTCCGCTTCACTTCATGGACAATTCATGCATTTCACGGTCAATTCCCCTCACTTCACGGACAATTCCATGCATTTGATGGTCAATTCCGTTCACTTCGCAGTCATTTCCATGCATTTCACAGTCAATTCCACCCCCCATTGCAAGGGACACAGTCTTCACTGTTACCAACCTTCAACTTTGACAAAGGGCAAGAAGCGAGACCACATGATTCCAACTTGAAGTTAAGGATAAAATTGAAACATCCAAAAAGAAGTAAATCACTTAGATATAAACATAGAACTCATTGTTGGTGCATTAAGAACACAGCCATCCACTGGAGTAAGTGTGTTTGTCAATAAAAATACCGTAAGTAGAAAGCATCACATCCTCATCATGTCAGTTGTTTCTCAAAGCCTGTGTAAAACCAGTTGCAACCCTTATTCATTCCCGTGGCTTCTGCCTCGACTTTTCCACTAAAGAAGATCTTTACATGGTGGATAAAGCCTATGTATAGTGTTGTAGACAAACAAGCATACATAGCTGGTGCATAAAAGAAAGAAGGAAAAAGAAAAAAAAACAGATCAAAAGAGTCAATACAAGTGAAATATCAGCATTACAAGGTATAGAACAACATAATGCTGACCTCTAGAGGAAGATAATTCAGGCGCTTTGGTTTGCCAACATCAAGGCATGGCATATAAGCAGAACTACTCAATTCTATACCCTTGCTTGACAAAGGAATATAACAATAAAATCCAGTGAGAAAGAATGGAGCACATATAGCTGCTGATTGCACGGCATCTCACTTAATCCTCTGATCTTGAACTCCATACTATTATGCCTAGCCTTAACCCTCATATTCTTCAGCATCTTCTGGGCCTATATACATCAATAGGATTGACACCAAGTCATGTTGAAGAGAATTGATCCTGAACTTTGAAAACCTAAATGCAGCTCAATAGCCAACTAACCTTGGCCCAGTCAATCTGACAGTAATCCTTGAGATTCTGGTTGGCAAATAAAAAGTCTATAACTGGACCGGAGGTTAGGATCATTGTAGGCGAGACATCTGCAGAAAGCACCACTGGAATTATCATCTAGAATTCACAAGCATGGTGAAAATTATAGATCGTAATAAATGAATGACAAATAAAGATTATAAAACTGCTACAGTGACAAACCACCTTGGGTGGTGTAGAAACTAGAGTGAAACCCTCAACAACCAGTGACACCACCTCCCAATTCGGTGAAGTTCCTCACGTCATCATGAAAAAATGATTGCCTTACGAGAACACATCCACTGCATTGCAGTGACAGATAAATGCAATGCGTCTACTATTGACACCCAATCCATTGCTTGGTCCAACCAACATTTTGACATGCTCACTATGCGGTGTGGCCGCCTAGCTAGCTAGCCATGCCCCACACATTTGGGTTTTATTTTATTAATGAAGGGTAGCATGTTAACGTGCCTACACATCAAGTATCTTGCATTTTGCTAATGACATGACCAAAACATCAGCTAAGTCCAATTACCTAGTGATTCACCACATTGTACCTTGGGTGCCACATGCTCTACTTACATTTAGATGGTTGTATGTAAAAGTAAGATGATAACTTGGCAGAACCCAAAAAATAAGTAAAAGATTAGAAAGAGATTTTTGTAACTCCGTTGTGAACAGATGAGAATAACCTCAATGTACTTTTAACTTGTTGTGCGGTAAAGGTTTTAGGTATATATTTTTTAAAGGGTGACCTACTTAAGTGTCGAAGTAGCCTGATTTCAAGATCAAGGCCCAACAAAGGGTGTTGTACATGCTTGGATGGCATGGATTCCATGTAAGTTAAGTCATTTCTCCCACGTTATTGAAAGTAACTCTGATAGGTGTCCAGCCCAATGTTACCAAGTGCTTTCCTTATGCTTCTTTACCTTTCCCTTTCGGACAGGGATAATCCTAACCATTTATCTCATGATAAGCATTGCTTATGTATGAAGGATGATATGCAAACACTTAGAAATTGCATACATGGCATATAGGTGTCACATGATGGATGCTCCACATCAAAGTTTGACCCTAAATATGAGTGGCCCATATCGAAGGCGAGCCCTACACAATGGACAACCCATATCATAGGTGGGATCTAGGCAATCTAGGCAAATTAGGATTGGATCTCAAATGGTTGAAAACCAAAATTATCATCATTCATTCATTGATTCACCAGGGAATAATCAAAATTACAACCCAAGTTTGGGTAGTATAATCATCATCCAACAAAAGAAGAAGAAGCCCTTTACGGACATACAATATCAAAAAATTCACAATTAAGAACATTTTTCAACTACGCATCAGGCTGGGCTAAAGGACCGGCATCGTGTGGCATAGTGTCATCTCGTCTACATGTGATCATCGACATCATATCCTGCAACTTCTTTTCCACTCGCTCGACAGCTTCTTTCGTCGCAACTGCGATCTTCTCGATCTGCGACAATTGCTAATCGTGTTGGTGTAGTTGTTCATCTTGCTAATGAAGATGATATATAATCGAGGTTCGACGGTCTCGGTGGCCAACATGACGATGAGTATGTAGGACTGGTAAGAACATCAGGTCATTGTGTTGGGGCCTCTCATCTCCAGTGTCTGCTGCCTCTTTGTCCATCGCTTTGGTCTTAGCTCCTTCAACTTCAGTTTTGGCCATAGTATCAAGTGGAGCGGAAGAGGAAGCTAGTGTGTCAAGCAATCTCATTCTTTTTATGTTTAATTTGGTAAATTTGCGAGGCTCTCGGGGATGGTCAGTGGTGGGAAGCAATCCCACATGTCGAGACAATAGATAGATAAGATGATGGAATGGAATGTATACATCTCTAGTGGCTTGGATTGCCATGGCCAGCTGATGCAACATGAGAGTAGGCAGACACATTTCCACTTTTTGGCTGACGGCATAGAGAATCCCCAACATGAATGGGGTAAGAGCGGACTTGTTAGTGCTCCTGGGATAGACGTTTGTACAAAAAATTGCATGAAGAATACGGAATTGGGCAGACATGTGGGTGGCATGTAGGGAGTTACCATCATTCCAAGGAATGTCTTGGCCATTGCATACATGTTTTGTAATTTCTGAACGAACTTCAAGTGAGTTGAAGTCGTAGTCTGCAAAGCCTTTTGATTTACTTGGAATTCCAATTAATTGACCGATAATGGCAGGAGTGATTTGAGTTGTAGTTTGACCAATGGTGACATCCATGGTCAGGGGGTCAAATACTGGGGAATGATAGTAAGCTAAAATCCTATATATTTGTTCATTCCGTGTCACTCCACCAAAGTCAAGCATATGAGACCATCCAATGGCTTCAAGCATTGGTACAATCCCATATGGAGCTAGACAAGACCTATCAACTTGTCTTTCATAGTCCATCTTCCTTGCCAAAAACTTTTGATACAGATCCTCAGGAGGTGGTGACACATTAGGGATTAGATGTTCGGGTGCTAGATCGTTTCTAGGTGGTGGAGAGACATTTTGGGTCGGTGGTTAAGCATTTTTTCTCCTAGTAATTGTTTTAACACGTTTTGGCCTAGGATTGGAGGATTCTCCCTGATGGACCGATTTACTCTTCTCTTTTCCCATGTAGATGAAAACTTTCAGAGGATATTCTGAAAGAAAAGAAATGGAAATCTAGGAGATTGAAGAAAAGGATAGCAAGTAGGGATGAACAACAAAAGAAAAATGTAGGAAAACCTAGGGTTTTGAATGCTTGATTAATAAAAGTTATTTACCAACCTTAAAAGCTCGGGAAAACTGCTGGAATTCACCTCCACCGAGTTATGGGAGAGGATGCGTCACAGAGGAAGAAGAAAATGGAAGGAATGAAATGGAATGGACGCGGCGTGCTTTAAATACATGCACGACTTTGATATATCGAAGGTCCATCGATATATCGAAAGGTGTCCAATAGTCGGGCAAAGGGGATAGGGTTTTTAAAATTTTTTTCAATCGAGTCTACTTCGAGATATATCGACAAGTCCTTCGATATATCGAACTTTAATCGATAAACTTGATAATTCGTTTTAAATGAGCATTCATCCCTAGAGTTTTGGGTATTATTCGATATATCATATACCATTCGATATATCCTCACATACATATCGAAATGTAATCGATATATCGAAGCGCAAGTGCCATTGTCAACTTTCAGTTGGGAAAAAATTTCTCGTCTTTTGTAATCAAGTACCATTCAAGTGATGTCAAAATCTACTTCGATATATCGACGTGTATCAATATTATTGATAATTCATTTTAAAAGAATAACTTGTCTCTGGACATTTTTTTCTCATTTTCGATATATCGAATGATAGTAGATATATCGATACATGACATATTGAATTACAGTCGATGCATCGGTTCATTGCAATTATGGTTTATTTTGAAAATATCGAATAGAATTCGATATACTTGACAACTTAAGCCCTATGTCATCGATTAACATTCGATAACATTAAATCGTACTTACACTTTTTCCTTCAAAAAATTCAATAGATTGTGTTTTTGTAATCCAGTAATTTTGATTGATATCGAAATATCTTCGATATATCGTAACTCGTTCGACATAATCGTAAAATCGTTTTTAAACAACATAATGTCTCTAGACACATTTGGAAAATTTTTGATATATCGTCTACATTTCGATATATCAAAAAGTAGGAATTTTTGATATGTCATCTGCAGTTCAATATATCAAAGAGGCATTTTTACTCTTAGCCTTGATTTCAAGTCTTTATAATCATGTATACATCGATACATATCGAATAGTCCTTCGATATATCGAAATCTAATCGATATCATCGAAAATTCGTTGTAAATGAACATAATTTCTTTGGAGACTTGTGAGCCTTTTTCGATATATTTAATCCTATTCGATACATCGAAGAATATTATATCGAATTGACTTCGATCTGTCATGATGAGCAATGCCTTTTAGTTATAATAACATCAAATAGTGTTTGATGTTATCGATCAGTTAAGTTCGATAACATTGAATATACTTTGATATACTTATAATTCATTTTAAATTAACTCGAGCTCTCTGGGATTTGTAGATGAGAGAAATCCAAATCATTCCAAATCCTCTTGATGATGTATAAAATAAAATCCAGTTGATTACATAGGAGTTCAAATCCACGGTGCCAAATGAGCCCTTGATTTTTCCTTTGTTTTGGGGCTATTGCATCATTTTGTTTCAGTATTTTTAGGGCAAGATGACGAGATGATCACATCTGTTGTTGGTCTCAAGTTCGTTTGCTTTTAGTGTGAATGTGGTCCATGATCATTCCACAGGCACTATTCTTGTCATACTAAGCTCCAGTTATGTTCAATTGGTTTACACTAAATATGCTAGAGCTGTGGATGTTGCTAGAACAGTTGATGTGAAGGGAACCATAAGCCTCTATGTGCACCTCTTAGAGAGTGCAATAGATGGTGCTTTTTGTAGGCGATACTATCCCTTGACAGTTGACATGTATAAACATGAATAGTTTTACCATTTTTGCTGCATCTCCTACTTGTTAAACAAATCTTTGACAGAACTACGTTTGCTAGATTTTGTTGAACATGGGTCAATATTGCTTGATTTATTCTACTGTCCACTTCAGTTTGGAGTGAATATTGGGTTCACAATTCATAGGGAAATTAATTGGAGTTTACAAGGATCATCTTCATCATAATCTAAAGTGAAGGGAATTGACTGTGAAATGCTTGGAATTGTCCGTGAAGTGAAGGGAATTGTCCGTGAAATGCATGGAAATGTTTGTGAAGTGAAGCGGAATCATCGGAATTGACCGTGAAATGCATGGAAATGACCAAGAAGTGAATGGAATTGACCCTAAAGTGAAGGGAATTGACCATGAAATGCATGGAATTGTCCATGAAGTGAAGGGAATTGACCATGAAATACATGGAAATGACCTTGAAATGCATGAAAATGACCGTGAAGTGAAGGGAATTGGTTGTGAAATGCATTGAAATGATCGTGAAGTGAAGGGAATTGACTGTGAAATGCATGGCATTAACCGTGAGGTGAAGCGGAATTGTCGGAATTGACCGTGAAATGCATGGAAATGATTGTGAAGTGAACAGAATTGACCGTGAAATGCATGAAATTGTCCGTGAAGTGAAGGGAATTGACCGTGAAATTCATGGAAATGACCGTGACGTGAAGCGGAATTGTCAAAATTAACCATGAAATACATGAAAATGACTGTGAAGTGAAGGGAATTGACCGTTAAATGCATGGAAATGTCTATGAAGTGAAGGGAATTGACCATGAAATGCATGGAAATGACCGTGAAGTGAAGCAAAATTGTTGGAATTGATAATGAAATGCATGGAAATGACTATGAAGTGAAGGGAATTGACCATGAAATGCATGGAATTGTCCATGAAGTGAAGGAAATTGATCGTGAAATGCATGGAATTGTCCATGAAGTGAAGGGAATTGACCGTGAAATGCATGGAAATGACTATGAAGTGAAGGGAATTGACCGTGAAATGCATGGAAATGACCGTAAAGTGAAGCAGAATCACCTTCGTTGATCGTGAAATGCATGGAAATGATCGTGAAGTGAAGGGAATTGATTGTGAAATACATGGAATTGACCGTGAAATGTATGAAATTGACCGTTGAGTGAAGGGAATTGACTATGAAATACATGAAATTGACCGTGAAATGCGTGGAATTGACTGTGAAGTGAAGGGAATTGACCATGAAATACTAGGAAATGATTGTGAAGTGAAGGGAATTGACCGTGAAATGCATGGAAATGACCGTGAAGTGAAGGGCATTGACCGTGACATGCATGAAAATGACCGTGAAGTTAAGGGAATTGACCGTAAAATGTATGGAATTGACCATGAAGTGAAGACATCATTGTCGGAATTGAGCGTGAAATGCTTGGAATTGATCGTGAAGTGAATGAAAATGACCGTGAATTGCATGGAATTGATCGTGAAGTGAATGAAAATGACCGTGAATTGCATGGAATTGACCGTGAAGTGAAGACATCATTTACTGCAAAATGTATGGATTTATCATTTATAATGAAATCACTATTAGGAAGACATCATTTGCTACAAAATTTAGACAAAATATATAACACATCATTTACACCATATCACCATGAATGTTTTACATGACATCATTTACAATAATTTACAACATTTTATAAAATTTCTCAATTCCTCTCATGCCAAAGACAAATATATCATATTTTCTGGTCACTAAGGCAATCATAGGCTATTAACTTCCTAATGCTGGGAGTGAATTGCTGCAAGTCTCTCCCTAACAAAATTTGATCGCTAGCTGCACAAAATGTCAATATATTTCATGATAAAAATGCCACAATCATATCCGTTCATCTGGTTTGATATAGAAGTATCTTCTTTGACCGACTAGGCATTTCCTTCCAATGCAGACATATCTCCTACGAAATTAAATAATATGGGCAAGGCCTTCATCAGCTCGATATGTTCCCTGTATCGACTGAGTGCCTTCGAGTATAAACTGTCAAGTATAATGATTTCTTCGTCTCGAGGGTGGATGACCATCAGGTACCAATGACTGTTGGTGTGATTGACTGGTATGTATGCCTGTCTATGTTTGACAAGATAAAATATTAATATTCAGAAATTATAGAAATGGGTATACCTAGCGTTGATAACTTGTAACGACACCATTACCTCTTCATGCTGCCACATGGCCTTCTGCCCGTCATGAGGCATGACAATGCTGATTGCAGTGAGTTTTTCTAGCCCTTCGAATAATAAACGTGCTTCGTCACTGCCAACATCCCAATGCAGTCTCAATGTTGACATTTGCATGCCGATACATGACTATTACAGCCCATGCATTTTTCTCCCATATGGACTTGAACTAAATAATTTCTGGTGATTCTTTGTTTACGTTGGCCCAACTTTCCAATTTATTGAGTTCTTACTCCGATATTACCCTAAATGGATCGATCTTGGCCTCGAAGGGTATTGGAGAAGTAGGAAATTATCTCCGTTTCTCATTGTCGGTGACATTGCTTGGAGTGGTCTGCATGACAGAGATAAAAGTGAATGGAGAACGCTTGTAGATAGACGGCTTCATCACCCTCTTAGGACTCTTCTTATATACCGGAATGGAATGCAGTGATTTCTCGCATATATCAACGCCTAATCCATCCTCATCCTCCTCAAAGTCTTCCTTCTCATTCTCTAACTCCTCCTTCCAAAATTGAATCTTCTCTATACAAAATGCCTCCATCTGCCTCTTCAACTTCACCTTACCCTCCTCCAACTCTTCCCTCTCCTTTTTTAGTTCTTTCTTCTCCCTCACTAGCATTTCCCTCTTCTTCTTCAAAACTGTTCTCTCATTCAACTCTTCCTTCTCTAACCCAAGGCTTCTTTTAGTTTTAGCATTAGTTCAACTTCCTTCAGTATTTCTCTCTCCCTCTCCATCGATTATCCTCTTTCTTTTAGTGTACATTTGAGAAGCTCCAACTCTTCCCCCCCCCTCCCTCTCTCTCTCTCTCTCTCCAACTAAAGCCTCTGCGCCTCCAACTCCTCCCTATCCTCCATTGACTCCCCAGTCAATTGCAAACCCGCTCCCTCTCCCCCTTCTTCTCCCTCTCCCCCTTCTTCTCCCTGTCCCTATCCCAATCTCTCTTCCATATCTTCATCATCTTCATCTTTAGTTCCCTAGAAAATGAAGCAATGTATGTATCATATTATATAACATATCTAATTAAATACAAAATATCAACATTCAATAAGACGTTTTGACATCTCATGGATATATATATATAGTTAAATGAGTGACCATTTAGCTTCATAGAAATTGACTTATATATTTATTCTCTAGAATTTGATGAATTTTCTTATACCTCTAACCCTTCTATCTCCGATATTGTATGAATTGTGAAATTTAGGAGGGAACGTATGAAACTATACATTCTCGAAGAGCTGGTACTCTCTCAAGGGCCCATATCTGTTATAATGAAATGACAAGACGATCTTAAAAAAATATATTTTACTATAAACTATGAATTAAAATAGACAAGGAAAGAATCATTACTTGTAGGGGAAATACGCAACCGGTGACATTGTAATGAGGCCCCTACAATGCCATCAATGCACTCTCGATTCCTTCTGTCATTGTATGGAAAGCCAAACTACCCTAAGGGTAGATATTAAAGTCTCCCAACGAGTCAACAAGGTCGATAAAGTCTGTACAACATATAACATTCGTGTTGGTTCCCCTAAAAAACCACTCTATACATAATATTAGGGCTACCTTCATGATATCTTCGTGCTTATTTCTATAAACCATTCTATTGAACACCTCCTGTACATGTTTCTTTAGGATAAGATATTCATTGAAGTATTTTTCTCTTATTAACTTCTTCGAACGATGGATATTGGGTATGGAGAGGTCACCAGTCTTCAACCTTATTATTAGGGTGAAGTCCATTTTGAAAAATTTTGTATGGTTGCCTTGTATCTTGAATACAATATTGCCTATATATCTCTCAATAAGTGAGTGAAAAATGGCTCCTAGAAACCTAAATGATGGAATGTATAATAAAAATGAGAATGGGGATTGCCTAAATATATTTAATCTAGTGTTATTCTTCTCCAATCCACTCTTCACACTATCAAACCACCATGTCAAAGAACATCTGTATAAGATGGTGGAGGTCGACTCGCCAAATCCCTTATGCAAGGGTTTGTCATTTGCAAGGATAAATTGGAAATTATATCAACGATAAAATTCAATATTTAATGAAACATAATGTGAAAGTTGACTTGTTGTGGTAAAAATTCATAAAGTATGGTGTGAGTCTGCCGAGTCGGTGGTCAGTTTTTGGTGAATTCCAAATGGAAGTACAAGACTTATTAGTGAATTTTCACAAGTTTTGGGCGAGTTTCACTTGCTTTGGGCCTGTTTCACTCATTTATCAGTCAATTTCATGTAGTTTGTCGGTAAATTTATACCAAGGTTGTCGGTGAAAAACATGTTAATATCAAGCAGTCATTGGCCATTTTGACGAATTCCATTGCAAACAGTCGACTCATTGGTGACATTCAACAAGTCGATGACTGATTTCACTAAGTTATGGGTCAATTTTCAGGGTTATATATTGCATTTTGGCCAAGAACGTCGTGAAATTGACCGTCAGTGGAGGAGATTGACCGTGAAATGCATGGAATTGACCATGAAGTGACGAAAATTGTCTATGAAATGAGTGGAATTGAACGTGACATGAAGGGGATTGTCCAAGAAATACATGGAATTGACTGTGAAGTGAAGTGGAATCATCAGAATTGACCGTGAAATGCATGAAATTGACCGTGAAGTGAAGAGGAATGGTTGAAAATGACCGTGAAGTGTATGGAAATGACCGTGAAGTAAAGAGAAATCGTCAGAATTGACCGTGAAATGCATGCAAATGACAGTGATGTGAAGGGAATTGACCGTGAAATGCATGGACTTGTCCATGAAGTGAAGGGAATTGACCGTGAAATGCATGGAAATGATTGTGAAGTGAAGCGGAATTGTTGGAATTGACCGTGAAATGCATGAAAATGACTGTGAAGTGAAGGGAATTGACCATGAAATGCATGGAATTGTCCGTGAAGTGAAGACAATTGACCGTGAAATGCATGGAAATGACTGTGAAGTGAAGCAAAATCGTTGGAATTGACCATGAAATGCATGGAAATGATTATGAAGTGAAGGGAATTGATGTGAAATGCATGGAATTGTCTGTGAAGTGAAGGGAGTTGACCGTGAAATGCATGGAAATGACCGTGAAGTGAAGGGGAATCGTCGGAATTGACCTTGAAATGCATGGAAATGACGGTGAAGTGAAGGGAATTGACCGTGAAATGCATGGAATTGTCTGTGAAGTGAAGGGAATTGATCGTGAAATGCAAGGAAATGACCGTGAAGTGAAGCGGAATCGTCGGAATTAACCATGAAATGCATGGAAACGACTGTGAAGTGAAGGGAATTGACCGTGAAGTGAAGGAAATTGACCGTGAAATGCATGAAAATGACTGTGAAGTGAAGGGAATTGACCGTGAAATGCATGGAATTATCCGTGAAGTGAAGGGAATTGACCGTGAAATGCATGAAAATGACCGTGAATTGAAGAAGAATCATCGGAATTGACCGTGAAATGCATGGAAATGACTATGAAGTGAAGGGAATTGACTATGAAATGCATGAAGTTGTCTGTGAAGTGAAAGGAATTGATCGTGAAATGCATGGAAATGACCATGAAGTGAAGCAGAATCATCGGAATTGACCATGAAATGCATGGAAATGACTGTGAAGTGAAGGTTATTGACCGTGAAATGCATGGAATTGTCTGTGAAGTGAAGCAGAATCGTCGGAATTGACCGTGAAATGCATGGAAATGACTGTAAAGTGAAGCAGAATTGTCGAAATTGACCGTGAAATGCATGAAAAAGACTGTGAAGCGAAGGAAATTGAATGTGAAATGCATAGAATTGTCCGTGAAGTGAAGGAAATTGACCGTGAAATGCATGGAAATGACTGTGAATTGAAGTAGAATCGCCTTCATTGACTGTGAAATGCATGGAAATGACCGTGAAGTTAAGGGAATTGACCGTGAAGTGAAGCAGAATCGTCGAAATTGACTATGAAATGCATGGAAATGACTGTGAAGTGAAGGGAATTGACCATGAAATGCATAGAATTTTCCGTGAAGTGAAGGCAATTGACCGTAAAATGCATGGAATGGACTATGAAGTGAAGGGAATTGACTATGAAATGCATGAAATTGTCCGTGAAGTGAAGGGAAATGACCGTGAAATTCATGGAAATGATCATGAAGTGAAGCGGAATCATCAGAATTGACTGTGAACTGCATGGAAATGACAGTGAAGTGAAGCGAAATGACAATGAAGTGAATGGAATTGTCCATGAATTGAAGGGAAATGACCATGAAATGCATGGAAATGACCGTGAAGTGAAGTGAAATCATCGAAATTGATCGTGAAATGCATGGAATTGACCGTGAAGTGAAGTGGAATTGTCGGAATTGACCGTGAAATGCATGGAAATGATTGTGAAGTGAAGGGAATTGAATGTGAAATGCATGGAAATGACCATGAAGTGAAGGGAATTGACCGTGAAATGCATGGAATTGACTGTGAATTGAAGGGGAATAGCTGAAAATGACCGTGAAGTGAAGGGGAATGACCGGAAATGACAGTGAAGTGAAGGGGAATGAATGGAAATGACTGTGAAGTGAAGCGAATTAACTATGAAATGCTTGGAAATGATCGTTAAGTGATGTGAATATACCGTGAAATGCATGGAAATGACCGTGAAGTGAAGGGGAATGGCCAGAAATAATCGTTAAATGATTGGAAATGACCGTGAAGTGAAGGGGAATGGCCGGAAATGACCGTTAAATGATTAGAATTGTGAAATGCATGGAAATGATCTTGGAGTGTAGTGAATTGACTGTGAAATGCATGGAATTGGCCGTGAAGTGAAGAGGAATGTCCAAAAATGACCATGAAATGATTGGAAACAATCGTGAAGTGAAGGGAATTGACCATGAAATGACGGGGAATGGCCAGAATTAAGTCATTTCACGATCAATTTAACTCAGTTCATGGTGATTTTAACTCAGTTCACGGTCATTTTTGCTCAGTTCACGGTCATTTTAGCTCAGTTCATGGTCATTTTTGCTCAATTCATAGTCATTTTAGCTCAGTTCACGGTCCTCATTAATAACTCAGTGGGTCCTTGGTCTGTTAACTCAATTGGTGCTCAGTCTCTTTCACGGTCCTCATCCATAACTCAGTGGGTCCTCGGTCCTGTTAACTTAGTCGATGCTCGGTCTCTTTCACAGTCCTCATCAATAACTCAGTGGGTCCTCAGTCTGTTAACTCAGTCGGTGCTAGGTCTTTTTCACGGACTTCATTTAGTTTCACATCTCATTTCATTCTTTGTTTAAAAAACTCTCAATGTGGGCCATTTGAGTCTTGATTTTTCTCATTTATCAGGACATTCCATATCATTAAGTATTTTTTAAAAATAAAAATGGATTGGGGACCGTAGGCATATATAGTATAATATATAGTGGGGTCCACACAAAGAAAGCTCAATATTTTTTTAAAATGAAAATGGATTGTGGACCGTGCGCATATATAATATAAGATACAGTGGGGTCCACAAAATGAAAGCAGGGATTTGAATATACCTACCATTTGAAGCTTCTTAGTTGGGGGGACCATTTTTCATCCTATATTGGACTCAAAAAAGTGGAAAAGGTCGTGTGTGGGGCGTGTATTCTCGATCAGATAAAGGAGAAAGAAGAAAGTGGTAAAATAAGGGTTTTACTGCTAAGGTGGATAGTCACAGAGGGGGAGAAGTAATCAGAAAATGACAATCTATGGCTACGATGAAGGATTAGGGAGAGGAAAGAAGAAAAAATCAGGTTTTTTGGGTGGAGAAGTGGCTGGCAGTGTGAATAAGGTGCGTCTGATATAAGAGGGGCATTTTTAACCTTTGGGAAGCCGGCCGTACGTATGGGACTTATTCTTGAAAGGTAAAAAGAAGTGGGCTTACAAATGTAAATGGGCCATAAATGGGTCGTACGGTTGTAAATTTCTCAATCTTAAGTGGCCACACCACAGGAAACATTGTGAATTGAACTTCCACGGTTCAAAAATTGTTAAGGCCCACGAAAGTTTTAGACCAAGTTGATATATATATTTTTTTCTCTTCATCTATTTCTTTTCCACAAACAGGTTGGATGACAAATAAACAAAAATTTGGGCCTAGGAAGGTGGTTTCAATGGTGGAAATCATTATTCCCACTGTTTTGTTTGGTGTGTTCCATTTGTGCTTTGGATATGCTTTAATTTTGGGATTAACCGATAAAGTGATATGAAAAAATGGATGGGCGGCATGTATAAATCATATAAATTGACCATGGACCCAGCAGAGGTTACTCAGTATGATAAAAGGTATGAGTAACTCAGTACGCAATCCACGATTCTGTCCTACACCTGCCTAGGGAAGCGAATTGTGTAGTGGCCTACTTAGTAAACTCTATGAGGTCCACCATTATCTATGTTTCTGATCCGCTCCATCCATCCATTTTACCAGATAATTTTAGGGCTCAGATAAAAAATGAAGCATATAGAATGTGCAAATGTACCACATTGCAGGAAACAGTTAAATTAAACGTCTACCATTGAAAACTTTCTAGGGGTCACAGAAGTTTTATAAATCGTCTTGATCCAAACTAATTAACTTTTAACCCCAAGCATCGAAATAAGAAAATATGTTCGAGATAAATATATATGACCAGATTCTAATAAGATTAGACACGTACGTAGCCACTTGTAGAATATTGAAATGATTAGGAGATAATTGAAAGGTCGAGTTCTTCTTCTAAAAGTGGGTTGCATATTGTCTTAAAAAAGGACTTTTCAAAATATAAATGTAATCGAACAAAATGAAAAAACTTATAATCGGTCACTAGGAGCGACTATCAGAATGCGTCTCTTAAAAGAACTACATTATATTAGATAAAAGACAAATCCAGTATATGAGCGTATATTTGGATTACAACTAAAAATTATAACTAAGACTTACTGTTAAGTGTGAAATATTATATATTTCTCTTTTATTATGCATTGGTTTTATAAGCATAGATATGTTTAATTGATCTAATTATGTATGTTTTTCTATGCGAGATGATTTAGAGAGTTAAGATGAAAAGAACAATTAAAAAAAATTATGCTTAAAGAATGACCAAGTAAAAATTTAGAGATTTGAATGTGATAAATGAAGATTTCAAGTACTAAAGATTCAAGAACTCTAAGTACAAAATAGAGAGAAAAGACTGAAAAAAATCACAAAGTACATCAACAGAAATAACAAATTGTTCAATCCCACTTGAGATTTTTTCATTATGACTGAAAGTGCACAGAACAGTCCAACAAGAAATTGTGATTTTCAGAGGAAATTCAAGTCGACACTTAGGTTTGATCAAAGCCATATTCAGTTCCATCAAAGGGAGGTTCAGTGCGACCTGAGAGATACAGAGACTTAAGACATGTTTTGGTAAAATTGGAAGGACTTGGTGCGACTTCAGTGTGACTGAAGGCTATTGTCGGTGCGACCAAAGCATAATATAAGTGTATAAATTTGAAGTTGGTTCCAAGTCAGTGTGAATTTTTCTTATATAAAGGGGTGATTCTATCCATTTTAGACACGAATTAGGGTAAAGGAGAGAGAACAAGGAGTTTTACCGAGTCTTCCTCTAATCATTCGGTTCTTCTTCAATTTTTGCATTTTTCTTTTGAGTTTAGTTTCATCATGTCTATGGTTGACTAAATCTTTTAACTGGGGCTAAGAGGTGAAACTTGTAGTGGTTTTTAATGTCTTTGTTTACTTTAATTCATGTTATTAGTTTGAATGTTAAATAATTTGTTAATATTTGGTTTTAATGAAGAATTATTTTTAGTTTACTTAAATTCATTGTCGACTCCAAGCACATTGGATGCTTATGAAAGCTAGAAGTGATTTCTTATCTATTTTGTAAGAGATTGATCTGTAAAATTCATTGATCAATCGTAGACTAAGGGCATGATAGATGTTTTTAATTCCCTGTGATCAAACTTTGGTACTTTATGTGAGATGTAAATCAATTGGAGTTCAAATCTATATTGGTATATGAATGATAATTTAATCACTTTATTATCCAACTACAAATGATAGGATTTCAATTACAGTTGAGTAATCCAATTGAATCAAGTGAATTAGATATTAAGAATTGCTACAAGTGGATCCTTAACACTCTAGTACTTTGTTTTTACTGATTTTCTCTTTATATTATTCTAAATTTCAATCATTAATACTTAAAATTTGATTCCATAAAATTCGATATAAAATACATACCTATAAGTCCTTGTGGGTTCGACCTTGGTCTCACCGAGTTATTACTACATTTCATTAACAACATAAAAAATAATAAAAAAAAAAAACACTTTAAACGTGCATGTTGTAGTATATGTTTATATAAGGTTTCATATGACCTAAATCATTAAACCAGTTCGGTGCAAGTAAAACACAATACACAAACAAATATTTGTGATGCATCAAATAATATTGCAACAGTATATTATGCGGGTACTATCAAGCTTCAATAAATAGAACTGTATCTCAATACTAAATAAACATCTTTTAAACATGTGCAACCTCTCAATAAATTTAATATTAGTACCCATGTTACAGAAATGATAGAGAAACAAGAAGCAAAAAATTAAAGAAAACCACCTATAGACATAACAAGCAAATAGAGAAAACTTTGTTTAACAATACTCAAGTTCTAGATTTTTAGACCCTATAACTGTTCTGTTTTCCTTTCCTCATTTTTTTATATTTGGTTTTTTTTTTTTTTTTAATCATTTTTTTAATGGACTAGAAAGTTGTAAGAACCCATTTTTGCATTGGTTTAAAGCATAGTGATGGGATGAAGAATAGAAGGTACCAAATTGCTCAAGTCCTTTCAAATCCAACTTGAAAGTAATGTAAATGTGAGTAATCTTGCCTATTCGCTCAATATGAACCAAGGTAACTACAATTTGGTCATTTCCACTTGATTAAACATATTATTACAATTCGATTGAAGAGTACATCTAACCACAGTCTAATACAAATGGTCTTTCAGAAAGATGCCTGCAAACTTCATTTGATGGAAAAAAAAAATATAATAATATAATTTACCTTGAGGTTAGGTTGGGCTCAGGTTGATATCAACACAATCCCACATGCCCAAGTTGCACCAAAATTTACAATGGCTTTAGTTATTTGTAGTTATTGATGTAATTGAGCTCAAAGGCATTTGAAATTGCACAGAAGAATAAAAACAAATTATCATCTAAGAAACCAGATCAGGAATAGAAATATTTTATTATGAAATAAATAAAAATATGATAGAAGGATACCTAACATGTCGATTCTATAAAAAAATAATCACCCTAGGTAGTGCATGTAACTATGCAGTAAGAAGCATTCTATGTAGTGAATGAAAAATAGATAAATTATACTACCTTAAAAGTAAAGATGGAAATAGCAAATATGAGCCATATGCATGGATTGTCATAATATTAGGAGCATCAAATGACATTGCCACTAGATTTAAATATCCAAATATAAAAATTGCATGAAGGGGGATAACTTTAATCTAAAGTTCTAAACCCCACCCCAATCTGGTCCTTGTATCACAAAGAAGAAACAGGAAGGACTGGTTCTCCAATAAAGGTAACCAGAAAGAATACTGTTTTTACAGACTTCGAGACAGACCACAGGGGTCACGGTGTCTGTGGCTGAGGAGTTACTGCATTATTACCAATGAGTGAAGTTGAGAAAAAAAAAAAAAACAAAATTAAAAAACAAAGAACTAACATGATCGATTGCTCATATCCCCATTAAGCAGAAGTTTCCTTACAATTTATATTAAGATCACTGATTTTTTATGAAGGCTTACTTTTCTAAAAATAATCAAAATATAAACAAGTTAGAAGAGTCATCCATGTAAAATACATTGCAAATGAAAGATAGAAAAATAAAATCATCTACGTATAACTATTAATGCATCCAAACCTTTTATCACTAAAGGTTCCAAATTCCCCAAGTCTGCTGCAATTGAAGGATGCAAGATTGGCATGCTTACAATAAGTGACGAAATATTTGCAATGGTCTCATTTTATCAATATATAATTGAATCACACATTTTCAGCAATATATGTCATGAAAGAACTAAAGCAAGTTACATTTCTATATTTAGTTGAAGTAATAAGCATGTCCTAATTAATTTCAAGTCATGCTTGCACCAAAGCAATTAACTGATCATTCTAGATGACAAACAACGTAAATTATTATTTCATTCCCTCTGCAACTGAAAATTTTATATGACAGAAGGAAGAAATCATACATACAGTTTTTACGAACTTAACTTGGAAACAAGGGAGAACATGTTAACTAGTTATGTAGGTCTTTTCCATATTTGTAATGCATATGTGACTCTGCCTCAAGATAAACCATATGTAACTTCAAAGTTATCATTGGAAGTACACTTGCCTACCATGGTTGCAGATGAGTTCACCATATTTACCAACTCAAGATCATTTCTAGGGATAAGGTACTACAATCCACATTTACCATCGAATACTACTCACAATCATTAAATCAAAGAATTAAGAACTCATTGCATAAATCATTGCTAAACAAAAAATAGACACTTGCTAGAAGTTGGAAGAGCAATTTTAACTTATATGCACATTCCAAAATATTAATTTATGAAGTTTTATCATACTTGCCATATGTCATCTCTTCATGTATTACATACAATTGAAACATTTGGTGACTATCCAAGTCATCAAATGTCAATAAACATGTTTTCTTTTATAGCATACCTGTAACGCAATGTATAATCAACTCAATGTCAGCCATAAACGAAACATAGTTTATTGATTAATAAAGAAAATTTATGCTTTATATAAAAGAAATTTCCAAATCAAAATAAATTTCACGAATTACTTTGTCTGAATTATTGAAACAATGCAATATTCCGAACATGTGAACTGCATGTCTGAACTCCCCCATTGCCCTGCACTTCATGGTTCAGCCTAAAAAGATAATGACGACTCATTTTCTTTTAATTACATCAAAATTTGAAAAAATGAACAGACCATAAAAGTGAAGTATAGATGATTTATATAAACTTGTGTTCAAACAATCAACTTTCCATTTAATTTGATCTTACAAAATAAAGATCTTTAGTATTAACCATAAGCATTTGAAAAAGTCTAGAAAAATAGTGTCAATAAAAAGAACTAATCCAAGAGAAGCTCAATGTATAAATTTGATAAGCTTAAACTCACTTGGCTGAAACACAATTTCATATAAGTAATATACATTTGCTATCCCAAGTCCCAACTTTAATATTCCAAGATCATAATAGGATATGCTCCTGGTTTTAAAATTATTGGCCACTTAATTAATGGATCGAGTTCAAGAATCAAGAGTAGTAGGCCTATCACGCTTGGACTATGATCAACTTGAGGATGTACGAGTTTAATTAATCCTTAAACCCACTGATGTATGAAGAATCAAGGTCTTGATTACATGTGCTTCGGCTCACTTTAAAAGGTCATGTGGCTAAGGAAAGAGGGTGTAGTTAAGTGCATCCATTAATGTTTATTAAGATTTACATGGGCTAACAAGGGTCAATGATTTCTTAAAAACCTATAGCTTAGATCTTGGTGATCATATACTCATTAAGTGATTTTTCTAATAACCCTAACACTTAAGAGGTTTAAAAGGTTTTAAAAATATTTTCAACTGGTAAACTTTTGTTTTAACTATTACTATAGTTTTGATTGCACTTTCTGATAATCTTATGGTTTAGATTTAGGGGACAACCACTTGATCAACATGGGCATTCGGTTTATGGTGGATAACCATGACAATAGATCGAATAAGTTAGATATGGGTTCATGAGATAAGACATGATCACAAACTTATAATGTAAGGGTATATAGAAGGTTGTAGGGTGGTAGAATACCATAACTAGCTTCGTTAAACCATAGTCCTCCCTATACATAGATCCTAGCTCCGAGAGAGAGAGAGAGAGAGAGAGAGAGAGAGAGAGAGAGAGAGAGAGAGAGAGAGAGAGAGAGAGAGAGAGAGAGAGAGAGAGAGTCTCATCTCCCTCATTCTTCCATCATATCACACATTTTACACATATGGGGTTCACTTCATGGGTAACTCAATGTTTTCATTAGCCCTACTTAAATGGCATACTTGTGGCTCTCATCCTCTCCTTCATTTGTGATAGATTAGGAACATACCTTCTAATTGAAGGAATGACATCGACATGAAGACAGTTTTTTAGTGGCTTAGGATTTGAGGTTTTCTTTTCTAAAACCTTAAAGAATATTTGAACGAAAATCCTTTGTGTTACAAACTCTAAAATTGAATTTTAGAAGAATTTTCTCTTTGTTTCAAAAATTCCAATCATTAGGGTTTCAGAAGACACCATTTATGATACTCCACCACCCTACTGTCTTTTATACACTATATTAAATTAGAACATGTGATCCTGCCTTCCCATGTACCATATATCTAATCAAATTCCTTCACTGTCATGGTTATCCACCATTGAACTACTATCATGCAAATAAAGTGTACTCCTGATCTAAATTATAAGAATCTCTCATAAATTGTGATCAAAACATATTTAATGGTTAAAAGAGTTTAACAATTGTAAACATTTATAAAACCTTTTAAACTTAGGCCCATTAGAAAAAAAAAAAAAAAGAGACAATGCCATATAGATGCCTATTTTTTAGTTGAATTAAAAAAATATGCTTTCTTTTTAACTCTTTTCTAAAACCTGCTTAAGATTTTCAAATTCAATTAAAAACCATTCATTTTGACTTTGGCTAATGGTTGTCACATGGTTTCGTGTATTATATTTCAAAAGATGATTATGCCTTCTTTAACCATTTTTTCCTTGCACAAGGGTCACAAAATCCACTCCAACCATGGACTACGATGTGGGTTCCACAAGGATGCATTTATTTGATCCATGTCGTCCATCTTTCATCGATCATGATTTGAGGGCATGAGCACAAAAATGAAAAGATCAAAATCTCAAGTTAACTCCTTAAAAATTAATAGTGGCAATTAAATCTTACCGTTAAAAGATACTGAGGTCCATTGTAATTCTTTTTTTACCATCCAACCTATTCATTAGGGGGCGTGAACCTAAATTAAGGGGCCACTATAATTCTTCTTCTTCTTCTTCTTCTTCTTCTTTTTTTCATCCAATATGGTTGGCCCCTAAAAATTTATCAAGGGTAGGCATTCAAACCCTTCCATTTCCTATGGTATTATATTTCAAAAGATGATTATGCCCTCTTTAACCATTTTTTCCTTACACAAGGGTCACAAAATCCACTCCAACCATGGACTACGATGTGGGCTCCACAAGGATGAATATGTTTGATCCATGTCGTCCATCTTTCATTGATCATGATTTGAGGGCATGAGCACAAAAATGAAAAGATCAAAATCTCGAGTTGACTCCTTAAAAATTAATGGTGGCAATTAAATCCTACTGTTAAAAAATACTGAGGTCCATTGTAATTCTTTTTTTGGCATCCAACCTATTCATTAGGGGGCGTGAACCTAAATTAAGGGGCCACTATGATTCTTCTTTCTTTTTTTTTTTTTTTTCATCCAATGTGGTTGGCCCCTAAAAATTTATCAAGGGTAGGCATTCAATCCCTTCCATTTCCCATGGTGTTATATTTCAAAAGATGATTATGCCCTCTTTAACCATTTTTTCCTTGCACAAGGGTCACAGAATCCACTCCAACCATGGACTACGATGTGGGCTCCACAAGGATGCATTTGTTTGATCCATGTCATCCATCTTTCATCGATCATGATTTGAGGGCATGGGCACAAAAATGAAAAGATTAAAATCTTGAGTTGACTCCTCAAAAATTAATAGTGGCAATTAAATCCTACCGTTAAAAAATACTGAGGTCCATTGTAATTATTTTTTTGCCATCCAACCTATTCATTAGGGGGCGTGAACCTAAATTAAGGGGCCACTATAATTCTTCTTTTTTTTTTTTTTTTTTTTCATCCAATGTGATTGGCCCCTAAAAATTTATCAAGGGTAGGCATTCAATCCCTTCCATTTCCTATGGTATGGTCCACTTGAGATTTGGATCTGCCTTATGTTTTGGCCCATGCCCCAAAGTACCTTGAAAAATGGATGGACGGTGTGGATGTACCACATACATCATGACTAGGACTACAACTTTAGATACCCCAAGGGGCAAGGTGGTGATAGAGCGTCACTTGGCTACTACCAGCGTATGCAGATTTATGAGGAAAGGCTTTCTTGTGCAGAAAAGCTAGGTGGTTTTAACGTGATCTTTGTGAGAAATCCATCCCATTCATCTATTTTGCAAGTTCATTTTAGGACATTCCACAAAAAATGATCCAGATCCAAGACTTAAGTGGGCCACACAAGATGAAACAGTGGAGATTGAATGACCACCACTGAATTTAATAACTACAAAAGTTTTGTACCAGAATAAATTTTTTATGTTTTCAGTTCATCCCAGTGGGAATGACCTTATAAACAGTCTGGACGACATATTGCCCAAGAAGGTTTCAATGTTAGGCATTTCTTTTTCCAATTTTCCCTATTGTGTGGCTCACTTTGAATCTTCGATCCAACTCTTTTTTGATCTCATTTACTAAAATTAGCTTGTAAAATAGGTGGACGGGGAGGATTACTCACAGACATCATGGTGGGCCCCACCTAGCTTCTAGCGCAGGAATTCTTGCAAAAGGCTTTTGCGGGAGATCTGCTTCTCACGGATTGCCTATGAAATATTTGTTTCATCCACGTCGTGGATCTATTTTTCGAGATCATTTTAGCATTTGAGCCCGAAAATGAGACAAATCTAAATCTCAACTGGACCAGACCACACTTCAAGAAAAAGTGGTGATTGAATGCCCACCATTAAAAACTTCATAGAGGCTGCTTTAACATTTATTTTCTATCCAACCTATTGATTACGTCAAAAATGTCCGTATACTAATTTGTGCACCTTATTTTTCAATCATGTGAATCCATGTGTTATATGGTCAGTTGAGCCCTTGGAAGTTAAAGACAAAAGACACAAGAGAACATGGAGTATCAATGAGTAAAGAACATGTAAATGATGTACTTTAGTGACCCAAAACAAACCCATAACCTTTAGATGATCTTAGCCTTAAAAGGAAAACCTTGTTGATCATCCCTTAAGCCTTATAAGCTTAATTCGAACATGATAAGTAAGGATAAAATAAGTGTGAAGCTGCTGTGAAATTGTATACCCAAAACAACAGTTTCTGTTTGGTTCTTGATCCCATCGAGCAATCCTCAAGCGCATCGTGCAATCCTCAATCGATCGAAGGTGCCCAGAAATGTCCAGCAACAAATTGTCTATTCTATGAAATTTCTTGATGCCATCAAACCATCCTTCCATCCCATCGAAGGGGAGTTCAATTGATCGAAGACATCACTCAATCAATGGAACCAGCTGTTTTCTGGCCATTTTTTTAATTGTTGGAACTTGATTTCTTTATATAGGGCATTCAGACCTTGAGCATTCAGATGAGTTTTTGGGGCAAATAGAGGATAAGAGTTTTTCAACTCATACTACATATCTTAGACCTCTATCCAAAGAGTTTCATGACAATCTTCTTGTTGTTCTTCACTCTAATAAGCATTAAATACTCATATTTGAAGATGTGGATTAATTATCATATTTCTAGAGATTAGACTTATTTCTATAATCAAATCCTTGTCTAAATTCTCTAGAAAATCCTTTTAGGTGAATCCCCTAGGATTACAACGAGTTATAGGACATTCACCCCATACTCCCTTGTGTTGGTTACCTCATCGGCATATCATACACAAGGCAAACAACTGTAAGAGCTGAAGCATTGGCAAGAATCGACATTAACGGTTGGGGGAGCAATTGAGGAGAGAATTTAAGCATATGAGAGCTTTAAAGAAGTAACTCAAAAACGATGCATCAAATGAGTTCAATTTGATGAGTAAGTCTCAATTAGTGAGTCCATACTCTCTTTCCTTGTGTAGGATTGAGGGTAAGAGTTTGTAATCCAAGAGTTTGTAATCCAAACTCGATAAGTTCTTGTGTATGACCTAAGCTCTTGTGAAGGATCAAATTCAGTGGATACTAGTGTGTACGTGTTAGTATCCATGGGAGCCTCTGGTGAGAGTAAATGTAGGTCCTTAGACTAGGGCTGAGGTTGTAGGTTAGTCGATAGAAAACCAACTATAGTATCTTGCGAGAATGTACGCTAAATAGGTTCTTGTATAGGACCATGGTGCTTGTGTAGGGCTGTAAAGGTTAGAGGTGAACCTGATTAAAACCTCCGATAGTGAAATTCGGTACACTTATGGGTTAAGTGCATCCACCGGGAGTGAAGTAGGGAAATCGAACCATTATACATGCTAATTGTATTTAGGATGATCTTTTGAGCACTTGTTTAATTTTACTTATGTGATTGATTAGTGAATTATATGTATGTATAATTATATGAATGCTATGAGTTAATAGTTAGCACATTTCACACACACATATACATTATCGTTTATAAACTAATTACTTTTTCAGCATATCACTTGTAGTCTATGTGATTTAACCATTTATTGGCTTGGAAGCCTTAGATTTAATTACATTACTTAGTTTAAATCATCGTATTATTTGGCAAAATTTTTATTTAGTCCTAATCATCCCCCATAAGATATAACCTTTATTTTATAGCACCCCTAAATTTCTATGCATAGCCGTGATATCCTACACCACTTGCAATTTTAACAAACACCTATATGAGGGGAAGGATGAATGGAAAATACAAATATCAACTTCATTCAAAACTTTCGTGGCCCCCAGGAAGCTTTTAATGGTGGGCATTCAATCACCATTATTCCTTATGATGTAGTCCATGTGAGATTTGGATCTGCCTTATTTTTGGGATCTTTCCATAAATTGGTGTGGAAAATGGATGGATAGAGTGGATAAAACACATACATCATGGTAGGGCCCACAAAATACTGTCCAATAGCTAGTACTTGTTACTAACAACGTTAATAGGCAATCTATATCTTTTTGGATCCAACATGTGGGTGGAACCTCACTGTAGACCCCACCTTGATGTATGCATTGTATAGCCATGCCATGGTGTTGTCGAGAAAAGTCTTAAATCTGAAGTTTTTGAGGTCGTTCGACCGGTCGTGGGACAGCTTCGACTGGTCGTGGGAGGCGCTCGACCGGTCATAGTGTAACATCCCGTATTTTTCACTGTTTTGGATTTCTAAAAAAATTCTTAAATTATTATTTTTTTATTAATTAACTTATAACATCGCTTAATGACCATTAACACTTAATATTAGTTTATACAGGGGTGGTACCAGTAAAGAACCGCATAAGTCCGATTAATCAACTGTAGGAAGTCAGCGAATCTGCCTGATCGGTTGAACATCTGGTGTAGCCCTATAATTTACTCACATAGGACCTAAATCTAACTAACCCGTCGTTAACTAATCAAGACAAGCATAACTAAATTAAAGATCTAACCAAAGCCGAGTCAGATGAGGTCCGAATTTTAACTAATAAACCAAATCAACTCTTGTAACGTCCCGTCCAATCAGCACAGTGTCCTGGGGCGTCCACGTAGGATTTGCCGCAGGACCATTTATTTAAGCCACTCGTGGTGGGGTACCATAAGTTAATTAACCTATGATTAGCCCATTAGAGTAGACCAGACAGGTCATGATAGGGCCTAGTGCGAGCCGCCAAGCCAGATGACCGTTCACATTTAGCATCAGCCCGTACGGGCTATACTGCGGCGCAGAAAGGTCAAAAAATTATAAAAATTTAAGGAAACCTATATCTCACTGGGCTTGTGGTCCATCGCGGACCACAGACTCATTGGGCGCTCAGAAGTTAGTTGTCCGAGTTGTTCCATCAACACTTAACAACCCACCCAAGGCCACAGTTGGAATCTGGCATGGGATAATGAAACTAAGACACCGTGCCTTCCAGCCGTCGGATTTCTTCAAAATTCATGGTGAAGGTCTAATGTGGTGTCCTTCACCCGTCCACAGAATCTGGAATCCGATCATAGCACGATAACCGTTGATCGTAAATCAGACCCGTACGATCAAACCAAATATCCGATCATCTCCAAATTTTGTATGGCCCTTCATCGGCCATGGTCTACCTATCCTATAAGTTTCATGGCCAGGGGACCACCAGAACCTCTCCAATCACCAGAATATACCCCATAGGGCCACTTAAGGATCGGGATTATATGGTCAAACCCCATATCCGATCGTTCCCAAATCTTTCATGGCCCTTCATCGGGCCATGGAGCACCTATCTTGTGGTGTATATCAATATGTACACCTCATAGAGTGCCCTAGATCTTAGAAAGACCCTCCCATAGGTCTAGTATAGTAAAAAACTTAGCCCTTAGGGCCATTTACACCAATTTTGACATTATAAAAAGGCCTTCTCTTGGGCACCCCTCTTCCCATACGATTTTTGTCCTAGTGAAAGAAAGAAAGAAAGAAAAAGAGAGAGAAAGAGAAGGAAAGAGAAAGAGAAGGAGGAAGAGAGGAAGAAAGAGAGAAAGAGAGGGTGAAGAAGAGCAAGGTGGACCATAGATTGAGGTGGGCATCAACCCTTTTCAACTCTCTACCTCTCCTCCAAGAAGAAACTCTCCACCACAACTCCCAAATTAGTCTGTTGGCCATCTAGGTAAGAACCTCTCACCACCTCTTCTTGAGATCCAAGTAATAAGAAAGGATTGACATGTAATTTCTCACATGCAAGGATTGGTTTTAGGGATTCCGCCGATCTACCACGAAATTCACATCCCCTAGGTCGTTTCCAAGCCGCCATCGAATCCAAAGGTGTGGACTATTGCTCTTAGGTGGCCTAACACCAATTCTATTATGAGTTTAATGATTTTGATTGCTTGGATGACATCTTTGGAGAACCTAGAAAATCCCTAGAAAATGTGTGTTTGTTGAAATGGTGTGGAATGGTGTGTTTGACTCACATGATGTTGTTCATGCTTCTCATATGATGTTGTGTATGGATGGTGTATGCTCATGCCTTGTTGAATTCTTTTTCGTGTATAGTTGCTCCGTAGTATGTATGATTTCCTTCATCTTATACACATGATTTTTCAAAATGGAGAGAGTGCTTAACTTCCTCACCCACACACCCTCACACACACACACTCACATGCCCTTATGTCTTGATATGGTTGGCCTAGCTTACTAGGAGAATATGAATTGTATGTTGATATGTATGAGAACATGTGTTTGTTGTTCTAGTGATACATTATTAGTCGGCATGCTATGGATTACTATTTATGCCCTTGGGTTGGCCAGAATCATGAGGAGAGCGAAGGTGGTCCCGTCGGTAGGACCATCTCGAGACTAAATCTATGGATTTGGGTGGGTGTGTTCGGGCGGCTGTAGTTCGACTGCATGGGTCTCTTCTGCCCGATGTCGCTCGTCTCACGCTCACCTGACTCTTGCGGTTTAGTTTACAGTCTGACCAACCTTGATTGTTAACCATGATTACTCACATATGTTTGGAACCTGAACCACCCTGTAACCGTTATAGCCCATTAATAACTCACTTGAAATTGGTCCACAGCCTCGTGAGCCGAGAATGGTGGAATGAGACACTGTGTCTGAGCTGTCGACTTACGCTGGGGTTTCGCGCCTCCCCGTAGTGATCGTGAGCGATCTCTTTCTCTTGGCACTCCTCATGTGCTTGAAGTCGAGGATGAGGAAGCCGATGGGATCACGGACCGTGAGGTCTCGGCCTCACGCATTGGGGGGTCTTGGCCTCGCAACCGGATTAGGGCATTGATACGTGGGGTGCATCAGATTCCCCAATCTGCTAGATGAATGGACTTAACTAATAACTCGGCTAACACGATCGCATTGCATCGCATTAGTTAGGGTGATGACTCGAAAGTCGAGGTCGCAATGAGGGAGTGCTGACATACGCGATCGTTAGATGGAGTCGCTCGAGAGAGCGTTGTGGCGAGGGAATGCATCATATCATTTCGCATGCATGCATTTTAATAAGAGTTGTTAGATGTTGATGATTGACTGCGTTTCATTAAATTCATATTATAATTGATGCCTATTGTAACTTAAGATTAATAACACCCACTGAGTTGATCACTCACTCCCACTCTGGGATGGTGTTTTAAAACACCACCCAGACTCTTCAGTAGCTGCAGATTGTGCTGAGTTTGATGATCCGTGCGATGCGAGCTTAAGCGAGGAGGACGAGTTCTCCTACTTCCAGTTGATGGGCGGTTCTCCATCGGTTTAGGAGACTGGATTCTGGGGCATGAGTCGTGGGCTCAGCGCACCATTCTTTTGGACATAGGATTCTCTTATAAATTTTGTTGGGTAATGCCCTGGGCGACCCTTTTTTATTCTTTTGGACTTGTATATATATATATCTTTTTTCACTTCAGTAGACTAGTTGTGGTTACATTTCATGCTCTAAGTAATTTCAAGCTGCGCGTTTAAACTTGATTAATCATAAAACCATAAAATTGATGATAAGTGACACTCGGGAACTCGGGAGTCGAGTGTATGCATAACCTCCGATTTTCAGGGCGTTACACATAGGTTCGAGCCTTGGCACGACTCAAAGTCTAGTGAGTTTTTGCTATTTTTCTTCGCGGTCTTCGACCAGTAGTAGGTGAGCTTCGACCAGTTGTAGGTGGGCTTCCACCCATCGTAGGTGAGCTTCAACCAGTCAAAGGAGGCTAAGACCAGTCCTAAAATTTTTAGCACTAGTCGTAGGTTACGCAGTTTGTTTTGTAATTTTGCACGAAACTGCGGATTTGAGTCCTTTCGCAACTGGGATGTGGAAGGGAAGTTTCCTAAACTATAAATAGGGGTCCCTAGGATTATTCTAAGTGATGGTAAGGCTTTCTAAAGAGTTCTCGGGTTATCAAAGGGTGTAACAAGGGTAAGATTCGAGATTGTTCGAATCAGGTAAGTCTTTTCTCTTTGTAATTGATGCTTTCATAGTGGAGATCTATCGCTTTGTGTCGTGGTTTTTTCCCGCAAGGGTTTTCCACATTAAATTTTTGTGTTCTCTTGTGTGCTTGGTTTCATTAAATTGTTATCCTAGATCCAGATCTATGTGACTCCGTAGGTCAAAATCCCCAATAGGTGTGGCCCTATTAAGGTTTTAAGGGTAGGTGGTGGTGTGTCAAGGTTTCAAAGGTGGGTGCCATTATCCCCCCTTTTCCTAGGGTAAGTGAGAGGGAGCCTAGGAGCCTAGGGGTGAAGGTGAGATCATAGGAAGTAGAGAGAGGCAGGGAGATAGGGTTTGTAGGTCGGGTCGTGAGCTTGGAGCATTCAGGCATTTGAATGTGAAAGATAGAGCATGTGAGGTATTTTTTGGATTTTTTTCTGAGGGTAAAAATGTCTTTTAAAAAATATAGTATCCTATAGGTAACGGTATTAGACAGTAGGTATTTTTTTAGAATTCAAGTGTAAACAGGTTTTAGGAAGGTGTTTAAAAGCAAACTTATTTTTGAAATTCAACCAAAATATAGGCATCCGTGTGACATTGTCTCTTAGAAAAATCTCTTGATGAATGTTCAATCTCAAATCTAAGCCATAAGATAGTTCATAGGAAACTTGTGGATCTCTTATTAGCTAGTGTGAGCCTCAACAGACCTTGTTATATGTGCTCATCTATACTCACTTTTGTTGTCCACATATGACCTTGTAAAGCGAGCTAAAGCACTTGTAATCAAGACTTTCAACTTCTCACATGTCCTTAGGTCTAAGGACTAATCAAATTTGGTAAATCCACAAATCGATCATAGTCTAGGCATGATGGGCCTCCTAGTACAAAGGCTTTTAGTTGATTAACCAATGCAAGTGTCTAACAGGTCCAAAATCAAGAGGTTATTTCCATGTCACACTCACACTCCTACGTTGGATAGGGCAAGACACATTGACTTATCATCATACCCGATAATAGAGACCTTTCATTCTGTCATCAGTCCCCTACACAGGATGACAATATAATAATAATAATAACAACAAATTTGTCCTATATCCTACTAGTTGGTCATGGAAATAAGGTATTGAGATTAATATGACCCACAAATCTCCCTTGGCTTGTAATTGTTATGTCCAATCTCAAGTTTCCAAGGACAACCAAGAGGAACTCCTCTGCTTTAACCCATCTTTATGTATATTTAAGGTACTCTCACATAGGAACCGTGGCATTAGAACATGTTCATGTAAGACCCATGCTCATCATGATCTATGGATAAGTTCATCAATATTAGAAATTCATCCACATCATCAATGGATAATATTCACATTGATTTTTCAATGCATAACTCCAACATGATCTAGTTATTAGACCCTTTGAAAAATTACATTGAACAATCGTTTCAATTCAAGCCTTTAGATCAGGGGACTCATCATGCCTAATCAAGATCGACTTGTGTAGGTATAAATTTTAACTAATTCTCAAACTTAAGGACATAGAGTTTTAGCTCCTAGTGTAATGTGCTTTCACCCTCCCCACGAGGTCACTTTGATATCTTCATATATGGGTGTAGTTGGGTACATATGTTATGCTGTGGCTGATGTCCATATGGTCTAACAAAGGATTTATCGGTTATCTAGGAATAATTTTATGGATTAGATTTTGGTAATTAAACTATCTATTAATTTATTTTTAACTGGGTCTAATACTTAAAATGGTATTAAATTTTTTTATCTTTTATTTTCAACCGTTGATATTTATTTTAACCATGAAAAAGGTTTTGATCATACTTGATGATATTTGATGGTTAACATCTTGTTGGTGTATTTTTATGGGACGGCTCCCCTGGGTCGGATCTTCTTCCACCTGTACAATCCATAGTACAAAGGGGACCTTGGCTGGAGCTGGGGAACCTCCGATGCTTAAGTCAGTCTTCTGAACAGTGGCAAAGGATTTCTTGAGTTCCGTATTGCGTACCTTCCTCTGTAAAGAGTTTGGATATTTATAGATTTTAAGAATCCTCATCATACGAGGATTCTTCTCCTGATTATCCGGAGATTTAATCCTTTTCACTGATTGCGCCCGATCCCGAGGATCTCGGGATCGGACACCCGTATTCCTGAATTTCTGGAGCGGTATTTGCATTCATACTGCCTTCTCCTGTCTCGGCTCGGTAGTTATCGACTCTAGGAGATTCTCGGCCGGCTAAGAGCATAAGTTTTCTGCCTTCTCATGGGTGGAATAGTCTTGATAATTATCTGTCGTCCTTCCTTACTCCATGGATGACAGAACTAACTCATTAGGTCGGTTTTATTCTATCGGTCGGGTGGCTTATAACATTCTCGGCCTTCTGTGGGCTTATGCAGACGAGGTTATCTCTTTGACAGAGTAACTTTAGTCGTCTTGTGCTTATGCCTCTTGGCCTATCCCTTATTCTCTCGGCTCTAACCGTTGTCTCGGACTCTTCGGACAGTGCCAGCAGAACCGACCTACTTGGAATCCGAGTCTCCGGACATAACATATTTTTTCCCAACAGTAAGCCCCCCTTACTCCTTATGTCGTTCACGGCATCAAGGGGTAATGAGTTTTTAGGTCGGTTTGTATTAGAGTCTGAGGTCATGATGAGGCATTTAATGCCCTTCGCGTCGTCCCTAACAGGTGACGGTGCGTCTCCCGATGCCGCACGTGCGGCCAGCCGTCAGGTCGTTTCGTCCGCTTATGGGAGTTGGACGCGTGGCTATGGCATTACTGTGATCAGTCGGCATGCGCCACGTGTCGAGTGGGGGAGTCGAGAAGAGCATCGTTTCGCTTTTTCATTAATTATCTCTGCCACATGGCACGGCTATCAAACGGCCGGGCGGGAGGAACGTATGAATTTTATTTTCGCCTTCCTTCCTCCCGCTTTTGAATCCTCTTTCAAGCGTTCTTTCCTCTTCTTCTTCCTTCCCTCCGCTGTCGTTTCCTCCTCCGTCAACTCCTATCACATCCACTACTATCTTCCCCGGTGAGTTTTTTCCTCCCATTCCTATAGACGTGAATGACTGCGCGTGGCTCTTACAGTCCCCGGGAGGGGATGTCCGGTGATGAGGGTGTGTCCCAACATATCTGGAATGTTGTGAAACCACCCTCTTTACTGACGGAGTTCGCCGTAGGCGCGGATGCCGCATTTCGGCTTGTAAGGGGGGCTGATGACTCATCGGCTGAGCGTCCCGCCCAAGTCGGTCCTTCCAGTGGTGGAATGTCTCGGTAACCCATCCAGGGAGACCTAATCTTGGGATGGATCAGTTGGAGGAAGAGGGAGAAGATGAAATAATTATAGCTGAAGGGGTGGATGTTCCAGATCCTGTAAACCCAGCTGTAGAAGCTTCTGAATCCTCTTCCAAGGGAGAAGGAGCCGAAGACGATTCGAGCGGTCTGGTCACCTCAATTTTAACTGAGTCCGACCTAAATCGAATCCGGGCTGGATTCTATGTTCCTGACTCGGTCGTTCTTCGTCTTCCTCGTTCGGACGATTTGCCCGACCACCCCCCTACGGGGATGGTCGCTATTTTTCAGGTCGCGATGCAATGTGGCCTGCGCTTACCACTTCAGCCCATTGCTCGTGATTTCTTGTCCCGAGTCAAACTCGCTCCCGGTCAGATTGTTCCAAACGGGTGGAGGAATTTTTTTAGGTGCGCCGTGCTGTGGGCCGAATTAGAGCAACCTTCGCTAATAGTCGACGAGTTCCTTTACCTCTATCAAGTTAGACCAAGCCCAAATTTTCCTGGCCTATACTTCTTGAGTGCATGGAGAGGCAAAGGTGGGTCTCTGATAACTGACCCACCCACTTCTAATAAATACTGGAAGGAGAGGTGGTTTTGGGCGTGCGGATAATGGGAGTCGACCGATGCGTGGCCGTACGAACCTCAAGTCTCTCGCTCATTCCGGAAAGCAGGTGACTCGGTGACTCGGCCTGATAATTTTTATTCTTCCTCATTGTCTCGTGCTAACCCTGACCTCATGATGCCTTGCAGATATTTTGAAGAAAAGAGGGAAGCTCAGGTATGGCGCTCTAGCTCAGATCAGAGAACTGAGGAAGCTGAGTGCAGGAGACCGATCTTGGAAACTGCTGCTGCAACCCGAGCGTCTTTATCTCGCAGGTTTAAACTCGTTTGTCTCAGGTAATTCATTCCGATTTGTTTCATTCTCTCGGTTTCCTGTCTAATCCAACTTCATTCTTCTTTTCAGATCTTCTCGAGGCTCGTCCATACCTTAGGTCGACTTCTGATAGCATGGTCGGGTCTCGTCCATCCCTAAAGCCAATCTCTAAGGTTAGGGCTCCTCCGATGTTGGCCCTTTTGTTAGGGTCTCGGCCTTCGAAGCAACAGAAGACCGCTGCAAAGGCCAAGGAGTCAGCTGCCCCGTCTGCTCCTGTCTCCACTGCCTCGCAAGTGGTCGTGCTCTCTGACCCTGATGAGAGGGTGAAAGAAGTGGAGCCGAGCCTTCCGGTCTCTCAGTTGGCTCCCGAGCCAGGACCTGTGCTAGAAGAGGTCCCGAGACAGAGAGAGGCACCAAGCTGGGAATCCTCAAGAGGAGAGATGACTCAACAGGAGTTGTCTCTCTTTTTCAAGGTCATCTCGGGGATGATCCCTTGGGCCATCGCTCATGGGAGAGAGGACTTCGCCAGCTTCTACAATGCCCCGACTGTGCAGACTCTTGGGCATACGGCGAGGATACTCTTTGAGGTAAAATCTTTTTTTTTTTTAATTCTTTATTATTTTCGGCTAAGTTCTTGGTCATAACTTATCATCTCCCGTTCACAGTTGGCCCCCTGCATTGTTAAGGCTTGCTCAGAGCTAACCGCTGCTCAAAAACTCGCTACCGAGACAGAGACAACGAAGAGGATTGCGGTCGAGGCAGAGGGTCGCCGAGGGATCGCCGAGGGTCGCATCGACATTATGACTGGCGACTTATCAATTGCCAGGAAGGCAGCCGAAGACGCCAAGAAAGTGGCCGAGGATGCACGGATGGTTCTTGAAGGGGCCAAAGCTGAAAATGTCCATCTGACCTCACTCCTAAAGAAGGCTGAGGAAAGGCATCGACATCTTCTTCAAATTCACAGTGCGTGCGAGAGCACTCTCGCTTGGGCGAGATCCGACACTGCGGTTCTAATCCAGGAAGCACAGGAGGAGGCCCGCCGAGTCAAAGAGGCATAGGACTGGGCCGTAGACGCCTTCCTTGAGTCATTGGAGCTTGAAGAAGAAAGGGACTGCCTTTATCAAGGTGGAGCTTGGAGATGAAGGCTGCCTTCCCTGACCTCGATCTCTCTGCTTTCGATGCCGATAGTCCTGAGGCCGAGGCTACTGGTGTCGAGGCCGCCGACGGAGTTCCTGCTGCTGACGCTATCGCTGACGAGGCTGGCCCTTCTGGGTCAGTCTAGGGGGTGGTCTCCGACTGAGAGGGGTCATTTATTCAGTCGGGAATTGTGTCATCCCTTTTTCTTTCTTGTAGTGTTACCTTAGGCTGTAATCCGACGCTAAGCACTTGAAAAAAATGAAACTTTTGATTTTATTGAACTGGCTTCAATTACATCTTTCTCCCATTATTCTTTAACACTTTTTATTCTGCCTTATGGATAATAAATCTTGAGATGTTCTGCATTCCAAGGGTGAGGCAATAACTTCCCATTTAAGTCTTCCAGCCGATACGTTCCTGAGCGGATGGTGCTTGAGACGACATAGGGACCTTTCCAATTGGGTCCCAATGTGCCTGCCCCAACTTTCTTTGTGTTTGGGAACGTCTTTCGAAGGACCATATCTCCGACTCGAAATCGTCTGACTTTGACTCGGCTATTGTAAAACTGAGACACTTGCCTCTGTCGAGCCATCATTTGTATTCGAGCTCTTTCTCTTTTCTCTTCCAACAAATCGAGTCCGAGTGACAGGAGTTCATCATTTTTCTGTTCTTTGAACGTATTGACTCGGGCCGAGCTAACACCGATTTCAACTGGGACAACTGCTTCCGAGCCATAACAAAGGGAAAAGGGAGTTTCTCCCGTGACAGTCCGAGTTGTAATTCGATAGGCCCACAACATATTTGGAAGTTCCTTGGCCCATGCTCCCTTTGCCTCATCGAGCTTCGTTCGGATATGTCGCTTTATAATTTTGTTAACGGCCTCGACCTGTCCATTCGTCTGAGGATGATGAGGCGAGGCGTACACGTTTCAGATCCCGAGATTGCTGCACATCTCTCGGAATTGTTTGTTATCGAACTGCCTCCCGTTATCGGTGATGATAGTTCGAGGTATCCCGAATCGACAGACGATATTTTTTCAAATAAAGCCTGTGATTTTTTACTCGATAATCTTTGCTAATGGCTCGACTTCAGCCCTCTTCGTGAAATAGTCTACTACAACCACAACAAACTTAGTCTGACCCTTCCCCAGAGGGAAGGGTCCGATGATGTCGATCCCCCACTGTGCAAAGGGCCATGGTCCAGACATCGGAGTCAGTTCCTCGGGGAGTTACCTCGGGATTACCGTAAATCGCTGACACTTGTCGCACCTTTGGACGAACCTCTTAGTATCATGTTGTATAGTCGGCCAGTAATACCCTTGCCATAACACTTTATTGGTGAGCAAACGTCCTCCTGAGTGGTTCCCACATATTCCTTCGTGTATCTCCCGTAAGACATATTCGGCTTCATGGAAATCCACACATCTTAGCAAGGGAGCGTAAAACCCTTTCTTGTACAGTACCCCATTCAAGATGGTGTAACGCGACGCCCGAACCTTTAGCCGTCGTGTCTCGGTGTGATCTTCCGGTAGCTCTCCATCGTTGAGATAACGGACGATGGGGTCGAACCAAATAGGTTCCGAGTCGATAGGGAGTATAGCCGAGTCTGTCGGCTGATTTATACTCGGTTTGGCTACGTATTCGATTGGAACCGACCGAGGTATGTCGTCTTCGTCAGCTGAGGCAAACTTTTCTAACAAGTCAGCTTTGACATTGTCGGTTCTAGGTATCCAAATCACTTCACATTTCTAGAATCCACTAATTAACTCTTTGGCCTTTTCCATATATGTCTTCAGTTGTTCTTTCTAAGTTTGATAGACACCAGAAACTTGGTTAACGACTAGCTGCGAGTCGCTGAAAACACTGAGATGAGTTGTACCTAAACTTGCGGCAAGTCGTAGGCCGAGTAATAAGGCCTCATATTCTGCTGTATTGTTCGACACTTGAAATTCAAGTCGTAAGGCATACTGCATACAGGTTTGATCAGGAGTTTCCAATACTACCCTAGCCCCACTGCCTTAGAGTTGGATAAGCCGTCGACTAATAACTTCCAAGGAACTGTGTCAGGAGATGGGCCAAGAGAAGAAGAAGTTGCTGACTTAGTAACCTCTTCAGAGTCAGACATTGTGTTATGTTTGGAGGTTACTTTAACAAGAAAATCGACAACAGCTTGCCCTTCTATGGCTACCCTCGGCTTGTACTGTATGTCGAACTCGCTTAATTCGACAGCCCACTTTGTAAGTCGGGCGGAAGCATCTGGTTTTTGAAGAATCTGACGCATAGGTAACTCGGTCACAATGATGATGGTGTGAGCTTGAAAATATGGCCTGAGTCGTCGCGAGTATACCACCAGGGCTAACGCTACTTTCTCGAGCTGAGGATACCTTGTCTCTGCCGGTAGTAAGGCTTTGCTGACGTAATACACAGGTAATTATTTTCCTTCGCATTCTCGTAAGAGGGCCGAGCTAATCGCTGCTTTGGATACAGCCAGATATAGAAACAAAGCTTCTCCTGACTAGGGTTTGGACAACAGCGGTGGAGAACCAAGATAAGACTTCAATTCTTGAAATACTTTTTCACACTCTTCCGTCCATTCCATCGTCTGTCGTCCCTTCAATTGCTTGAAGAACGGTAAACATTTATCTGTGGCTCGGGAGAGGAAGCGGTTAAGCGCGGCTACTCTCCATGTCAGCCTTTGAATGTCTTTAATTATTTTTGGAGATTCCATGTCGAGCAAAGCTTTGATTTTCTCGGAATTCGCTTCGATTCCTCGCTGACTAACGAGGAAACCGAGGAATTTTTTCAAGCTTACACCAAAAGCACATTTGCTAGGATTCAACTTCATTTTGTACTTTCGTAAAGTCAGAAACATTTCTTCTAGGTCCGCCACATGGTCTGCTGTGTGTACGCTTTTGACGAGCATATCATCTATATATACTTCCATAGTTCGGCCGATCTGCCGAGTGAACATTTTGTTCACTAACCTTTGATACGTCGCTCCGGCGTTCTTCAAACCAAACGGCATCACTCGGTAACAGTAAAGGCCTTTGTCGGTGACAAAGGTAGTTTTTGATTTATCAATCTCATGCATTACAATTTGATTGTAGCCTGAATAGGCGTCCATAAAATTAAGCAATTCATAGCCTGCAGTACTGTCCACCAACTGATCAATACGGGAAAGAGGGAAGCTATCCTTGGGGCAGGCTTTGTTCAAATCTGTATAATCTATACAGAGACGCCACTTCCCATTGGCTTTTTTCACGAGCACGACATTAGCTATCCACTCTGGATAGTAAATCTCTTCAACGAATTTGGCCTTAAGGAGCTTGCCGACTTCCTCTTCAATGACAGCGTACCTTTCTGGACCGAGAGGACGTCTCTTCTGTCGGATTGGCCTGTAAGTCGGGTCGATGTTGACTCGGTGCGTTATGACCGAGGGATCGATCCCGGGCATGTCTTCGTGGCTCCATGCGAACACATCAGCATACCGCCTAAGTAGAGCGATCAGTTCTTCTTTAAGAGGTGAGATCAAAGATGAGCCGATTTGCACTACTTTCAATTCGTCTATCTCGGTTAATGGTCATGAGACGAGTTCTTCTATCGGTTGCCCCCATTCGTGAGATCCGATACGGGGGTCCAGTGATTCGATCATCAATATTTCCGTCGGCGCTTTAACTGCGGTCGCATAGCATCGCCGGGCGTCTTGTTGATCTCCTTTCACAATTCCTACTCCCGACTCAGTCAGAAATTTCATAGAAAGGTGGTAGGTAGATACTACGGCTTGAAGGAGGCTTAGAGATGGCCGACCGAGTATAGCGTTATACACCGAAGTTGATCGACGACCAGGAAGTCGATCATCGCAGTTGCCTGGTGAGGTGCAGTTCCGGCGGTGAGTGGTAATGAAGCAATTCCTTCAGGAAGTACTTGTCCACCCGATAATCCTATAAGCGGGGTTCAGACTGGATGTAAAGCCGACCGTCCAATTTTCATTTTGTCGAACGTTTAGGTGAACAACACATCCGCTGACGACCCAGTGTCCACCAGTATTCGGAACACTTTCCTGTTGGCGATGGTGAGAGCAACGACAAGTGCATCATCATGGGGATGATGGATGCCTCGGGCGTCATTCTCAGTGAATGAGATGCAATATCGTTCTCTCTTCTACTCCTTAGAAGGTCGGGACAGCAGTAGAATCTCAGATTCCGGACGATCGATGCTTCTGGCGTGATTTTTTCGTGCATTGTTGGAATCTTCACCGCCCTGATGTCCTCCAACGTTCGTCCGAATTTCTTCCATAGGCCGATCTTCGCTTGGTCCTTCTGCCGTGCCAGGTCCTTCCGTGTGTTTTCTGAGTCGGCCCTCTTTAATGAGCCGCTCAATTTCGTCTTTCAAGTGATAATAATCACTTATATTGTGGCTGTGGTCACGATGATAATGGCAGTACTTGTTCTTATTCCGTCGATTCGGGTTTTCTCAAAGTTTCCTGGGCCAGTTGACGAAGCCATCATTTTTAATTTCCATCAACACCTGTTCCTGAGACTTGTTCAGAGGGGTGTATGTAGAAAATCTTCTATTGGATCGTTTGCTCGACCTGCCATCGTCTTGTGTCCGATCATCTTTTCGCTTATTCCCTCCACCTGAGTCGGTTTCTTTTTTTGCCGACTCTTTAGCAGAGGGTTTTGCGTTCTGGACCTTCTCACGCAGGAGTCGGGTTTCTTCAGCGTCGGCGTATTTGTCCGAACGAACCATAAACTCTCCTAGAGTTTCGGACGGATTTTTGTCTAAAGACGCCAAAAAGGGCTTATCTCGTACCCCTTGCATGAGTGCGTTTAATGTTGTTTTCTCTGAGTGTTTCCGCACCTGCAGAGATTCAAAATTAAAACGCTTGATATAATCTTTCAACAGCTCTCCTTCCTTCTGAACTATATTGTTCAGATGTGCGGGCGGCTTTGGCTTTTTCTTTCCGCCGATAAAGTTGTTGAGGAAAGCGTCACTGAGTTCAGCAAATAACTTAATCGACTTCAGTTTCAATTGTCTGAACCAAAGCCGGGCTACGTCAGTTAGTGTGAGAGAGAAGGCTCGACACATAACGACGTCCGAGGCATCATGCAGCTCCATGTAGGTTCTGAAGCATTCGATATTCTCTGTCGGATCAGTTTTTTCGAAAAAGGGAGTTATCTGAGGTAAGCGGAACATTTTCGGCAACCGTGCCTGCATTACTTCGTCCACAAATGGAGAAGCTTTTGTCTAGGATTTGGTCGGGTTTGTGTTCCGACCGTGATTTATGTCTGTCATCTCTCTCTCCATATTTTTTCGGACTTCATTTTTGAAGTCCTGTATATCGACGTTCCAAGGTTCCGCACTCTCCGCTGTTTTTTCTACAGGAAGCCGACTTCGCCTCCTCTGATCTATTATATGCTGCAAATCAGAGGTAGGTAAAGCGGCCATTGCAGAGCGAACTGGCTCTGGCTGACACGGTCCTTCATGCTGACTCGGTCTTCGAGGCGACTGCGGAGCAGTAGGCTGTGCTACAGATGGTGGCGGGAGAACCTGCGCTGACTCGTGATGCTGCTGCATCTACTGATTAAACAGTCGCTCTAACATGTGTTTCATAACAGCCATCTCGGAACGCATCTCTTGGACTTCTCGATCCAACTGTGCGTTCCCTCGGTTCGGGTGGCTGGTAGTTGGAGTAGATGTCGCAGGCGGTGCTACTGCAGGTATCGATGGGGGAGCTCCCTGAGCTGTGCTGGCAGCGGCCTCCCCCGTTTCATCTTGATCCGTCCTCCTAGTTCTCGCCATTCAATATATTGTAGAAAAATGGCTTTTTACTCGTTTCCCACAGACGACGCCAAACTGTTCGTATATTTTTATGGGACGACTCCCCTGGGTCGGATCTTCTTTCACCTGCACAATTCATAGTACAAAGTGGACCCTGGCTAGAGCCGGGGAACCTCCGATGCTTAAGTTAGTCTTCTGAACAGTGGCAAAGGGTTTCTTGAGTTCTGTATTGCGTACCTTCCTCTGTAAAGAGCTTGGATATTTATAGATTTTAAGAATCCTCGTCATACGAGGATTCTTCTCATGATTATCTGGAGATTTATTCCTCTTCACTGATTGCGTCCGATTCCGAGGATCTCGGGATCGGACACCCGTATTCCTGGATTTTCGGAGCGGTATTTGCATTCATACCGCCTTCTCCTGTCTCGGCTCGGTCGTTACCGACTCTAGAAAATTCTCGGCCGACTCAAGAGCATAAGTTTTATGCCTCCTCACGGGTGGAATAGTCTCGATGATTATCTGTCGTCCTTCCTTACTCCGTGGCCGACAGAACCAACTCATTAGGTCGGTTTTATTCTATCGGCCGAATGGCTTATAACATTCTCGGCCTTCTGTGGGCTTATGCAGACGAGGTTATCTCTCCAACAGAGTAACTTTACTCGTCTTGTGCTTATACCTCTTGGCCTATCCCTTATTCTCTCAGCTCTGACAGTTATCTCGGACTCTTCGGGCAGTGCCGGCGGAGCCGACCTACTTGGAATCCGAGTCTCCGGACTTAACATATTTTTCCTCAACACATCTTATAGTTTACTTGTTGATTTGAATGGATACTGGACGAAGGGTGAATGGCTATGGTTAGTGAAGAAGATTTGAGTACATGAAAAGATAGGAAATAACCCTTTGATGCAGTAAATCATACTAGATGTTTCCTGAAATCCAAACACTTTCTTATATATAGATCGTATCCAGAGAGAGAGAGTCATCCCCCAAATGAAACCGTATGGAAAGAAAAATGAAGAGACAGATGATAAGAAGAAGAACAGGAAGGAAGTAGATCGAGGGAAAAAAGAGAGCCTGAACGGACCGACGGACTGTAAGCCACCTATGTATATGTGCAAACCTGTGAGCCACATGTATAATAGGTCCTCACAAGTGGATTGCGTCCTGCCAGCGTGGACGGACTCGGTCTAGGCGGGGACTTTGTGGGCCACCGTGATGTATGAGTATTATCAATGCCGCCCATATATTTTTTCCTATCATTTTAGCATATGAAATAAAAAATAGTCAGATCCAACGCTCAGGTGGACCAGACAGTGGCAGCCACCGTTAAAACCTTCTGTGAGGGCATAAGTTAATTTCGATTCAGCTTATATTTGTGTTATCCCTTCACTCAGGACAATGAGACCTTATGAACAGGTTGGATGGCAAATGAGCATCGTGCGGTGGGCCCAAGAAGGTTCCAACGGTAGGCATCATTATCACCATTACTTCCTGTGGTGTGGTCCACTTGAGCCTTGGATCTGTCTCGTTTTTTGGTCCCTATGTAAAATGATATGGAAAAATGAATGGATGGCGTGGATGGCGTGGATATACCTATTCACGGTGGGCCCCATGGAGCACCTGCCCGGACCGACTACATCCAGGCAAGGGCAGTCCGCCTTCCGTCTGTGCAGACGTCAGGCGTGCAAGAGAAATGTCTCTTTTCATGCGCATGTAGGCATGCGTGAATTATTTATCAACGCCATGCAGGTAATTTATACCACTGGTTTGCTGATTCAACAGGCCACCACTACATGCATCAACTTCTCGTATTGTAACAGATATAAGCCGTTCTTGAGCTGGGTCTCGTCGTATAGATGCCCTAATCCAAGAATCAAACATATCAGGTGGGCCACAATGTTCAAAACAAAAGTACGTCTAAAAAAACTTCATCAATTTTTTTAATGCCCTTGATTAGTTTTGAATACTGTGGCCTATATGAGAACTTGAGTGGCCTGAATTTTGGCAGAGGAGATGAAAGCGGATGGAAAAAGCTGATGGACGGATTAGATCTTTCATAATCGTTCCAGGCTGGCATATGGCCTGCAAAGGGGCTACATTTTACACGCGTTTGAGAGAGAGAGACTTTATTTGGGAGTGAGGCGTTGAATAGATGCTCCCCTCCCATGCACTTATATTCTACTATTATGATGCCAAAGCAGCATCATGAACTGGTTAAGCATCCTTTCCTTAACTTTGAATTATTTGATCTAATGTCTCCGAGTCAAAGCCTACGGAGAGAGAGAGACGGTGCTATGAGGTAGAGCTCTGTGGGCCCCACCATGATGTGTGATGGACATCCACGCCGTGCATTTGATAGGTATTCTCCAGGTTATGGGATGTGCCAAAAATCAGCCGACATTCATAAGTCTGGCAGGCCACATCATCAGAAACTATGAAAAATATGCCTAAAACATCTTAAAGTACTTGGTTGGTGGGCCCACCTGAGTTTTGAAATGGCCTGAAATTTAGTGCAATCCCTCATCCAAGTGGGACAAGCAGTGGATGGGCTGGATGTCTTCTCAAAGGAAACCATGAGAAATATGCCTAAAACATCTAAACGTATTTGGTGGGACCATCTGAGTTTTGGAATGGCCTTAAATTTGGTGTGACACATCATCCAAGTGGGACACACATGATGAATGAGATAAATGTCTAAACCACTTCTCACTGGGCTTATATACAATTAGGAAGGTTTCAATGGGCGTGCATCTGCTCTCAACTGTTATCCATGGTATAGACCACCTAAATCACGGGACCGGCAAGATTTCTAGGCCCATGGCTCACCATACAATGGTGCATCTTATTGATAGGATGGATGTCCATCTACATCACAGTGGGCCCATAAAGCATGATCTCATGGGAGGTTCCCATGAGGTTGACCTCATAGTGCCATTTCTATGCTCATGAGAATTAGAAACTCCTGTGATGCATTTTAGATGGATCATAGAATAAAAATTACAATAAAGCGATGTTGTCCAAGGCTTGGGCCAGAAACTATGCCTCAAAATCTAGGGCGATAATGAATGGCTTGGTCTGATCCAATCATCAAGTGGGCCAACATTATACAAAATAAATGGATGTTTTAAAGTTATTTGTGAGTGGCTTCCAATAATCATCATATATGGGTAGCTCGAAGGTTTGTTGGATCTAGATTATGTTTCAATGATTTATATAGTATTTATGGAATGTTTTAATGATACGCACTATTTAAAAGAAGAGTCGGTTGATACATATGTAGCCATGTAGCCTTTATGTGTTTTGAAACTACACCATTTTATCCCGTAAATTAGTGATGTCAATCATGCATGAACAAACATTTGAATAAGAGATGGTTTCTCTTACATTTATGAAACCCAAAAATGTTTAGGAAAATGAATGGTATACAATAAGTCATGAAAAAAAGAAGACGAATAAGAAAAATACAATAAATCAGGGAAGAAATCATACAACCATTTTTGTATAGATAATCGATGGATTAGGTGATCCAGTGCCTAGTGGCGATCTTCCCTATTCCACTTCATATTGCCAATTTGGAATCTTAAAAATGGCACGTGTGTACATATGTGGTCTCACGGCCTCCATGTTTTTTGAAATTATCACATGGTTCCTTACTTTGACACGGTGCAAATATTTAAAATTTACCCTTTTAAGGTAATGTTTTTCATTTTCTCCTGTACTAGTTATGTGTAAGCAAGCATTTAGAAGAATAAATGGTTGTGTAATCATGCCATGAAAAAGAGAAAAACAAAATAAACCAGATGAAAAATCATACAATGATTTTTGTGGAGATAATACAATGTATTATTAGGTGATCCAATGTTGATGTAGAGCAGGTCGCGAACACTTTCATGTCCAAGATGGGCTAGAGAAGGCCTGATTGGAGGTGGAAGTGATCATGACCATCAAAACCTTAAAATATGTATATCTCATAAATCGGAAAGAGTTATTCAATAGATCGAAACATAAGCTACTTTAGCCACCCAACCAAGCCATACCGAGTTGCCAATGTTGAATATGTGAGATTCTATCATTTCGACAGTAAAAAATCCCTTTTAATTTTATTTTTACTATTTATAATAAGTTTTGATTCAATCATAAATCTTGATCCATTAAGTTTTTTGAGTTATGCCTAATATAAAAGGGCTTAGAAAATTTAGAAGAATAATGTGGTTAGGCTAAATTGGACACATACTATTTTTGGCCAAAAATCATAAAGTCTAGTAGAAATCATAACCACCTATAAATGGTTAGTTTACTATTAGGGAGTTTGAGTTGGAGTTTGATTATGAGACTTTGATGTAGAGTGGGTCGCGGACAATTCCATGGCCAAGATGGATTAGAAAAGGCATGGTCGGCGACAGAAGTGATCCGGACCATCAGACCTTAGATCGAACGTATCTCGCAATCCGGAATGAGTTATCCAACGTAAAATATATGAATTTGGGGTAAAACAAGCTACCTTAGCCAACCAACCCTGCTACGCCGGGTTGCGCAGCCCGGATTTGTGAGAAACCCCCTGATCGACGGTCGTTTCCCTGTTTTATTTTTATTTTTACTATAAATAGTAAGTTTTAATTTGAATATAACTCTTCATTCGTTGGCCTTTAGGAGTTGTGTCCAACATGAAAAGTGCTTAGGATAATTAGGAGAACGGTTTGGTGAAGCCAAAAAGGACACTTACTATTTTTGGCCGAAAACCTTGCGCACTAGTAGACATTACAACCATCTATAAATAGTAAGTTGCGAATTCTAGGAGTTTTAGTTGTAGTTTGAGTCTGATTTCTTTCCTATTGCTTGGTTCTCTTATTTAAAAGGATGTAAACTCGTTTTTAGTCATTCATTAATCAATTTTAAATTATTAGAAATTCATTTCTATTTTCTGCTCTCTTTCCTTGTGGATTTGAGGAGTCTCTGTGAGGAGTCCAGAGAAGTTCCGTGGATTCGGAATATTTGTCATCTCGAGAAAGACGGTGCTCGACCTCACGTCCTTCCCTACATCAGACTTCTTTCAATGTTTTAACACTATTTAAAGAAATGTAAATTCATTTTTTTTTATCATCAATTAATTTATTTAAATTATTATAAATTATTTTTTATTTCTTTCCTCGTGGATTATATATATGATTATATATATATATATATCCTCAAACTCTTGACTGGGTGTTGAACGTGCTAAAACCCCAAAGAGTCTACTACCAAGCAAGAGTTAGGATCTAACAGATAGAGAAAATCTGCCACTTGGTTAGCCCTGAGGACGTGGCATATCATAATTCAAACTAACCAACTAAATTAGGGAATCTTCCGTCCCAAAATCAGATTGGTTGAACAACACTAAAGTCTTCAAAACTCTGACTCTAATAAAAGAGGACTATACGAGTTAGTTGGAGATGTTGCTTTCAAACTGACCAAACCGCCATTGGTTTCGTAACCAAAAATATCAATTTTCCATTTCGTGGGCCCACATTAGATAGGAGCTGAAAATTGGGCGAGCACTGGGTACTACCCTCACCGTGACCTAGGTAGAGACGGATGGTCCATGCAGGGGCCCTGTTGGGACACCTTGATGTATGCATTTTATCCATGCCGTCCATCCATTTTGACATCTTATTTTTAGTGCAAGATCACTAAAAGGAGGCAGATTGAAGCTCAATATACCACACTATAGGAAGTAACGGTGACAATGACATCCACCGTTGAAACCTTCTTAGGGCCCACCTTGATGTTTATTTGCCATCCAACCTGTTCATGAGGTCACATGGATCTGATTAGCTTGATCCAAAACTTCAGGGGCCCAATAAGTTTTCAACGGTATGCGTTTAATTCCCACTGCTTCCTGTAGTGTAGTCCACTTGAGCCTTCCATGTACCTCCATTTTTGGTTCATGCTCTAAAATGATCAGTTAAAATGGATGGACGGCGTGGATAAAACATATACATTACGGTGGGCTCCACAGAGCCCTGTGATGACCGTTCGTCTCGAGCTAGGTCCTGGTGGGGTAGTACCCAATCTGCCTCCCTGAAAATATTAGTTGCACATTTCTGACCATTTATCAGAATCTCGCATATGGACGATCAAGATGAGAGTGGACGATGGTCCGTACTTAATCGAAACACATCCATCGACTATCTACTGTTAGGATGGTCCAATTCGTGGAATTTTCCCACAGTGGGGCCTACTGGATTGACTGCACGGATCACCTTGATGCGGCCACGTGTACCATGGTGATGTCGCGCGTTGAGGTTTTTGGAAACAGGGAGGGATGCTAGTAATCTCGAGTGCACTTTGAAAGTGTACTCACATCACGCGTGGGAGAGGACGCGTGCAAGATCGGAGCTTCTTATCAGGTGATGGTCACTATGTACATGCATGCCATAGTCCGGTGAACGACGGAACAAACAAACCGTTAAGAGAAACTAACCGCTGATCCAAATTATATTCACACCTGTGGCCCACCTTATGGACTGATCAATCTGTTTTGCGAGACATGGCACATAGACGGTGAAGATTGCCCGATGAGTGGCTCTGATCTTACACAGGTGTTCCTTGTTCCGCTTATCTGGTAAGTAAACTCTCAAAGTGTCAAATGTGCAGGAGATCTGACCCGTTAAAATGTTGGCCCCACCTCTGTCCATTTAATCTGACGGTGTGGCCTTCATGAAAAGTGGGCCAGACTAAGACGGACATCATTGTGGGATCTACCGTTCGCATCGGTAAAAAGTTACACATTGGTGGAAAAGATGCTGCAGGTGATAATTCTCTGTTAGAGGTTGAGACATGGGCGGTTGATGGTGGATCAGGACCGTTCATCCAGTGGGCAATATCTCTAGATGATCCTACTTGCATGTATCACCAGATGGATGAACATCCCAAAATGGTCGTGTGTGCTGAAGGCAAAGCCTACTCCCCGTGACTCGCGGCACAAACATGCATGATCGGGGGCATTCATCTGGTGGGGCCCACTAGCACCGATGGTAAACCATGCAACATTTCACATCAGTGACCAAAGAATGGGAGCCTGGAGGAGGGTGGGACCCACACATCCCACTCTTTTTTCCCATGCCGTGATTGTAGCGAATCTTTCCAAAGGTCAGTATTGACTTCCCTCTTCATGTGTCCCGCAGCCTGCATCCAACAGCATGCCCCAATCGGTGGGCCGCACTTGCGCCGATGGTCAGAACCTTCCATCAGCACATTTCTGATACGGACAATCTATGGTCCAAAAATTACACTGAACAGACAATCCAAACCGTTGATTTCTTCCACTCAAGATCCCATTTACAACACAATAAATTGGTGGTCAGGATCATCCGTTCCACGCGATCTTTCATCATGGCCCATCCAACTCAGAAGCAACCAGATAGGTGGTCCCGATCATACCTGCGCAGAGACACCCAGCTGCATCAAGGGGCCAATGCTTCATAAATCACTCACACATACAAAACAAGTGGGCCCCCATGTTCACTTCTTTTTTTATCCTACTCTCAACGTCCCTCTATTTCAAAAAGAGAAGAAAGGAAAAATAAAATAAAATCAAACTTCCCAACTACTTCAGGCCCACCATTCTCCAGCCTTCTCATCTTCTTCTCCTTATATAAATCTCAAACCATTAGCTCATCCATCCATTCATCCACATACATCCATCCATGGATATGGACTGGTTCTCATGGCTATCGAAAACGGGCCTCGAACCGACGCTTGTCTACGAATACGGCCTCGCCTTTGCACACAACGAGCTCGAGGAGGATGACATTGCAGACTTCAACCATGACTTCCTCCAAAGCATGGGCATCTCTATAGCCAAACACAGGCTAGAGATACTCAAGCTGGCCAAGAAGGAGAAGGGAGTGGTCCGGCGGCCGCCAATTTCAAGGCTTGTCACTATGATCAAGAAGATTCAGAAGTGTATAGTTAAGTATGTACGCGTGTGGGCCTGCCGCAACAGCTCGGCAATCATGACAGTGCCGAGGAAGGCGTATGGGAAGCGATGGAAGGGAGCGATGCTGAAGAGGAATAAGAGGATGATGATCCTTAAGCAAAGGAGGTTGATGATCACTGATGGTAGTCCAATTGTTGGGCCCACAGCTGCGAGCGTTGCGAGCCCAATAGTCTATGATCTTCGTTATGATGCCGATGAGGGTGAGGTAGCTCACAGTGTCCATGGAAGTGAAAAGGATGGTGATGAGGCAGGTTGGTCGAACCGGATCGAAGAAATCAGGTGGGCTTCGATGTTTCGGGACTTGAAGCCCACATGAAGCTATCTTTCTCTCAGGCCCATTGGGTTGGACTAGACCTGGGTTTAAGACCCACTAAAAAATGGTCTCTTCTTCCATATTAAGACCCGACCGACCGACCCAATTTACTATTCCCTCGTGGCGGTTGCAGACCGGACGCAGGCATTAATCTTGGGTCCAAAAAATAAAGGCCTCATGTTTGGGCTTATATGGCCCAGCCCAGCAAAGGACGCTAGGCTTAGGAGCATGGTTATAAGTCTTGGTTGAGTCGACTCAGTTGGACCCGGTCTGGTATAACACCATACTCACGTGGATGAGTCATCCCTGACCTAGGTGAGGTTGTGTTGATCAGAGTCATCAAGTGCTTTAACCATCCTTGGGAGTGTTTCATACACTTTTTTTTTTTTTTTTAAAGTTAATGATGGGTCATGAGGGGATTGTAACCATATAGCTTCTGCATTTGTGATGAGACTGTCCACTTTCCTTTTGTATATTTCTTTTATCTTCTTTTTCGTATGTTGTGGAAAAGAAATACCAAAAGCTTAGGCTGTGGTGAAAATTGAAACTTTAGTACCTTTGAATATAGAATGAAAAAAGGAAATATTATCAACTGTTTGATTTTTTAAAATCATATGCCGCCCATTATGATTTTAAGACTTTGATGCGTACGTTTGAATGCACCAACTAATCAAATGTCAAAGGTTTAGTTAACAATAGAAAATGGCTAAAGTATAATGAAACTTTTCCATGCATTCACAGCAAGAAAGTGACACTTAAATTATGGCAATGTTCCTATCATGCCCAACCTAGTATCCAACTCGTCCGGCAGGGTTGCCCCACCATGATAATAGGAAATAAAAAATCAGGCCGATCTAACTACCAGGTGGGGGGTCCAATGTGAAGTTTGGGATTTTTTAGGTGGTGGTCCATTTTTTCTAATGTGGCCGATGGTTGGATTGTTGGAAGTGGGCGCCTATCTCTTGATTATTTCTATCCAACTTTATCCACACTCTTATAAATATGGAGAGGTAGGTATTTTCTTTTTAATGCATTACAATCGACAAAGATTCCAGAGATAAAATAGAGGAGGAAATATAGTCTATTTATCCATCTAACTCATCCCATAAATAATCTAAACCATTTATTGTAATTCAAGTCTACCATAACAGTAGAAACAAAGGAGTGAGGAGATCCTCTCTGCTCTCTAGTTGTTAGGCGGATTTCTAGCTGTTTACCATCCATTTCGACTTTTATGAAGGTCTCAAGATCGTGTAGACACTCAGATCCCATGGGCCCACCCATTAGAGCCATCTTTCATGGATCAACCTAGGGCCTCTAGCTAGTTTTTATTTTCTAGACAGGTTGCATATCATACATAATGGCAGGCCCAGTAAACAACTTGAAGGATGGGCTTGTCACATATATCTAGTTACCATGAGATGTTCCTGATATAAAAATTAGGGGTGCCACATAGGAAAAAGAAAGACATAGGGAAACATAGGAGAGAAATCATCAAAGGGAAGCGTTTAGGTTGCACGAGACAAGAGAGCAAGTTAATTGCAGAGGAAATATTTTGGGCTATATGTGTGATATAAAGGTATGGACTCCACGTAAAGAGAAATTAGATATAAGCTACAGGCATAGACAAGTCCACATCATACTTTCTGTGGGTAAAATATGAATAATGGTTTTACTACCAATTTTTTAAAATGCCCGTAACCATATTTAAAATATCTTCTTATGTCCTTTAAATATCCAAGTCCAACACTCTATAAAATTATTTGTGGAGGTAAAATTATTGTCTGCTACTCCGTGCATACAGATTATATTGCTTGTTGTGTTCGCCAAAGGGTTTTATTAGGATGCCTGCAAAAGATCAGACTTTCAGGATTCTATCATCACTGTATGGGCATGGGCGACATTTGAGGTTAGACAGGACGTGTTGCAGATATTGATTGTGTTTGGTGAAGGCCAATGATGGTATTTAATGTAATGGGACATAATAAGTCCACCATCATCAGAGTAGTTGATCCAAGTGGCCCACCTTGGAAACATCTTAATTCGGAAGGCTGTAGTATATTTATGAGTAATTCAGAAAGAGCAGATATCAACTGGCCCACTTGCCTAAATGCGTGCCTGGTACAACTTCACTCACATCATGAGTAGACTCAGCTGGCTCAACAAATATGTTGATTCTTCCTATGATTAACTAAGAAAAGACCAAAAGAATCCCAAAAACTCAGATGGGTCACGGATGCAAATCTGAGTTATAAAATGAAACCAAGTTCTCTTATTATTATTAAATAAATAAATAAATCTTGTCGATAGGGGGCTGAGTCGACTCACTAACCATGGAGACCTCGGCCTGATCTAGATTTTGTTTTTTTGTTTTGGTAATTTCAATTACAAGCCATACAATTTGCACTAGAGGAGGCTTGTAAAATGAAAACTGCATGCAGTGGATTCCCATCTTCGGGCGTCTTCTGACCCAAATCATAAGTGGGATGAAAAGGACTGTCCCATTCTTATATCCTACCAGCAATTTGGGAGGAACGCATCAAATTTCACCGCTTAAAAACACTTAGACTTTCAAACACACCTTGGTACATTATCAAGGACATTGAATCATTTTCAGTAGGGCTGTATGTTGGGCTGAGTCGAGTTGAGGTGGGATAAGCTTGCCTTGACTTATACTTGCTCTTATTGAGCTCGAACTTGCCGTCAATCTTACCATTAGAGCTTGCCTTGTTTGCTAAACCTTTTGAGGCAAGCTAGTGAATCAAGTTGAGGCAAGGCGAGCTTGCTCTCACCTCAATTTATTATATTTTTTTGCTACAAAATACAAATTAAAGTCCACAACATTTTATCCAAAAAGTCCAACATACCACAATATCAAGTTAAAAAAAAAGAAGTCTCACATATAGCTTCTTCAAGGCTTCTTTGTGATCTAATCTATACACAGTAGTTACATTCGTGTAAAATGAAGTGGGCTTGGAGAGACTTTTTATTACTCTTCTCTTTTTTACAAGAAATTTTTTATTTTCAAGATGCATTCTAGTCTTGATTTTCATTCTTGTCTTCATTATCCTTAACATCGAAACTATTACCATCTCAAACAGGATGCAACCAAATTTGTGTATATATCAGCGCTTCAACTGTTTTTGAGGTAAGTGAGCTTCGATACTTGCTCACAACCCTACATTTCATACTAAAACCTGATTCTGATGCCATGGTGGAAATTAGAATTGACAATGTCTCATGTAATCACCGAATGTCCAAAATATTCACAAGGTCTCAATTTTCAACACTGCAAAGCATAAAAAAAAATCATATTCTTGTGATCTTACGATTGGCTCATTTAGATACTTTTCCACTTCTAATTCAATTTTCTACATCTCTATTTATTCTTCGCCTAAGAAAGACGTAAAATCACGAAGTCACTTTCCTCTAAGAGAAGTACTACATCCATATTAAGGAGTAACTGTTGTGCTATATTTTGCAGCAAAAGTACAAACACATGAAGTGAATAACTCTTCAACTGTAGCTAGAGTTGGGCATCGGACCGAGTCGAATCGGATTGGGTCCAACTCGATTCGGTTCGAAATCTACATGGGCTAACCCGAACTCGATTCGATCTGGGACCGAGTCTGGGACATCTGACTCGAACCAATTCGATGCACAGTTGGCCTGACCTGAACCAAGTCCGACTTGGTCAGGGAAACCAAGTTGAATCAAGTTGGGTACGGTTCGGATCGGATTGGGTTTGTGGGTCAAACTATGAGGTATGTGTTATATCCAAACCGTCCATCCATTTGGAGAGTTCGTCTTAAGGCTTAAGCCGAAAAATAAGACAGATCTAAATATCAGTTGGACCATACTGCAAAAAATAGTGGGGGAGTGAACGTTTACTATTGAAACCCTTTTGGAGATCACGAACGTTTCAGATTAATATGAATTTTTTTTTTCCTCTTCATCTATGTATTTTTAACCTTTAACAGATTAGATGGAAAATAAATGTTATGGTGGGCCCTACGATTTTTTTAACGGTGAAAATCTTTATCCTCACTGCTATTTTCGGTGTGGTCCAGTTGAACTTTAGATATTATTCTTTTTTTTTTCAAATGTTCTAAAATGATCACGAAAAACGAATAAACGATATGGATATAATAAATACATCATTGTGGGGCCCATGTAATTTTGATCTCATTTGAGCCGTTTTTATAACTTGGAGCTCGAAGCGTGTCTCCACTCATCTATGCACGACACGTATCTATACACCAACTGTAACATACAACTGTAAGCTACTGGAAATCGGATTGCGTACTAAGTTACTCAGTACACTCTCATCGTACTGAGTAAACTCAGTTGGGCCCACCTTGAATGTATGTAGTCTATCCATGACGTCCATCCATTTTTCCATCTAATTTAAGGGGTTGATCCCAAAATTGAAGCGTATCCAATGATCAAGTGGATCATACCACTGGAAATAGTGGAGATAATGATTTCCACCGTTGAAACCTTTCTAGGCCCACAGTGATGTTTATTTGTCATCCAACCTGTTCATAATATCATAAATACATGGATGAAGGGAAAACACAAATATAAGCTTGACCCAAAACTTCTGTGGCCCCTAAGAATTTTTCAACGGTAGATGTTCAATTCAACTGTTTACTGTGGTGTGGTCCATTTGAATATTGGATATCTCTAATTTTTGGGCTCAAGCCCCGAAATTATTTGGTAAAATGAATGGATGGAGTGAATAAAATACATAAATCATGGTGGACCCCACAGACTTCACTATGTATGTTAAGCATAGTGAGTTACTACACAATCCGCTTCCAAGCTGTGTGCACAACGGGAAATTGCTCAGTGGGCTCTAATCGTATTGAGTAAACTCTGCTGGGGCCCACCGTGAATGCATGTGGTTTATCCACTTCGTCCATTCATTTTTCCAGATCATTTTAGTGGTCGAACCCAAAATTGATGCATATCCAAAGCTCAAGTGGACTATACCACAAGAAAAAGTAGAAGTATTGATTTTCTCTATTGAAAAATTTATAAGCCCCGGTGATGTTTATTTGTCATCCAACCTCTTCATAAGATAAATATATATGATAAATATTCATAAGAATCACTCCGGATCTAATCAGATCCATTCGGTTCAGATTTCGGTTCGGATCGATCTGGATTGACCACGATCTGAACTCGATTCAATGAACTGTCGGTTTAGATCGGGTCGGATCCATCGGATTGGTTTGGTTTGTGCCCAGCTCTAACTGTAGCATGAATAATGAAGGTCTCTGCTAAAACTCTTTCAAAATTGTAATAAAGTAATATACCTAACCATTGTTATCTTGCACTGTGGATCCATAACAACTGCATAACCATTAACAAATAATATTCGACTTAATACTTATCAATTTTCATTTGCATTCCCAAAGACATCACTTGTAAAAAAAATGAACCCTCATTAGCACACTTTTTTATGGTGTCCATAATGAAAGTAATTTTTGGAAGAAACTGATTTTCCATGGTACACTTATTCTAAGAAAAAATCTTTGTGTAGTTGTAAAAAATTTTGATAAAATTTGAACCTATTCAACTTTCATCTAGTCTTCATCATTAGGCATGTATGTGTACATTTTATTATGCATCGTAAGTTCAAGGAATGCAACTTTAAATTCTAAAGCAATATCTAATATTTTATAAGTTAGATTTCAATGCATGCAAATATCCAGCTTCAACTGTTTTTTAGATTTCAAATTTAAACATTAGATTATATCATTCCACATACTCAGACTTGAAGGTGACCTCTTTATATATTTGACGTTATCTCATATATTGACAATTGTAGAGTCAATTGCTTTTAGCCCTTCTTGTACTATCAAGTTTAGTATGACAGTACAACATCCGACTTGGAATATTTTAACTCAAAGAATATATTTTTTGACTGTCTTTAATTAACTATGTAAGAATGAAACCAAAGTGTCATTGGAAGAGATATTATTTAAAGTTATTGAAGATATTTTCTTTTCGATGCCCCACTCAATAAGATAATTGTAGACGCGGTCTGACATTACCTCACCGGTATGAGGAGGAAAGTAGCGAAAATTTATAATATTCTTTTGAAATTTTCAATCTGCGTCAATGAAGTATGCAGTTAATGACATGTATCCCTTTCTTTAATTTGATATCATCCACATATCCAAAGTTAAACTTATTCTTAATATGGATGCTAAAATTAAAAGCTTTCAAGTTTGTTTTCTCAATTGTATATATCTTCATGTACTGTCTTTTCATAATACACGAGAGGCCTTCTCACATTTGGGATTAAAGAATTTGCAAAAGTACATAAAAACTTTTTTTTATATAGTCCTAAATGGCTTCTCCTCAACTATCGCTAATCTTGCATACCATTCTTTCAACTTTTCCTAATCATACTTAAGATAGAGAGTGTAGCTTAAGAGTTGTTCTTTTCAAAAGCGGTGAATGAAAGTAGCTGCTGGACTCCACCAGTCGACGTTCTTGGTCTTTTCACACATTTATCAAGATGCATCTAATAGTGTGTAGTAGAAGAACCAAAATTTTTTTCGTAGAGAGTTTTATAATACTTACATCTAACCTTAACCAAACCATCTAGTAGTGTGATCTTATCAAAAATTCTCATACCGTTAGTATTTTTTTAACCTTTCACTAAACCTGATGTTGTTTTAACTTTATTTTTTGTCATATCTCCTTCCACAATAAGAGGATATGTGACTGATGCACTGGCGCCAGAGGGTATTTGGAATTTCCTCAATAGTCATTTATAAATTAAAAAAATAATAAAGGTATGGTAAGATCAAGGCTTTTACAGGTCATGATCCCTAAAAAAGTGTCACTTAATTGAAACCTTACAACGTAGTCATTAGATTTTTTAGCTGCGAATGTGGATCAGATGGGTCATCCATCCACACATAGGCTAAAACCCATCACAGTAAGTCATCCAATGAAAGAGATTTTCATGGCAATACCAACTAAAGCTAGGCCAATGAAATGAATGGTTTCCTAAGAGGTGGACTCGGCCTTTACAACCACTGACTTGAACAAATAACGAAAAGGCATTTGGATGATAACATAACCCATCATTGAGAAATATGAATCTCACAACTTAAAAGATACATTTTTCATTATCATCATGAATTACCATACAATATCTAGGCACAAAGTTCACATATTACCATTTCCATTATAGGTTTACAGGAGTGGAGCCCACAGTTCAGTGTTCCAAACCGTTGATATTACAGAACACCATCTTTTTTTAGAGTTATTATGGAAAACACTATTAAGAGACACTCGTCCCAAATATCTGCCAGATTGGAAGAATAATAACTATTGAAGTGTGGTGAATTAATAGAAAGTTAAAGAATTAAAATAAACCAACAACTCACATTCACCTTAGGGTTCTTCATTGGCATTTGGCCATCTACATCTAAGCCATGAAATTGATGGTTCAGATCACCACCTTATCACCCATGGGCCCCACTTCTACCATTCAAACTTCCCCCTCAGCATTGCAGAAAGCATTAGTCAAGGTTTGAAGTTGTGAAGAATCAGACTGAACAGAGAATCAAAATACCGAACGAAGGATAGTTTTAAGATGAAATACATACATGCATGCATATATATATATATATATATATATATATATATATATATATATAGAGAGAGAGAGAGAGAGAGAGAGAGAGAGAGAGAGAACCTCAGTGTCGCGAGTTTTTTTTATCCTTTTTGGCATAGCTAATCTCAGTAGTCTTGTGAACTTGCTTCGTCGCTCACTAGCTACAAAGATGAAGAAAAAAGGGAAAAATGAAGAAGAAGACGAGGAAGAAAAAGAATAAGAGGGATTGGGAGAAGAGACCCACACTCGCTGGAGTTCTCGGCTTCCTTATCACTTGTAACTACCATCATTGGTCGAGATGGGAGAGAGAGAGAGAGAGAGAGAGAGAGAGAGAGAGAGAGAGAGAGAAGTTAGGGTTTCAGATTTGGGAAGAAAGGGGAAGGGAAGGGATGAAGAATGAGATCAGGTAGGGTTACGATTTTTGGAAGAATTAAGAAAGGGAGAAAAGCGGAGGTGGTCGTCTAGGTAAGTTAGAATGATTAGAATTTCTTTTACAACTATTTATAATAGTGAGTCAAGTCGAGGTCGAGCCAAGTCAAGCCGTAGTTGAGTCGAGTCGAGTGACCCAGTGCTCGACCTTTCTGACTCGAGCTCCTAAATACGACTCACCTTGACTCATCCCACTGAGTCGAGGTGAGTCGAGTTGAGTTTTTTTTTTTTATAGTCAAGTGAAGCGAGTTTCTTGATCTGACTCGACTTATGATCAACTCTAATTTTTATCCAAGAAAGAGAATGTTAGGAATACTAGCCATAAACACTTAGGACCCGTTTGGATAAATCGCCTACAAAAGTTATTTCCATAAGTCACTTAGTTATTAATGGACATTTTTGTTAACTTGCTAAAAACTAATTAGTTTCTAGCTAGTAGCCTTTTTATTGATGAGTGGGGACCAAATGAGGGTTTACAAAAGTGCAACCAAATACATAATGTAAAATGGTTTTAGCTGCCCCTTTTGAGGGTGCATCTAAATGGGGCTTTAAATGGAGTGGGTTTTGTATGTTACTCACAAGACCTTGTGAGAAGCCAAAGACCACATCCGAGTAGTCACCGAAAATAAATCATGGATGATTTATGTCTACACGGATACCAGCTTCCATCCATGAGAAACAATCTCTTACATTGTCATAAGATAACTAAGAGGCGTTGGGAAGGCGTGATATGCAAGATGGCGAATGTCAATCTCTAGTAAATAAGCTAGGTAAGTGCATTACTATTGGGCGACCACGAAAGAAAACCCCAAATTTGAATCAAATAAGTGAAAGATAAATACAACAAAGTATGCACAAGAACATATGATTTTTACATGGAAAACCCTCGTGAGAAAAATCCATAGCACAAAGCGTCAAAAAATTCATTATGAAGATGAATTATAAGAGACTAATGGCCTTACAAATGAAAAACCCTCATTTTCTCCCTTGTAAACCCTAGAATCAACTTAGCTATCCTTGTTCTACCTTAATCCCACAATTACACCTATATAATATATATAGTATTGCAATCGGAATAGAAAACTAATCGTGCAATTACACAAAATTACGTGCACCGTTAATATATGCATCGATCGATTGACCTTGATCGAGCAACCCTTGATCAATCGAGCACCCATGTTTGATCAATCGAATATAGCCAATAGTGTCCAGAGAGTTAACTGATTACTTTAGAGTTTCCTCGATCAATCAACCTGACTAACTGATTGATTGAACTAGTCTAAAACTGTCTAGACACCAATTTATTTAATCTAGGGTTCAGTTGATTGATCGACTGAGATATTTGATCGATTGAGATCCCCTATTTATGATGGATTAGAGACATCTAGATAACAATCTCCACCATGGCTTCAATCATCATGAACCAAAACTTCAAGCTCCATCTCTAATCACCTCCATCATATCTTCCTCATTGTTGTTTCCTTCTATGCACATTCTGTCTTCATCAAACCTTTGCCAGACCCAGAGAAGTCGAACATAATTTGAAATTTTCTTTGAAAACTATCTTTATAAGCATATCCGCCAAATTCACGCTCATGTGGATCTTCTCAAGAGTAATTCCTTCCTGGAGCACTTATCGATGAAAATGACGAGGAACATCAATATGTTTAATTCTATAATGGTAAACTGAATTCTTTGCCAAGTTGATCATTGTAAGTGCTATTATGTTTAAAGTACATGTTACACCTGGTTTGTCAAATTTTGTTTTGTCAAAACAACTTAGCAGAGTGTTCTTCAAGTTAAAGACAAGCTCATGTTCAAGTTGAAGTCTAGCTTATGTTCAATTTGAAGTCAAGCTAAAGTTCAAGTCACGTGGATCAAGATGAAAAGTTCACCTTTAAGTTCAAGTTCTACTAAAATTGTTAGTAGAAGATCAAGCTCCAAATGCAAGATCAAGCCTCAGGTTCAAGTTCAAGTTTTACTAAAAATGCTAGTAGAAGATCATGCTCCTTTGAGAACTTCAAAGTTTCTACAAAGTTCAGTCCATATAGGTAATATAAATCCTAGAAAGACCTTAGCTTTAAGGGCTTTCAAAACATATTTAATTTGAGTTTTTATACTTATAATTGAATCAATTTTGTCTTGTCCATTTTCTACTTTAACTAGTCCAAGATATTTCTTGACTAGTCTAAGTAACAACTGAAGTATAACAGAATTTCTGTTACATCTTCAACCGGTCGTGGAGTCCTCGACCAGTCGAAGGACCCCCTTCAATCAGTCGAACGTTCCTCGACTTGAAGTCCAACAACTATTATCTATTCAAATTCAGCTTCCTCTACTAGTTGAACAGACTGTTCGACCAATCGAAGGTCATCCTCGACCAGTCGAACGGAATCTTCAACTAGTTAAAAATCTGTTGGAACTTATCCCACTCGAATTTAAAAATTTGTTGGAAATGAATCTATTGCTTTGACCAGTCGGATACTGCCTTCGACTAGTCAAAGGAAAAGATTTTGTGACTATAAATTGAGGTCCTTTCTCAATCCAAAAATAGAACTTAAGCCTAGCTATCAAAACCCTAATTCAAAAGAGAGAGAAGTCTCATTTATTGTCAAGCTATCAAGTGATATTTATAATTTTATCTATAACTTTTTCATTTATTCTTTTATCTCAAAACTCTATCATTCTGATTTATCAAAAAGAGTGTTTACTCTTATTGAAATTTGAGAAAATTAATGTAAGTAGCCTTTGGGTTTAAAACTAATTAAAATCAATTAGAACTTTGGATCTTTTCTATTGGACTGAACATCGAACATTCGTCATTCAAGAAAAGTGATTTACGATTGCATCTTCTTTCTTGGTGAAGATAAGTATCATTTTACTTTCTGTATTTGATTTTTTTATGAGATAGCCAGAAAATCTCATTTGTTGGTTTTTCTGAGATAGCCAAAAAATCTCAGTGTGGGTTTTTTTTTTTTTTTTGTAAAAGCCCTTTAAAATCATAACTGTATCAGGTTTTAAGGTGACCCTATGAAAACCTTATTTTTAGTGAAAGCCAATATCATGTGAGTTGTGATTATTGGGAATGGAGTAGGTATGGCTGTTTGAGAATAATTGGTGTACACACCGAACCACTATAATTCTTGGTGTTTGTGGTGACTGTTTACTTTTTGCATATATGGAGAATAGTTATAATTTTATTTATGCAAGTGTGGTGAATGTTTGTAATAGATATCTTTATTATTTCTTATTTAATTTTGAAAGGGCCTAGCTATATGCCCTAGAGGGTGGGGGGGGGGGGGGGGGGGGGGAGGGGGTGTGAATAGGGTTATGCCAAATAAAACTTATAACAGCGGAATAATAAAATAAAAAAATCCACAATGCTGAATTTAAAAATAACCTCAATAAACTAGTATTGAGAGGTTGATGCTAATTCAGTTCTAAGGACAACCTTACACCAAAAACTAAAGGCTTATGGTAGCACAATCTTATTTCTAAAAAGTCCTTTGTATCAAAAACTCAAACCGAGAGGAATAAATAAACCAAGGAAATAACTTGCAGAAAATTAAACCTAAGTTATTACAATATTCCCTATACTGGCTTGAAATAAAATGATTACAACATTCAACCACAGATACAATCCACAAAACTGAAAGAATAAAGGAATGAAGGAATAAAACACATCCACAACACAAAGATATATAGTGGTTTGCCTGTGTGTACACCAACTGTTATCTAACAGCCACACAGAATGCTACTCGACTCCTAATATCCTCACACAGGGAATATTAGCATGCACTATCAAAATAGGTTTCACAGGTTCACCTAAAACCTTCACAATTGTGTCTTTTTATCTCGGGCTTACACAATTCAAAAACCCTTACAATCTGAGTTTTCTGGCTCTCCTCAGATAACCAAAATAATGAGATTTTTTTGAGAAATCTCAAACAAAACCAAAGAATGTAAATTACACAAATGTAAAATACTTGAATCTCCTTTTGAAGTAGCCCGATAGAACCAATCGGAGTAGAAGTTCGATTCAACGTTCAAAGTCCAATACTCACTTTATGAATGGTTCTAAGTCTAATTAATTTTAAATCAAAAGGGCTAATTCTATTTGATTTTGAATTCAAGAAGAAGGAATATCAAAAATTCTTCTTTTCTAATAAAATTGGAATGTAGATCAAAATCAAATACAAAACAAGCTAGCAAAATGAATATTAAATGAGTATAAAGTAGCTTAAAAACAAACACGAACTTATCTCGGAGTATGGCCTTAAAATTACTTGAATTGAATTGAAAAAACTCTGAAATTCGTGCTCTATTTATAGCCTGAAAAATCTCATCTTCGACTGGTCTTAGGATCCCTAGGACTGGTCGTAGCTTCAACAGATTTTCAAAGATTTTCGTGGGATAAGGATTAGCTATTCCACGATTGGTCCTGGGTAGCCTATGACCGGTCGTGGGCCACCTACGACTGGTCGTGGGTCACCTATGACTGGTCGTAGGACCCCCAGATTAGTTGCTAGAGTTCGAGTCGTAGGGCTAAGATCGGTTAAAGGACGAGTCGTACAGCTCACAGGACTGGTCGTAGGATGTCTAGGACTGGTCGTAGGATAATCAGAAAAATTTAAAAATCTTCGAAAACCTAGGACTGGTCCTGAAAAACTTAAGACTGGTCGTAGTAGAGATAGGACTGGTCTTGAAGTCCCTAGGAGTGGTCTTGAAGTCCTTAGGACTGGTCTTAGAACAGCCTGTACAAGCATATTTAAAATATACGAATTATGTATCCAGAATAACCTACAATAAAGCCCAACCTAAGGTTAATCTAAGGTCAAACAAACCTTGAAAGTGAGATGAACATTGATAGTCTGTACTCTCAGATGACCTGTAACACCCTGAAAATTGGGAGTCGTGTACAAACTCAACTCCCGAGTTCCAGACCGTCACTTATGCAACAAAAATGATTATGATTCAATGTTGTTTGAGTTAAAGCATTCACATGAATAAAAGTATGCCAAAACTGTAATTCATACTCCAGATCCAGTGATAAAAGTAAGCGGAAGACTAAAGAATATATATATAACTGTATGGAAAAACAACGTAGATCTCAACTGTCTCCAAAGTATGAATACATTTCTGAGTCTCATATACATGTGAATAAACAGAAATTAAATGTCAAAATAGTTCCACTGAGAAGTCCCGTCAATCCAGGCCACCTAAGCAAAGCCGTCGTGGTACTGCATATATGAGAACTCGTCCTGGTCCTCATCATAGTCCGGCTCTACCTCCTGAATCGCTGCCCCACCTGCATCTAAGACAGGGTCTGGTGGGTGTTACAAACACCATCCCGTAACGTGGGAGTGAGTAGCTAACTCAGTGGAATAATAGAGTAAGGATTAGCATATTCTCAAATCAATCATGCGATAATAGTAAAGCAGTAAATCAAACAATCCTAATACTGTTGTTAATACAATATGACATGACATGATGGATGCCCTCACCGACGATCTCCCTCATACGACACCATCTTACGCCCGCGGCATGCTTTCATCCCACAGTGCTCCACATCTTCCAGGCACATGCAATGTGATGGTGATATGATTACCGAGTTATTATTAGTTCATTCAAACAGTAGGATTGGGAAACTAAGGTACTTCCCTTATATCAATCCCAACACAGATCCTGTATAGGGTCGTCACTCCTAGTAATCTCATACGATGTATATTTTGTAGGTCGTTGTAAGGGCTGTTACTCGCACTCGTTGCACCGCTCCCCCATCACCTTATCAATACAGGCCTACTGTACTCTCACTGCTACGGAAGGGTCGTCGCCTCCCGTAGACTCAGAATACGCTCGTGGTCACTATAAAGGACTCGTCGCCTGATCAGTGTAGGTCGACAGCAAGAATATAGTGTCCCATACCACCATAATCTGCTCACGAATCATAGGTGCTCACTGGTCACTACGGGGAGGTTTGTGGCCCCAGTGTAGGCCGACAGCTTGACTACGGTGTCCCATACCACCATGCCCGGCTCATGAGTCTTTGTGGATCAAGGTACCATGGTTGACAGGGTTTTCAATGGTAAGTTCAGTACCCTAGGTTCAAGCAGTTATGACTCATACAGGGTGAACATACAAAGGCCAGTTGGGTTACTTGACGAGCTCAACTAGCAGAAGCGCATCTCAAGTCGAACGACATAAAGTGCGTAAAATACCTCGTGTGGCCTAACTACTGCCGCCAACTCCAAAACACGGCTCGCATTCATCGACGCGTCGTTCGTGGCAAAGATAAGCCAACCACGAATTTACTCAGTTACCGACTGCCTGGACTAGGTATAGCCCCAAACAGTTATGAATCCACATCAGCAATCATATAAGAGCAATGAAAATGAAATACAACAACGTGAGCACGTTAACACATGTTATAACATACAACTTAAGTGAATCATCTAACACATGCCTTTCATACATATAATGAAATTATGCATATAGCCAACATGTAAGAAATCATTTACATCAGCATATCATTTGAGAATTCAATCTCAAACTAATTCATAACACCATTTAATTCAATACATACTAATACAAACATTTATACAAACACTTAAACTACACACTTAAGTCTACATATAGTATGTCGACTCAAAGTGCGCATTTAGGCGAATCTCTTTGCCAAACTAATTATGCACGCATTCCTAGTATCCTAATGCGACAAGAAGCCATGTCAATCACATCAGCAAATTATGGATGAAAACAGTAATTCCTATGAATGACTAAAATGCCATAAATCTTATATTCTTCGTCTGCTTACGAAACAGGAAACGGACAGCATGTTGTACATGTCAAACGGCATTGCCGTCGATAATCTACTATTAAACGACATTGAAAGCATTGGAAACAGTCAATCAAAGCGTCTAAAATCCGCACCTGTTCTCCTAGAAGCGTATCAATTCGAACGGAGCGTATACGCTTCGTCTACGGCGAATCGGGAACCTAACATACAAGATTTGTCAGCTACCATGCTATGGAAACTAAGGAACCTCAAATCAGCAAGTGTTTGGGGTGTTTGCTTACCTAGAAACGCGGTGTAATCGTCGAAAAAGTGATTGAGTCGCGTTGCTTAAGCACGTGCAACAGGTAGCACAAGCAGCAGGAAAAACTCTCCGACCTTCTCACACAAACTCTCACTTTCTCTCTCACTCTTGCTAGGGTTTCTAGCAAATTCGGATGGGTGAGAGGAGTGAGGGTTTAAGCCCCTTTTATAACCTAAATCTTGCCCGAAACAGGCTTGGAAATAATGTTTACTTGATACCTAACCAAATCGGGGCTGTTTCGATTCAAAAAGACATTTCTGGTGGTCCCCTGGCCGAACGCGATCGGACTTAAGTTCATGCACATCGGATGTCGCTCACATCCCATTTTCAGACCAGTAGTATTCGTAGATCGCACGTAGCGGTCCAGTTTCAGTTCAGCGGTCACCGCACGTAGATCAGGTCTACAAGTCTCGTGATATGAAATAAAAAATTTTCCTGATCCAGGGGTGTAATTTGGCTGAATTCTGACGGTCAGAATGCTTAATAATAACGCGTCAAGTCGTGTGCCAGATTTGAATTTCAAATTCCAAATTTAACCCTATTCTCACTCTTTTCACTCCACGCTCAATGAAATTGCCTGCTAATGTCGGTTGGACTTGATTTTCAAAATGATTGTCAAGTCCAGCTAGGCGGTTATAACGGTCTAAGATTGTAGGTATCGGACTTTCAACGCGCGGTCTAGATCCAATACAAAGTTTCAAAGAGGTCCAGAGAACAAACCGGTTTAGAGTTTGATCCGAAGTTTTAGAGTATTATAGAGTCATTGGTTCTACTCGCTTTGGGTCTTATAGAACGTATTTAAAGTGATCAGGGACTATTTTCCAGCTACTCTAGTATTGCGCTAGCTAACTTACACTTATTTTCCAAAGGAATTAATCCTACGCGATTTCTGGTTGAGTTGGTACTCGATCCCAAGTACTGATTTTTCCAGGGCGTTACATGACCCTTAAGAGAAGCTTGAGAATTCACGAATCTTGTTGTAGGCCTTCTCGAGCTTGAACCTTTCTTGACTTGATAAAGTCTTCTTCTATTCTTATACTTGTTAGAATCTTGAACATGCATACTTGAAGACTTCTATTCTTGTATACTTCATCCATGACTTGACTTGAAACTTTCTTCATTTAAGTTCTTGTCTTGAAATACGATGTCTTGAAGCAATGAATAGTCTCAAACATGAAACACAAGATGTACAAGACATATATATATATATATATATATATATATATATATATATATATATATATATATATATATATATATATATATATATATATATATATATATATAGGTTTTGTCACCACAAAATTTGACAGCCAAAGGGATATGAAATCATAGCATTTACATGTTTGAGATCTTGATCCTTTCAATCATTCGTGAAATAAGGTTGTCTTACCTAAAACTTTATTTTATGTTTGAATTAATTTTTTAATACTAGTACTATTGAGATTTCTGATTTATTTATTATTTCAGTAAGTTAATTTTTTTATTTGGTGTAGTCCTATTCACCCCCTATAAGACTGTTGAGCTCACTTTTTTAAGTTGTATCAAAGCTAAGTTGCTCTTTTTTTTTTGGATTTGTTTCCTGAGTTAAAGATTTAGAGCTTTCATTATATCAAATTTCGATAGCTTGTCTATTACCAGGCCACCACCTTTTGATGGCTCTAATTATGCATATCGAAAAGCTAGAATGACGATTTTTTTTGTTAATCCTTAGATTAAAGCGTGTGGCAAGCCACTGTAACCAAATGGAAACCTCTTATGTCTGAAGTTATAGGCAGTGATAGAACTAAATATATGAAAGAAACTGCATTCTATTTATGGACTACACCTCAGAAAAGTGAAAGCAATGCAAATGCTAAGGACTTAAATTCCGTAACTTGTGCTGTATCACCTGATGAATTCAAGAGAATTATTTCATGTGATGCAGCCAAATAAGACTGAGATATTCTTGAAATGACACATGAAAGAACTTCTATAGTCAAGAAATCAAAAGTTCAAATCCTCACTTCAAGATTTAAGAAAATTCGTATGGAAGAAAATGAAACTTTCATAGACTTATATACGAAACTAAATGATATAGTAAATTCCATGTGGGGTCTAAGAGATGGAATCCTAGAAAGTAAGGTCTGTGCAAAAATACCGTGATCTCTTCCTGAGAGATTCAATTCTAAAGTAACTGTCATTCATGAATTAAGAGACATAGATCAAATGAAGGTTGAGGAGTTAGTTGGTTCTCTCCAAACGTATGAGTTAAATTTTAAAGCTTGTAAAGGTAAGTCCATTGCTCTTAAATCGTCTAAATCTATTTTTTTTAAAAAAATTGTGTTAATTCTGACGTTGAAGATACAAAAGATGATATGGCTTTACTTGTTAAGAAATTTTACAGAATTTTCAAGAACAAGAAAAGATCAGATTTTCAATAACCATCTGACAAAAGAAAAGGAAAATCTAAGTCTTGAAAAATCTGTAAAGGATAGTCAATGTTTCAACTGCCATGAATATGGGCACTTGGCGAATAAATGTCTAAAAAGGGATAAGTAAAAAAGAAATGTTATGTTAGCTACTTGAGATGAATCATCTGATTCTAAAAGTTCTTCTGATTCTGATGAATCAGAATAAGAAAATGTAAATAATGTAAAAGCCCTAATGACTATAGATAGAGTCACCTCTTTAGATAACTGTAACTTATCTGATTATGAAAATCTCAGGAGTGACGCTGAAAATAAGAATGAAGGAGATCTTCAAGATGCCTACAATACCCTATACATGGAAAGTTGCAAAATTGCTGTCAAATTGAAAATTCAAAGAGAAAAATATCTTAAGTTAAAAGAAAAAATTGAAAATAATGTTTTAGAAAAATCTCATCTTTTAGATTGTTTTCAAAAAATAAAACTAGACTTGAATTTCAAAACCTAAGAGTTTGAAAAACTCAGAATTGAAAATGAGAAACTAAAACTCGAAGTTTTTTCTCTTTTGAGTTCTAAGGATACTTGGAGATGTGCCCACAGAGACCTAAAGCTGGAAAAAATATTAACCTCTTCCAGAAAAAGCGACGACAAATCAGGTCCGGGCTATATCAAAGATATTTCTCTTAAAAAAAATGTATCTCCTATATTTGTAAAAGGAGAATCTTCAAACTTAAAAGGTAAAATTTTAAGAAACTATGGTCAAAATGATTTCAAAAATCTAAAACCTTTTCAAGTTTCTAAGATTAATTCTAATACCATTAGCTATAGAAATCAAAGATATAACAAACCTCCTTTGGCTGAAAAAATAGTGGACTTACTTAAAGAGCTTCTAAAATCCAACTAAGACAGAATCGGAGTTAACAAAAAGTTGAGAAATTCCAACTCCCCAAAATAGAGAAAAACTAATAGAACTCTTAAACCCATAACCATAATGAAATGGGTTCCAAAGGTTACGTCTTGTTGGCCACATAGCCTTCAAAGCCACTAGCCATCCAAAATGGTACCTGGATAGTGGATGTTCAAGACATATGATAGGTAACAAAGAGTTATTCATCAACTTCAAGGAAGTTTACTTTTAGCGATGGAAGCAATTGCATAATCATAGGCCAAGGTACTATTCAACTCTCTGATCTTCCTCCATTTGAGAATGTTTTGTATATTGAAGGTTTTAAGCATAACCTTCTCAGTATTTCTGAAATCTGCGATAACAAACACAGTGTAAAATTTACAAATCACGGATGTGAGATTACAAATGAGAAGGGAAGTATGATATTAAAATGTTGTAGGACTTCTGAAAATTGCTATATTATTAATGACTCATGCTCTTCTAATTTTTTATGTTACATGGTCCAAACAGATGAAATAGAACTATGGCATGAATGTCTTAGGCATGTTAACTTTAGAGATATTTATAGATTGAGTAAAAGAGATCATATTCGAGGCTTACCCAAATTGAAAAGATAGAAAAGATTTGTGGCGCATGTCAGATTAGCAAGCAAATCAGAAGTAGTCATAAAAAGGTACTCCTTAGCCACAATCAAACCTGTTGAACTATACCACATGAATTTGGTTGGACCAATGAGAAAGGAGAGTAGAGGTAGGCAGAAATATTTTTTTACGTATTGTTGATGACTTTACTAGATATACATGGGTAGCTTTCATGAGAGAAAAATTAGAGACTCTTAATGAAGTTAGAAGAATTCTAAAACGAATTCGGATTGAAAAAAGAAGTACATGTGATCAGAATCAGAAGTGATCATGGTACTGAATTTGAAAATAGCAATTTTTAAAAGTATTGTACAGACCATAGTATATCATAAGAGTTCTCTGCTCCTAAAACACTTCAACAGAATGGGGTTATTGAAAGAAAGAATAAGGTATTAAAGGAAATAACCAATGTTATGTTAAATAGCATGAACTTACTAAAAAACTTATGGGCTGAAGTTGTTAATACTACATGCTGCATTTTAAATCATGTATATATTATAAAAGCAAAAGATAAAATAGCCTATGAGTGATGGTTCAATAAGAAGCCAGCAGTCAAATACTTTTAAACTTTTGCAAGTAAATATTTTATTTTACATGACCGAAAAAATTTTAAGAAGTTTGAAGCCAAGAGTGATAAAGGAATATTATTGGGTTATGCTCTGAATAGTCGAGCATATCATGTTCTTAACAAAAGAACATGAGTGATTCAGGAATCTATTAATGTTATAATTATCGATCACCTGATCACACCCTCACCAAGTCAAGATGATGATGAAGTTAACATTATCGATAAACCTGACTTTTCACCAAAATCAGTTGATACTGAACTAAGATTAGTCAAAGACCATCCGAACGATCTAATACTTGGTAACTCTAGCACTGGTGTATAGACTAAAAAATAATAAGAAAATATTTGTAATTACATCTCTTTTACTTCTCAAATTGAACCGGTTAATATAAATGAAGCACTTACTGACGAAAGTTGGATATTCGCTATGCAAGAAGAGCTAAATCAATTCGTCAAAAATGATGTTTGGTACTAGGTTCCTTAACCTCCTAATAAATACATAATTGGAACCAAATGAATTTTTAAGAATAAAACTGATGAATTAAGGAATATTATCAGAAATAAGGCTCGACTGGTTGTAAAAGGGTATACGCAAATAGAAGGTATTAATTACGATGAAACCTTTACACCAGTTGTTCACATTGAATCCATAAGATTATTTATTTCGATTGCTTGTTATATGAAATTCAAAATATATCAAATGGATGTTAAAAGTACATTTTTAAATGGTGATTTACATGAGGATGTTTATATTGAACAACCTAAGGATTTTGAGGACTCTAAATCTCCAAATCATATATATCGTCTTAAGGAGGCACTTTATGGTTTGAAACAAGCTCCCAAAGTATGATATGAAAAATTAACTAAATTTTTATTTGGTCATAACTTCAATATGAGTAGCGTTGATAAAACTTTATTCGTCAAAAAATATAGCGATCATATACTGATAGTACAGATCTATGTTGACGATACAATTTATGGATCTACATGCTCTAACTTATTTATTGAGTTTGCAGATCTGATGAAATCCAAGTTTAAAATGAGTATGGTTGGTAAACTTAACTACTTTCTTGGATTACAAGTTAAGCAGCATGAAGATAATATATTCAACTCATAAACCAAATATACTTTAAATATTATAAAAATGTTTAGATTTGAGAATGAAAAGAAGTTTGATACTCTAATGAGTACAACTCTTAAACTCTTAAAAGATGAATCAGGTAAAAGCGTAAACTCTCGCTTATATCAAAGTATGATCGGTAGTCTCTTATACTTAACTGTTAGTAGACCTGATATTACATTTAGTGTTGGAATTTGTGCCTGTTATTAATCCAATCCTAAAGAATCTCATCTAATTATTATTAAGTGAATAATTAGATATGTCGCAAGTTAAGCTAATTTAGGACTTTGGTATCCATATGATACATCCATCCAAATTGTCGGATATACTGATGTAGACAAAGCTGGATATATTGACGATAAAAAATCTATCAGTGGTGGATATTTCTATGTGGGGAACTATTTAGTTTCATGTCTCAATAAGAAACAAAACTCTGTATCGCTCTCTACTGTTGAAGCTGAATATATAGCAGCCGATAACGCCTGCACTCAACTCATTTGGATGAAAATAATGTTAGCCTATTACGGCATTGCGCAAGATATAATGACATTGTATTGTGATAATTTAAGCGCAATTAATATTTAAAAAAAATCAATCCAACATTCTCGTACAAAACATATTGATATTAGATACCATTATATTCAATAACTTGTTGAAGATAAGAGTGTTGTGCTTGAATATATTCAAACTGAAAAGCAAAGTGTTGACATTTTGACCAAACCGTTGGACAGGAATAGATTTTTAAATTTGAAGAATGATATTGGTTTGTGTATTATTAATTAAGTATTTATGCATTTATTTATTTCTAATTTATAATTAATTAAATGCATATAATACTAATAATATAATGACAATATTTTTTTTAAAAAAAAGATTGGGTTCTTCGACGAGTCGTGCACGTATTTGACCAGTCAAACCCTTGCCAGGTCGAGTACGCTGTTCGATAGGTCGAGGACCGCAGAATTTCACTTCTTAAAAGTGAAAAATCACCTTTTTTTTTTTTCTTTTTTTTCATCTTCTTCTTCAACTCGTCGGTGGCCCACTTGTAAAACCCATCTCCAAACTTTGCATGTAAGTGATTGTTTTCCTATTTCTTTCAATATTTGAGTACTCCCTTGCTAGCTAAGCTATCATTTGGTTTTTTTTTTTGTTGATTCCAAACCTTCTTTGGTATGAGGTTTGTGAAAAATCTGTTATATCCTCAATCTCACATCTCACATTTGTTATTTCTTAAGCAAATATTATATATGGAGCATCGTACTAAATGTGCAACTACACAAAAAATTTATGGTAATTTGTCTTCTAGACCGACTTCATCCAATGTAAGAACCCTAAGGAGTTTTGAAGAAAATGCGGACCAAATTGGGGATTTTGGCTCAAGAGACATTTTTATTGAGCGTAGTGTAAATGTTACTCACATTGCTCCATTTAATCTTGTTCCTTTGCTTTCTAATGTTGGTTGGGGAAGCATTTTGGCTTCAGGCGGTAAAGCATACCGTTCTATTGTGCAATGCATGTATGCATCAATTTGTGAAGTGTCTGAAGAAAATCTTACCTTTACAATTAAATTTGTGGAAGGGAACTTCACTATAGACCGCTAGTTGATCTTAACCCTAACTGAGATTGTTATTGCGGAGGATAGAATTTCTCTTGACAATCTAACTGATAGAATGTCCCATTCAGAACGGTTAGTGGTTACACATACTCTATGTCGATTTAATGCAGAATGACATTTCGGTAATGCTTTGCGTGTCAATCAAATGATGCCTCGATTTCGAGTTCTTCACTGTATCTTCACATCCAATGTGTATCCTTGATCAGGGAATAAGTCAAAACTCACTCCTTTCATGGCTAATATTTTACACTCAGTTGTTTCTAGGGTATAAGTGTGTCTTCCTTCTCTGATTTTTTATATCATAATACAGTTTCGTCTTCATCCTGGTCATGGTTCTATTCCCTTTACGTATCTTATTATTTGTATTACCTTACATTGTAATGTTTCCATTCCTACGTCTGAGGTACCCGAGTCAATATTACCATTTAATAATGCTAATATTCACAAGATGAATCTGAGATATCTTCCGGACTAGCGAGACGAGGAAGAAGAGGAAGCACCTGCACCACCAAAAGATACATCTATGGATGATATTTTTGCTAAACTTGATGAGTTAGATGATCCAGATTTTCAGCCTTCACAGGTTGATGACCATCTTCAATCTTTGGAAGAGAAGGTCATGGAATTACAGGTTTCATAGGATAACCTGGCACAAACTTAAAAATCTTCTATGAAGTAGATGAAGAAATACTTCCACCGTATTGCGAGGTGTTTGCATCAGATGGATCCTTCCATGTCTGCTCCTTCCTCCTTAGGATCTGACTAAGTTGATTTCATTTCTTGTTTATGTCTATAGGGCTGTATAACTTTATACTTATTTTTCTTAATGACTTGCTACTTTTACTTTGTTTTGATGATCTTTCCTTGATATTATCGATGACTTAATGACTTAATACTTTATTTCTTCTACATATTTACATGTTAACATCCTTCTTTCTTTATCAACTTGTGATAAAAAGGGGAAGAGATTAGAAAGAATGCATGAATATGATAGAGATTATAAATTATAAATGCTAGGAATGCTTTGCATGGAATATTATATGTTTTAAAACACGAAACAGGGAAAGCACAACTTGAGGGGGAGAGTAGTTTTTTTTTTCCTCTTCAATTACATCATGAGTTCAAGAATACAGGGCTACATTGTAAAGTCTTGAAAAAATCTGTACAAAGACCCGAGTTCTACCTCAGGTAGAAATCAAATAAGACCAAATCCTTTTAAAATTAGATGAGAATTAGCTAAGCACTAAACTAAATTACTTGCGAAATTAGCACTAATCACTTTAAATATGATATGCAAAACCCAAAACTTGTAGAATCATTAGTGCTACATTACCCTAAAATCTAGGATCCATCTCTAAACCTAGTTGCTCTCGGGAGCATCATGAAACTCCATATCGGACCTGGACCGTATGTCGAAAGTTTGATTTTCACGAAACTATACGGTTGTGACCGCCTTACTGGACTTGACAACCATCTCAAAAATCAAGTCCTAAAGGTGTCCAAAAGCGCACAACTTGAGCCCGGAGCGAAGTGTGTGAGAAACGCGAATATCTTTAGAAAATGAACTGAAGCTTAAGTGAATTAAGTCATTCGCTTACAGGATAAATATAAGGATTCAAACCGTTGAAATCTGACCCAATTATACCCTCGGATCAGAGAAAATTTCCAACACATGGCAATGTACTTGTGGCCCTAATCGACTGCTGGTGAGCGTTGAACTGAAACAGGTCCCCCGCGGTCGATCCCTAAACCCGGTCGAACCGAAAACTTATCCTGAGCTAGATCCAATGTCAGGGAGCTTAAGTCTGACTGCATTTAGAAAAGAGACCTCCAAAACATCTCTGTTGAGCTAAAACAGTCAGGTTTTGGCTATAACCTAAGTATACCATGGCCAATGCGTCATTGAGGTCGATTTTGGGCCTATATAAGGAGCTTAAACCCTCTCTCTCCCTGCACATACGAATTTTTAAACCCTAGAGAGAGAAGAGAAAAGAAAGAGAAGGAAAGAGAGGAAAAGTGAGAGGTAGAATTAGGGTTTGTTCTCGGGATTCAATCCCGCCGTTCCACGTGCTTAGCTACCACTATCGTATCGCTATTCCGGCGATTCTGATTCCATTTTCGGGTAAAAAATCCTAACCCTAATCTGTTTTAGGGATTCAGATAGTGTATGTGATGAAATAACTAACCTATTTCATACTATAGGTTGTCGTTGTATCGTAGACGAAGGTGGAGTGTTCAAACTGAATTCGTTACGAGTTTATCGGCGAAAGGTGCGGACTATAAATATATAGGTAATGGTTTTCAAGGCTTTCAATGTCGGTTAATGATTTATAACTGACTGGATTGTCGCTTCACATGTTAGATTGTTGTTTTGCTCGCTTTACGGTTATATATGAATTATGTTGAATATAGGGTATTCCATGTGTAAGTTTAAATGACTAGATATGTCGGGAATTTAGTTTTGTACTTACCATGATTATTTACCATGAACATGTGATTGTTGAATACGTGACAACTCTTTAAGAAAGGATTTGCCCTAATATAGCTTATAACTGAGTTGGATCATGTAGGTTGAAATGTGTAGTCTAAGTGTTTGTGGAAATGATTGAATGAGTATGGAATTTGAATCCCTGCTCACCATGATTATTCGTTGTGGATATATGCGTGTTGTATTCGTGAAAATTGAAATAGCGGTGAAGACCGCTTGAGTTAAAGTTGGAATATGTCAATATGTCCTAGAGGGGGGTGAATAGGACTTTTTAAAGTTTTATAATGTATTTAAAAGTCCTGTTACACTAATCCTATCAGATATGCAATTCTCAGGATTACTTAAATGTAACTCTACTGACTTCCAATCCTGGTAGAGGATCCAATCATAAACTACTTAAAAGATAAACAATTTAAAGATAAGATTGTGATGGATATGACTCTGTGTGTGTGTATAAGATATGATTTCAGATGATCAGATATAAAGTCATATAAGGAAATCACATAAATGAAAGACAATACCAATCTCAAATACAGTCATTTTATAGTGGTTCGACTACTTGTCTACTCCACTCCCGGCTGCCACACTCAACCCTTGAGTGTACCAGATTTCACTAAGGAGGTTTCCCATGGTTCATCTTCAACCTTTACAGAAGTCTCTACTTGGTTCACCTCAAACCCTGGAGTTTTGTTGGCGCACTCCTAACCAGATGTTTATGCCCACATAGAGCAAGGGTTCATACAATGCACCCAGATGTTTATGCTCTCCAGAGAGTAAGGGTCCACACAATGCACCCCGCACGTACACTCCCGTCGGAGGCCTCCTTTGAGAACTTCAAAGGGTGAGCAACACTTAAGACCCAATCCTAGAAAGGAATGATCACAAGTGTCCTCTAGACTCTACATACTTACAAATAAGTTGATGAGTCCCATTCAGCGCAATGTCGAAGATCTCCTCCTTGTTGTTGAAGGTTCTTCAGTTCCCATGATCTGCAACATAAAAGATGTACCTATACTAGGCTTTAGGTCGGGTCAAGGTTATGATGGAATTCCACTCTCTAAAGGTTTTTCTATTAGGAAGATAGAGTGATTCTAACCATCTATGCATTCAAGGCATCCCAGTAGCTGGAGGATCCTTGGATGCAGAAGTTCATTCTCCAATCCACTCTATTGAATATCAATGATGAGGGTGGATTGGAGGATGAACTCCCTAAGAGAAAGGGCTTAAGATAAATGATATGAAGTTTAAAACACTCAAAAGCACTCTCTTCTTTCTCTACCAGCAATAAAGGAAAGCCTTTCTATATATAGACAAAAGGTTCCAACGGATATAAAATGGTCACATTTATGACAGAGTTCGATATCATCGAGCAAGAGTCGATATGATCGAGCGTATACTCTCGATTGTATCGATGATCCACTCGATGGTACAAACTACATGTCATTCGCTTTTGAAACCTTTTGCCGGCTAGTCGATGGGATCGAGACACACATCGATGTTATCGAATTTCGAACTCCGATTCCATCGATATATGGATTGATTTGTCGACAGGTGAAAATAAGAGAGACAAGCCTTGAAGAATTTAAGGTTCTAAAGATATGATCGGGGAACAGTCGACGTCATCGGAATTTGTATATCGATGATATCAGAGTCGGTGTCGATGGGATCGATAAATCGTATAGATTTACCTATAAGATTGCTAGACGGTTTGTGTCTGGTCTCGATTCAATCGACTAGGTCTCGTTATGATAGACATATGAATATCGATTTCTCGACTGACGCCCCGATCAATGTTTAAAACATCCTGAAATTTACGCTGGAGGAAATATGCACCCACTATCGATATGATCGGTATTTGAATTCAGATTGAATCGGACAGTCATCAATATATCGAAGCTCATAAAAGTTTTCTTTAGAAAAATAGGGGCGCTGGAAAACTGCTTGTCGATATTATCGATCCACTTTCGATTGGATCGATATTCGAATATCGATGATATCGATTCACATTCCGATATATCGATAAATCGTTCATATGAACGTTTGATTGCTGGACACTTTTTGTCCTCACTCGATTGTATCGATTGAGATGTCGAGGACATCGACAGACCAGGTCGATCATATCGAAAGGGGAATCGATATAATCGACGGGGTAAGAAAAACTTGAAGATTTTTCTGTTTGGTAAAAAGTTTTCTTACACTAAAATTCTAAAATGTTCTACTTAGTTTTAAGGGTTTTAATCACCTAGTGTTTTGGGACATGGGACGTGAGGCTATGATTTACCTATGGCGAGCTTTCACACATCCAGATGAGGCAGACACTTGAGTTGATCTTCCTGTTAGGCGCTGTTGTCTGACTGACTCAACTTACACCGTAATTGACAAACCAGGGCACTAGTAGGTGCACTTTTAATCTTCCCCTTTGTCAATTATGTGATAAAATATCCAAAACACCCTAGAAAAATATCTAGACAGATACATCCTAAATTGTATGTACATGCATTAACACAATTTTACAAATTCTAATTACCCATGTACACAACCAGTAAAAACTCTCCCTTTCTTGTTGCTGCTGCTCCTCTCACACCTGCAACATATAAGAGCACAAATAACCAATTTTCCACAGGGGTGTTTATAATTGTTCTCTCCCTTTTTATCAATCATTGATAAAGATATAGCAAGTGATATTGAATGAAGTTGAAGTGCAAATGAGGGAACAAATAGAGATAGATGTATATAAATGAAAACAGTGTAAAGCATACATCATGAGCAGACAGTATGAATTTAATATAGCACCTAAGGCATAAGATAAAAATGCAGTCCATAACCCCGAAACTTCATTAAACCAGGGACGCATAAATTTAAATGGCAAGAAGATAAGAACTAGATTCAGCCATATGCAAAATAAATTGCCCAAGATTGGCAGAAATATCCATATTTCAGAGAAGTATACTGCCCCAGACAGCAGCAGTTCAACCAAAAAAAATAAAGCCCATTTGAGGGCACCCAAATATCACAATCAGTATTTTAGCCCATCCGTGGGCATATTCAACCAAAAAAGAAACTATGCATGGTGAGAAGGTTGTCATACACACTACTAAGAGCGTAGAACATCCAAAAAGATACTGATGTTCATCCGCAAGATAAGAGTAAGGTATGTATGATTGCATGTATGAACCCGGGCTCACGGAGCAGAATGAGATGGCATCGTGTCGGCACATTGGCACGTCATCAGATACACCAATTGTTGTACCGTGCTCTGCACTCCTTGAACCATCCTTTTCAGGATAGTAAGCCGTTCTTTAACTGAGTGGATGTCCTTCTGAATGGCCCCAATCCTGTCCAGTTTGAGCCTTTTCCCATACCCAGTGGTTGACGTAGACGGAGCGATATCAGGTCCAGGAGGTTCATTGTCAGTCATTGCATCCCCTTCCATTGGATCACCACCTTCTCCTCCCTCCCCTTCTATATGAATGTCTTCCTCAGTTTCCTCCTTGTACTTGTGAAATATCAGATCCATTTTCTGAATATTCTTTTTATTGAAAACTTTGAGCGAAAATACTGGATCAGTTGTAGAAGGAAAGCCAATGCTTTGACAGATTCTGCTAATAATCCAGGGATATGGAAGATGCAAATCTCTAGAAGTATGTATGGTATTGAAAAACTAATTGACAATCAGAGTTGGAAAGCAGATATTTGTCCCGGTTGCAACGGAGTAGACTATCATGACTATGAGACTTATGAGATCTGATCGGTTTGTACTTCTTGGGTACAAATTAGTAGTAAAGATCCCATGCATGACTCAAAATTGGGGCTCCATATACCTAGATTTTAAGGCATTCCCTTGATGCCACGAAATATCTCTGTTGTGACATAGGTATTTGGTTATCTTTGATCGGACATCTGAAAGGTCGAGATCCCAATTTGGAAGACCTTCTGGAGCCAACTGTAGATTGAGGATGTTAGCTATAGTGGCCGGAGTGATATATGCATCATCACCATCCAGGGATACCATGAATGAAGGAGGGTCAGCCACCGGGGAATGACATGTAACAAGGAAGTTGTGTGTCCTTTCTTGTCCACCAAAATCCAGGATGGGCAGCCAACCGATTGCAGCAAATAAGGGTTCTAGTTTGTATGGTGTTAAACAGTCCCTGTCGACTTTTCTCTTAAAAATTAGCTTCCTATTGGCGTATTTTGGTGGGCGTTGGACAGGCGGTGGAGGTGACGCTGGTTGAGATGGTGTAAGAACTTCAGTTTGGGATCCTTGCTCTTTCCTTTGAGGCAAGGACTTTTTGTTGGGTAGCTCTCGAAGACTCCCCCGGACCGGATGCTACGTTTTTATCTTTTTCCATGTGGAAGAATAGGCTGTTTGAAATATTTGGAAAAAAATGACAAAAACGCCCAACAAACCAAGAAAAGAAAGTTCTGACGATGTTGGAAGAATATTACCTGATTTGTGGTGGGATTTGGTTAATCCAACTTAGCTTCTAGTGATTGGTCGAGAGGATCGGACAGGGAAGACGATCGAGAAGCCTTTTGAAGAAACTTCCTTTTTTTTCGACATGCTAACTTTTATCGGGCGCCATCTGTCGATCATATCGACCAATGTATCGATTGTATCGAGAAGTAACCAATCGATTCTATCGAAACTACCCATGATGTCATCCACGGTCATACGGCTTTTCATATTCTAAAGAGTCATTGATTGTATTGACCCTTGGTCGATGAAATCAAAAGAGGCCGACACACGTATAGAAAGTAGATACTATTCAGAATTTTCACAATTTTGACACACTATTGGGTATTTCTTGACTTGATCAGTATATGTCACAAAAATGTATACCAGTTCTGTACAATTATAAACATGATAATGTTTATATACGAAAGTTCAAGGTCTCCAACCTCAGATGTAATATTGAAGGCTCAACAAAATTGCATCATTTCAGTAAATATCCAAATCTAGATGCATAATCTAGATTTGTTCCTTTTTCTGCTTGATATATCAAGGTATATGGGTTTTAATCATCAGATAGTTCAATTTTTTTTTAACTACCCATTGTGATTTCTTCATTCTGTTCTTTTCTTTAGGTGGTGATGGATGAGTGCTTCTCCTAGATAGACTTTTAACCTTTTAAGTTTCTCTGATTGGTTTGAATTTTCCAATGTGATTTTGATCAGAGTTATATAGAGTCCGTCTAGGTGCTAAACATTCAAATTTATAATGACCAACATCATCACATAAATAACAAACTGGAGAAATTCCCATATTGCTACTCGAAGCAGTAAGTTTTGTTTGGACTTTATTTCCAGTTTTCTTTTTACTTTTCTCATATCCTAGTCCACTCTTGTCTCTTCCTAGTCTTCCCATCCCTAACAATTTTTCCAATTTCTCACCACTCTGAGAAAATTTGTAGTTTATCTCGGCAAATTTCCTGAATTTTTCTAAGTCAATACAAATTGAGTGGTTCTCATTTTTGAGTTGTGCATTATCATCTCTTAGCAATTCAGCTTGGTTCATAAGTTTTGATAATTCTGCTTTTAGGGATAAGTTTTTTCTTTCTAATTGATCATTGTCTATGTCATATTGTTGCAAATCATTGGCTAAATGTTTGTTTATTTTCAAGTCTTTCTGCCTCAATTTCTTCTTATTTTCAAACATGCCGAGTTTTTTAAGGATATGGATGCTATGAATGTACAGCTGATTATAAGCATCTCGCAATGTATCCTTTTTAATTTCTTCCTCTTCTTCTTTAGACTCCAATTCCTCATTGTCAGATGGAAATGATTCAGTGGCTTGTTGTTTTTCATTTCTTTTAGATTCCATGGGAATGATTGGAGATATGGAAGCCATAAGAATTTTCAAGGATTTTTGGCCACCATCGCTCTCTGAGTCACAAGTTTTTGAGTTTGACTCTTCTGTATCATCCCATGTGGCGGTCATTGCCTTGTCCTTAGTTTTTCTATTTGGGCATTCGCTAGATAAATGTCCATACTCATGACAGGCATAACATTGTAGTTCTTTGGTTCTTTTTCCAAATTTACTTGTAGGAGGTTTGTCATCCACCTTTCTACCTCTAGAGGGGCGGTCGCGATTCCTTTGAAAGAATCTTCTAAATCTTTGTGCCAGCAGAGCCACTTCCTCATCTTCATCTTCTTTTTCACTCTCACTGTCCTCATGTTTTATTTTCTTAGAGGTTTTTAGGACAGTGTTTTTGGATTTTTGGGGTTGTGTGAAGTGTAGTTCAAAAGTTTGTAGGGAACCTACTAGTTCTTCTACTTTCATCTCATCAATATTCCTATACTCTTCAATTGTTGTTACCATGGGATTGAACCGTTCCGGTAGGGATCGTAAGATTTTTCTACATATTTTAGATACTAGAACCTTTTCTCCCAATCCACCCATGGAGTTACAAATGATATTCAATTTGGTGAAAAAATCCATAAATGTCTCATGCTCTTCCATCCTGAGATTTTCAAACTGTGAAGTTAAAAGTTGTAGTTTAGATCTCTTCACAGTGCTTGTGCCTTCATGGGTTGTTTCTAATAAATCCCATGCTTCTTTAGAGGTCTCACACATACGTATCTGATTGAAAATATCTTGGGATATGGCACAGTAGATGGCGTTTATTACTTTTACTTCAGCATTTCGCTGTTCTTTGTCAAATGCCGTCCACTTTTCATTAGGTTTAGGTTTAGTGATTGTGGTTTCATTTTCAAGTATAATTTGTTCAGATGGTACCACATATCCCTTTTCAACTACATCCCAAACATCATAATCCAAAGATCTCAGGAAGTAATGCATTTTAGCCTTCCAGTATGTATAATTTGAACCACCAAATACTAGAGGTCTAGTGACAGAGGAGCCCTCTCCTTTGGCCATATTCCTTAACTTCAGTCAAGATCACTCTAGGCGGTGAAGCCCTTAAAGAGAGACCCGTTCTGATACCAATTGAAATAGCGGTGAAGACCGCTGGAGTTGAAGTTGGAATATGTTAATATGTCCTAGAGGGGGGTGAATAGGACTTTTTAAAGTTTTATAATGTATTTAAAAGTCCTGTTACACTAATCCTATCAGATATACAATTCTCAGGATTACTTAAATGTAACTCTACTGACTTCCAAGCCTGGTAGAGGATCCAATCACAAACTACTTAAAAGATAAACAATTTATAGATAAGATTGTGATGGATATGACTCTATGTGTGTATAAGATATGATTTCAGATGATCATATATAAAGGCATATAAGGAAATCACATAAATGAAAGACAATACCAATCTCAAACACAGCCATTTTTTAGTGGTTCGACTACTTCTCTACTCCACTCCCGGCTGCCACACTCAACCCTTGAGTGTACCGGATTTCACTAAGGAGGTTTCTCATGGTTCACCTCAAACCTAAGGTTTTAAATCAGGTTCACCTTCAACCTTTACAGAGATTTCTACTCGGTTCACCTCAAACCCTGGAGTTTTTCTTGTACACTCCTAACCAGATATTTATGCCCACACAGAGTAAGGGTCCACACAATGCACCCAGATGTTTATGCTCTCTACAGAGTAAGGGTCCACACAACGCACTCCGCACGTACAATCCTGTCGGAGGCCTCCTTTGAGAACTTCAAAGGATGAGCAACACTTAAGACCCAATCCTAGAAAGGAATGATCACAAGTATCCTCTGGACTCTAGATACTTACAAGTACATTGATGAGTCCCATTCAATGCAATGTCGAAGATCTCCTCCTTGTTGTTGAAGGTTCTTCGGCTCCCTTGATCCGCAATACAAAAGATGTATCTATACTAAGCTTTAGGTCAGGTCAAGGTTATGACGGAAGTCCACTCTCTAAAGGTTTTCCTATTAGGAAGATAGAGTGATTCCAATCATCTATGCATTCAAGGCATCCCAATAGCTGGAGGATCCTTGAATGAGAAAGTTCATTTTGTAATTCACTCTATTGAATATCAATGATGAGGGTGGATTAGAGGATGAACTCTCTGAGAGAAAGGGCTTAAGATAAATGATATGAAGTTTAAAACACTCAGAAGCACTCTCTTCTTTCTCTACCAGCAATAAAGGCAAGCCTTTCTATATATAGGCAAAAGGTTCTAACGGATATAAAATGGTCACATTTATGACAGAGTTCGATATCATTGAGCAAGAGTCGATATGATCGAGCGTATACTCTCGATTGTATCGATGATCCGCTCGATCGTACAAACTACATGTCATTCGCTTTTGAAACCTTTTGTCGACTGGTCAATAGGATTGAGACACACATCGATGTTATCGAATTTCGAACTCCGATTCCATCGATATATGGATCGATCTATCGACAGGTGAAAACAAGAGAGACAAGCCTTGAATAATTTCAGGTTCTAAAGATATGATTGGGGAACAGTCGATGTCATCGGAATTTGTATATCGATGATATCAGAGTCCGTATTGATTGGATCGATAAATCATATAGATTTACCTATAAGCTTGCTAGACGGTTTGTGTCCGGTCTCGATTCAATCGACCAGGTCTCGATATGATCAACATATGAATATCGATTTCTCGACTGGCCCCCCGATCAATGTTTAAAACATTTTGAAATTTATGCTGGAGAAAACATGCGACTACTATCGATATGATCGACTGACTTTCGATATGATCGGTATTTGAATTCAGATTGAATCGGACAGTCATCGATATATCGAAGCTCATAGAAGTTTTCTTTAGAAAAATATGGGCGCCGAAAAACTGCCTGTCGATATTATCGATCCACTTTTGATTGGATCGATATTCGAATATCAATGATATCATTCACATTCCGATATATTCATAAATTGTCCAGATGAATGTTTGATTGCTGGATGCTTTTTGTCCTCACTCGATTGTATCGATTGAGATGTCGAGGACATTGACAGACCAGGTTGATCATATCGAAAGGGGAATCGATATAATCGACAAGATAAGAAAAACTTGAAGATTTTTCTATTTGGTAAAAAGTTTTCTTACACTAAAACTCTAAGATGTTCTACTTAGTTTTAAGGGTTTTAATCACCTGGTGTTTTGGGACATGGGATGTGAGACTATGATTTACCTATGGTGAGCTTTCACACATCCAGTTGAGGCAGACACTTGAGTTGATCTTCCTATTAGGTGCTGTTGTTCGACTGACTCAACTTACACCGTAATTGACAAATCAGGACACTAGTAGGTGCACTTTCAACAACTCCTTAGTGAAAGGATTTGCCCTAATACATGTTATGATCAACATACGTCATGTATGTAGTCTAAGTGTCTGTGAAAATGTTTTGATGAGTAAATATTTAGTAAAGTGTATGTTATATAGGTGTTGAGGTGAGATTCTCAACTACCTTATCTATGTGTATATATCCCTTCATGTAACTTAGATTAAATTTACGTGATTTAGCATGAAATGCATTTGTGTAAATCATGTTTATCTTGTATTTTGTAAAATGTTCAATTGGTTACGTTACTTGAATTAATTGTTGAACTTTGATATGCCTAGCACATGTGTTATCCTGTTATATTTACATATGTTTGAAACTACTACTTAGTCCAAGCTATCGATAACGGTTTCCGAATGAGTGGCTGAGTTACCTTTGCAACAACAGATGTGTTCGAGGAATCTGAGTCGTACGAAGTTTGCTAACAGTGGTTAGGCCATGCAGAATGCCTACGCACTCTATGTCGATCAATTCAACGTACACTCGTACCAATCGAGCTTGTCAAGTAACCTAATGTCACGCCCCTAACTCGGAAACCGGGCTCACAAAATTTTTGATCTCCGAATCCGGCGCCGACAGCCTCCGTAGAACCCCATTCTCGGCTCCTAGTGCCCATTAGCCAGGTTCCGATCCTGAGATGCTACGAGGAGGATTTTCAACGTCAGTTTGATTCGTAATAAGTAAAACCAAAGGCATAACCCACAAACAACAACCAAGAACTCCATTACATTTCCACTATGATCAAAAACTTTACAAGTATAATGAGCATAAAGGGAAATACAATGATGAAGAATAGAAACTCTAAAATGATCTGTAAGTGCTCCTGTCTCAACGCTGCTGCGCCCCGTCACCTGCACGCAACGGTCGTGCATAAGCTTATAGAAAGCTTAGAGGGTGGTGAAAGTGTGTGCGCAAGGTAGTAATATGATCATGTAATATCAGAGTAATGCGGAATATGCAGATGGATCCATAATATCATGAGCCGTACCAAGGCTATGCGATGCGAGACGTGAATGATATCGGCTATCCCAAGGCCATGCGATGTGAAATGCAACTCAAGCATACAACCCCTCATCTATGTCCACACATCAATACAGCTCAAATTTTGGATATCACCGGGGTCTAGTACACTCTAAATCAGATCGCCGCCTCATCGCGTGCAATAAGGTAAGTGGAAGAGACCTCACTATCCGTTTTCCAATATTGGGCTCGACTCGTCAATAGCGGACCCATTCCTTGAGCTGGTCAAACTCAGCCTAGCATTATCCCTACACTCGGGCGGGTAAGGCCGCACCCCCTTCTAACCGACCACGACACAGTGGAGAGTGCAACCGTCTGGTAATCAGCACTCAACGCTCATCTACTCACTCGGTCTAGATGTTGGAGCAACCTCTTGGTACCATAAGGGTTTAAGGACTTTCACCCAGGGATATCTATAGCACCCCATATAGAATAAGATTTCTGGTATCCAATCCTGCCAACCACGATGCGTCTGTGGAGGCTACGACCCCGATGTCGCTAGGGCGTACAGTAACCATATCATACAATGCGAGATGCATGAATCATACTATTTAATCATGCAACAATCTCGTGCGCACCATGCGCTCATGTGGGACGCTCCGTATCATATGGAGTCCCGTAAATGTCTCGACCCAACGGCTTATGCGATGATCAAACATTCCTCATATCAAGCATACATATGATGCGTATGGGCATGAGTAATGGAATAAAACTAAGCATGTTACAAAGTAATGAATTATCCTTACAATGCAGATGGGCCTAAACGGCCTACACACAACAATTACGGCCTAACAATGGTCCTAGGGAGAGTCATAATGCGGACATTTAACCAACACTATACTTGCAATGTGGACGTCAAACCACCATTGCTCCCAAACCATAACCCATAGTAAACATCGTCACACAAACCATATTGGTTTCACACATTGCAATGGACCTTAGGTACATCCTATTGGGCCTTCAATACGTCAAATGGGCTACATAAGTGGACCTTATATTCATCAAATGGGCCACATTACTAGGCTTCACCAATGGGCCTTAGGTATAATGTAACGGGTCATAACCCATGGGCCTCAGAGTACATCATAATGGGTCTAATCACATGGGCCTTATGTGTCTTAAATGGGCCTAATCCCATGGGCCTTGTGTCTTAAATGGGCCTAATCTCATGGGCTTTATACATACCAAATGGGCCTAAATCATAGGCCTTATATAGATCAAGTGGGCTTAAACCCATAGGCCTTATATAAATCAAATGGGCCTAAATCATAGGCCTTATATGTCAAATGGGCCTAAATCTATAGGCCTTATATAAATCAAATGGGTCTGGTCCCACAGGCCTTGGGATATATCAAATGGTCCAATTCCATAGGCCTTAAATTACATTAAATGGGCTTAATCCCATGGGCCTTGGAACACATCAAATGGGTCCAATCCCATGGGCCTTAAATTACACGAACTGGGCCTAATAAAATGTTTATTTTCCATCCAAACTGGGGCCCAACATGATGTTTATTTCCATCCAAATTGTTCATGTGGTCCCATGGGCTAGGCTCACTACAATATTTGTTTGACATCCAGCGTGTGGGCCAGAGGGCCCACTATAATATTTATTTGTCATCCAATGTGTGGCCTAGGGGGGCCCACTGTAATATTTGTTTGTCAATCCGCTAGGGGGGCGGCATGAATAAAACACATGTAATTGGTGGGCTCCACCGTCCAGCGGACGGTGGAGGAAAACATATACATCACTGTGGGTCCCATGTGGTGCCCACCATAACGTATATTTTCCACCCAACCGGTTGATAAGGTCGTACAGACCTGGATGAAGGGAAAATACAATTTTCAGTTTGATCCAAAACTTTTGTGGACCCCAGAACAGGTTTCAATGGTAGATGTTCATTCACACTATTTCCTATGATGTGGGCCACCTGAGCGTTGGATCAGGCTGATCTTTGGAGGGGGCCCACGGCTAGGAGTGGCCCACCTCAAGAACAGGTTGGATTTCTCAAATACATCATGGTGGGGCCCACGGCAGCAGCCGTGGGCAGCTGCTGGGACACCCGCCCGCCTAACGCTGCACGCAGCAGCGTGCAACTGCTGCCGCTGTTAGAGAGAGGCAGAGGCGCTGCCTCTTGCCTATCTTTTTTTTTTTTCAATTTTCTTGAGGAAAATCACCTGTGGGGCCCACTTCTTGAAGATCTGTACCATCCAATGAATTTAGGGGCCCAAAATACACTAAAAAAGACCAATATCCAACATTTTTGATGTGTAAATACAACAAAATGGGCCCTAAAAGCCTTTAAAGGGTAAGAAATACCATTTTCTATGGTATGGCCCGCCTGATCATCGGATTGACCTCATTCTTTGGCTCAACGCCTAAAATGAAATGGGTAAGAGGATGGCGTCTTAGATTTCATACATACGTCAAGGTGGGGCCTGCATGAGCCGGCCCACCTAAACCTTCCCTTTTTCCTTCTTTTTTTTTTGTTGGCAGAGACGTCTAGCGTCTGAGACGCTGGACGGTTGGATATTTCAAAAATACATTGAGGTGGGCCCTGATTAGGTGGGCCATCTCATGGAAAATAGTGTGGATCCTTTGCACATAAAGTGGGCCACACTTGATGATTTGGGTAAAATAAAAGCCTCATGGTGGGGTCCATCCAAATAGGCCACAACCCCATTATAATCTCATAAAATAAAATAAAAATAAAAATAAATGAAATAAAAAGGGAGAGAGAGAGTTGGAGAGTAGGACACGCGTGTGATGGAGGGCTCCGCCACTATGAGCCCTCCCTTGAGGAAATCATACAATCAAATGGGTTCCTTTACACATGAAACTAGCAAAAATTGAATTCAACGGTGGAGATCCTTTCTCCACCAATATGGACGGTCTAGATGACCTTTAAATGCAAGGAAATAAACATCATGATGGGATCCATGGAGAATGGCCCCATCATGGATGATCATGATGATCAAAGTGGGCCATCGGCCACATCTTAGGGTCCCAAGTGAGATCCAAACCATTGATCGGTTGGCCTCACTTGGCCCATCTCAAAAAAATATGAAAAACTAGTATTAACTAGCACCCACCGTTTGATCTTCTTGCTCCTATGGGCTCCTTAGCTCCTTAGCTTTGATTTCAATGGGTGAGATGAGGAATGGATGGCTAGGATGGGAGATGATGGGGTAGGAAAGTGGACCACCTTGGAGTTTTGGAAAGCTTGGAGTGCTCCTACGTATGGAATTTTTGTTGCTTGAAAAGAATGAGATGAGAAATGAGAAAGAGAGAGTTGTAAGGGAGAGAGAGTGATGGGTGATGGAGTGATGGATGTGGTGGTGATGGGTGTGTAAGACCTTTTTTACTTTTGTGGCCCTTTTGTGTAAGAAAAGCATGGGCTTGTAAGAGATTCTTGACTTTTGAGGTTGCTTGGGTATGGGTGAAAGGTGATATATACTTGACATGTACTTGACATGTGATGGATTGATTGATGGGATTGATGTGACATCTCGTAGAGATTCTCTTGGGTTTCGCAACGCGCGATGTTTTTCTCGCACCGAACGTTGGCCCACATCTCTTGACCAGGGTATCGCCTCGGCGTGTAAGTCGCGGCATCGGGACCGCAGCGATGGAGCGGTCGCTATGGTAATGGTCTTGAGTTGAGTCGATACGGGTTGACGGTATTCGAATCAGAGTCGCACGTAAATATCGGTTAAGGGTCGAAGGTTGTCGGAATTCGATCGATAAGACCACAGAAGTCTACGAAACGGTACAGTCTAGGATACGGGTCTTAGTGCTAATTTGCCTATTGTGTATTTACCATGTGTGGACGTGACTGCTTGAATCTAAGGTACCAACTTACCAGTGCAAATTCCGTTTAACCTTGGTACCTCGATCCACTAAAACTCATGAGTGGTATGGGACACCGTGGTCATGTTATCGGCCTACACTGGGGCAACGAGCCTCCCCGTAGTGTCCAATGAGCAACCCAAGCTCATGAGCTAAATACGGTGGTATGAGACACTATATTCGAGTTGTCGTCCTACGATTAGGTAACGAGTCATTCGTATTGACCTCGAGCATACTCTAAGTCTACACTGAGGTGACGAGCCTTTCTATAGTAACTAGAGTATAAGCAGGCTTGCTCTGATGGTGACGAGCCTCTTTGTAGAGACCTGAAACCGCAACATTGTATGAGATTAGCTAGTACTGATGACCCTAGAATAGATCATTGTTTGGGAAATGATACAAGAAAGGTACCTTAGCTTTCCAAAACTGCTATATGAATAAATCTAATTAAGTATTGGCTAACATGAGTATGCACCGCATTGCATGTGCTTTGGCGAGAAGAGCACTTTCGGGTGGTTGTCATGCGCGCCGAAAGATGAAGACGCTGAGGGAGTGCAGGCGAGGGCATGCATCATTATCACATATCACTCTTGCATTAATAAGAGTATCTAAGACAAGTTTTTTGTACTACTTTATCATTACTGCTTGACTGAATTGATAACATGTTAACATTTGCCTTATAGTTCCACTAAGTTGATCACTCACTCCCACTTTGGGACGGTGTTTTAAAACACTAATTAGACTCTGTCTTAGCTGCAGATGATGTAGCGGCATATGAGGCTAAACCTGACTTCTGCGACGAGGAGGAGGAGTTCTCCTACATTCAGTACTCTGGCGGGTTCATGTAGGCTGCGCCTCATTGTTGGGGCTATGGGACTTCGTGATGTAGTGGGACTTACACATTCTAATATTCATGTTCGTTTTGGAAACGATACTTGTAATTATTTGACCTAGACCATGATTGTACTTTGGAGACGCACCACATCTTATATGTTTTAAATATATCTATCACAGACTTTTTCTTGCATAATTTAACTGTATCTGGAGTATGATATGTTATTTTGGCTTAATCTCATTTATGTTTAAGGCACTGACGCGAACAACATTTAATCATCACCATCCATGTTGCATAAGTGATGCGTTGGAACTTGGGAGTTGGGCTTCTGCTCGACCCTCGATTTTCAGGGCGTTACATACATTCAGATTCATGTATTACTAATTGTTTTGTCACTAATTTGACAAGGGGGAGATTGTAAGTGTCATTATGTTTAACGCACATTTACACCTGGTTTATCAAATTTTGTCTTATTAAAACAACTTAACATAGTGTTCTTCAAGTTAAAAACAAGCTCATATTCAAGTTGAAGTCAAGATACAATTTAAGTCACGTGGATCAAGATAGAAAGTTCACCTTCAAGTTCAAGTTCTACTAAAATTGCTAGTAGAAGATCAAGTTCCAAGTGCAAAATCAGGCCTCAGGTTTAAGTTCAAGTTCTACTAAAAATGATAGTAGTCCCAAGTGTAAGTTTAACTCCTACTGATGAATCTTCTAAGTAGCAGATCAAGTTCCTTTAAGAACTTCAAAGTTTCTACAAAGTTTAGTCCTTACAGGCAATTTAAACCCTAAAAAGACCTTAACTTTAGGGGCTTTCAAAACATATTTAATTTAAGTTTTTATACTTATAATTGAATGAATTTTGTCTTGTCCAACTTCTGCTTCGACTAGTCCAAGATATTCCTCGACTAGTTCAAGTAACAACTGAAGTATAACAGAATTTCGATTACATCTTCGACCAGTTGACTGGAGTCCTTGACCAATCGAAGGACCCCCTTCGACCAATCGAAGGTTCCTCAACTTGAAGTCCAACAACTATTATTTATTTGGATTCATCTTACTCAACCGGTCGAACAGAATCTTTGACTAGTCGAAGATCTGTTAGAACTTATCTTGCTCGAATTTGAAAATTTGTTAGAACTAAATCTGGAACAGATTTTGTAACTATAAATTAAGGTTTTTTCTCAATCCAAAAGTAGAACTTAAGCCTATCAAAACCTTAATTCAAGAGAGAGAAGTCTCATTTATTGTCAAGCTATCAAGCGCTATTTATAATTTTATTTATAGCTTTTTCATTAATTCTTTTATCTTAAAACTCTGTCATTTTGATTTATCAAAAATAGTATTTACTCTTATTGAGATTTAAGGGAATTAATGTAAGTAACCTTTGGATTTAAAATTAATTAAAATCAATTAAAACCCTGGACCTATTCTATTGGACTGAACATTGAATATTCGTTATACGAGAAAAGCGATCTACGGCTATAGCTTCTTCCTTGGTGAAGATAAGTATCATTTTACTTTTCGCATTTCATTTTTTATGAGATAGCTAGAAAATCTCATTTGTTAGTTTTTCTGAGATTACCAGAAAATCTCAATATGGGTTTTTTATTTGTGATGGCCTTTTAAAATCACAACTGTATCAGGTTTTAACGTGACCCTGTGAAAACCTTATTTTTAGTGAAAGCCAATATCATGTGAGTTGTGATTATTGGGAGTGGAGTCAGTGTAGTTGTTTAAGAACAGTTGGTATACACACCGAACCACTATAATTCTTGGTGTTTGTGGTGAATTTTTACTTTTTGCATATGTGGAGAATGGTTGTAATTTTATTTATACCAGTTTGGTGAATGTTTGTAATAGATATCTTTATTATCTCTTGCTTAGTTTGAAATCTTGATCATTACAAACGTTCGTGAAATAAGGTTGTTCCACCTAAAACTTTGTTTTCGGTGAAGTTTATCTTACGAACTAAGTTTGAATCAATTATTCAATACTAGTGCTATTGAGATTTCTGATTTTTTTATTATTTTAGTAAGTTAAATTTTTTTATTTGGCATAGTCCTATTCACACACCCCCCCCCTCCCCAGGACTGTTAAGCTCGCTTTTTTAATCACTCTTTCATTGTCACAATTAACTAGCATGGCCTCTTGATGAAGATCCAACCCATTCATCATTTCACACAACCAAACACCTTCCTTAAAAGCCTCCGTCACTTCTACTCATCTTCGATTGTGGAAAGAGCAATCATAAACTGAAGCTTTGACATTCAGCTGATCGCTTCATCTGCCAGTATAAATGAGTAATCAGAAGTTGACCTTCTATTTTCCACATTCCCTCCATAATCAGCGTCCACACAGCCTATCAATTTTCCCTCTAATTTTTTAAATGTTAAGATGTAGTCCACTTTACCTTGTAGTTAATGAAATATCTATTTCACTACCTCTCAATGTTATTTGTTGGGGTTTGACATGTATCTACTCACAATACCAACTACATGTGAAATATCCAGTCTCGTAAAAATCATGTCACACATCAAACTGTCAACTGCGCTCGAGTGGGACACACAAGACATAAACTACTTTTCTTCATCTGTAATAGGATATTACTCCGAAGAAAGTCAAAAGTAAGTAGCATGGGGTGTGTTAGTTAGTTTAGTCTTGTCCTTCCCAAACTTCACCAGTACCTTCTCAGGATATTCATCTTAAGACAACTATAACTTGTTAATTTCCTTATATCTATGTATATCAATGCCAAGAATCCTCATTGTAGCCCTCGGATCTTTCATTTCGAATGTCCTTGATAACTGATACTTCAATATATTAATCTCAGACATATTATGGCTGCTAATAAGTGTGTCATCGACATATAATACTAGTACAATTAATTCTTCATCGCTCAGTGCCTTAAAGTAGACACACTAATTGTATTCACTTCTGACAAACCACTGACTTACCATGAAAGTATCAAATTTCTTATACCATTGCCTGGGTGACTGTTTCAGATTGTACAATGACATTCCTAACCTGTAAACCTTATTCTTTGACCCATAAACCTTGAACCGCTCTAATGCTTCATGTAGATTTACTCTTCCAACTCCCCATATAAGAAGAAAGTCCTCACTTCCATTTGTTCTAGTTTCAAATTGTATTGGGTAACCAACGCCAATATAAATTAATAGATACCTGCTTGATAATAGGCACAAAGATCTTACTAAAGTCAACGCCTTCTTTCTCAGCATACCCATTCGTAACCAATTTGGCCTTGTATCTATCATGCTTCTTCCAATAGATCCACTTACAACCGATCTCTGTACGCCTAATGAGAAGCTTTACCAGCTCACACATCTCATTTTTGTACAAAGAGTCCATCTCGTCTTACATAGCCGTCATCCACTTCTCAACATCTGGGTCATCTAGTGTTTCTTGGAAGATAGATGGATCCTCCTCATCTGTAATGAGAGTGAATGTAATATTCGAGTCATTTCTATATCTTACTGACAATATGCGATCTCTCGATGGATTTTTTCTCGTAGATGGCTCCTCTACCTTTCCAATGGCTTGACTTCTTTCTGTATCTCATATTTTTTGAATTCGACATCAATAACCATTGATTTTTATGTTTCTTTGTGTTCATCCTTGTGGAATAAGGAATTTTCATCAAACCTGTCGTCACAACTTATCATGATCTTCTATGTGACCTGGTGATACAACATGTATCCCTTCACACCATCACCATAACAAATATAGGTACACATTTTTACCTATTGGTCTAGCTTATCTCTCTACTGACAATACATGAGAGTAAGCATTACAACCAAATACTTGCAGCCCTGAGCAGTTTTCATCATGATCACTTAACGCTTCTTTTGAAATTTTACAACTGATCGGCATAGATGGATACTGATTCACTAGGTTATAAGTTTTTTTAACGGCCTTAGTCCATACCTCATTGCTTAACACAATGTTGCTCAAGATAATTCGGGCTCTCTCCAAGAGAGTCCAATTCATACATTCCACCACATCATTTTGCTATGGTGTGTACCTAACTATATTATGTCATATAATGTAATATGTATATCCTAGACTGTACTGTTCCGTTGGCTTCCGCGGTCCTACCGATTGAATTTCGGCAATCCTCGACCCGTATCCGATGTTTACGCGCGATCCTAAGCTGAGTCTCACATACTGAAGTTAGCTCAAACCAGAACTTGTACCTTAGCAACCGTGCTCTCACCGCGATTCTAATGCCTCGACTCACGCACCATCCGATGCCCAGGTCAAGAGAAGTGGGCCTGCGTTCATTCCAAAGAAACACCGCGTGTTGTGAATTTTGAGGGAATATATATGATATGTCACATCAATCAATGTCACGTACACCACCTCACCTCCATGCCACCTCAACCAACAATAAGTACACATGGCCACTACTTCTTTTACCATAAGTCAATATTCTCTTCCCCTACCATACCTCTTTTTACAAATTTCAAACACAATCTTACTTTTTCATCACTTTTCCTTACACCCACCACTCCATCCATCATTCTTAATATTCTCTTTCTCTCATTTACTCAAACACTCTCCCAAGCAACAATTTCATATATCTAAGCTCTCTCCCTAAACATCAAGTGTGACCCACTTTTCCACCCCCTCATCTCTCATCCCCACCATCAAAACCTCATCATCCACCATCAAAGGTTAAGCATAGGAGCTAAGGAGGCTAAGGGACCAAGAAGAAGTCCTAGAGGTGGGTGATCCATCGTTTATTTCAAATTTAAGGATCCACTTGATGTATGAGTTGTATCAAAGGAGGACCCATAGTGGCGGGGTCTCTCTCTCTCTCTCTCTCTCTCTCTCTCTCTCTCTCTCTCTCTCTCTCTCCCTCTCTCTCTCTCTCTCTGTCTCTCTTTAGTATGATGTCTTGTGGCCACCATGGTGCAAGATGATCTTGATCGTCCGATCGTGAAGCTCACCTTGCAACGGGTCCATTGGACGGCCAAGATGAAGAAAAAACACAAGTATCAGATTGATCCAAATCAGGTGGGCCACGTACATGTGGGACCCACCTTGATTAAAATGTGGGCCATGTACATGTGAGACCCACCATGATGTTGTGTCTATCCCAGCAGTCCACCATCTCTGGATGTTGGACGTGAGGCACAGGCGTGGCTAACATGGTGTGTACTATCGGCTAACCAAAAAAAATACATGGCTTTTTAAGTTTTGGGGTGGGCCACTCATGCAGGCCCCACCTTAATGTATAAAGTTAATTCACGCCGTCCATTCCATTCTCCAGCTCATTTTAGGCATTGAGCTAAAAAATGAAATTGATCTCATTTTCTGGAGGGCCATACCATAGGAAATAGTGGTGTTTACTGTTGAAACTCACCTCGATCTTTTTACTAGTCAAATCATACCGCATATCGGACTCATTTGGCCGTTCTTGAGCTGTAGAGTGTAATGGGTGGGGCAGATTTCCCTGATGAGGGCCCCATCTATGAAAAACCAGAGGAGAATAAAAAAAAACAATTTGCATGTGCAGCAGTCGACACTGCTGCTGTCAGAATGCACGCAGGCAGCAGGGACCCACAGTCCCAGCAGTGGGCCCCACCATGATGTGTGTGGAACATCTACTCTATGCATTGGGTGGGCCCCTATAGCAATGGCTCCCCTCCCAAAAATCGGCCACTACAGGGACTCAGTTGGCCCACGCCACAAGGAACAATGAGGATTGACGCCTACCATTGAAACCCTTTTGGGTCATAGAAGTTTTGGATCCTTATGAAATTTATTTTTCGTCTGCATCTAGGTCTGTGTAACCATATGATCAGATTGGATGGAAAATAGTGTTATGGTGGGCCCCACGTGGGACCCACTGATGTAAGTATTTTATCCACTCTATCCCCACATGCGGGAAGTGGGGTGGTTGGTGGACATCACTGCAGCTATATGGCTGTTGTAGTGACGTTACCAAGGTCTATGGGGCCTACCTTGGCTAATGTGGTGTTTATCCACACCATCCATAGGCAGTGGACCCCATCATGATGAATGTTTTATCCACGCCGTCCGCCATATCATGTGGAACCAACCGTTATGTACGTGTTTAACCCACTGTCCATCTTGTTGGCCAAATCATTGGCTACATTATGAGGCCCACCTTGATACATATAAGGCCATGTGATGAGGCCCATCTTGGTGTATTTGTAGGCTGACCATTGAGGCCCACTTTGATTTGTATAAGGCCCATGTGATTAGGCCCATCTTGATGTATTTGTGGCCCAATGTTGAGGCCCACTTTAATTTGTATAAGGCTCATGTGATTAGGCCCATCTTGATGTATTTGTGGCCCAATGTTGAGGCCCACTTTGATTTATATGAGGCCCTTGTGGTTAGGCCAATCTTGATGTATTTATGGCCTGATGTTGAGGCCCACTTTGATACATATGAGGCCCATTTAATGTAATGGAGGCCCATGGGTCGAGGCCCAACAGGACGTATATAAGGCCCATTGTGATGCATGCAAGGCCCATGTGATTAGGCCCATCTTGACGTAATTATGGCCCATCCGTTAAGGCCCACCTTGATACATCCGAGACCCATGTTGTGAGCCCATTGTGATGTATGCAAGGCCCATGGATTTTGCCCCATTGCAATGTACATAAGGCCCATTGGTGCGGCTCACTGATACGGCCCACTTGATGAACATAAGGCCCATGTGATACGGCCCATTTGATGTACTTAAGGCCCAATGGGATGTATTTAGGTCAATTGCAATGTGTGATTCCTCCATGATGTATATAATGATGTTTGCAACGGACTATGCCTTGGGAGCAATGATGGTTTGATGTCCACATTGTACGGATGATGCTGGTTAAATGTCCGCATTGTCACTCTCCCTAAGGCCCATCAATAGGCCCATACTTGTAGTGTGTAGGCCGTCTAGACCCATCTTCGTTCTGATCAGAGCCCATCACCACATAACATGTTTAATATAGATCCATGATTCATGATCATACGCATCATATGTATGCCTGATATGAGAAGTGACTGATCATAGCATATGCCTTCGGGTAGATCGTTTATAAGCTCCTTGATGGGCGGAGTTGCCCTACATGAGCGCGCGGTACACGCAGGATTGTTACATGTCTGATAGTATGATTCATGCACTTGCACTTATGTGATTGTGATTATTATATGCCCTAATGACATCAGTGCCACAGCCTCCACAGACACATCGTGAGTGGCTGGATTGGATACCAAAAATATTATTACTAAGCATCGGGGCACCATAGATGTCCCTGGGTGAAAATTTTTAAACCTAATGGTACCAAAGGATGACTCCAACATCGAGACCGAGTGGATATATGAGCGCACAAGGGTCGAATACCAGGAGGCCTCATCTCCCACTGTGTGTCGTGGTCGGTTGGAAAGGGGTGTGGCCTTACTCTCCAAAGGGTAGGGGGCAATACTAGGCTGAGTCTGACCAGCTCATGAATGGGTCCGTTATCAACGTGTCAGATAGGTATTGGCAAACTATTGGCCAGGCAGATAGTGAGGTTTCTTATGCTTAATTGGACTCTACGGTTGGGAGAGCGGCAGTGCCATTTAGAGTGTACTAAACCCCGATGATTATTCAGAATGAGAAATGTACTGATATTAATGACTTGTATGAGGATTTGGTCGAGGATTGGTATGATTGAGTTATATTCCGCATCGCATGGTCTTAACATGGCCGATAACATTCATATCTTGCACTGTATAACCTTGGTATGATTGATTGTATTCATGTACTCATCAGCATGTTTTCACATTACTTTAACCTTGCATTCTGAGCACGCTTATATTGCGCACACACTTACACCACCCTCTAAGCTTATATAAGCTTATGCACGATCGATGCGTGCAAGTGACGCCAGGACGCAGTCGTAGTTGGAGCAAACGGTCCGCAGTTTAGAGCACACAGTCGAGCTTCTGGAGTTTCCTGTTATTTTTATTATCCTGTATTTCCCTTTCATACGCATTGTACTTAAAAGTTTTTTATCATAATGGATTGTGTGATGATATTCTTGTAGTTATTGTTCGTAGGTTATGCTTGTGGTTATGCTCATTATGAATCAAATTGATGATTAGAAATTCTCCTTGTAGCATCCCAGGATTGGAACTTGGTGTATGGGTGTCAGGAGCCAAGAATGGAGTACTATGGAGATTGTTCGCACCGGATTTAGAGATCAGGAATTTTGTGAGCCTAGTTTCCGAGTTCAGGGCGTGACATATGATCCGCTCATTTTTATGAAATCGATTAAATTCCTTTAAAGTGATATATCCAATATTGTCTGTCCTTAATATTTTTTATTTTTATCCTGTCTGCTTTTTTATAATCGTCTTCCACATCTTGAAGGCAGTGAAAACATTGGATTTATGCTTTATATAGTAAATCCAAACTTTTAAAGAGTAGTCATCTTTGAATCAAATAAAAAATGATGCTCCCCCTCCATAAACAATAGGCAACAACTCCCATACATCCAAATGCACATAATCTAAAGCACCCTTGTTTTCCAGACTTAAAAGACAATTACAATTGTTTACCATATATACAATGTTCACATATATCAAAACCAATACTTTTAAATACATGAATCAAATAACGATTTGAAAGTACCTTCATATCGCGCTTGCTCATGTGTCTTAGGCACGCGTGCCACAAATGTGCTGATGTGGACTCTACTATAGATGTTGCAGCTCCATCCATTTTGATATTTCCTATCAACTTGTAAAGGTTACCGCTCTGTTACGCTTTCATTACTATGTGTTCTCCCTTTGAAACCTCTAGGACACAATCAAATTTGGTGAACTTTCACGCAAGTGCACAGAGAACCCCTAGGGATATCATATTCTTTCTTAATTCGGGACAATATCTCACATTTGTCAGGATATGTTTTGTTCCATCAAACATCTTAATGTGCATTGATCTGATTCCAACAACCTTATAGGAAAAGTCATTGCGAATAAACACCTAGCCACCATCACACTCATCGTAACTGGTGAACCAACTCCACTGAAAAGTGATGTGGCATGAAGCGTTGAATCCATAATCTACTCATTCTTGAGATACCTAAATTTAGATGTGATCAGAACATTACAACCACCCACCTCCTCATTAGATTTCCCCATATTGGTGTCCTCTAGCGTTTTATCTGATTTTTCTCCCTTTATATGTTTTAAGATTCTGACAATCCTTCTTCATATGCCCTATGTAACGTCCCGAAAATCGAGAGTCAAGTAGAAGCTCAACTCTCGAGTTCCAACGCATCACTTATGCAACATAAATAATGATAATTAAATGTTGTCCATATTAGTGCATTAAACATGAGTGGGATTATACTAAAATAGTATATCATAATCCAGAGATGATTAAGCTAAGCAAGCGGAAGACTGTGTGTCACACCCAAAATTTGGAAACCGGGTTCGCAAAATTCCCAATCGCCGAATCTAGCGCCGACAGCCTCTATAGAACCCCATTCTCGGCTCCCAGCTCCCATTCGCCAGGTTTCGATCCTGGGATGCTACGAGGAGGATTTTCAAGATCAGTTTGAATCGTGATAAGCATAACCAAAGGCATAACCCACAAACAACAACCAAAAACTCCATTACATTTCCACTATGATCAAAAACTTTACAAGTACAATGAGCATAAAAGAAAATACAATGATGATAGACTAAAAACTCCAGAGTGATCTGCAAGCGCTCCTGCCTCAGCGCTGTTGCACCCCAACGTCACCTGCACGCAACGATCGTGCATAAGCTTATAGAAAGCTTAGAGGGTGGTGAAAGTGTGTACGCAAGGTAGTAATATGATCATGCAATATCAGAGTAATGCGGAATATACAGATGGATCCATAGATATCATGAGTCATACCAAGGCTATGCGATGCATGATGCAAGTCAAGTATACAATCTTCATCTAAGTCCACATGTCAATACAGCTCAACTCTAGGATATCACCGGGGTCTAGTACACTCTAAAACAGATCACCGCCCATTGCGCGCAATGAAGTAAGTGGAAGAGACCTCATTATTCGCCTGCTAATATCGGGCTCGGCTCGTCGATAGCGGACCCATTCCTCGAGCTGGTCAAACTCAGCCTAGCATTGCGCCCTACACTAGGGCGAGTAAGGCCGCACCCCCTTTCAACCGACCACGATACAGTGGAGAGCGCAACCATCTGGTAATCGGCACTCAACGCTCATCTACCCACTCGGTGTAGACGTTGGAGCAACCTCTTGGTACCATAAAGGTTTAGAGACTTTCACCCAGGGATATCTATAACACCCCATGTAGAATAAGATTTTTGGTATCCAATCCTGCCAACCACGATGCGTCTGTGGAGGTTACGGCCCTGATGTCGCTAGGGCGTACAGTCACCATATCACACAATGCGAAATGCATAAATCACACTATCCAATCATGCAGCAAATCCTGCGCGTATAATGCTCTCATGTAGGGCAACACCGCCTAATTCTGGGTTCCATAAACAAGCTGTCCGATGGCATATACTATGATCAGTCACTACTCATATCAAGCATATATATGATGCGTATGATCATGAGTCATGGAACTATACTAATCATGTTATAAAGTAATGCACTGTCCTTACAACGTAGGTGGCCTAGACGGCGGATACACAATAAGTACGGTCTATCAGTGGGTCCTAGGGAGAGTCGTAATGTGGACATCCAACCAACATTATACTCGCAATGTGGACGTCAAACCAACATTGTTCCCAAGGTGTAGCCCACAGTGAATATCATTACGTAAACCATGTTGGGATCACACATTGCAATGGACCTTAGGTACACCCCATTAGGCCTTAAATACATCGATTGGGCCATATCATATAGGCCTTTTACTCATCCAATGGGCCACATCAATGGGCAGCACCAATGGGCCTTATGTGCATTGCAATGGGTCAAAACCCATGGGCCTTAGATTGTATCAAGTGGGCCTAATCTTACGGGTCTTATATGTAACAAATGGGCCACACCAATTGGGCCCCATACGTACATCAAATGGTCCTTAACCCATGGGCCCCTAAAACATTAAATGGGCTAATTCATGGACCTTAGAATTCATCAAATGGGTCTGATCCCATGAGCCTTGGGATATATCAAATGGTCCAATCCCATGGGCCTTATAATTCACCAAATGGGCTTAATCCCATGGGCCTTGGGATATGTCAAATGGGTCACATGGACCTAGAGGTCCACTGTAATATTTATTTGTCATCTAAAGTGTTGGTAGGGACACATGGGCCAGGGGGCCAATGTAATGTTCATTTGCCACCCATCCTATTTATAAGGTCATACGATCAGGGGGGGATTGATCCCACCGTCTAGTGTGGACGGTGCAAATATGACACATAAATCATGGTGGGTCCCACCGTCCAGGGATGGACGGTGCGGACAGAACACTAACAAGGTGGGCTCCACCGTCAGGTAGACGGTGTGAATGAAACCCATATATCATGGTAGGTCCCACCATCCACAGCCATGGACGGTGGATAAAATATATTCATCACTGTGGGTCCCATGTATGTGGCCCACCATAATGTTTAAATGCCATCCAAACCGTTGATAAGGTCACTTGGACCTAGATGAAGTGAAAATACAAATTTCATCTTGATCCAAAACTTTTGTGGCCCATAGAGGGGTTTCAATGGCAAAGGTTCAATACCACTGATTTCTGCAGCGTGGGTCACCCGAGTGTTGGATGGAGCTGAAACTTGGAGGGGGCCCACTACTCGAGGTGGCCCACCTTATGAGCTAGTTGGATGATAAATGAACATCATGGTGGGGCCCACGGCTGGAGTAGTGGGACCCTGCTAGTACGCCCGCCCGCCAGCGCTGGCGCTGCCAGCACCACTGACAGCAGCAGCAATAATGCTGCTGCATGCTATTTTTTTTTGAAATAATTGATTTCTGTGATTTTTCACAGGTGGGGCCCACATCAAGTTAATTCAATCCGCCCATGGAATTCTACAGCTCATAACAGGCGAAATGAGTCCAAAGTTTGAGATTTTTAGGTGCATAAAAACATCATGGAAGATTTCAAGTGGTAAAAAATACTATTTCCTATGCTATGGCCCATCGAATGATCGGATTGACCCTATCTTTTGGCTCAACACCTAAAATGGGCTTGGAAAAGGAATGGATGGCATGGATTGAATACATACATCAAGGTGGGGCCTAGGTGAGTGGGTCACCCCAAAAGCTTCAAAATAAGCTTATATTTGTGTTTCCCAACCCACGTCCAGCGTACGCTGGACGTTGCATGAAATAAATACATTAGGGGTGGACCCTGCTTAGGTGGGCCACCTCATGGAGTATGGTGTGGATACAACACACAAAATAGGCCCCCACTTGTAGATGGTTGGATAGAATTCATGCCTCATCATGGGGTCCATTCAAGTGGGCCACACAACCATAACTTGATTCATAAGAGAAAAATGAAATAGAGAGGGAAAGAGAGAGATAGAGAGTTGGACACGCGCGTGATGGAGGGACCTCGGCACTATGGGCCCTCCCTTGAACCGATCATACATCAAGTGGATCCCTTTACACATGGCTCCACCAAAATCGAGAATCAACGGTGGAGATCCTTTCTTCACCAATATGGACGGTCTAGATGACCTTTTTAAGGCAAGAAAATAAACATCATGATGGGGTCCATGGAGAATGGCCCCATCATGGAATGATCATGATGATCCTAATGGGCCATCGGCCACATCTTAGGGTTTCAAGTGAGATCCAAACCATTGATCGGTTGGCCTCACTTGGCCCATCTTAAAAATATGAAGAACTATAATCATCAAGCACCCACCATTCGATCTTCTTGCTCCCTTGGATTCCTTAGCTTCTTAGTTTTGATTTCAATGGAGGAGATGAGGAATGGTTGATTGAGATGGGAGATGATGGGGTAGGAAAGTGGGCTACCTTTGTTGCTTGGGAAGGCTTGGAGAGCTCATACGTATGGAGGTATTTCTTGTTTGGATTTTTTTGAGTTTAAAAATGAGAGATAGAGTTGTAAAAGGGAGAGAGAGATAGATGGGTGATGGATGTGGTGAGTGATGGGTGTGTAAGAAAATCTTGACTTTTATGGCCATTTGTGTAAGAAAAGCATGGGTGGTGTAAGAACTTTTTGACTTTGAGGGTTTTTGGTGTAAGAAAGGTATGAGCTTTGTAAGAGATTCTTGACTTTTGTGGTTGCTTGGGAATGGGTGAAAGGTGATGTGTACTTACATGTACTTGACATGTTGATGGATTGATGGATTGATGGATTGATGTGACATACCGTAGAGATTCTCTTGGGTTTCTCAACACGCGGCATTTTTCTCACACCGAACGTTGGCCCACATCTCTTGACCTGGGTATCGCCTCATCGCGCGAGTCGCGGCATCAGAACCGCAGCGACGGCGTAGTCGCTATGGTAATGGCCTTGGGTTGAGTCGATATGGGTTGACGGCATATAAATCAGGGTCACGCATAAATATCGGTTAAGGGTCAAAGGTTGCCAGAATTCGACCGGTAAGACCGCGGAAGTCTATGAAACGGTACGGTCTAGGATACGGGTCTTACACTGTGATGGATATATAAGGTATATAAGTGATTATAAACCCCAAGAGTATGATCATGTCACCAGGCTGAATATATACATATTTGTTCCAAAATATACAAAATGACAAAGTATAATGTCCAACTGATTCGTATCCCTATAATCTCATCGATCAGTACGTGATCTACATAGTCCCGCCTGATAGCTGAATGTAGGAGAATTCTTCCTCCTCATTTAAGAAATCTAAATCAGCAACATAAATATCATCGTCACCTGCATCTACAACAGAGTCTAGTTGGTGTTTTAAAACACCGTCCCAGAGTAGGAGTCAGCGATCAACTCAGCGGAGCTATAAGGTAAAGTTTAACATGTTATCAATTCAGTCAAGTAGTAATGATAAAGCAGTACAACAATCATGTCGTAATTACTCTTATTAATGCATGAATGTTATGATATAATTATGTATGCCCTCACCTAGACTCCTTCAGCGACACCATCTCACAGTGTGTTCTTCTCGCCAAAGGCACATGAAATGCGGTACATGCACATGTTAGCCGAGTTCTTGATTAGGCTTATTCATATAGCAGATTCGGGAAGCTAAGGTACCTCTCTTTATATCATTTACCCAAACAATGATTCATCTAGGGTCATCACTCCTAGTTAATTATATACGATAGGCAAGTTATAGGGAAACATCACCCCTGATTTAAAAGTAATGGATAGGCAAGTTCAGGTCGTTACGAAAGGCTCGTCACCTTAGCGTAGACATAGTTTATACTCGAGGTCAATATGGAAAGGCTCATCACCTTAGCGTAGGCTGACAGCTCGAATACAGTGTCCCATAGACCACCATATTTGGCTCACGAGTTTGGGTTACTCACTGGTCACTACGGGGAGGCTCGTCATCCCAGCGTAGGCTGACAACTCAACCACAGTGTCCCATACACCACCATGTCCAACTCATGAGTCTTAGCGGATCATGGTACCAAGATTAAAATGGGTTTTTCATTGGTAAGTGGTACCTTAGATTCAAGCAGTACTGTCCATACATGGTAAACATACATTTGGCCAATTGGGTTACTTGACAAGTTCAATTGGTACGAGCACAAACTAAATTAATCAACATGGAGTACATACACACTCTATATGGCCTAACCACTGTCGATAATCACCATACAACTCGGATTCATCGAACATATCCTTTATGGTGAGTCTAGTTCGGCCACTCGATCGAAAATAGTTACCAATTTTCTAGACTACGTATTAGTCCCAATCATACTCAAATACAATAGACATTCATATGTGATAGTCAAAACAACATTTAACAATAAATCTAAATATAAATTTCATTTGAGCATTTTAACAAACATATAGTGAACACATTATCATACATATGTATTTCATCCATAAATCACGTAGTAGCAAGATAGGTTACATGAAGGAAACTGTAGCTATAAATAAGGTACTTGAGAATCTCATCTTAACACCCTCATTAAGTACATTTCAACAAGTAAATTTCTCATTCATACATTTTATCAAACACTTAGACTACGCATTTTGGCATACATGTAATAAATTAGTTCTAACATATATTATAGCAAATCCTTTCACAAAGAAGTTATCATACATGCAATAAACATGAATTTTAGACTAATAGTCATGGCAAGCATAAATCATAATTTTCTATTCATTCAAACATTTCAACAAACACATGAAATGCATTTAGTGTACAACCTAGTGTACACGTACATGATATATCGAAAACATCATAACTAAGATCATATGGCAGCAATTAAGTCAGACATAAATCATTACTAATATTGAAATCCTTGAAAACCATAACTTAAACGTTTATAGTCTGCACCTTTTATCAATACGCTCGTTCTGAACTCAGTTCATACACCACGTCCTTGTCTATGACACAACAACTACCTAAACATTGAAGTATGTTAGCTATTTCACTTATTAGTTATTTCACTGGTTTCTTTATTTGGATTCCTAAAACAGATTAGGGTTAGGATTTCTTACTCAAAACGGAGTTGGATTTAATGGTATAGCGACACAGAAGAGGTGATTCGGTACGTGGAGTAGTGGGAGTGAATCCCAGCAACAATCCACAGATCTCTCACACTTCTCCTTACTCTTTTCTCCTCTTTTCTTTCTTCTCTCACCTAAGGTTAGGAAAATTCATATGGAATGAGAGAGGGGTGGGTGAAGGTCCTTATACAGGCCTAAAACTGATGTCAATGGCCCCAGGGCCATGGTATACTTATAGCCAAAGGCGGCTATTTCAGGCCAACGGAGATCATCTAGAAGTCCATTGCTCACATACGGTCTAGAAAAAGTTTCTTGGTAATGGATCTATGCCAGGTTAAGGTTTCGGTCCGATCGGATTAGTGGATCGATCGTAGGGGATCCGTTTCAGTTCAATGGTCATCGTCACTCGATCAAGGCCACAAGTATACCAATGGGTGCAGGGAAATTTTCCTAATCCAAGGGTATAGTTAGGTCAGAATCTGACGGTCGGAAACCTTAAATTTGGCCTACAAGTGAATGGCCCAATTCACTTAAGTTTGAGTTCATTTTTTAAAGATATTCGCGTTTCTCACACGCTTCGCTCCAGGTTCAAGTTGTGTGTTTCTGGATACTATTTGGACTTGATTCACGTGAGAGTTGTCAAGCCCAGTAAGGTGGTCAACTTATAGTTTTGCAGTCATCAGACTTTCGACACGTGGTCCAAGCCCGATACTAAGGTTCAATGTGCTCCCCGAGAGCAACTGGATTTTAAGATTGATCATAGGTTTCTAGGTAATGTTAGGTTAACAATTCTAATAGTTTTTTGGTCTTGTGGTTCGTATAAAAAGTGATTCAAGCTAATTCTCCGATCTATTTAGTTTAGTACTTAATTAATCTTCAGCTAATTTAAACAGAATTCGATCCTTAGTGGTTTCTGCCCGAGGTGATACTCGAGTTTTTGTATGGATTTTTCCGAGACGTTACACCCTATCTCCCACAATTTCAATACTTCATCTTCCCTTTGCCCTTAAATTTGTACTAATATCATGAGTTTTCCTTCTCTCACTCAGAATTTCTTACCCTATAGACCAACACATCCATAGAGAAACCACCTCTATTGTCCTTCTTAATAACTTCTTCGAATGAAGGGTTAAGATGATAGTTTTTATGTTTATGGTTTCCCTACTGTTGCACATAATGTCTATGAGACTCTATAAGACTCTAAAAGAGAGTTCAACAGAATTAGGGCTTAGTCTTCCTTGTCAATCTTCACTTCCACATCCCTCAATTTGCATAGTAACCGATTAAATGGGCCAATGTGTACATCAAGATCCGACCCTTTCATCGTCTTTAAATTATAGAATTATTTCTTCAAAGACAGATGATTATTGAAAGATTTCATCATGTACAAACTTTCTAACTTTGTTAAAAGCCCTACAGTGGTCTTTTAATCAAAGACATTATAAAGGACCTCGTCGGATGGTCATAATTGAATAGAGGTTTTTACTTTCTCATTTAGTTCTTCCCACTCCGCATCGGTCATATTCTTAGGATGCTTCGCTATACTAAGGAGTGTCTATTGTAATCCCTACTAAACTAAATGGTCTCTCATCTTCACCTTCCATAGTTTTAAATTATTTTTCTCACTGAAGTTTTCAATTTCATACTTAACATTAGATCTTTTCATCAACATGTTTCATATTCAAACTTAAATCCTAATGTATAGCTCTAATATCACTTATTGGGGGACCGTGAAAGTAAACTCTAAATTCAAATCAAACAAGCAAAAGATAAACACAAAAAAACATGCAAAGGGACACAAATTTTTACGTGAAAAACCCTTGCAAAAAAATATATGGCATGAAGTGACAACAAATTCACTATGAAAATGAATTATAAGAGATTGATGAACTTACAGATATAAAAAATCTCATTTCCTTCCTTAAAAACCCTAAAATCAGCTTAGCCCTCCATGTTTTACTCTAATCCCTCAATTACACCCATATATATAGTGTTACAATCGGAATAGGAAACTAATTGCGTAATTATGTTAAACTGTGCCCACCATCAATCTATGTATCGATTGATTGATACCAATCAAGCAACCCTTGATTGATCAAGCACCCAAACATGGCCAACGGTGTCCAAAGAGTTAACTGATTAATTCAAAGTTTTCTCAATCAATTGCCCCAACTAACCTATCAATATAACTTGTTTGAAATTGTCCACAGACCAATTTATTTAATATGGGGACCACTTGATTGATCAACCAGGCTGTTCGATCGATTAAGATCCCTATTTATGATAGATTGAAGACATCTAGACAATAGTTACAAGATGTAATCCACCAATATGTGTTACTATTAAGTCCAAGGTAATTCCTTAGGGCAAATATTTTTGTGCATACCTCTCCGGGTTGATCCACGGTACACGAGTATTTCCAAAAGATGATACATACTAGCTAACAATTTGTCGGTCAATATGTCATGGGCACACTGCGAATGTTAGTTATCATAACCATATGCATATGAAATGACTGGTACGGAGTCACCGATCCTTGCTTTATTTATCCTTTTTAACTCTCTATTTGTTGGTAAGTAGCAACCAAATATATGAACTAGCTCATGTTAAAAATTAAAAATTAAAAAATAAAATAAAAAAACAAACACATAAGGACATGATTTTCCTCGTCTCCTACATTGTTAATGTGTATTCATATTTACCATAAGTAGTTAATTCGTGCATGTATGTGAGAAACCAATGTAGAGTATGAGTTGGTAATGTTACTCTTTTTAACCTTCTTCTATACGTTTCCCATGCTAGGGAGAAGTAGGTTAGGCATGAGACCTAAGGCTGCAACTTGGGTTTGGGTCAACTGAAACCTGATTGACCCAACACGAGTTTGGGTTGGAAAACACCAACTTGATTTGAAATTAAGTTGGGTTTGGGTTGTGTAAATTTGGGTTGGGTTAGGTTGGGTTGGGACTAATCACATGTATTTTGGTCAGGATGGGTTGGATTAAGTATAGAGAAACTTGGGTTGGAATTCAACTTAATCGGGTTATGGGTTGGTCCTCTTAAGGTCAAGTTGGGCTTGGGTTGACCCTCAACTCAACCTAACCTACCTAATTTTCACCCCTAATGAGAACTGGTAAGCTTCCTTAGAATAGGTCCCATGGGGAGCTTCCTTTGAAGGTAGAAGTGTCTGGGCATGAAAATAGGTGATGTGGAGAGGTTCTTTTAAAGGCATACATGTTTAATTTTTTTTTCTTCAACGAACTAATTGCAAAATTCATGGGAGGTTAATTGCCTAGAAGCAATCACACACTCAAACACGCTTGATATAGTGGGATTGTATTAGTAAGGGCCCATTTGCATACTACTAAATAAGTAGCTTTCATAAGTTAACAAGTTACTTTTCTTTAATAAGTTAGTTTGGTTATTAAACTTAAATGAGTAGCTTTTTAGAAACAAGTAACTTATTTTTATTGGTTATTTTTTAGTGCTTTTCAATTTCCAGAAGTAATTTATTTTTTTCATTTTCATTGGTTACACAATAACTTAGAAAATTATTTTAGGGAATATGCTCTTTATGACCATAACCCTTTTAAGTTCATGAGATTGGAAAATCATCTAATGAATGGGTAGATGATCCAGTGAGCCCCACATGATAATGGCCCATAATGAGGTGGCCCCACATGACGGATAATCCACATAAAAGATCCACGCCTAATGATGAATTATCCACATTCAAGGCGAGCCCCGCATGATGGGTAGCCCACATTGAAGGTGGGGTCCACATGATGGGACACTCACATCAAAGGTGGCCTCCACATGATAGAAATTAATAATGGGGGCCCCCACATGATGGATGATCTACATCAAAGTGTGTCCAACATGATGGAAAATCCACATCAAAGGTTGACCTAATGATGAGTGGCCCATGTCCAAGGCGGATCTCCGTTGATGGATGACCCACACATAGGTGGGCCCAACTAATGGATAGTCCACATCAAAGGTGCTATCCATGTGATAGGCAATGGATATTGAAATGGGTGCCGCATGATGGACAATAACATTGATGGTGGACCCCACATGATGGGTGACTAACATCAAAGGTAAGCCCTACCTAATGAATTGTGCACATTAAAATTGGGCCTTTGTGTTATTTGATGTATTCAATTTGTACATAAAGCAAGGTCTCGATCAACCGACTAGCCTGGTCGATTGATCGAGTGAGCCCCAAATTATACAGATTGGTCTCTAGATAGTTTTGGAGATGTTCAATCAATTGATCTAGGGGCTCGAGTGATCAATGATATTCGAAAAATACTTGTAAACTTTCTGAACACTTTTGAGCATGTTCAAGCAATCAAACATGTGGGGCTCGATCGATGTTAATGTGTGTGCAGTTTTGTATAATTACGCGATTAGTTTCATTTTCCTGGTGTTATGCTATATATATGGGTGTAATTATAGGATTATGGTAGAATAATTGGGGCTAAGAAATTTTAAGGGTTTAAAGAGGAGAAAATGAAAGTTTTTAAATTGTAAGTTCATCCATCTCTTGTACTTTTTGTTTTCATGGTGATTGTTATCACTTTGTTTTGTGATTTTTTTTCCATGAGGGTTTTTCCACGTAAAATTTGTGTCTTTTATGCATGCTTTGTTGTGTTTATCTTTTAATTATTTAATTAGAATTCGGGGTTTGCTTCTACAGATTCCCAACAAGTGGTATTAGAGTTAACATTAAGATTTGAATTTGAATATGAAATATGTCTATGAAGTGATCTAACAATAAGTATGAAACTGAAAAGTTCACTGATAAAATAACTTTGAACTATGAAATATGAAGATGAGAGGCTATTTAGTTCAACAAGGGTTGCAGCATGTACTCATTAGTGTAACGAAACATCATGCGTCTATGAGTGATGAAGAGTGGGAGGAATTAGATGAGATAGCAAAAACCTCAATTCAATTATGCCTATCCAACGATGTTCTGTATAATGTTCTTGATCAAAACACCACCTTAAGACTTTGGACAAAGTTAGAAAGGTTATATATGACGAAATAACTATCGAATCATCTATATCTAAAGAAGCAATTGTATAATCTAAAGATGACAGAGAGGGCTGATCTTAACGATCACATCAATGTGTTTAATCAGATACTTTGCAAAGTGATGTGTGGAAGTGAAGATTAATGAGGAAGATTAAGCTCTAATTTTATTGAACTCTCTTTCATAATCTTACGATAGCTTTGAAGACACTAAGGTGAGAAGGCCCTTACTTCGTCCCACATAGTGTACTACTATTGGCCCTACCAGGAACATTTACCTACACAAGCTCGATCAAGAGATAGGGAGGATTCGACAAAAGTATAAAATTTTGATTGTTCAGAAAATCAGATCGGTTCTATTAAGGACATGTTGTATTAATGGGGAGATGATTTCAAAATGGACTCCTCACTCATTAAATAGAGAAGATTACCAAGATTCTTGATCTTCTACTGAGCCTATTCCAATTCTAACTGCCACGGTAAGGAGACCATAGACGTCAAAACTATCAACTCAACCCTTTAATCGAAGTAGTTGAGAAAGAATGACGATAGCCATGGTTCCTCTACGGATACATTGGTAGTTAAGGAAAGAAATTCTATATGGGAGAAGGGGAACTCATGTTCATGGTCTAAGTCTAAAGGCAAGGGGAATATAAGTGTTGAAATTTTGGGAGATAAGGACATATGAAGAAGAATTGCCAGAATCATAAGGCTCAGAAGGGAGAAACATCAGATGAAACACCGAAGGAGGCCAATGCGATATAATCTAGTGAGGAAGTGGATGGTAGTGATGTTCTGATCGCATCTAAATCCAGTTATCTCAGTAACGACTGAATTTTGAATTCAGGAGCTTCATTCCATATGACTTATCATATAAGTTAGTTCACTAGTTATAGCAAGTGCGATGGTGGCCAAGTGTTTATGGGTAATGACTATGCTCACAAGGTTATTGGAATTGAATTTGTGTGATTACAATGTTTGACAGAATTAAGCGCATCCTGACGAATGTGAGACACATTCCTGAGCTAAGGAGGAATCGCATATCTTTGAGGGCTCTCGATGCAATTGGGTGCAAGTTTACTGAATTTGATCATGTCATGGAAGTTTCAAAGGGGACACTCATAGTAATAAAAGAGTAATGAAGCGGTAACCTTTACAAGCTAATTGGGAATACCGCATTGGGTGGAGCTATAGCGTCTGTAGTGGAATCCAGATCGACATGTTTATGGCATACTTGTTTAGGCCATATGAGTAAGCACGATATGAAGGTACTTTCTGATCGATGCTTGATTTCTGTTTCTAAAATTATTGATTTAAATATATACGAGCATTATATATATGATAAGCAATCAGAGTTATCTTTTAAGTTGGGAAAACATGTTAGTAAAGGGGTGCTTGGTTATGTGCAGTCTGATGTATCGGGGTCGTCGCCCGTGGTTTCTGGAGGGGGCATCATTTTTGCATCATTCATAAATGGTGTAAGTTCTATGGTTTTATGTTCCTTTGGTTGTCAAATTTTATGATGTTAAAACCTCAATTTATGTCTTGTGTAGCTCATTGTTATAAATGTTCAAGACATTGCTTCAACACTCTAAGTACTTTACTTCAAGTCAAGAACGAGAAATGCAAGTACAAACTACTTCAAAAAATGTAAATACAAGCTACAACAGTAGAAGTGATCTTGTTCAAGACTCAAGCCAGTGTACAACGCAAGATGAATGGTTATTCAAGCTTTAGAAGATCTCTTATTTTAGTGCTACATTATGTTCAAAGTTCTCAAGCTTTACAAAGGTCATCTATCAACTGAAGATATAAAGTTTCGAAGTTCATATCTCACTTTCAAGGTAAGATTGACTTTAGATTGTCCTTAGGATAGGTCACTTTGGATATATGATTCCTTTGAATCATTTTACATGGAATTGGATTATTCTAAGACTAGTCTTGAACCTTGTTCGACTAGTCCTAACACTGCCTTGACCAGTCCAAGAGATTTCAAGACCAATCCTGAGTTTGTTGTAATTTTTCAGAATTTTCTATTCGTCCACCACTAGTCCTAGACTCTGTTCTACCGGTTGTGTGAACAGTGTTGACTCGTCCTATGACCAGTCTTGGTTCTACAACTCAAAATCCAGTAACTAAACTCTGGGTCCTACGACCAGTAGTGGGAATGTTACGACCAGTCGTAGAGGTCCTACGACCAGTCGTAGACACCCTACGACTGGTTGTAGAATGGTTTTATCCGATCGCGCTAAAAAAATTAAAAATTCATTCTCCTACAACCAATCGTAGTGTCCTTAAAATCAGTCAAATGTGCGATTTTTGCAACTATAAATGGAGCACGAATTTCAGAGTTTGATATAAAAATTTAAAAAATTTCAAGGGATCATTATGAGATAAGTTTGTGTTCATTTTAAGCTACTTTATGCATAATTTATATTCTCTTTTGTTAACTTTATAGATTTGATTTTGTTTCTACATTCCAATCTTAATTGAAAGGAGAAATTGTGATATTCCTTCTTCTTGGAATCAAAATCAAATATACCTAGCCCAATTGGTTTAATTTAAAATCAATTAGAACCTAGAATCATTATAAAGTGAATATTGGACTTTGAACTTCTACATTCAATCATCTACTCCGATTGGTTCTTCCGGGCTACAACAAAAGGAGAAATTCAGGTATTTTACGTTTATTGTAAATTCCTTTCATTTTGATTTTATTTAAGGTTAAGCCAGAAAAATCTCAATTTGTTGGTTATCTGAGGAGAGCTAGAAAACTCAAAAGTGGGGGTTTTTGGATTGTGTAAGCCCTTTTTTAAAAGACACAATTGTAAAGGTTTTAGGTAAATCTATGAAAACCTATTTTAATAGTGAACGCTAATATCCCCTGTGTGAGGATATTAGGAGTGGAGTAGCAATCTGTGTGGCTGATTTTAACAGTTGGTGAACACACAAGCGAACCACTATAATTCTTTGTGTTTTATGGATGTGTGTTTATATTTCCTATCTTTCATCATTCAGAATTGTGGGATGTATATGTGGATGTGAATGTTGTAATATTTACATTTCAAGCATAGTGGGGAATGTTGTAATAATTTAGATTTAAATTTCTGTAATTTATTTCAGTTCCTTGCTATTTATTTATTCTTCTTCAATTTGAGTTTTTGATACAAAGACCTTTCTAGAAATAAGGTTGTCCTACCATAAACTCTAGTTTTTTGTGTAAGGTTGTCCTTAGAACAACATTTGTATCAACCTCTCAAGACTTGAATTTTGAGGTTGCATTTTAATTCATCATTGTAAATTGATTTGGCTCTCTTTCTTTAATTCTGTTGTTATTTTTTTAATTTGGCATAGTCCTATTCCCCCCCCCCCCCCGCCCCCCCCCCCCCCCCCCCCCCATTTCAAGTGGTATCAAAGCGTAATAGCACATTTTAATTTTTGTTATGTGGATTTATTTCCTGAGCTAATTGATCTAAACTATATTTAATATGTCAAATTTTGATAGCCTTTCAGTCACTAAGCCTCCACCTTTTGATGGCACCAATTATGCCTATTGGAAAGCCAGGATGAGGATCTTCCTTAAATTCATGGATGAAAGTGTGTGTACTAGCCACAGTGAATGAATGGACCCCTTCTACTATTGAAATAACTGAGATTGATGGTTCAAAATCAATGAGAGTAACACCTTATTTCTCATGGACCACACTTCAGAAAAGTGAGAGTAGTGCAAATGCTAAAACACTAAATGCAATCACTTGTGCACTATCACCGGATGAATTCAAAAGAATTATATCCTGTGATTCTGTAAAGCAAGCTTGGGATATTTTAAAAATGACACACGAGGGTACATCAATTGTCAAGAAATCTAAAGTCTAAATCCTCACAACCAATTTTGAGAGAATACACATGGAAGAAAATGAAATGTTTATTGACTTCTACACTAGATTAAATGACATTGTGAACTCTATGTGGGGTCTTCGAGATAAAATCCCATAAAGTAAAGTGTGTGCAAAAATATTACGCTCACTTCCTTAACAATTTAATTCTAAAGTAACTGCGATCTAGGAACTTCGTGATACGGATACTATGAGGGTAGAAGAATTAATTGAGTCTTTACAAACTTACAAGTTAAATTTTAAAGCTCCTAAAGGAAAATCTATTGCCCGTAAGTCTTCTAAAGATATTTTTTAAGAAAACAATTCTGATTTAGAAAAATCTGAAGACGATATAGCCCTTTTAGCGAAAAAGTTTTATAAAATTTTCAAAAGTAAAAAGAGGGTTGACTTTCAAAAAGCTAATGATAAGAAAAAATTTAAATCTAAATTTAAGACTTGAAAATATTTAAAAGATAGTCAATGTTACAACTACTAAGAATATGGGCATTTAGCAAACAAGTGTCTTAAAAAGGATAAACCCAAAAAGAAGAGTATGTTGACTACTTGGGATGAATCCTCTAATTCTGAAGCCTCTTCTTATTCAAAAGATTCTAAAACCGAGTCGGGTAATGAAGTAAAAGCCCTTATGACTCTAGCCAAATTCACATTTTCAGATAATGATTCATCAAGTGAAGAAAATTCAAACAGTGAATGTGAAAATGAAGATAATCTTCAAGATGCTTACAATGCCCTATACAAGGAAAGTTGTAAAATTGTTGTGAAACTTAAACTTCAAAAAGAAAAATTTTCAAAGCTTAAAGAAAATTTTGAATCTCTTGTTTTAGAAAAATCCCATATTTCGGATTGTTTTGAAAAATGCAAATGCCATTTGAAATTCAAAACCTCCCAAATTGAAAGTTTGAAATCTGAAAATGAAAAACTTAAACTTGAAGTCTCTTCTCTTTTAAGTTTAAAGGATACATAGAAGTATGCCCAAGGATATTCAAAGTTAGAAAAACTTTTATCTGAATCAAGAAAATGTGTCGATTGATCCAGTTTGGACTACGAGAAAGATATTCCTCTTAAACATAAGAACACACTTCCTAAGTTTGTAAAAGGAGAGACTTTAAACTCAAAAGGGAAAAGTACTATTCAATGTTTTTCTAAAACTTTTCAAAAACCTAAAAGTAACTTTGTCAACTATAAAAAGCAGTACTGAAACTTTTTAGCCAAAAAAATAGTTGATCTTCTTAAGGAGCTCTTAAAATCTAACTCAGTGGGTCACTCTAACAATAACTACAATCAAAAGACTCACTATAGTCCTAAACCCAAAACTGTTATGAAATGGGTTCCTAAGGTTTCCTGCTTGGTTGCCCACACTGCTTTCAAAGCTACAAGTCATTCAAACCGGTACCTAGACAGTGGATGTTCAAGGTATATGACTGGTGATAAAGGATTATTCACTGATCTCAAAGATATGACTGAAAGTTCAGTCACATTTAGTGATGGCAGCAATTGCAAGATTTTTGGCCAAGGTACGGTTCAACTCTATAACCTCCCTTTGTTTAAAAATATTTTATATGTTGAAAGATTAAAACACAGCCTGTTAAGTATATCTCAAATATGCGATAACAATCATAACATAAAATTTTCTAACCAAGGTTGTGAAATTTTAAATAATAAGGGTTCTATAATCTTAACTGGTCACAGAACTTCTGAAAACTGTATATAGTTAGTGAATCCAGCTTATCTAATCAAACGTGTTACATGGTCCATATCAATGAGACAAAGTTGTGACATAAACACCTTGGACATGTACACTACCATAATCTGTACAGATTGAGCAAAAAAGAAATAATCAGAGATCTACCAAAATTACAGAAAGTAGACAAAATATACGGTGAATGTTAGATTGGTAAGCAATCAAGGAGCTCTCACAAGAAAGTGAACTCCAATGCCACATCAAGACTACTCGAGCTTCTCCATATGGATCTTATAGGACCTACCAGGATGAAAATTCGAGGTGGCAAGAAATGCATTTTGGTAATAGTGGATGGTGGTGAGGGAGCTGGACCTGGGAATGAAGAAGAAGTTGATGATCTTCCTCCTGATGACATAAACATGAATGATATTTTTGATGAAATTAAATCTGATTCAACTAATGATCCTGATTATGAAACATCTGAGTTTGATGCGAGTCTGCGTGCACTTAAGGAGAAGGTAGAAAACATGAATGTTGCCCATGATTTACAATTTAAATATATGCGCAAGTATCTTAGGCGCTTAAACCAGGGCATGCATCAACTTGATCCTTCCATACCTGCTCCTTCTTCAGGATCTGATTGAATAATTAATTATTTAGTCCGTAATAACCTTAAGTCTACTTTTGTTGGGTTGTAAACTTTATTTAGTTTGCTAACTTTGTTTAAACCTGTTCATGCTATGTGGAGTTTATTTACTTATATCCTGCTTCCTTGATTACTCCAGTCTATTATCCTCTTCCATTTTTCTTCTTCCTTTGTCATATTGTGACAAAACGGGGGAGAATTTATATGGTTTTGCATTGCATATGGATTGATATGGATTATTTGTGGAATTGTAGATTGATTATGAGTAATAGAATTTTTTTTATTTTTTTTGGATATATGTGTGCTACTCAGGGGGAGAAAGTAAGCTTACTTCATCTTGTATCTTATTATGTATTAACAAACTGGTGCATAATTCTTTAACCAGGCTGTAAGTGATTTTTTTTTTCTTTTATAACCTATGCATAATTCTTTGTATTCATATTAGTTATATTATTGTTGAGTGTTTTGTCACAAATTTGATAAAGGTGGAGATTGTAAGTGCTATGGCTTTATGTTCCTTTGGTTGTCAAATTTTGTACTGTCAAAACCTCAATTTATGTCTTATGTAGCACATTGTTATAAATGTTTAAGACATTACTTCAACACTTTAAGTACTTTACTTCAAGTCAAGAACGAGAAATGCAAGTACAAACTACTTTAAGAAATGCAAATACAAGCTACAACAGTAGAAGTGATCTTGTTCAAGACTTAAGCCAGTGTACAACGCAAGGTGAATGGTTATTCAAGCTTTAGAAGATCTCTTGTTTCAGTGTTACATTATGTTCAAAGTTCTCAAGCTTCACAAAGGTCATCTATCAACTGAAGATATGAAGTTTCGAAGTTCATATCTCACTTTCAAGGTAAGATTGACTTTAGATTGTCCTTAGGATGTTCATTTTGGATACATAATTCCTTTAAATCATTTTACATGGAATTGGATTGTTATAAGACTAGTCTTGAACCTTATTCGACTAGTCCTAGCCCTACATCGACCAGTCCAAGAGATTTCAAGACCAGTCCTAAGTGTGTTGTAATTTTTTAGAATTTTCTGTTCATCCACGACCAGTCTTGGACTCTGTTCAACCGATCGTGTGAACAGTGTCGACTCGTCCTATGACCAGTCTTGGTTCTACGACTCAAAGTCCAGTAACCAAACTCTGGGTCCTACGACCAGTCGTGGGAATGCTACGACCAGTCGTAGAGGGCCTACGACCAATCGTAAACACCCTACGACCAGTCGTAGATACCCTACGACCAGTCGTGGAACAGTTTTATCCGATCGTGCTAAAAAATTTAAAAATTCGTTCTCCTATGACCAGTCGTAGTGTCCTCAAGACCAGTCGAAGGTGCGATTTCTGCAACTATAAATAGAGCACGAACTTCAGAGTTTGATATAGAAATTCAAGAAATATTAAGGGATCACTCTGAGATAAGTTTGTGTGCATTTTAAGCTACCTTGTGCATAATTTATATTCTCTTTTGTTAGCTTTATAGATTTGATTTTGTTTCTACATTCCAATCTTAATTGAAAAGAGGAATTGTAATATTCCTTTTTCTTAGAATCAAAATAAAATATACCTAGCCTAACTGGTTTAATCTAAAATCAATTAGAACCTATAACCATTATAAAGTGAGTATTGGACTTTGAACTTCTACATTCAATCATCTACTCCGATTGGTTCTTCAAGGCTGCAACAAAAGGAGAAATTCATGTATTTTACATTTATTGTAAATTCCTTTCATTTTGATTTTATTTGAGGTTAAGCCAAAAAAATCTCAATTTGTTAGTTATCTAAGGAGAGCTAGAAAACTCAGAAGTGAGGGTTTTTGAATTGTGTAAGCCCTTTTCTAAAAGACACAATTGTGAAGGTTTTGGTGAACCTATGAAAACCTATTTTGATAGTGAACGCTAATATCCCCTGTGTGAGGATATTAGGAGTGGAGTAACAATCTGTGTGGTTGTTTTTTAACAATTGATGAACACACAGGCGAGCCACTATAATTCTTTGTGTTTTGTGGATGTGTGATTTATATTTTCTATCTTTTATCATTCAGAATTGTGGGATGTATATGTGGATGCGAATGTTGTAATATTTACATTTCAAGCACAGTGGGGAATGTTATAATAATTTAGATTTAAATTCCTATAATTTATTTCAGTTCCTTTCCATTTATTTATTCATCTTCAATTTGAGTTTTTGATACAAAGACCTTTCTAGAAATAAGGTTGTCCTACCATAAACTCTGGTTTTTTGTTTAAGGTTGTCCTTAGAACAACATTTGTATCAACCTCTCAAGACTTGAATTTTGAGGTTGCATTTTAATTTCGCATTGTAAATTGATTTGGCTATCTCTCTTTCTTTAATTCTGCTGTTATTTTTTTAAATTTGCGGTCCCCCCTCCCCCCCCCCCTCTAGGACATATAGCTTGGCCACTTCAGATGACTACTATAGGAAGGTGTGGGTTTACTTCATGAAGTATAAATCCGATGTTTTTACCACCTTCAAAGTTTTGAAGGTGGTGGTAGAAAAATAGTAAAGGTGAAAATTAAAAGTGTTAAGGACAAACAATGGTGGAGAATTCACTTTAAATGAATTTAATTAGTTTTGTAAAGATGAAAGGATCATATAACATAACACAGTCAGACATGCACCAGAGCAAAATGGTGTAATGGAACATGTGAATCGGACTCTGGAGAGAGCCCAAGTATATTTGGTTAGGCAATGAGGTATGGACTAAGGCCATTAACAAGGTTTTCTACCTAGTGAATCGGTCTCCATCTACATTAATAAATTATAAAATTTTAGAAGAAGCGCCGAGTAGTAATAAAGTTAACTACTCAAGGTTGTGTGTATTTGGTTGCAATACTTATTCTTATGCACCAATAGTTGAGAGAGATATAATAGACCAAAGGGTGAAGAAGCATACTTTTGTGGGATATGGTGATGGTTTAAGGGATACTGGCTATATGACCGGGTTGTACGAAAAATCACGATTAGCTGTGACATCACCTTTAAATCGATTCCTAGTTCCATAAGGATGAACATAAGGAAATACAAAAATTAGTTATTATTGACATTTAAATCAAAAAGATGATACACAAGAAGAAGTTGAGATGTAAGAATAGGTACATGAGCAGGTGGAGTAGCTACGTCTTAGGAGAAATCTACCAAGAGATTGCAGATTACCAACAAGATACAAGGATAACTCAAATATTCCATCCACCCTCATTACGAATGAGGGGAATCCATCTACCTTATAAGAAATGCTAGATGATCCAGATACTGAGAAGTGTATGGCAACGATACAAGACGAGATAGACTCTTTGTACAAGAATGAGACATGAAAACTACTGAAGCTTCTCGTTAAGGGTAAAGCAATCGGGTCCAAGTGGATTTATAGGAAGAAATATTATACTAATAAAGCCAGATTTGTAGTGAAAAGATATGCTCAAAAAGAAAGTATCGACTTTAATGAGATATTTGCACCAATTGTTAAATATGTGTTTATTAGGTTTGTGATGGCACTAGTTGCCCAATACAATCTAGAACTAGAACAAATGGATGTAAGAACTGTTTTCTTACATGAAAAATTTGAAGAGTGGATCTATACATGAAATAATAGAGTGGTTCAAAATTCAAGGGATAGAGAATAAGGTTTGCAAGTTAAGGATGACATTGTAAGGCCTGAAATAGTCGCCTAGATAGTGATATAAGAAGTTTAATACTTTCATGGTGATTCAACGGTTCATTAGGAGTGACTATGATTACTGTGTCTACTTCAAGATACTAAGTAATGAGAAATTCATCTTACTAATATTATATATTGATGACATACTTATCGTCAGCCATAACATGTCTAAGATCAATATATTGAAGATCCAATTATTAAGGACATTCGAAATGAAAGATCCATGGGTTGCAAACAAGATTCATGGCATAGATTTACATAGAGATAGGGAGAGGAGTAGGTTACACTTGTCTCAAGGAAAATAACTTGAAAAGGTATTAGTGTAGTTTAGGATAGACATGGCTAAGCTAGTTAATATACCCCATGTTATTCACTTTAATCTTTCTTTAAAATAATGTCCCGTTATAGATAAAGAAAAGCAAGTTATATATCGAGTGCCATATTTAAGTGAATTTGACAGTTTAATGCATAACATGGTCTCCACGAGATATTATATTTCATATGTTGCTGATGTTGTGAGCAAATACATGTCAAACCCCGACAAGCACCATTGAGAGATAGTAAAATGACTACTTCATTATTTACATAGTACGACGGATCACATCTTGATATTTCATAAATCAGAAGAAAAAATAGTAGGTTATGTGGACACCAATTATGAAGGAAACGTGAACAACAGAAAGCCGACTTCCGATTACTTGTTTTTATTAGCGGGCGGAGTGATTAGTTGGACGTCGAAGCCTCAGTTGTGATTACTTTTTTCACTATCGAAGCTAGGTATATAGCAGTGATGGAGGCATTCAAGGAAGGTATTTGGTTACATGGAATGAAAAATGAACTCAGGCTTTAGCAGAAGGTTGTGCCGGTTAATTGTGACAACAAAAGACAATTAATTTGCCGAAGAATTTAGTTTACCATTCTAAAACTAAACTTATTGATGTTCGTCATCATTTTATCTAACAAATTCTTAAGGAAGGCATTATTACTCTTGAGAAGATCCACACGAGCGTGAATTCAGCAGATATGCTTACAAAGGTGGTTCCTGTAGAGAAGCTTAAATTATGTTTTACTTCTTTGAGTTTGGAAAAGGTTCGATAAAGATGGAGTATGAACGTGAAGCGACGACGATGGTGAATCTATAGTGGAGGTGATTAGAGTTAGAGCTTAGAGCTATAGTTCATGTTGATTGAAGCCATGGTCGAAATTGATATATGATGTATTCAATCTGTACATGAAACAAGGGTCTCAATTGATTAATTGAGCCCCAAATGATACAAATTGATTTCTAAACAGTTTTGGATAGGTTCAGTCAATCGACCTGGAGGCTCGAGCTATTGACGATATTAAAAAATACTTGTACTCTCTAGACATTTTTCAGCATGTTCGAGTGATCGAATATATGGCGCTCGATCGATCGAGGACTGCTCAATCGATGTCGATTGATTAATGTTTAAATGGACAACGTGCACAGGTTTGTATAATTGCGTGATTAGTTACATATTCCAGGTGTTGTGCTATATATATGGGTGTAATTGCGGGATTAGGGTAGAACAATCAGGCCTACAACGTTTCTGAAATTTTGAGATGAGAAAACAAGGGTTTTTTGAATTGTAAGTTAATTCATCTTTTGTAACTTTCATTTTTATAATGATTATTGTTACTTTGTACCGTAGTTTTTTTCCATGAAGATTTTTTCATGCAATATTTGTGTTCTTTGACATGCTTCGTTGTATTTATCTTTCAAATGTTTGATTCGAATTCAAGGTGTGCTTTCGCAGATTCTCGACACCTAAATGATGAATTACTCACAACCAAGGTTGGCCTTGATAATGAACGGCCACATCAAAGGTGGGGCCCACACAACGGATGATCCACATCAGAGGTTTCCCCCACATGATGGATGATAGAAGTGAGGGGGACCAAACCAACTTTCGAAAAATTACTTATAATGATAGAAACCAAATATATTTTTCTTCTTTTTAGATAATAAATATGTTATTTACCAAACATATTTATCTGTTGATTAAGTAGAAACTAAAATAAGCTACTTATATCATAAATATCTTATCTAAAATAACTTAATATCCCAACACCCAATAAGGCACAAGAAACTAAATGTTCTAGATTGTAACTTAACAATTTGAAAGACTCAACTTGGATTCGAATCGAATCCTGAACAACGAAACTCAGCAACATTTAGAATTTATGGAAATTATAGTCTTCATCAGTCTACAAGCCTAGATTCATTAACCAGCAGTGTTTCTATAAGAAATTTTGTATATAAAACCATTTTGATAATGAGTTTAATCTATTATTTGTACCCTAAGACATTAACACGGTAAGATCCCAGGTGGATGGTTCGATTCGAACCAGAGACCATTGTGAGATAATTACAGCCATCATGGGATTACCAAAATCTAATGGTAGAGACACCCTAAGCTCCCACCATTCCAAGAATCCCCTTTATCCAATGGTAGATAATAAATATCCGAGATTTATATTAACCACTGATTAGTATATTTCCACACTTGCAAAATACTTGTGTGGTCTTAATTAAGGGTGCGTTTGCTTGCACCAAATTTCATGAAATATCAGGAAAATTTTCTCGAAGTTAGACTGATTAATCATGAAATAACATGATAGTTGGTGCAACCAAATGCACCTTAAAGTAAAACAATATAAGTGATTTGTTGTGGTTATACCTGACAGTTTCATGAACTTCACAATGTGCTTTTTCCTCAACAAAGAGGGCTTTAGTGGACTTTCAGTTTCGACGTGGGGTCCATGGTTCAGTGTTTCTACACTTTGGTATGATGGGTCTCACCATGATAATGGCCCATTCACCAAACAAACTCCAGATTAAAAGAGATCTGCCTTTTCTTGATTGATCGTGACTTGTTGCTGCATTGTCTCTTAACTCTCTTTTCTTGTACCTGCTGAAGGGTAAGGACTTTCTACAATATGGGGTGAGGTAGTACATGGGCCACGCATGATGAGGCCCATCGAATCAGCGGTTTGAATGACCAAACCCCGCATGTGAAACCTAGGTTTTGGGATTGTGATCCCCATCTAACCTGCTGGAAGCTTGTACTGTTCAAACCTACTGGAAGCTTGTACTGTTCAAACTTAGGTTTTTTTTTTTTTTTTTTTTTCCTCTAACCATCTGTTTACGGATTTTGATACATGGGCTTGGATAATTTGATTAGCAGATTTCTAGGGAATCCTCCATCCATGTTGGGGACCATAATATCAACACCTAGGATCAGGGAGCCATGGGCCCCACCTCCACACTTGAGAGAGCCGATTGTGTAGTGAGTAGAGTAAACTCTATGGGGCCCACTGTGATGAATGAATCATTATCCACTGTTCATCCATTTTTCCAGCTCATTTTAAGGGGATGAGCCTAAAATTGAATCATATCCAAAGCTCGAGTGGACCACACCACAGAAAACACTGGGGATAATGACGTCCACCATTGAAACCTCCCTAGGGCAATGGTGTTTATTTGTCATCCAACCTGTTCACAAGTTCACGGGGACATGAATCATAGGAAAACACAAGTTTCAGTTTGATACAAAACTACTTACCCCTAAGAAGTTTTCAACAGTAGGCATTCAATTCCCAATGTTTACTGTGGTGTGGTCCACTTGAGATTTGGATATACTTCAATTTTGGGCTCACACCCTAAAATGAGCTGACATGAACAGCATGTATAAAACACATACATCATGGTAGGCCCCACAAAGGTTACTACACGATCAGCGTTTCACTTTAGGACAAGTAATATGCATATACTCACCTAATAATTCCTTCCATGATTAGGGTCCTTGCTCTTGCTCTAGTGGTAGACTCTTAGAAGTTTCAACACCTGGTCAAGGGTTCTAGTACCCATAGGTGGTGAAATCCCACCGGTGTGTGTGGGGGTGAGTGTGCTTTTTAATAAAATAAAATCCTTCCATGATTATAGGTGAGTATATCCATATCCATGATTCCTTCAAGTCCAAAAGCTATCCATGATTCCATAGAGAGGAGATCATAACCATGTGAGAAGGAAAGATGAAAAACATATCCAATCCATGTGGTAATCTTACGAACAGTGATGATAGGAAGAGTTTCATAGTTTATTATGATTTATAAGATGCAATTTGGCTACTGATTAAAGAAAAACAAGCCAAAAACACTCACACAAAGTGGCTGCCAATATGTAATATGGAAGAGTACAAGAACACAAATTGAAGGACCACCCAAAGCTCTCACAGGTGGTTCGAATATTAGATGATTTTGAAGCATACAAAAGAAAGAAGCCATCTCGGATGCTAGCTAAAGATGCATATAGTAACCTAATGGATATGTTTTCAAATCATTACATATACTATTGCTCGCAGTCAACTCTGTTAATACAGAACAAAAAGATCACCAATCAGTGATATACCATCTCAAAGAAGCATAGTCCCCATGCTGTGACAAAGGAAATACTCGAAAGTCTTGACAGAATCACATACTACATACATCAACCAGAGCGAGTTTAGCCGTCTCCAACATGATACATGGCATTCTTCTGACCAAAATCAGGACATATCAAAATAGAACAGACGTGAAAGGAAACTTCTCAACTGAACTGCTGTCTCAGAAGTTCATGATCAAAGAAAAACATTTCTTGGGGCCGGGCTCAAACACTTCAAGATTACACAAACTGACTTACAACAATCACACGCACCTTACAAAGCATTGAATTACTTATACTCCAAAATCTCAACTTCCAACACAAGGATGAATCGGTCGACGACCTGAACTCAGCCTCAGAGGCCCCTGATCAAAGAAAACAACTTCTTGGGGCCGAGCTTGAGCACTTTGAGAGTACATAGACTGACTTAAAACAATCACATGCCTCACAAAGCTTTGAATTACTCAGACTCCAACATCCTAACTTTCAACACAGGGATGAATCGGTCAATGACCTGAACTTGGAGGCAGCCGAAATGAGCCCCCGGAATAGAGCATTTGATACACAGGTCTTATTCTGATTGTTAGAATTACACCTATAATGGCTCCCAAACCACAGACCCCAGCAAGAACGAAGAATGTGAGCCTAAAGCAGTTGGGACCCAAGCATGAACTGCTTGTGCCAAGGAGAAGACTGGCATGCTGCTTTTGTGCCTCCTTATCATACACATACCCCGCAAGCACACCAGAGAAGAGAAGAGCACCGAGGGGATTGCCAATCAACATGAAATTGTAGATTATACCAAAGTGCTTCAAACCGAAAAGCTCAGAGGCAGTTGGCACCATGATAGAGAATTGTACACCATAACAGATGCCGAGAAGTGCAGTTGCGGCATAAAGGGTGCCACTAAGAAATGAGGCAAACAAAAGGTATGCAACGATCATGATTACTTGTGTGACAGCCATCCAAATCGTCCTAGGAAGCATCTTCAGCCTGCAAGAGAGTATTCTATCAATATGGACATAGGATCTGTGAAGCTTAGAACGCATTATAGTAGAATGAAATGCTTTATCACCAAGAAGAGGAGAATCGTTAAAGGGATATAAAATGATTCAGTATTTTCTGGCTAGGCCCAATAAATGTGTGGCCCACCTTTTGCTGATTCAAATCTTTTATGCAGTTGGCTAGATTGTGGATCGGAGACACCAACCATCCCAACCCACCCACCAGACAATCATGTACATCCAACTTTACCCTGTTATATGTGGATCATTGGTTGAACAGATGGCTAGGATAATCTGATGAGGTATAACTTGGGGTGTGGCCCATCCCATGATGTGTCTCACCAGATCACCAATTTATGTTCACTGGAAGGTGGACCCACCGCCCATGCTTGATCGAAAAAAGAACAGTTTCATTTTATTAACATATAACACCTCAAACTGTACTTACCTGACAAAATATTCAGAAACAGCACCACCACCAAGACGGCCGACAAAATTACAGAAGCTGAAGAGAGACAACAGGACAGTCGTATCATTCACACCTGCTGCGATCCCAATCTGTGCCAAATTATTGAGAACTGTAACACCAGAGCCAACCCCAAGAAAGTAGACCAAAAACAGAAGCCAGAAATCGGCTTTGATGACAGCTTCACGGAAGTTAAAATCCTCCCCCCTCTTAGGCCGCCTCTTCCTCTTCATGCTCACAGCTCCTTCCCCCTCAGCCAGAAGTATATTCATATCAGAAATATCGTCACCCTCCAGGAAACTCCCAAGATTTGCTGTTGATGAAGACAACAATGGTTCTGATTTGTCTAACTCACGTTCCTCCGTAACTAGATGGTCCGTAGAAGCAGACTGGCTTAATATACCCGACCTTTTAGGATTAGCTGGGTATAGAGTCATCTTTATGGGGATTGCTAGTGGTGCCAGGAGGAGAAGAACCATTATACCCACAAATGTGTAGGAAATGGCATCATTCAGAGAGAGAACATCGTCCAAAATTGTAGTTGTGAGAAGATAGATGCCTAGAAAAACACTGGCAACTTGGGTGAATAGGAAATGACCATGTTGGGTCGAGTCATCTTCTGTTGCAGGGGTGCAAGGCCTAACCAAGTACATCAATGCCAGGCATAGAGCAGGAATCCCGAGTGCAAGAAAAAGCAAGAGCTTTGTGGAGGAGTTATGAAGCACCCCTGTGTAAATTTCTGTATAGACTGCAGCACTGAGCCCGACATAACCCTTGAGAATGCCAGCAACAGTGCCCCTACTGAGAGGAAAGTTCTTCATGTTGGTCACAAGCACTCCAGTTCCAAGCCATGCACTACTGTTGGTAGCAATTACTAATGCGATCCATAGCTGACAAATCATCACAAAAATAGAAAGATAATTTATTTATTATTATTATTATTGTTGTTTTTGGAATCATCACACTCAGATGGTTTCGGGGAATTGAACATTTCAATTGAATTTATTGACAAATCATACTAAATGGAGACAGATGTGATAGCATACAGTCTTATATGTGACAATCCTCAGAATAGGTGATTGCATATGCTTGAGAGTGTTATTTACATGGTCATAATAATCAGCAAAAACATGTAGTTTCAGTGAACAACACAGAGACCATTGCGCAAGATTACATGATAACTAGTCGAATCCCATATCCAAACTAATGCATATGCGCTGCAACTTATTGTTTGTAAGCAACTGACAATGTTCTAACATGAAGTCAACGAAATCTCAGATGTTTGTAAACCAACGAGTGCGCATTTCTTAGAATGAAAGTTTCATGTTAATTGAACTAAAGAAAATCAAAGGGAAATCCCACCTTAAAAGTTCTTTCTTGTGAATTAACCGACTCAATTTCTTTTGTCCTTTTTTAAATAAGAAAAGACAATTTTATTCTGAATACAGTATATATAAATGAAGAAAGACACTCCCTTACATAGATTGTCCCTATTGGTAGCTTCATTGGCTGAGGCATTGTTGATAACGTTAGCTGCTCTATCAGTATGGACAAACGAAATGATTATCCAAGAGGATAAGTCAAGTTTCCCTGTAGATAGATAGATACCACCATGCATGTAGTAGAATGATGCAATAGGGTTGACTTTTGTGGGCCCCACCATGATGTGTGCATGATATCCAATCCATCCATCAAACATGCCCCATTGTATTTGCCGACTATCCAAGAGAACAAGTCATGAGTTTCATTGTAGATACAGAGATAGCACCCTGCGTTGGGAGAAAGATCCCAAAGTGTCGACCTGTGTGGGTCCCCACCATGATGCGTGCATGATTCCATTCCATCCATAAAAAAAAGCCCCATTATGTTTGTCCAGGGGCCCAAAACTCAAACCAATCCATGGACATGGCTAACATGGATAACATGGACAAGTGGGATACTTATCTTGGAGGGAAGGTCATGAATTTCACTGTAGATAGCTAGATAAATAGATAGACAGCGAGTTGTTACAGTCCAGACATCTTCAGGAGGCTATTTCAAGAGTAATCTATGGTTTTGATTTCACATACACATCAAGATGGGCCAACCAGCTCAAACACACAGTAACTCAACATGTGTTCAACAGCATGTGAACAAAATCCAGTATGGATATGGGGAGTTATATGATTTGCAAGCACTCAGAAATTGTACACGTGGCATACATCAACTTAAACCAATGAAATTGTGGATGCCACTGTTGCTAAATCAGAGTCCCAAAGTCAGATTGGTTCAACAATCCTAACCTCTTATTAGTGGACATTTGCTTGTTGAAATATGACCATTGGACTTCTTTTTTTCTTTTTTTTCAACCATCCAATAACTTTCCCATTCAAAAGAAGAGACATACTTTGATAATGTGGCAGGGCATGAGGTATGATGTACATGGAGTCAGAAATTACTGAGAAATTGCATACTGGCATACAAGTCAAAATAAACGATCCAAATGGATACCAGTGTAGATGTACCATGAACCAAAAATTACTCTTATTCGGTTATCAAAATATTAGATTGCCAGACATTTATTGGATGGTGTAAAATGAAAATATCCAATGCTCTTATATAAAAAACAAGTGTGCATGAATCAGAGGTTAGGATTGTCCAACCAATCTGATCTTAGACTGATAGATGATATACATGCAGTTAGAAATTACTGAGAAATTGTATATGTGGTGTACAAGTAATTCAAAATAAACTGTGCAAATTATGAGTAACAGTTTAGATGTATCGCAAACCAAAAAATTATTCTAATTTGGTTATCTAAATATTAGATTGCTGGACATTATTCGACAGTTTAAATGGGAATATCCAATCGTTGTATTTTGAATAATGTGTGTCCAAGAATCAAAGGTTAGGATTGTCCAATCAATCTGACTTTAAACTGCAACACCACAGCAGGTTCCACAATTTAGTCAGTTTTATTTGAGTTAATATATGTGACATGTCCCATTTCTATGTTGCCTACATATTAAGCATCAAACACAACCAGAGTCCCAATTAACTCCCCTCAAAAGAAAAGAGGAATCTGACGGGGTCTCCGAGGTTCATCAATAAAATATGCCTCCTGGATTCCAGGCATACACATCCAGGAATACGTCCAGATGATAAACACGAATGAGATATCTGGTATGAAATTACATTGAGATCTTATTCTTTAATAATTAGGAATACATCCCACTGTTAAACATCAATTTGGAAAATATGAGGCCAGTGTGAGTTGTGGAATAATCTGATTTTTAGGCAAAATCTAAGGGGTGTATTGCACCATATGGAAAGATTAAATATCTGCTATGTGTTCTATATTGGCATGCGTGCCTCCATGAATGGCTAGAGCTCCCACATGCATGTGGAATAAGAAGTGCTCTTATTGAATTTTTGTTGCATGTAATAGGAAGAACTAGGAACTTTAACGCCCCTTTTCTGTTTATCATAACTGATGGGAGTGTTGGAATGAAAACAAGAAGAGGGTGCAGTTAGTCCGAGAAAGGAGATTGAGGGGTGTGTAGCCTCTATCCCATGATTTTATGGGGTCTTCAGTGAGAGGGAAGTTTATAATGTTTGGCGTCTGTCCTTCAGCATTCCAAGGGGTGTTGTTGGAGCAGTTTGAAGCGTGATATGAAAAGAAAGAAGAAAAAGTGCTGCCAAGTGAACTAGTGTGGTTTATTTATTTATGACAATAACTAGACATATAGTGCCTCTTCTTCATTGGCAGTAAGGAACCTTCACTTGAGGGACAAGACCAACACAATAGCAGGTACTGTTTCTTTATTATAGTTTAACAACAAGAAGTCAAGATCTTCAATGTGAGCTGATTTGTTCCATACGACCTGCAAGTTTGTGTTCCATGTGATGTTCCTTAATTGGGAAGGCTTGCTTGAGATCTTCAAATGCTTTTTGGCACTCCACTGACCAAACCCATGCTTGATCCTGTAGTTGCATGAAGGTGAAGCGGAGAAGCAACGAATTCGAGTGCAGGAGCAAGGAAGCATCTAATTGAAGGTGCCATGTGTATGTGAGGGAGGGAGATAGACCCTTCTAATTGAAGCAAACTATGCTAAAAGGGGAGGACCATAAGATTATGGGTAGGAGGTGTGGAATTTAACATTCTGATTTATTCCAGGAGGCTTCTAACGATATCTAGGGCAAACATATATGTATGATTTCCATTTGGTTAGAATTATTATAGGGTGATCTTTATGTAATTTATTTAGGCTAGAAGCTTTACAAGGATGGTATGAACTCGTCAAAGATATTACCTTAAAATATTTGTGCAGTCAAGTTCGGGTGTTGAAATGCATATCAAACTTCCCTAAGTGAATGGGGGAGCCCTTACGTTCCCCACGGTATGACATCACTAATGGCATTTATTGAAGGAACAAATGACTCATCGGTGAAGGACTATAGTTGCATGAAGTGTGAAGAGAAGTTATCAAGTATAAATGACTAGAAGTGGGAGCTGGACGAGCTGGACGACAAGTCCGAAGCATCATATGAAGAGGGAATGCCACCTAGTTAGAAAGAGCTTGCAACTAAGTGAAGGACTTGGGCCTTTTTGAAGGACATTATTCATTTTCCATGAGTTCTACCTATAAAGAAGATGGTCATTTGAGACTATCACTGCTAGAGAGTGCGTGAAACTTTAACTTTTTTATTTAGATATTCATCGACACTATGTGAGGACTAAATGCATTGCCCCCAAGTTTATTGCAAGTTTTCTCAATAGATCTAGTGTTTTCCTTCTTTTTCCACTTGGCTCCTGATGCAACCCAATTATCGAGTCAATGAAATCTCAATAACCAAATCACAAAGAAATGAACACATGTACATTCACAAGAAATATTTGAGTAGAAGGGGAGAAATAACTTTATTAATAATTCGAATTTCTTCTCTTACAAGTACTTCAGAAAACTCACAAACTCAGAAAATGTCAATTGCTCTACACCTCCAATCCAATAACACAATTCCGGAAGGAGTCGGTATTAGATTGATTTCAAATCAATCTAATTATTTAAGATAACAATAATCCAAGAAGATTTGGCCTAAAATAGTGAAAATGCATCTCCCAAATTCTTCAATCATATCTTCCACACTAGCCACCTATCATCTAAGTACATTGAAATGTAGACTTTGACATTAAGCCTCCGAAACTAGCAACGAGTAGCCTATAATTCAACACATATTAGTCCTATGGTGGGCTTTGGGCCTACATTATTCCCCTGGGTTGGAGAGAACTTAACTTCACGAGTTAGACGCTTCATACAAGTAATAGAGGTCCAAATCCAATCTTCTTCAATTTGTTGCCCGTGAACCATATTCATTCAAATAGGGCTTGTTCTACCATTTCACCAAGTATTGTTTGTATTAACCTCATCAAGTGTTAATGGTCTTCATCTGTAACACTTGTTCAACTTCTTCTTTTTGCTTCTCTAGGAGTTATTTGACCATAGTGCAATAACTTTGTCCTGCACATCAAGTGGCTTGCCATGATATACTCAAACAAATCTATCACATTGAATGATGGCGAAGTATCCAAGTCACCTGGCAAATTGATCTCATAGGCATTGTCACCCAACTTTCTCAGACTTGAGCTCATTGTAAGTTTCCCTTGGAAACCTTTCATTATGGAGATAATAACCAAATCACCTTCTTTACATGTCTTCTCGCAGTAATGTTTATGTGCATCTTACCAGTATTTGACTCTGCTCTCTTTGATATCCTTCTTTCACTTCTTTCTCTCTTTCTTCTTTTGAACTTCTTTATGCTAGACCATCCAATAGGTAAGAGTTCAGCTTGTTTGGCTAGACTTATTTGGTAATGTGCATTATTCTATTGTATTTTAAAAGGATTTTAAACTAAAGTGTTTTAAAAATTCAAAATTTTCCTTATTTCTTGTTTTAAAAAGTGTTTTATTTTTAGTGTATCTCGTCCCACATCGGAAAAGAGCCCCTTCTTAGGGGGACCCAAATATATAAGAGAGAATTTTTGCATGGGACTTGAGCCCCTTCTTAGGGGGCATGTGAATTCGGTCCAATGGAGGGACTATGTCATTAGCCTGAACCTATGCCATTGACCACACGTGCGTGCTTGTGCCGAGCCAAGCCCTAGCCATGCGTGCGTGCACGCCAGGCCGGGCCGGGTCTGGGTCTATGTGAGGAGTAAGAGTACACTCGCACTAATGGTTTTATTCTATACTACGCGAGTATACTCGCACCTGTTTGTTTTGCACGAATTTTGAACCAGGGATGCGTCTATTCGGGTGGTCGTATCAATTGGGTTCAAACCCAATGGACCTAACCCATTTGAAACAATGCTTTAAGCACATAATCATGATATATATATATATATATATATATATATATATATATATATATATATATATATATATATATATATATATATATATATTTAAACCTACTCCTTTTTCGAATAATTTATTAAAAAAACCAACGATTTCTCTTTGGTTCTTCAAAATGTCTCTGGTTCAATGTTGTTTTGCCAACTGAATTCATTGCCGATTCAACTCACTTCGGTTATGCACACCAGTTCGAGCCCGCATACAACGAGTGCACCGTTGGGATTGAATAATAGTCATTGTATCCTGGAGGCCAACTGTCCAAGATTCATTTTGCACTTGGGACGCAGTCCAAGGAGGACAAATTTGGTTTCAAGCAGAGTGACCCAGTCACACCTCAACTCAAACAAATAAGTCATCTTTTCTTACTTTATTTTATTATTTAATTTTCTGATTTTTCGAATATTATATACTATTTTCAACACATTATTTCCAACATATTCAACATGTTCAAACCTAGCACCAAGTCAATATAGTGTTTAATGTTCTTCCAACTCCAGCTGAGAATTCTTAAGGCACCAAGTCTTGATATTCATGAAGGAGCTTTTGCATGAGAGGTGGAACATCTGATTGTATTGTTCCTTCTTTAGCAACTAAGACAAATGTTACCAATCTCCTTCCGTCTTTAGACTTTTTTACACAGAGAAATTCTAACCCTTCTCTTTATCAAATTTTGGTGTTGGAAGCTATTTCATTGGGTGCAACAAGATATTAGCAACATGGCTAGCCCGCCTTTCTTCGGAGGAAAATGTTCCAGTTGCTTGATGCTTTTCCCTATGTGATGGTGTTGTGGTTTGGATGCCTCCTTGTCGTGGGAATTTGCAGGACAAGGAAGTATAGGAGTTCATAAGGCTTCAAGAAAAAGCGTCAAGGATGCACTCCAATAATGGGGGAGAGGGATTATATGGGGTGGAAAATCAACAAGTCAGTTCTCCGTCTGCTGTCTCTACAAAGCCCTCTGAAAATTCCCAATGGGTGAGAGTAGAAATCACACATTCAAGACTTGGTTCTAGAGTGCTCCTACCAAGGTTGAGGCTTTTGTTCGACTAGTGAGGAGGAAGGTGTAATAATATCCAAAAGAGAAGAAATAGTGACACAAAGAAATCTACTACCACTAAATGAAAACAAAAAAATGAAAAAAAATCTACAGCATACATAAGAAAATTTGATGAAAATTTTCACTTTGGGAAGTTCTCAAGCCATATGACACCCATAACTAGCTAAAACAAGAGAAGCAATAGTGACACAATTACTCAAGAGTAGTCACAATAGAGACGATTAAATTGAATCGACATCACTACAACAACCAATCCCTTAATGGTTGATGTTCAACGAACATCTACCGAAAAAAGGGGAAGGTCAAACAAATCCCTCGAGAAAAAAAAAAAAAAATAGACGCCATGTATAGATAAATCAATCAAATTATGTTCCTAACTCCACATCTTATCCCAACATCCAAAGCACAAAAATCCAAAGCTTTGAATAACATTTATAGCATAGCGCGTAGCATGTGCTACTAGCGTAGGTAGATAGTGTAAGTACCATGTAGCATAAGCTACTTGATGCATAGCGTGTTGCGTACGCAATACAATGCATAGTATGTAGCATAAGTCGCGTGCTCTACATGTTACTTTCATTTCTAAAGTTTTTTGGTGTGTTTGGTTGTTACATACATTCAACACCTATTTATAGAGGGCAGTGACTCATCCTCATATGTGGCACTAAAGTACAACTATCTCAAACATCCAAACTTTGATTTCGATTGTGGATAGAGCATGTCTCTAGAATCACACCTATAATCACATGGCAATAAAGTATAGGCATGCCACGTGTATGAGGGGGAGTTACAACCATTGTAAATAGTGTAAAACTAACATTAGAATCTAGCTTTTACGAAACAAAAGCTATTTGAAAGTCACCGAACACACCTTCGACCTCCCCCCCCCCCACCCCCCCCCCAAAAAAAAAAAAAAAAACAATCTGTGATTTGATTCTCTTGGCTCAGATATCCATTAAAGATCGAATTATGGAGGAGTAATCATCCCTACAAGAAGGTTCTATAACTAAAGTTTCATGGGCATTGGAGCCCAATCAAATGAGAAGTTTGAGATTCCCCCATTTCACATCCATACAATTGTAGAGCAGTGGAGCTCAAGATTTAGATTTTTTTTATTGATTTAAAGCTAAAAAGAGGTATGTATCTTACTCTTAATCTCAGTATATGAGTTTTATTTCATTTTGATTGATTTAGGGTATTTTTAGCATTTTTTTTCCTCCTTGGGAGGCCAGTTTCCATGCAACATTGTAGAATAAGCTTGTTCTACAACTGTTTCTTCTGTGGTGCCTACGATGGTGTGTGTATGGCATGGCATCAAACTCATCCAATCCGTCATGTGGGCCACCACGTTACAATGGTCCTTTTTGAGTGGATGCTCATTGTTATCTATAGTGTGGCCCACATGATGATTGGAGGTCTGATTTCTTTTCCTGGTGGTTGTCCGTTGTTTCTATGTTGTGGCCCGGTATCCAACCTATATACTCCACCAAGGTTGATCCAAACATCATGTGGCCACCACGCTACAATTGAGAGTGACAATCCATTGTTTCTATAGTGCGACCTACTTGGTGATTGGATACCCTAACTTTTGCGGCATCCCATCATCACAGCTGCACTCACTTGATGCGCAGGTTGGATGGCATGCATAGTTACACACAGTATGCCCCACAATCAGTTACATAACTTCTACTACATGCTTAGTCATCTAGTGATACTTGACTAGTTGTCTTTTTTCACTAAAGAGTAAAAAAGAATTGTTTATATTTGTTTATGTTAATTGCAATGAGTTGTTATTTTTCCAAAAAACTAAAAATAAATTTCTTTTGAATATGCTTTTACTCGAAAAAATGAAGGGTACTTTTTTTCTACACCTCTGTTTTAGTTTTGCCATTTTTTATATTTATTTATACTATGTACCATATTTTTCCTATTAATAGAATAAAAATGTAGAAGTATGATGTTGCTTACATTACACACTATATGCTACAAGCTATTTAAAACAGTGCAAAAATCCCTAAGAGATTGACATACAAACCCACCCTCTTTGATAGATACAACCTTTCTTTCTAGTTCAGCAATGGTGGACCCATAACCAATACATCCAAATCACAAAGAAAATAAGATTCGAAATGGGTAGGCGAAACTCAAAAGAAATACAGAAGAAACTCACAGTCATAAAACTCACAAAAGAACCAAAACAGGATCAATACATATAAAAGGCCACATTTCCTCCAAATCAGATGGATCTAGACAATCCGTCTGGTCCAATCTACACTTTATGGGCCACCCTGCAAAAGTTACGGACAATCCTTTTCATCTGAAAATGGCAACTTTTCTTTACAACTGTCCATTTCAAAAGCCACAGATGAAATTAGTAGGATCAAAGGACCAAAGTGATTGGATTAGAGAGGTCAGGCCAGCTGAATGAATGGTCCAGATTAATGATTGTCTTTTCTGTCAAAAACAATCCCAACCACCCAATTTGCAGGATACCAAGAGACAACAGGATCCATCGGATTGGTGTCATTTTCACATGCTAGCCCACGAAGAGCTGACCGGACAGAACCAACCATCCAGATCAATTGAATAGACTCTCGACAAACCAACTCACTAAAAACCCACCAAAACTACCCAGATCGATTGGTGTTATTTTCACACGCTAGCCCACGAAAGAGATGGCCGGACAGAACCAACGATCCAAATCGATTGAATAGACTCTCCACATACCAAATCACTATAAATCCACCAAAACCACCCAAAGAAGCACATCCCTCAATCAAACATCACCAACTCCAGATAAATGAAATCCAAAATAATAATAATAATAATAATAATAATAATAATAAATTACTACCATTGTGTATCATTTCAATTCCCAAAAGTCGAAAATGGGTGCGTGCGAAAATCAATCATGGTGGGGGTATAGATAATTGTGTGCCATTTCAATTCCCGAAATGAGAAATGTTTGTGTATGAAATTCAATCCCGGCTGGCATAGATATCAATTCCATCCAATAAAAAAATACATTTAAAATTAAAAAAATAAAAAATCTCACCACCCAGTAGGGCAAGGACAGAGTCTGGCTGACGGACAGCCACAGGACGCCATAGCCGAGGAAACAAGCGACGGTCCCGATCGAAAGCATGACCCACGGCGGGAACTTGTTGCAGACGATGCCTGGAAGTATGCCGATATTCTCACCGATATCGTTGGCGACGCCTAGAATCGTCAGCTGCTGCTGGTTGTAGCCCAACACGGATTTGAGGGAGTGGGAATAGAGAGGGAAGTTGTAGCCGTTGCCTGAAGCTATCTGGACCCACACTGCAGCTGCGAGGCCCACCCATGGTGGCCTGCTCCCTGCTTTCAGCACTGGCATTGAAGTGGAGCGGAAGATCCAACGGTTTCAGTCTCTCCGCAGCTCTGCCTCTCTTCTTCTTCTTCTTCTTCTCCTCCCCTCTTTTTCAGCTGCTTTAGACAGGGAAGGATCCGTATATATGCCCGTAGGGGATCCACTACAAAGCTTTGTGGGTTAGCTTCATGTACAACGCAACATGTGGGACCCAACATCACATCCAAACCGTCCATCTTGTGACACTTTTCACTTTCTTATCGATGATTAAAAATCAGTTATATTAACACCCACGTGGGCACACTATATGGAAAAGTAGGATGGAGACGAGGATTGCAAGAGACATTTTAGATTGTTTGTCGGTCACGCAATGTAATTTATACGTCATCCCATCCATCCATAAGATTTACCCCAGCAGGATGGATGGAATACAATAAAATTCATGCCATTAAAATACTCATATGGACTACAATGTGTGATTTTAGATGTTCTCGCCTTGATTTTGTATGGTGTGGCCCACATATCTTGGATCTACTTAATTTTTGGTAATCAAGTAGGAAATGACGGAATGCACATGATGAACGGATTGGATTTTATTCATTAACACCTTATGCACCGTTGTGTGTTCAACTGAAACCGGAAAGCTTTCTACCGCATACCATCTCATATATTTGCACTGAATCCGACCTGACAAGTCACTACACACGTAGAGAAAAGAAAGGGCGAGTAATAAGTTGGCGTGGCAAAGTTGCGTTAGCCTTAGAACGATGTTTGGGTGATATCCAAGCACGTACATTTATTTTTGCCGGTTATTTTAGGACATGCTCGAAAAATGAGCAGATCCAAAATTCAAGTGAGCCGCACCACAAAATGTAGATTAAATGCTTACCATTGAAAGCTTTTTGATGAACATGTAAGCTTTTATCAAGTTGATATTTGTGTTTTCCCTTGCAGTAGGTCTATGTAACCTTTTAAATATGTTTAATGTAAAATAAACATCATGGTGGGCCGTAGATAAGCTTCAACGGTTGGTGTCATTGCCTCACTATCTTCTATGGTGTGGTCCATTTGATCTTTGGATCCCCACATTTTTAGGTTCATGCCCTAAATTGATATGGAAAATGAATGGACGGTGTGGATATAACACCTACATCATGGTGGGGCCACAACTTTACCACGTTAACACAGTACCAAAGAGGATGGGGTTTGACTCATGCGCTGCAGATACAGAGGCACCGTACGTTCCAATGTGGCACATGTGTGTGAGATCTGGGATGTTCTTTACGTGATAACTGGGTGCAAGCTATTCGATACATGAAAATGGATGGTGCAAGTTTATGAATAAATCCACGGTCAGCAAAATGATAACTGATGGTCCATATTCAAAGCGCATCTGTTGATCGCCTTATTGGTGGACCTACCTGAATTTTAGTATGAGACGGATGTAGTAAAGTTGCCATCAGATGAACGTCCCGGATCCAATACATGTGTCTACTTATGTATACGTGGAGCGTTTGTGATTCGGTCTTGAAGATGGCGTCTGTAATTTGGATTCTTAGTTTATCAACGGAGAGGGAAGCCGTGTAACGGAACTAGAGACGTGGAGATGGTGAAAAGTCGTGGCTGTGCCGACCTGGTATCTGTGAGAAAGATCAGGACCATTCATCAGGTAGGTCCTCATGAGATCATGTCCTGATCCAAAATTCAGGCATGCAAATTCAATAACTGGTCTATTATTACATGTGAAAATTGAATTGATAGAAAAATGACCGACGGTCCACATTCAATTCAAAATTGTGGCCGATATGATCATTTAACTACTGTTGTAAAATTGGCATGCTTGTCGCGATGCATCTCTCCCGTCTCCGTCACGTGCGGAGAGAATGAGACGAGGAAAGTTCGGTGAGAAGGAGAACGTTAGATGAGGAGGTAGGCGGCCACGGGTGTACTCCGTCCAGACCCGCATTGAAAAGGACAAATCCGTCGATTTACACGGTTACATTTTCAAGGTAAGCTTGATGCATGATTATCGTGGTATGGCCGCTGGATGGAGTGCCACTTGCTGTATAAAAGTGCTGGATGGTGTGCGTCCTGCCATCTGTACATTTGATGTATTTCTTGTATTTGAAATCAATGAGGTCGAATCCTCTTATCGTCACACCATGAAATTGCTGTTTGTTGTAATTTAATTGAGATACATCATCAGACACCATTTAGTACAATAATGCTGATAATGTCAATGATAATATTCATTGACATTGACATATCATAATATAGGAAATAAGATTTATGGCGCGCAAAAGTTCCGGATTCATTTGAAAGGGCAGACTTACCAAATGCCCAAAGACATGATTGATGGACATGTTTAACCTTTCTCCTCATTCTTATTTTCTTATCCGGATGAATTTATTAAATTTTACTCCATCGGACATGTCCTGCAAGCGCTTTGGCAGCCTTTACAACATTTGAGTATTGAAAAAGTTAAAAAGGGTGCTGATAATGTACTATCCTGCCTGTTCCGAGCTGGGGAGAAGCAGAGGCTCGGATGGCCACTAAGAGGCCACCGTGATTTATGAACTTTATCCACATCATTCATTTATTTTTTCATATTATTTTAGAACATTATCTCAAAAATGGAGAAGATAAAAGTCTCATAAGGGTAATACGGTGGTAATTAAATTCCTACTGTTGAAAAATTCTCAGAGACCACATAAGTTTTAGATCAAGATTATATTTATTTTTTTCACTTCATCCAGGTGTATATAACCATATCAAGGGGTTCGATGGAAAATAAATGACACAATGAGCCCTATCAAGGTTTCAACAGTAGGTGTCCTTAGCACCCTTGCTTTCTATGGTGTGGTCCACTTGAGCCTTGGATTTTCCTTTTTTTTTGTTCAGTACTCTATAATGATATGAAAAAAGGAATGGATGGTGCGGATAATATTCATAAATCACTGTGGCCCCTCAATGGCCCTTGGAGCCTCTACCTGTCCCATGCTCTGAATAGGCATGGATAGTACCTAATCCACGCCCAAAGTTAAAATGACACATCCAAATGTACAAGTGAGCTATGAAATTATGATTAGACCCTATCTATAAGAGATTCAATGGGCTTATTGTATTCTGACAGACTTAAACCTATAGAAAACATTGTGTCAACATAATTCAAAATATATGTGGCAGACGTCAGTTGATGACAGTAGTTGTTTATTCCCAACAAGTTCCTGTAGTGTGCTCCACCTTTATTGTGGTCTTCACTAATTCTTGAACCAACGTCCTGAAATGAAAACTCGAATTGAATGTATGGTATGGATTTGATGTAGAGCGGGTCGCGGACAATTTCATGGCCAAGATGGATCAGAAAAGGCAGGGTCGGCGACAGAAGTGATCCGGACCATCGAACCTTAGATCGGGCGTATCTCACAATCCTGAATGAGTTATCTGACGTAAAATATATGAATTTGGGGTAGAACGAGCTACTTTAGCCAACCAACCCCACTACGTCGGGTTGTGCAGCCCGGATTTGCGAGAAACCCCCTGATCGACGGTCGTTTTCTCGTTTTAATTTTGTTTTTACTATAAATAGTAAGTTTTAGTTTGAGTATAAATTTTCATCCGTTGGGCTTTAGGAGTTGTGTCCAACATGAAAAGTGCTTAGGATAATTAGGAGAACGGTTTGGTGAAGTCAAATAGGACACTTACTATTTTTGACCGAAAACCTTGCGCACTAGTAGACATCACGACCGTCTATAAATAGTAAGTAAGTTGCGAATTCTAAGAGTTTTAGTTGTAGTTTGAGTCTGATTTCTTTCTCATTGCTTGGTTCCCTTATTTAAAGGGTTGTGAACTCGATTTTAGGAATTCATTAATCAATTTCGAATTTATTAGAAATTATTCTTATTTTCTACTTTTTTTCCTCGTGGATTCGAGAAGTCTCTGTGAGGAGTCCAGAGAAGTTCCGTGGATTCGAAATATTTATCATCTTGAGGAAGACGGTGCTCGACCTCACGTCCTTCCTTGCGTCATTTTGGTATCAGAGCGAAGTTTCTCCTCGGATCGATGACTTCTAACGACGGGTCGGGCAACAATCTCATGGGAGGAAATTTACCTTTAACGGCGGCAGTTTTTGAAGTAACCATGCAAGAAAATCGACAAGTCATGTAAGGGTTGCAGGCTTTTATGGAGCGCATAGCGAATCTCTTGGCGAAAACCCTAGGGCAACTCCGTGTTCCTGGTGGTAATCTTCCACCGCCGATTGTTGAAACTCGCAATCGCCCTGATCGCAGGATAGTACCAGCAATGCATATACGGGTCATTCCTGAGGAAGGGGGCTACAGTGAAGAGAAAATCGATGACATAATCTTTCAACACCCCAGACAAGGCGACGATCGAGTAGATCGGACAGATCGAGAGTTTAAGATGCGGGTTGATATTCCTAACTTCAATGGCCAACTACACATTGAGAATTTTCTCGATTGGCTTTCTGAAGTTGAGCGATTTTTCGACTATATAGATATCCCTGAAGCAAAGAAGGTCAAGCTTGTGGCCTACAAGTTAAAAGGAGGAGTTTCAGCTTAGTGGGAACAACTGCAACTCGCATGAACTAGACAGATGAAAGCACAAATCCGCACATGGCAGCGGATGAAGCAGCTATTACGTTCCTGATTCCTCCCTAGCGATTACGATCATGTATTATTTCAACAATACCAAAATTGTTGACAGGGTAGTCGGTCGATGAGAGAATACGCAGAAGAATTTTACCGCCTGGCGGCGCGTAACGATTTAGTCGAGACTGAATCGCAACAAGTCGCCCGATTTAATGGTGGACTGCGTATGACGATCCAGGATAGGATCCAGATGCAGCCTGTTTGGACGATGAATGATGCGATCAAGTTGACTACTCGGGCAGAAGCACAACTTGAATGTTCTACCACACGGTCCTATTCTACCGCAAGGATCACTACGACGGGTCCACCCTAGGGAGCTCCACAATCTAAGGGGAAGGAATCCGTAGGAGCACGCACTCAACCTCCTACGTCTGAGAGCCGAGATCAGGGAAGCGGACAAGCTAGACCCCAAAGGGGCGTATCGACTGCTGCTGGTCTAAGTAGAATCTCGAACCCTTACGCTCGACCCCGACCTGACAACTGCTATTGTTGTGGCCAACCGGGCCACCTATCAAATACTTATCCCCAGCGAAAGGTGACGAACCTTACCATCAATGATGGTAGTACTAATAACGCCGATGAAGATCCAGATGATGAAGAGCAAGAGCATACCACCAAGGACGAGGTAGATGAATCAAGTCGGGTTTAGCAAGATCGCAGTGAGTCACTCGTCGTGAGGCGGTTATTATATGCGCCAAGAAAAGAAGTGCATCCACAGAGGCATAACATCTTCTGCACTAGGTGTATGGTGAATCGAAAGGTTTGTGACGTGATTATTGATAGTGGCAGCAGCGAGAATATCGTCTCCAAGGTCATGGTGGAGAAATTACAATTGAAAATAGAGCGTCATCCCTCTCCATATACAATCGGTTGGATCAAGAAGGTCAGTGAAACAAAGGTAACTGAACGGTGCACCATATCCTTTTCAATTGGTAAACATTATAAGGATGAAGTAGTATGCGATGTGGTTGACATGGAAGCATGTCACATACTACTCGGTCGACCTTGGCAATCTGACCGTGATGCCACTCATGAAGGGCGAGATAACATATATATCTTCGTCAAGGATGGCCGGAAGACCATATTGGCCCCTATGGATCCAGAAGGACCACGTGAAACTTCTAAAGTGGAGGGTCATTTTCTCTTAACCATACGAAACTTCGTGGAAAAATCCAAAGAAACAGGACAGGCTTATACATTAATTGTAAAAAGGGAAGAACTCGAGCCTACCATCATCCCTGAAAGACTAAAGCCCTTGCTACATGAATTCAAAGAAATCTGGCCCGATGACCTTCCCGATGGGTTACCTCCCATGTGGGATATCCAACACCATATCGACTTTATCCCTGGGTCCAGTCTATCCAATCGGCCTCATTATCGAATGAGTCCGAATGAGTGTGAGATTCTTCAAGGGCAAGTGGAAGAGTTGATCCGTAAGGGTCTTATTCGAAAAAGCATGAGTCCATGTGCTGTACCAGCTCTGTTAACTCCAAAGAAAGATGGGAGTTAGCGCATGTGTGTCAACAGCCGAGCCATCAACAAAATCACCATAAAGTACAAGTTTCCTATACCCCGGTTGGATGATATGCTAGACATGTTAGAGGGTGCCAAAATATTTTCTAAATTGAATCTAAGGAGTGGCTATCATCAGATTCGAATACGACCGGGTGATGAGTGGAAAATGTCCTTTAAGACCAAGGAAGGATTGTATGAATGGATGGTCATGCCCTTCGGTCTTTCGAATGCGACTAGCACGTTCATGAGATTGATGAACCAAGTTTTGAAACCTTTCATTGGACGATTCGTTGTGGTTTATTTCAATGATATTTTGATATACAGTCAAGACGAAACTACCCATATGGAACACCTCAAGAAGGTCCTTCAGGTGCTTACTGAAAATAAATTGTATCTCAATTTAAAGAAGTACAACTTTATGACTAATAGCCTATTGTTTCTAGGTTTTGTCGTAACGTCCACGGGCATTCGAGTGGATGAGGAAAAGGTGAAGGCAATTAAAGAATGGCCAATTCCCACAAATATTCACGAAGTGTAAAGTTTTCATGGACTGGCGACATTCTATCATTGGTTCGTGAGAAATTTCAGTACTATTGTGTCGCCAATAACAGATTGCATGAAGAAAGGGCAGTTTCAGTGGACTGACGAAGCCGACAAGAGCTTTGCCGAAATCAAGCGCAGATTATCTATGACCCCGGTTCTTGTACTTTCCAACTTCGACAAACTGTTTGAAGTCGAATGTGATGCCTCATATGTCGAAATTGGAGGAGTTTTGTCTCAAGAAGGTAGGCCGGTAGCCTTCTACAGTGAGAAACTTAGCGATGCACGCAAGAAGTGGTCTACATACGAGATCGAGTTATACGCGGTGGTCCAGGCACTGGGACATTGGCGACATTATTTGATTCAAAGAGAATTCATACTTTACATGAACCATCAAGCTCTCAAATTTATTAATAGTCAAGCTAACATTAACCGTATGCATGCTAGATGGATCTCGTTTTTACAGAAATTCACGTTCGTGCTAAAACATAAGTTAGGACAACAGAACAAGGTATCCGATGCGTTGAGTCGTCGTGCAAATTTGTTAGTAACTATGAGCAATGAAGTCGTCGGGTTCGAGTGCCTCAAAGACATATGCCGATGACGACGACTTCAGGGACACATGGGTTAGATACCAAGAAGGTCACTCCGGCGACTTACATATGCAAGACGAGTTTCTTTTCAAGGAAAATCGATTGTGCATCCCGAACTGTTCGCTAAGGGAGTAGATAATCCAAGAGCTACATGGAGGTGGCCTCAATGGACACCTTGGGCGAGACAAGATGCGAGCTCTTGTGGAAGAACGGTATTACTGGCCGCAGTTAGTACGTGATGTGGGAAGGGCAGTCTAACATTGTTATATTTGTCAAATCTCCAGGGGGCAATCTCATAATACGGGCCTCTATACCCCGTTGCCCGTGCCTGACGGCCCTTGGGAGGATTTATCTATGAACTTCGTGCTTGGTCTCCCACGAACACAACGTAGCATGGATTCGATGTTCATGGTAGTAGATCGTTTCTCCAAGATGGCGCACTTTATTACATGCAAGAAAACTCTCGATGCAACACACGTAGTGAATCTATTCTTCAGAGAAATTATGGGACTACACGGGGTTCCCAAGACTATTACTTCTGACCGTGACACGAAGTTCATAAGCCACTTTTGGTGAACTTTGTGGACTCGATTCGATACACGACTTCAGTTCAGCAGCGCCTACCACCCACAGACTGACGGTCAAACTGAGGTTGTGAATCGCACTTTGGAAAACCTCCTTCGATGTATTTCAGGAGAGAAACCGAAGCAGTGGGATTTGGCCTTGTCTCAAGCGGAGTTTGCATTCAACAACATGGTGAACCGCTCGACAGGAAAATCCCTGTTCCAGGTTATTTACGGACGAGTATCTCGCCACACACTAGATTGGTCCCTCTGCCCAAGCTCCCAGGCATGAGTATTGCAGCAGAACATATGGCAGACAGGATCATGGGTATTCATGCGGAGGTGTAGACTAAGCTACATGCCTCGAACGAAAAGTACAAGGAACAAGCAGACAAGCATCGTCGACAAAAGGTGTTCGAGGTGGGCGACCAGGTAATGGTCCGAAAAGAAAGATTTTCGATCGGAACGTACAACAAGCTGAAGAATAAGAAGATTGGACCGGTAACGATCATCCGAAAGATCAATGACAATGCTTATGTTGTTGATTTTCCAGATGACATGGCGATCTCACGTACTTTCAACGTTGCAGACCTGACCGAGTATCATGAACCAGCGCAGGAGGAGAACTCGAGGACGAGTTCTTTTCAAGTAGAGGAGACTGATGTAGACCGGGTCGCGGACAATTTCATGGCCAAGATGGATCAGAAAAGGCACGGTCGGCGACAGAAGTGATCCGGACCATCGGACCTTAGATCGAGCGTATCTCACAATCCTGAATGAGTTATCTGATGTAAAATATATGAATTTGGGGTAGAACGAGCTACTTTAGCCAACCAAGCCCGCTACGCTGGGTTGCGCAGCCCAGATTTGTGAGAAACCCCCTGATCGATGGTCGTTTCCTCGTTTTAATTTTGTTTTTACTATAAATAGTAAGTTTTAGTTTGAGTATAAATTTTCATCCGTTGGGCTTTAGGGGTTGTGTCCAAAATGAAAAGTGCTTAGGATAATTAGGAGAACAGTTTGGTGAAGCCAAATAGGACACTTACTATTTTTGGCTGAAAACCTTGCGCACTAGTAGACATCACGACCGTCGATAAATAATAAGTTTACTATTTATAGTAAGTTGTGAATTCTAGGAGTTTTAGTTGTAGTTTGAGTCTGATTTCTTTCTTATTGCTTGGTTCCCTTATTTAAAGGGTTGTGAACTCGATTTTAGGAATTCATTAATCAATTTTGAATTTATTAGAAATTATTCTTATTTTCTACTTTCTTTCCTCGTGAATTCGAGAAGTCTCTGTGAGGAGACCAGAGAAGTTCCGTGGATTCAGAATATTTATCATCTTGAGGAAGACGGCGCTCGACCTCATGTCCTTCCTTGCATCAGGATTTCACATATAACTCACAGTAGGCCATATAAACACTATCCAAATATCCTTTTTGTGGACCAAGCTGGTTTCAAGGATCCCATTTAGATTTTTTTATTTATTTTAGAGGAAAAGGACTGAAATCTTTCTTCTTCATTCAAAGCTTCCTACTACCACTCTCCATCCATTACATTCTTCGACATTCCATTCTCTAAAACTTTTCTTCTTTGAAGTTTTCTCAATGGGACCAACCACCACTCTTCGGTGTTCCTTTTCTAACAAACCATTCTCTTACATTTTATTTAAAACTGAGTGGAATAGTCTACCACAAACAGGGAAGTTTGGCGAAGCTATAAAATGAATTGATAAATCTTAAGAGGGGGGGACCATTTAAAATTTATGTCAATTTAAAAAGACAATTGCTTAACTTGAACTAATTTACCAATCAAACTAAGTAATACAATTTAACACTAAGACTTTCAAGTCAATAGTTGATCCAATCACATAGACTAAAATACATATGCCAATCTTGCAACTAGTCTAAAGGAAATAGTAAGCTTATGTGTGCATTACAAGTTAAGTGCTTAGCATACAATCCAATTCAAGCATTCAAGTGATTTAATTAATCAAACACATAAGCATGAATTAAACATATACGCAATTCATAATAAAAACCACAAGCATATAAGTGGTTCAATTTTCTTACTCCACTCTCGTCGGACGCATTTTCCTTGAGTGTACCGATATTTACTATCGAAGGTTTTCAACAGGTTTACCACTAACCTTTACAGTCCTACACAAGGACTTACATGTATACTCCCGTCGGAGGCTTCCTCAAGAAACTTTAGTTGACTTTTTTATCGACTAACTAACAACCTCAGTCCTAGTCTAAGGACCTACGTGTACTCTCGCCAAAGGCTCCCACGGAAACTAACATGTACGCACTCATGTCCAGTGAATTTGCCCTATACAAGAGCCTATGTCTTATATAAGAAAAAAAAGTACATCACAAATCTTACCATCAATCTTACATAAGTAAAGAGAGTATGGACTCACTTATCGAATTAAACCCATTTGATGAACTGCACTTGAGTTGCTTGATTGATGCTCTCTCATGCTCCAATAAGCTCCCCTTATGCTCTTTAATCGTTAAAATCAGTCTTATGTTGCTTCCTTAAATTGACTACCTTGAAATTAATGCTCCAATGAGTCTACCAAGATAATAGGAGGGGTTTGGTTGAATCTTTTATAAGTAAAGGCTTAGTTGGTTTTCAAATGGTACCTATATGGAAATTCTAGAGGTTTGAAAGACAATAGGAAAAGAAAGACAAATATTTTCCTATTGAATTGGTGTCTATCCTCTAAAGAGTGCAAGGAAACAAGTTCATCTTTACAAGAAACTTAGAATACTCATTAAAGTAATTACACACATGCAAAATGACTTAAATCTCTGTGGGTGAGAGCCTATAAGTGTTGGAAAGTATTAAGATACACTAAGGTTTTAAACTCACTAAAAAAAACTATCATTTTTCTCAAGGCCCTTATGCCCCTTATAAAGAAATATAGTTCCAATGATTAAAAACAAGGAGCATAAATCGGTCAGTTCGATCATCGATGGTATTAAAGACCAATTCGATGGCATTAAGAAAATTTAGAATATAATTAATTTGTTATTGGACGTTTCTGGGCACCTTCGATAGATCGATTGAGAGATCAAGGATCGATCAATCAATCAATCAAAGATTGCTTAATGACTGTTGTTTGAGAATTTGTTTCATAGCAGCTCGCACTTATTTTAGCCTTACTTATCATGTTTCAATTTTAGCTATTAAGGCTATGGATGATCAAACAAGATTTACTCATAAAATCATCATCATCTAGACGTAAAAGATTGTTTTGGGTCAAGGTTAGGGTCACCAAGGCACCTCGTAAACAATTTCTTTGCTCCTTGATGATCAAAGTCTTCATGTGTTTTTGATCTTCAACTTTTGAAGGCTCAACTGACTCCCTAACACATAAACGCACGTGATTGACAAATAATGTGCACAAATAAGTGTATTAACAATATCTTATTTATCAATTACGTGACAAAAATCTAACATAGACAATGTTATGGTTCACACCAATGACATACCAAAACAACTATAAATATTACATCTCAAATTAAAAATTACAACTTGATTACAAACAAAGACATGTAATACTTGCAATGCTTCTCATACTTCTTCCCTTATCTCCATCAATTCCTTTCACAAAGAGATCCTACAAAATAGAATATACCTATTTTAGTAAGTCTTGATCTTTCTCCCCCTTTTTGTCAGTATTTGACAAAGAGTTAATTCCATGAGTATACCTATAAAAATATAAAATGGAACAACTTTATTAATCATGGATTTACCAATTATAAGGCACATACTAACAATGGAATATAAACATTAAATACATGGTCATTCAAGATAAACATTAAATACATGCTTATTATGGTCATTTAAGATAAATACCAATTGAAAACATGAATGACCAGTGATAGACTAAGCTAAAACATATAATACCAAAATTAAGCAACTTTAAAGCTTAAACTATCAAAACAATATGAGGCTTAATCCTCATATTTAACTATAGTACTCACAATTGTAGCTAGAATCCTTGAATATAACTATAAAGCATAAGATAAGGCTAACATCCTCTGATTTACTAATGATGTTCACATAAAATGAGGCTTAACTCCTCATATTTAACTATAGGCCCACATAAATATCTACAGATCACCTATCCCTCTTCACCACCCACATGGGTGTAAATTTTTTAAGACTCAAATTAATTTTGAGGGAGAAGTTTCTTTTCCTAGACTTACTCTCCTAAGTGCATCTCTACTAGGGGATATAAGTTCAATAGGGGATTTCCTTCTTTGTTTCCTACCCTTATGATTATTGTCCTGACTAAATATTTTCTTAATACGTTCAGTTAATAGGGCATCATGTTTCATCAACACCCTCATTTGGTTGTGCATTTTTGCAAGGGATGTGAACTTCTTTTCCTTTTTCGATGATCGTCTAAGACGACTCTTCTTAAAGTGTGTCATTTTCTTAATCCTAATAAATTTACTTATACAGTTCATGAGTAATATGAATTGTCAGTTTTTATTAATTCAACATTCAAATCTCAAGTAGCCTGTCTCTACAAGAGTAATACATGGGAGATGATTTAGATTTACTCCCTGAAACCTGGAGTCCTTTTGAATTATCACTGGGACAGATGTTATAACATGGATAATCCTATTATTTCTAATGTAAGGCCCGTATCTTAGTCCGTACTGTTCCATCAACTCCCGCGATCATTTCCGATTAAATTTCGGCAACCTTCGACCTTTAATCGGCATTTGGGCGTGACCCTGATTCACACGCCTTCAACCCGAGACTTGTACCCTAGCGACTGCGTCGTCGCCGCGGTTTCAATGCCACGACTCGCTCGCCGAGGCGATACGCAGGTCAGGAAATGTGGGCCCACATTCAGTGTGAGAAAAACGCCACACGTGTGAATTCTGAGAGAACCTCTATGACTTATCACATTAATCAATTCCATCATGTCAAGTACATGTCAAGTACACATCACCTCTCACCTTTCTCCAAGCAACCCCTAAAGTCAAAAGTTTCTTAAAAGCTCATACCCCCTTCTTACAAAATCTACCATAAAGTCAAAAAGTCTCTTACGCACCTATGCCTTTCTTATACCAAGTAACCACAAAAGTCAAAATGTCTCTTACACCCATCACTCACCACATCCATCACTCCATCACCCATCCCTCTCTCTCCTTACAACCCTCTCTCTCTCTCTCATTTCTCAAGCTCATTTCCAAGAAACCTAAGAGATCACACGTCCAAGCTCTTCCATGTGAGAAAAGTATTTTGTGTGTGTCCCACTTCCTCTCCCAAAAACCTTCATCCTACCAGTCATTTCTCATCTTCCACCATTAAAGTGAGACACAAGGAGATCGACTTTCCAAGGGACCAAGAAGATCGAACGGTGGGTGCTTCTACAGGCGTAGATTTCATTTTCTTTAGATGATGGACAAAGTGAGGCCTACCGATTGATGGAATGGATCTCACTTTGGACCCTAGGTGTGGCCGATAGCCCACCTTGATTCTCATGATCATTCCATGAATGGGCCATTCTCCATGGACCCTATAATGATGTTTATTTTTCTTACATGAAAAGAGGTCATCTAGACTGTCCATTTTGAGTGGAGAAGAAACCTCCACCGCTAATCTTTGATTTGGTGGGCCCACATGTATTGTAACCCACTTTGTGTATGATGGAATGCAAGGGAGGGCCCATAGTGTCGAGGTCCCTCCATCACACGCGTCTCTCTCTCTCTCTCTCTCTCTCTCTCTCTCTCTATCTCTCTCCCTTTTTGTGATGATGTAGTTGAGTGGCCCACTCGGATGGACCCCACCTTGGTGTATATCTTATCCACACCATACATGTATTTGGTGGTCTACCTGAGTAAGGCCCACCTTGAATGCATGTGTTATGGCCCAACCATCCAGCGTCTTGAGATGCTGGACGTGAAATGAAAACCACAAATATTGGCTTTGGTTTAAAGTTTTTGAGAAGGGCTATTCATGTAGGCCTCACCTTGATGTATGGGTTTAATCCACGCCGTCCATTCCATTCTCTCGACCATTTTAGGCGTTGAGCTGAAAAATGAGTTCAATCCGAGTATCTGATGGGCCATAGCATAGCAAACAACATTTTCTTACCGTTGAAATCTACCTTGATATTTCTATACACCAAAATATACTGAATATTGGGATCATTTAGACTGTATGGAGTCATAGAATCCAATGGTTGAGGTGGATTCATTTAATGCAGGCCCCACATATGAAAACCATAAAAAAATACTTTTCAAAAAAAAAAAATCACACAACAGCAGCAGGCACTGTTGTTGCGTCCTGTGCAGGCCGTGGGCGGACGGATAGGCAGGGACCCATGGTCCCAGCCGTGGGCCCCACCGTGATGTGTGACAACATCAACACTATGCATTTTGAAGGGGCCCGTTAGGGCTGTGGTCTCTCTAAAAATTAGCCATATCCACAGCTTAGGTGGCTCACACGGCAGGAATCAGTACGATTGAATGTCTGCCCTTGAAACCCTTTTAGGTAGACACAGGAGTTTTAGATTAAGATAAAATTTGTTTTTTCCTTTCATCTAGGTCCGTGTGACCTTTTCAACAGATTGGATGACATATAAAGCTGATAGTGGGCCCCACATGGGACCCATAGGGAGGTATGAGTTTTATTCACACCGTCCAGGCGGACGGTGGAACCCACCAATGATGTATGTGTTTGACTCACACCACCGTCCAGTGATGTGGACGGTGGGACCCCCAATGATGTATGGGTTTTATTGACACCACCGTCCAGTGGTGTGGACTGTGGGTACCCACCATGTGATATGTGTTTTATCATATCGCAGCCACAAGACGTGGGACCACCATGATGTATGTGTTTCAAGTCCGCGCTGTCTGTCCATTTTGATGGACGGTCCAGACGGTGGGACCCACATCTAATGTGTTGTTATGCAAGCCGTTCATCTATTTTGACATACCATCTATGTCGTCCATAGTTGATGTGGGCCCTGATCACGAGGTATGTGCTATACCTAAACCGTCCATATCTGTAAGACCCACCCCATGTATGTATTGTACATCCAGTCCGTTCATCCCTGAACGGTACTGTTTGAGGCCCACTTTAATCACGTCTGCACCATCCATGGGACGCACGGTGGTGTACGTGTTTCATCCCGGCCATTCAGCCCACAAGCATGGGTCCCACCATAATGTAAGTGTTGTATCTCCCTCGCCCACCTTGCACGTGAGCTACATCTAGCACGTGGGGCCATGATGTGTGTTAGCTATGCATTTGTAACAGTGCAGGTCAACCATGAAGTATGTGTTATATCCATATTGTTCATCCGTTAGGGTCTTGGGTTGTCCCTAAGGCCCACCACGATATCTATGTCTTATCCTTACCATCCATCAGTTTTCGGGCCAATACAATGTGGCCCAATGCAACGTATATGAGGCCGTTGTTGAGGCCCACATTTAATATGTTTATGGCCCATTTGTGAGGCACGCCTTTGATATGTTTATGGCCCATCTGTGAGGCTCTCCTTTGATATATTTATGGCCCATCTGTGAGGCCCACCTTTAATATGTTTATGGCCCATTTGTGAGGCCCACCTTTGATATGTTTATGACCTATCTATGAGGCCCACCTTTGATATGTTTATGGCCCATTGTTGAGACCCACCTTGATGTGTATGAGACCCATTGTTGAGGCCCACCTTAATATATACGAGGCCCATGTTATGAGGCCCATTGTGATATGTGTAAGGCCCATTGCAATGTATGTAAGGCCCAATTGGTACAACCTATTCGATATATATAGGAGACCCATATGATTAGGCCCACTATAAGTTTGACCTACGAGGGCCACTCCTTGGGAGCAATGTTAGTTGAATGTCTACATTGATGGGCAATAATGGTTAAATGTCGTCATTGTGACATTCCCTTCGGCCATTTGTTAGGCTGATTACCGATTCTTCTTATCGAGGCTGATTGTCGAGGCCAATTATCAGTGCCAGTTATCGGTACCGATTATGAGTATGTGACAACATAACATCATGATACATGCCCATACGCATCATCTGCATGTTTGTTATGATGAGTGGTTGACCATTGCATATGTCATTGGGCAGATTGTTATGAGACTCCCTAATAGGCGGAGGTTATCTCACATGAGCACATGGTATGCACAGGATTGATGCATGACTGGATTATATAACTCATGCAACTTGTATTATGAATTATAATCACTATACGCCTTAACGACATCAGGGTCGTAGCCTCCACAGGCATATCATGGATGACCAGATGGACACCGAAAATCTGTTCTAGCATCGGGTTGCCATAGATGGCCCTGGGTGAAAATTCTTAAACCCTCTTAGTTTCAAAGATTGCTCCAACGTCTAAACTGAGTAGATGCATGAGCGCATGAGGGCTGTATACCATTAGGCTGCGTCTCTCATTGTGTTGTGGTCGGTTAGAAGGGGGTACGACCTTACCTGCCTAAGAGGAGGGGGCAATGCTAGGCTGAAACTGACTAGCTCGAGGAATGGGTCCGCTATCGATGAGCCAGGCCTGATATTGACAGGCGGATAGTGAGGTCTCTTACACTCACCTTGTTGCGCGTGATGGGGCGACAATCTGATTTGGATGTAATAGACCCCGGTGATTTTTTCAGAGAGCAACCGTACTGATATGTAGACTTATTGAGCAGAAATTGTATATTCATTCATTCATTCATTCACTATCCAGTCGGGCTGGTGTTGCGTAACTATTTGTTACGTGTACCTTCGTATAGCTAGGATTTTAATTGGGCGCGAGACTAATCTGAGACCAGGAGTTTTCCACATTGAGTCTGACTATCCAAATTTAGGTATGTAACTAGTTTGGATAGAAGTCCCTTGTGATGGACCCCGTAGCCTACAATACTGCGTACTATCATCCCGACTTCACACTCCAGCTTGGTTATTTCATTCACATCGCATATTACATTCGCATTCATATGGCATTTTGGATTGTTATGTTTTCTATACTTATACGGCGTAGACGGACTTAACAGGATTTACATATTGCATTGTACCCTCGACATCTGATATTTGAATCTCTGTGACTCCTCATTTACATAGCTGATTTGTATTGTGTATTCTGATATTGTATGATTTATGGGCTTGTCATTATTTTTTCTTACTCTGATATTGTATGATCCATGATCTTGCCAGTATTTCCGCTTATCCCGATAATGTATGATTTATGGGCTTTACTGAAAACTTAGTACTTATCTTGTGCACACACCTTCACTACTCTCTAAGCTTTCTCTAAACTTATGCACGATAAATGCGTACAAGTGACGTTAGGTTGCAGAAGCGTTGAGCTTGGAGTATGCGGCTGTCTTTTGGAACTTTGATTTTGATATATGTATTTCCTTTTCAGCATTGTATTCAAATGATTATATTAGTGGATATGTGATGATGATGTTGCCCTTATGATTTATGTATAATTGTAGTTATGCTTCTTATGAGACCAATGTAAGAAAAAAAAATCTCCCTTGTAGAATCTGAGGATTGGAACTTGACGTATGGACACTGGGAGCCAAGAAGGGGGTACTATGAAGGCTGTTGGCACTGGGTTCGGAGATCGGGATTCCTATGAATCCGATTTCTGAGTATAGGGCATGACATCTAAGACCTCTATTATCCCCACAAGATTTACTGGCATTAAAAGATTTACCTATATATTCATTTTGGGCAACCTTGACATTGACAAGATACGATTTAAGTTGGAGAATTTGAAATTTCATGTCTTGATTTTCATATTTAATTGTATCAAGTTCTAATTCGGTACCCGAACACTTCCTTAAAATCTTGTCAAGGTCAGACTTAAGATTTTCATTTTCTTGTGTGAAGGATAAATTTTCAAATTCAACTTGTTCTAATCAGTTAACCAATTGAATCTTTTCAACCTTTACCAACCCCAACATTTTTATCATTTTCATTTTTTTCTTGAAAATTTGGTCATAGGGCTCTTATAACTTATCCTATCCATCCTCATCATCTTCTTCACTATTGGAGGAAGATGTCTGTTCTTCATCCAATGAGTTATGGTTAGATACTTCTCCTGTGTCTTTAGTTGTAAGGAGATTAGAGGTATTGGAGGCCAGTAAGGTGTGCATTGATCTAAGCTCTCTAACACTGGGATTTTTTAGAAATTGATTTAAAATTCTCAAACTCATCACATTTTTCTACCATGTCTTTTTCTTAAATTTTCAATATGTTTGGACATGAGGAGACAACATGACCATAACCCTGGTAAGTGTAACAATGTTTTTTCTTTAATTTTTTGAAAGATCTATCTATATACATCGAGTTAAAAGATGTACCCTTCATGTCACAACTCCCTCTATTGTTAAACATCATTCCAAAGCTCTCTTTTCAGATCTTACTCTAAACGTTTAAATCCTTGAAAGGAGGGGGTAGTGATGAATTGGACTACTTAAAATTATACTAATTTAAAAATAAAATTTTCAAGCTTAAATTATTTTACCAATTAAACTAAGTAATACAATTTACCCCAAGGCTTCCAAGCAAATAGTGGGTCCAATCACATAAATTATAATAGAGAAGATAGTTGAGCTTGTGTGTGCATTACAAGTGAAGTGCCTAGCATACAATCCAATTTAAGCATTCAAGTGATTTAAATAATCAAACACATAAGCATGAATTAAACATGTACGTAATTAACAATAAAAAACACAAGCATGTATAGTGATTCAGTTTCCCTACTTCACTCTCGACGGACGCACTCTCCTTTAGTGTAGCGGTATTCACCATTGGAGGTTTTCAACAGGTTCACCTCTAACCTTTACAACCATACGCAAGGACCTACACGTACACTCCAACTGGAGGCTCCCACAAGAGACTTTAGTTAATTTTCTATCAGCTAATCAACAACCTCGGCCTTAATCCAGATTGACCAACCATAGAGATGATTAAACTAGAACTCTCAAAGAAAAATATAAAAACTAACTAAATTCGAAAGATTGAAGAGAATGAAGGACTCATTGAAACTCCACAAATCCTTGCTCTACTCTTAGCATAATTCGTGCTTAAAAACTCCTAAAATATCCATTTAAATAGGTTTGATTTACACAGATTTCAAAACTACCTCAATTTTACGCAGTTATCACGGCTTCAATGTCACCTTCGATGTCATCGAGCTCCCATTGAAGAGTTCGAGTTGAATTAGGAAACTGTCTAGCAACCGACTTTTGAATCTGTGTAATATCTCGATGTCATCACACGTCCTTCAATGACATTGAACATCTCCTCGATGGCATCGAAGAATGCTCCAATATGTTCAGCAACCAAACTCAAAAATTTATGATTTTTACGATGAGATCGAACTAGCTTCAATGACATTGAACACTCATTTTATGTCATCGAAAACTTTCAATGGAATAAAAGATTGCTCAAATATGTCCAGCAGGAAATCAGATTTTTTTTAAAAAAAAATTTGCGATGGGATCAAACTACATTCGATGTTATTGAACGCTCACTTCGATGACATCGAAGGTATTGTCAATGGCATCGAACTGTTGATTTTAGCATATCTGATTTTCTTCACTTTGCAACTTCGATTTTCTTCCTTCTTCACTTAGTTTTCTTGAATCTTGGACTCTTAAAATCTTCAATCTTGACCTCCATAGATCCAAACTTTACTTTTGTAATCCTTTGAGCGTTAAATCTATACTTTAAACATCTTTTTCTCTTTAGCTTTCAAAATCACCTTGCAAGAGAAAACATGTGAAAATAGATCGATTAAGCGTTTTCATGTTTATAAAACCAAAGTCTAACAAGGGAAAAATATGTAATATTTCACACTCAAGATATTCTCTTTACCCTTATTTTATAGGTCATTCTTCCATTTCTACTAGTCTCTCTTGAAGTGCCCTTTTATACCACAATAGAAGCATCAATTCTTAGCTTTTTATTTCAATATAAACTTTTTCTTCTTGTCAGATAGAGATTTCTTCACGGATCCTCTACATTGTTGATCCCCTTTCGCAACTAACCTTTTTACCTGAGAGTCATCATCACTTTCTTTCTTATCTCATTGAAAATTAGAGTCGTGGTGATCTCTTCCAGCTTCATTGTAATATTCTCATGCAACAGAGTAGTAATGAGATGGTCGTATGATGTGAGAAGCGATGCTATAAGTAGCACCGCTTTGTTTTCATCCTTGATCATCACACTAAGCCTTAACAAGTCCTTACATACCTTTATAAATGAATTCATGTGATCTAGGACATCGGACCCTTCAGCTGTAACCCGAAATGTTTTTTTATTAACAAATAACTTATTAGTGAGGCACTTCTCCATATATAGATCTTCTAATTTCTTCCACATCTTCAAGGGAGATTCCTCATTCATAATGTTGTACATGACTTCATCTGATAGACATAGGTGGATGGTTCTCATAACATTCTCTTCAAGTTTACTCTAGTTATCATCTGGCATCTTCTCCGTTTTAGTCTCCAACAACTCCTTGCTCAACCCTTGTGATACTGGAATATCCTTAACTTTTCGTTGTCACAAACTAAAATTGTTATTCCCATCAAATTTTTGTATATCAAACTTCGACCCTAAGATCTTCATAGAATTCTTGAGCATCCTTAAACTTGGCTCTGATACCACTTTGTTAGAGTTTCAGTTCATCTCACACCGCGTCATGTAATCTCGGGACACAACAAATCCAGATAAACCCTTGGTATTAGAACTTTGGATATAATACTACTGTTAATTTGTGCGCTTCATGAATTTAACGAAGATAAAACAATCGAATACATAATAACTAATAAAACAATCACAAAAATCACAAGATATTTAATGTTGAAAACTCTTATAGGAAACAACCACGGTACAAAGCGATAGATGAAACCCGATTTTCTCTTTCGATGCACACCTAGGAAAACCCTAGCCTTCTTGAGAAAATTCATTTTCAAGCCCTTACAAATGATTAAAACACTCACATCAGAAAACCCTTACCCTTAAAGAGAAAACACATGTATTATTAAATCTCTAATCGAAACTGAACTTAAATACCCCAATTTGCATTAATCCGCAAAACCCGTCGGTAGGACCAAATGGGACCTTCGGTTGGACCGAATTAAATCGACTCACACTTTTCGGTCAAACAAAAAATGTACAAATCTTCATAGCATGCAAACTAAGAATCCACCCCTAATTTGGTTGGACCAATGGGATACTGGTCGAATTGAGACAGGGCTTATCTGCACTAGCTGATTGGTAGAATCTAAGGCATTCTGCAAGACAATGTGCTTGTCTTGTTTGCTAATCGCAAGGCGCATGTCCATGCACATGTAACAATGTGGCACACGGTGCTTGTGTAAGCTAAGCGTACTAAGTAAACTTTGTGGGGCCCAAAGTGATTTATGTATTTTATCCACTATGTCCTTCCACTTTATCAGATAGTTTTAAGGCTTAAGCCTAAAAAATGAAGCATATCCAAAGCTTAGGTGGACCACACCATAGGAAACAGTGTGAATTTAATATCTACCAGTGAAAAATTATTGGGGGCCAAAGAAGTTTTAGATAAAACTAATATTTGAGTTTTCCCTTCATGCGTGTCTGTGTGAACTTATAAATAAATTAGATGATAAATAAGCATCATTATGGGTCCTAGGAAAGTTGCAATGGTTTTCCTGTGATGTGGCCCACTAAGCATTAAATATGCTTTAATTTTGAGGTCAACTCTTAAAATGATCCGGAAAAATGGATGGACGGTGTGGATATACCTTGCATACAAACATTCACGGTGGGCTCAACAAAGTTTACTCAGTAAGCAATCGGATGAGCTCAAATCCGATTTCCTTATTAGGAGAGACATTTATTACCTCGGCGCTTGTCACCGGAAATATTCCTGAAGCAAGACGAGCTGCCTGCGTACCGAGTAATCCGTGGGCCACAAGTGACTAATGCGTCTTATCTGCAGTTAATCAGTTGCACAATTGAAGTGCAAAACTCAAGTGAACCACACCACGGGAAATAATGGAAAAAAAATAACCTCCACAGATGAAACCTGTTAATAGGCTACACAAATATGGATGAAGTAAAAACACAAATATCATCTTAATTAATTCAAAACTTTTATGGCCTTGAGAAGTTTTCATCTGTAAGTGATTAATTCCTGCTGCTTCTTATGATGTGGTTCACTTAAGCTTGGACATGCTTCAATTTTAAGCTCATGCTCTAAAATAAGTTGGACAAAATGGGCATAAAGCGTGAATTAGATACATACATGACAGTGGGCCTCACGGAATTTTTTCAGCACAGTACTATAACATTACTCAGTGACCAATCTGGCCACATGCACAGGCTTTGTGGGGCCGGCCCACTGTGTTGTACGTGTCCATGCGTGCAGTTCATCAGTTTTGTCAATCTCAATTAAGGGGGAAGCCCAAAAATAAGCAAATCCAAAGTTCATGTGGACCTAACTACAGGAAACGATTGAGATTGGACACCCACAATTAAAAAGAAAAAAAAGAAAAAAAGAGCTCATGAGCTGATATTTATGTTTTTCATTTATCTACGTATATTTGACCTTATGAGCAAGTTGATGGCAAACAAATATAATGGTGATCCCTAAAAAGGTTCCAACGGTGGGGATGTCCACTTCCTTTTTGAGCTCATGCCTTTAAATGAGCTGGCAAATCGAACGGAGATATGAATAAAACACATATTTCACGGTGAGTCTTACAGATCTTGGTCCACTTCCTGCGCCAGCTGATCCACTGCGTATATGCTTTTTCCAAAAGCGAGGCCAGTTTACTCATCATGTCGACTAGAGAACTTAGAAAAAAGAAAAAAACATGCGGACAGCCAAAGCAAGTCCCTTTAAGTATCGAATTCGTTTCGTACCTCTTGTCACACCTGATGAGTCGACCAAGCTTACTTTAGGGACAGCGCATGTGCACAATGGGACCGGCCTGATCTATGGCTCAGATATCCCGCACGTATGCCACGTTACCATATTGGCTAGGCTATACGGAGCAAGACTTACTGGTAGTAGTGTATGTACTGATAGTTTACGAGAACCCGTGATGCCGTTTGTCATGTCATGCACGTGACGTTGGACGTAAATTTTGTGAGACACGTGGTAAGATTTAAGCACCGTTGAGGTGGAAATGGCCTAGGCCTGGATCCGAGAGGGTGCGCTGGTGGACGGTTGACGCCGGGCATAGCTGTTGTAAAATATTGATTTTAATAAAAATATTTTAATAATAAAAAAAAAGTTATTTTTTGAAAAACGTTTGGGGCTTTGGGAATAGTCCCACATGGGAAAGAGAAGAGAAAGAAAAGTGGTTTAAATGATAATAGTGGAGTACCATAATATTTGCCTACCTAGTCCGTGGACCATGGGACTTGCGTGTTCCAGTGCGAAGCACTGGAACACCGCGCACGCGCACGCGCTCGGGCTCGGGCTCGGGCTCGGTCTCGGTCTCGGTCTCGGGCTCGGGCTCGGTGCGAGGGCGTGGGCATGTGAGGCAGTGTGGCTGTAGAGGCGCTAGTGGCGCACTTCGCACGTGCGCATCGTGTCGCAGAGGGTCGCTCCCTTCGCGAACCGCAGCGAGACGTGTGCGAGTCGCGGTGCGACTAGTGGCTAAGGCAGATGGTTGGTTGGACGAAAATCTAAAGGACTGAATGAGAGTCCCTTAGAATATATAGAGGGCTGAAAAAGAGCTGTTGCAGAAATTCTGTAACAGCTGTGCAATAAGTGCAGGGTCCAGCTGAAACTGCTGCATGGCTAGCCCCAACAGCTATAAAACGGCTAGCTGCTGTCTCACAACGGTCAGCATGCAGCAGCTTAATGGCCCATGCACAACGGTCAGAAAACGGCCATAAAACGGCTAGTTTTCTCAACAGCCAGAAAACGGTCATGGAATTTATTTCCCTGGACCATAACCCCCAGCCACCATAGCCTATAAAAGGAGGGCCTGGATAGGTTCCAAATCCATCTCAACTCACTCCAGCAACTCCATACGAATTCTAGAAAACAGCCTCTCAATACAGCAAGGTGTCAACCTTAGCTAGAAGAACAGACCAGCGGTGTGGTCTAGGACGGTTCAACCGAACCAGCAGGCTGAAGATTAGAACTTAATCGAGCAAACCACTTTTCTATTTTCTTCTTTTCTTATTTTGGGATTTTCCTTTATATTGTAATACTGCCAGAAATAGTGAAATTGAGTTCCATTTGGTGGGCCTTCGTGTTTGCTGAACGCAGACCCACACCAGGCTCGTCGTATCCTAGAAGCAATTTGCCTGTAACCTATCAGCATACTCAATTTACTTGAGTTGGGGCAAATAACGCTTTAAGGACAGCGTTTTCAGACGTGCTTCAGCCTGTCCATATTATTTTCGGTTTCCCTATTATACAGAAACTACATTAATCTGTATAAATTTCACAACAATCTTAAAGCGTTATATCTAAAATGGAAGCCGATAGCATTTCATCTATTAAATTGATGAATCAGGACTTGATACGTCTTGATCGGTTCGATGGAACCAATTTTACAAGATGGCAAGACAAGCTGAAATTTCTCCTGACGGCGCTGAAGATCTACTACATACTAGATCCAAATCTGCAAGCATTGCCTGAAGCAACCGACAAAGACACACCTGAGCAAGTGGCTGCCCGTGCTAAAAGAGCCGAAGACGAACTATTGTGTCGTGGACACATTCTGAACGCACTCTCCGACCGCCTGTACGATCTGTACCAACAGACATCATCAGCAAAGGAGATCTGGGCCGCACTGGAATTCAAGTACAAGGCTGAAGAAGAAGGGACCAACAAATTTCTCATCGCCAGGTATTTTGACTTCAGCATGGTAGATAATAAACCGCTGCTGCCCCAAATCCAAGAACTGCAGCTAATAGTAAACAAAATCAAAGCGATCAAAATCGATCTTCCTGAATCATTCCAAGTTGGGGCTATAATCGCTAAATTGCCACCAATGTGGAAAGACTATAGAAAGAAGTTGCTGCATAAAACCGAGGACTACACACTGGAACAAATCCAGAAACACCTAAGGATTGAGGAAGAATCCCGTAACCGCGATAAAAAGAATGATAACGGGAATGCCTCGTCCAAGGTACATGCAGTAGAAAACACCAATAACAAGAATCCCGAGAAAGATGATTCCCTAAAACCCAATAAAGGGAAATTCAAGAAAAACGCCCAAAAGAAGAACGGAAAGTTCAAAGGCCCATGCCATGTCTGTGGAAAAATCGGGCACTATGCTCGAGTATGCCGATATCGCAAATCTAAAAAAGAGGCAAGTGCAGTAGAAGAAGGCGATATCGTGGCTATGATCACTGAAGTGAATACCATCCAAGGCAAAGTTCCAGGCTGGTGGTATGATACTGCCGCTACAGTACATGTGTGCTACGACAAATCAGCCTTCAAAACCTATGAGGAATTGACCGATGGTCAAGAAGTCCAAATGGGTAATGAAGTCCGATCGAAGGTCGTCGGCAAAGGAACTGTCGAACTGATATTCACTTCTGGAAAGAAAGTGATTCTAACTAATGTACTGCACGTCCCAGACATGAGGCGAAACTTAGTTTCTGGGGATCTTCTGGGAAAACCAGGTATAAGGGTGGTATACGAGTCAGGAAAACTGATTCTATCCAAGAATGGGAATTTTGTTGGAAAGGGATATGCTTGTAACGGGATGGTTAAGTTTTCTCTGAATGAAAGTAGCACTTCTGCGTATATGGTTGAATCTGCTGGACTGTGGCATGATAGACTAGCCCATATAGGGTATAGTACTTTGAAGTTCATGGCTAAGAATGGTTTAATCTCATACACAGATAATGAAACTAATAAATGTGAAGTGTGCATACAATCCAAAATGACGAAAAAACCTTTTCCAAGTGTTGAAAGATCGTCTCAAATTTTGGATCTTGTGCACAGTGATATCTGTGAGTTAAACGGCATTCTTACTCGTGGAGGTAAACGGTACTTCATAACCTTTATAGATGATTGCTCTAGATATGTGTATGTTTATCTATTAAAGAGCAAAGATGAAGCATTGAACATGTTTAAGATATATAAAGCAGAAGTAGAGAATCAACTAAGTAAGAAGATAAAAATTCTCCGTAGCGATCGAGGAGGAGAATACTTCTCGAATGAATTCGATTACTTCTGTGAAGAACATGGACTGGTACATCAATGTACAGCTCCATACACACCTCAACAAAACGGAATAGCTGAAAGGAAGAATAGAACATTAGTAGAAATGGTCAACTCAATGCTAATAAAAGCAAAGTTGCCACTAAATCTGTGGGGTGAGGCACTGCTTGCAGCATGCCATATAATAAACAGACTTCCGTCTAAAAAATATAAAGTATCTCCATATGAAACATGGAGAGGTAGAAAACCTAACCTAGGATATCTTAAAGTGTGGGGGTGTCTTGCATACTGCAGAACTCCTGACCCAAAAAGAACCAAGTTAGGACCAAGAGCTATTAAGTGCGCCTTCGTAGGGTATGCACAAAATAGTAAAGCTTATAGACTTCTAGACATGGAGTCTAATACAATTATAGAATCAAGAGACGTTGAATTCTTTGAGAACTCACTATCCTTGGAGTCAAAGGATAATGAAATTCAAACTCCTAATAGAGAACTAAATAGCACAGCTCCACATATAATGGAAGCTCCCACTGAACCTCGTAGGAGTCAAAGAACTAGAATAGAGAAGAGTTTTGGAGATGACTATATAGACTCACAACGCATCATTTTTCATCTGGTAGAAGCAGATAGAGAAAATGTTATAAGACGAATACCTATAGTAATGACTATAGAAGATGATCCTAAAACATATAAGGAAGCTGTATCCTCTAGAGACTCAGCTTTTTGGAAAGAAGCTATAAATGATGAAATGGAATCTATACTATCAAATCAAACATGGGAACTAGTAAACTTACCTCCAGGTTCTAGACCCATAGGTTGCAAATGGGTATTTAGGAAGAAATATCACACTGATGGGACTATCCAAACCTTTAAAGCTCGACTAGTAGCTAAGGGTTTTAGACAAAAAGAAGGGATAGACTACTTTGACACATACTCACCTGTAGCTAGGATAACATCCATTAGGATATTATTTGCGCTAGCTTCCATACATCATCTTCACATCCACCAAATGGATGTAAAGACTGCTTTCCTGAACGGTGACCTCAATGAGGAGGTATACATGGAACAACCTGAAGGTTTCGTTCTACCAGGAAATGAAAACAAAGTATGTAGATTAGTCAAATCGCTGTATGGATTAAAACAAGCACCTAAACAATGGCATGAGAAGTTTGATTCCAAAATACTATCTCATGGTTTCATGCATAATGTAGCTGATAAATGCATATATTCTAAAAAAGATGGTAGTCATATCATTATTATCTGTTTATATGTTGATGATATGTTAATAATAAGTAATAAAATGGAAGGTGTGACTGAAACAAAGAAGTTTCTTTCTTCCGTATTTAAAATGAAGGATCTTGGACAAGTTGATACCATCTTAGGTGTCAAAGTTAAAAAACATTGTGGGGGTTATGCTTTGTGTCAATCTCATTATATTGAGAAGATACTAAACAAGTTTAACCATCTAAATATAAAGGAAGCAAAAACCCCATTTGATCCAAGTATCAAACTAAAAGAAAATACTGGAAGAACAGTTGCACAATTAGAATATGCGAGTGCTATAGGAAGTCTTATGTATGCTATGCAATGCACTAGACCTGATATCGCATATGCTGTGAGTAAACTTAGTAGGTTTACTAGTAACCCCAGTAATGAACACTGGAATGCAATCAGTAGAGTCCTTGGTTACTTAAAAGCAACCAAAGACTTAGGACTATTTTATTCAGAGTTTCCTGCCGTATTGGAAGGATATACCGATGCGAGCTGGATATCGAGTGCAGGGGACAATAAGTCTACTACAGGGTGGGTATTCACCCTAGGAGGTGCTGCTGTATCTTGGGGATCCAAGAAACAGACTTGCATAACGCACTCGACTATGGAGTCTGAATTTATAGCCCTAGCTGCAACAGGCAAAGAGGCTGAGTGGCTAAGGGATCTTCTATTAGAAATTCCTTTTTGTGTAAAGCCTATATCGGCTGTATCACTACATTGTGATAGTGAAGCCACATTAGCTAGAGCCTATAGCGGTACTTATAATGGTAAGTCTAGACATATTAGTCTTCGACATGATTATGTCAGACAATTGATTAAAGATGGAATCATTGCTATTTCATATGTGAAATCAAGCAATAACCTGGCAGATCCTTTCACTAAACCTCTACCGAGAGAGGTAGTAAAGGCTACATCTAGAGGGATGGGGTTGAAACTCTTCAACCAAAGTTCCACCAGTGATGGTAACCCAACCTAAAATCAGAAAATCTCTAATCTTGGGTTTAATGGGTAAGAACAAGTCACTGATAAGTGGAAAGTTTTCAGCACTAAATTATATAACCTCATCCATAATAGATAAGTGCTGAGCGTTACGAAAGAGGGTTGAGTCTTAGAACTCTTAATGAATTCCAGTCTTTAGGACAAGTGTCTTACAGTAACGGAGACACTGGAAGGATTTCACCTATATGAACGTAGAGATGGTGCCGTCTCTCATGAGAGTTAAGAGTTTTCTCTCGGGATCGTTCACGAATTAGGATAAGCACATGGCCATTAATTGTGCTGAGCAAGATTGTGGGAACTCTAACAACACATAGCGAATATGTGTGTGGTTTCTCCAACTCTGTTATCTAGAAATAACTGGTTCAAAGCTGCGGCTACCAGTCATTTCGATAGAGTTTTGAGATACTTACACTAAGGGAAGATTAAAATCGAAAGATATCTTTCTTTATGCATATAAGCTAATTATTCTGGCAGTATGTTTAACCGAGAAAATATTTTTATAAAAAAATCAAGTGGGGGATTGTTGTAAAATATTGATTTTAATAAAAATATTTTAATAATAAAAAAAAAGTTATTTTTTGAAAAACGTTTGGGGCTTTGGGAATAGTCCCACATGGGAAAGAGAAGAGAAAGAAAAGTGGTTTAAATGATAATAGTGGAGTACCATAATATTTGCCTACCTAGTCCGTGGACCATGGGACTTGCGTGTTCCAGTGCGAAGCACTGGAACACCGCGCACGCGCACGCGCACGCGCTCGCGCTCGCGCTCGGGCTCGGGCTCGGTCTCGGTCTCGGTCACGGTCTCGGTCTCGGTCTCGGGCTCGGTGCGAGGGCGTGGGCATGTGAGGCAGTGTGGCTGTAGAGGCGCTAGTGGCGCACTTTGCACTTCGCACGTGCGCATCGTGTCGCAGAGGGTCGCTCCCTTCGCGAACCGCAGCGAGACGTGTGCGAGTCGCGGTGCGACTAGTGGCTAAGGCAGATGGTTGGTTGGACGAAAATCTAAAGGACTGAATGAGAGTCCCTTAGAATATATAGAGGGCTGAAAAAGAGCTGTTGCAGAAATTCTGTAACAGCTGTGCAATAAGTGCAGGGTCCAGCTGAAACTGCTGCATGGCTAGCCCCAACAGCTATAAAACGGCTAGCTGCTGTCTCACAACGGTCAGCATGCAGCAGCTTAATGGCCCATGCACAACGGTCAGAAAACGGCCATAAAACGGCTAGTTTTCTCAACAGCCAGAAAACGGTCATGAAATTTATTTCCCTGGACCATAACCCCCAGCCACCATAGCCTATAAAAGGAGGGCCTGGATAGGTTCCAAATCCATCTCAACTCACTCCAGCAACTCCATACGAATTCTAGAAAACAGCCTCTCAATACAGCAAGGTGTCAACCTTAGCTAGAAGAACAGACCAGCGGTGTGGTCTAGGACGATTCAACCGAACCAGCAGGCTGAAGATTAGAACTTAATCGAGCAAACCACTTTTCTATTTTCTTCTTTTCTTATTTTGGGATTTTCCTTTATATTGTAATACTGCCAGAAATAGTGAAATTGAGTTCCATTTGGTGGGCCTTCGTGTTTGCTGAACGCAGACCCACACCAGGCTCGTCGTATCCTAGAAGCAATTTGCCTGTAACCTATCAGCATACTCAATTTACTTGAGTTGGGGCAAATAACGCTTTAAGGACAGCGTTTTCAGACGTGCTTCAGCCTGTCCATATTATTTTCGGTTTCCCTATTATACAGAAACTACATTAATCTGTATAAATTTCACAACAATAGCTAGTTGCATATGCGGGGTACACGTGTGGATTAGGTGAGGCAACACAGACAACAGCTTGATCCAAGGCTTTTGGAAAGTTTTTAATATTTTCAATTCAACTCCTACCTTGTGGTCGATCTCAAACCTTAGATTTAGAGCTATCCAATTTTTAAAACATTCCCTGAAGTCGGCAAAAAGGATTGCTAGTATGAATATACAACACACATTGAGGTGAGTCCTACGGTCAGGGCCTCACCCAGTATGCTTTGGTCCCTTCCTCACCTAATCCACGTTGAGTAACCCGCGCGGATTGGGTATTATCTTCACCAGGGCCTAGCCAGAGATAGGACGGTCATGCTAGGGTTCACTTAGGGCCGCTGTAGTGTATATGTTCTATCTACGCCGTCCATCTATTAAGACAGACTATTTTAGGATGTGATCTTAAAAAGGAGGCAGATTAAATTCTCAAGTGGATCACACCATAGGAAGCAATGAGGATTGAACTCTTATCCTTGAAAACTTCTTGAGGGCCACAATGATATTTATTTTCCATCCAATTTGTTCATAAGATCACGAAGACCTGTATGAACAAAAAACCTAAATATCAGCTTGATCCAAAACTTCTATTCCCCTGAGAAGTTTTCAACGGTAAGCTTTCAATCCCCACTACTTCTTATGATGTGGTTCACTTGAGGCTTCAATTTGCTTCGTTATTGGATTTAAAACATAAAATGATATTTCAAAATATATAGACAATGTGGATAAACCACATACACTATGATGGGATCCACATAGCCCCTAACAGTACCGCCAGTCTCTAGCTACGTCCTAGTGGGGGTAGTACCCAATCTATTGCCATGATTAACATATGAAACTGTGTGAGCGCCAGTTGTGACGGATCATGTGTTAAAATCTTACACGTATTTAGTCACGTGACTAATGAATTGGTGGATATTTAATTGATCGGTTAAAATAAAAAGTAGTTGACGGTCTTGATGAAACGAGCATATATCCAATAATCAGAGGCCAAATCATTTAATCAATATGATTTCTAGAGTGGGTCAACCTTCGTTTTTTATGGCTTAATACGACTTAACATAAAAGCTCCATATCATCCTCAAATTTTACTTGTGTAGCAACTCCCAGTTGGCATTACCCTAATAAATTGGTTGGCACATATGCTTTGATTTTGGACAGACTAGCCCAAGAGAATGGGAGAATGAAGTCTCCAACTTTTGTGAAAATTACTAAAACAATTAAAACAAATGAGTCACCAACATTACTTTGTTGATTCCCCAAACATAACTTTAAATAAAATATATTTAAAAAAAAAAAAAAAAGGTAAAAAAGAACTTTAATTAAACGTTGAAGGTTTTAATACTCTGATGGAAGGAAATGAATGATACGCAGACACTTAAAAATTGTATAAATGGCGTGGAAGTAATTCAAATTATGGATCCCATGGTAGATGTATCATCATCTTCCAATCATCATTCCGTGTAGTCTGGGTCAGCTATACAAATCCTTATCCACCGTTCATCTCAATTAAATCTTGGGTTATTAGGTGGTTTTTAATTACTATTTTCATTCATGTCCCTTCGGGCCTTACCCGTGCTGCCCTTACAGGGCTTTCATTGTGATATGCCATGAATCAAAAGCCATGCTCATTTGATTTTCTGCTCATCGGATTGATTGATGTTTGCTGGATGGTTAAAAAAAGAGAAAAAGAAAAGAAAAGAAAAGGAAAGAAAAGAAAAGAAAACAAGTGCACAAAAATTAGGAGTTTAGATTATTCAATCAATTTGGACCTAGCAACAGTGGGTCCCACAGTTTAGTTAGTTTAGTTTGAGTTAACATACAATACTAGCTTGTACAATTTCTTAGTGCATATCAAGTATCATATAACTCTCCTTTTATATACCATGTATCATTTATTTTATCTCACATACATCACAATCAATGGTTGCTCCAACTCATGACCTCGTAATGAAACTCTTGTGAGTCTACCAAGGCATGAGTAAGGCTTGCGGATTAGGTACTACCCGCTTGTTTGGAGCCGGGGACAGTGGGAGGCTCTAATGGTCAATGATTGGTCACCGTAATGTATTAATTCTATCCACACCGTGCATCCATTTTTTTCATAACATTTTATCGTACTGGACAAAAATAAGGCAGATCTAAATCTCCAGTGGACCACACCACAGGAAGCAGCGGTGCTAAGGATGCCCACCTTTGAAATCTTTTTAGGGTCCACCATGTTGTTTATCTGCCATCCAACCTGTTGATATGGTCATATACACCTAGATGAAGTGAAAAAAGAAAATATCATTTTGATTCAAAACTGTTGTGGCCCCCATAAATTTTTCAACGGTAGAAATTTAGTCCCCATTTTGTGGTCCATTTGAGCCTTGCATCTTCGTTATTTTTGGGGTCATAATCTAAAATGGTATTTAAAAATGGATGGATGGTGTGGATAAAATTCATACATCATAGTGGCCCCTCAGTGGCTCATGGAGCCTTCGTCTGTCCCGAGCTCTAAACAGTCGTGGATAGTACCTAATCCGATCTCATGAGTAAGGACCCCATACCATGCATCATTTAATTAATATATAACTACAATGATTAAAAGTTAAAATACCTTTCTTTTAAGATATTTTGCATGGCCAGCTAAAATACCCTTGCTTATCATTGTAAGTTGCTCAAGTCCCATGCATACCTAGAACTATACACGGACCGAGTTAGCTCGGTTAGCTCACTCGACTCAATTCGAAAAAGCTCGATTGAACTTGTATTGAAACTAAGTTTAAGCCGAGTTGATCTGATTTTTTGAGTTCGAAAAAATTTCGAGTTGAGTTCGAGCTTGCCAGAGCTCGAATCGACTCGAATCGAACCCCCAACTCGAAGCGAACTCGGATCAAACCAGTTCGATGACTAGGTTATTTTGATATTGATGTTGCTTAACAAGTATTTGATGAAATGACTTAACAAAGTGTTGGCTGGTGTCAAGGAAGATATGTATATGAAATAAATACCCTTGTATCTTGATTTTTATGTTGCCTACTGAGTGTTTGATGAAATACCTATAAACTGATGTTGCTATTTTACTTTCTGTGAGAAATTGAAGGTGCACTCTATGTGTTTTAGAAAATACCGTAGAGGCTCGAACTTGGTTCAAACTGGCCCGAGCTGTTGACCGAACTAAGTCGAGTTGGCCAGTTAGGCTCGAGGATCGAGCCGAGCTGAGTTCGAGCTAGAGTCAGCTAGTAGCCGAGCCGAGTTGAGCTATGCCAAGCTCGGCTCGGTTCAACTCGTGTACACCTCTATGTATACTATCCCAGTACTTTAGATTATTTATGGCAAGCCTCAAAAGTCTATGTATAATAAGCTTATTCTAAAAGTTAATCCAAGTGAAAAAAATCTATTAGCCTGCACGTAAATGTTATTCACCTACCTATTAACTGATTTAATCACTAGCTTATACCCTATTTCTTCTGTTAGTCGGCCCATCATCTTGGGTGTACGCCAGTCAACCGTGGTGATTGAATGTCCCAAAAATCAGGCCCATATAATCAGTTGATGTGCCACATAGTAGAATGCAACAAAGAACCACCTACAAATCTCCAAATTGGCATTGTGCTCCCATGTGGGGTAGACTATAAAATACAGAGCAAGCCTCATTGGTAGTGTATGTATTGGCATTTTAAGATAAACCCATGGATGTCAATTGGCATGCACGTGAGGTTGGGACTTTGATGTTAGGAGAGAAGAAAATAATATATTGCTTGGGCCTAATTAATGGATACTTTCCTTTTTGTAGGCACTTTCCATTGAGATGTTTGGTTATATTTCCGCTAGGAAAACAAGAAGTATTGGTTTAATCAAAGGTCTCATGTCTAGGAAAGTTACAAGGTGGAGATCTTCGGTAAGCAAGCCATTTTCTGATGGGGATTTTCTCCTCATTGCTGGGTTCGATGAAATCGAACCAGTTTCGATATCATCGATAATTGCTGATTTTTTTTTCTGCTGGTCGCTGGACAGTTTTTTGGTCTTGTCGATATCATCGACGGACTTTAGATGATATCGAGGCTGTCATCAAGAGTTTTTCGATGACATCGACAATTGTCAAAATTTTCACTCCTGGCTACTGGACAATTTTGGTCCTATTTCGATATCATCGACGAACTTAGATAATATCGATGACAATCATCGAGAGTCCATCGATATCATCGAAGAGTTACACAGATGCGATTGCAGAAACGTAAATTCTACGAAAATTATTTTCTATTTTGATTTCTTATATAAAGGGGTGTATGCGGGATCAAGGTGTATTCCAGGATTTTCTAAGGTTTCCTAAAGATACTCTAAGAGGGTTTAGGGCTATCAAAGGTGAGAGAGAGAGAAAACTTGTGGAAGAGAGATTCTGCTCGTAGAGGAGTCTACTTCGCAGTCTACGTCTTAACGCTTATACGTCTTCATGGTCGGTAAGATCTCTCCGTCTTCTTTGTTTCTTTTATTGTTTATCCACTCTTGCATGAGTGGAGAAGCTTTGATCCAAGCAGTGTATGCTTGTGATCGGTTGTAACGTTCTGCTTTATAGTAGATTGTTAATTTGGACGAGGTCCCGTGTTTTTTACTTCTTTGAGGGTATTTCACGTAAAATTCCCTGGTGTGGTGTGGTTTATATTTTGATTTAGTTTATTGCTTTATTATCCCATAATCCTGGTTTGTTTCAGGAGGCAAGATCATAAGGTTTTGTGCAAGGCCCTCAACGAAGTGGTATCAGAGCTAAGTTCATTGAACGGGTAGGATCAGTTTGAAATTATGGAAGGTGACTCATCAAGGATGATTAGCCTCAATGGTTATAACTGGACCATATGGAAGGCTAAGATGGACGACTTTCTTTATTGCAAGGACCTATATTCTCCAATTTTAAGCATATTAGTAAAATTCAAGGATATGTCTGATGATGATTGGAAGAAGATGGACCGGAAGGCGGTGGAGTTTATTAGATAATGGTTGGATGATTCTGTGTTTCACCATGTGTCTATGGAGACCTCAGCCGGTAGCTTATGGCTGAAATTGGAAGGGCTGTATGAGAGATAGACAACTGGTAATAAGATTTTTCTGATAAGATGACTTGTGAATTTTAAGTTCAAAGATGGTGGTTCTATGGCTGAGCACATGCATGAGGTCAACAATATAGTGAACCAGCTCTCCGCTATGAAGATGGTCCTGAATGATGAATTGCAGGCTTTACTCTTGCTTATTTCATTGTCTGACAGTTGGGAGACATTAGTGTGTCTCTAAGTAACTCTGCGCCAGACGGAAAGATATTCATAGAACACGTAACCAGTTGTCTCTTCAATTAGGAGACAAGAAAAAAGTCTTAGGGGTCTACTCAGTAAGAGGCCCTTATAACACAAGAACGGGGGAGAGAAAATAACAAGAAGGGCAGAAAGGCCCGAGATAAATCAAGAGGCAAGCCAAGTATTAGAAAAGATGTTGAATGTTGGAATTGTGGCACGAAGGGCCACTATAAGCATGAATGTTGTAAGAATAAGCATGACAAGAAAGGAAAATGAAAGGAAAAAGAAGATGAATTAGATTTCACTGCGGTTGCTTCAGATGACAACGTTGTTATTATTCTTTCAGCAGATCATGATATATGTTTTAGGGCTATGAGTCAAGACACCGACCGGGTGATAGACTCGAAAGCTTCTTTTCACGTGACTCCACGCAGAGACTTCTTCACAAGCTACAAATCAGGTAACTTTGGGACCGTGAAGATAGAAAATTCTGGCGTATTGAAGATCGTAGGGGTTGGTAATATTTGTGTGAAGACCGATGTAGGCTGCACATTGGTTCTCAGGGATGTGAGACATATCTCAGACCTCTGCCTCAACTTGATGTCGACAGGAAGGCTGGATGATGATGGCTATGAAAGCCGGTTTGCTGACGGACGCTAGAAGCTCATCAAGGATTAGTTGATCGCAGTCAGAGGAAAGAAGTATTACACCCTTTACAAGGCAAGTGTCAATGTGTGCAAGGGTGGGTTGAACACAGCGAAAGATTTAACTATTGACATGTGGCATAGGCGTCTAGGCCACATGAGTGAAAAAGGGCTTCAACTACTAGCAAGGGAGCGACTCCTTCTAGACGTGACAGTATGCCTCTCAAAACCTGTCTTGATTGTTTATCAGAAAAATAGCATAGAGTTTCATTTATTAAATCTGTTTCTCATATTAATAAAGTGCATGCATTAGATTTGGTTTATTCTGATGTTTGTGGTCCTATGAGGACAAAAACCTTGGATGAGGCATTGTATTTTGTTACTTTTGTAGATGATGCATTTAGGAGGGTTTGGATTTATGCTTTGAAATCCAAGGACAAGGTCTTTAGTGTGTTTAAATTATTTCATGCTATGGTCGAGAGAGAGGTAGATCATTGAAGTACATTCACACTGACAATGGTGATGAATATATTGGCGACTTTCATGAGTACTGTAAGTCCTTGGGTATACGGCATGAACAGACGGTTCCCAAGACCCTCCAGCATAATGGTGTAGCTAAGCGAATGAATCACACCATTGTTAAGAGAATCAGATGCATGTTATCCCATGCGAAATTGCCCAAGACTTTCTGGGGAGAAGCAATGCACACGGTAGTGTATTTGATAAACAGGTCTCCATCGGCCCCATTAAATGGAGAAGTACCTGAGAAGGTGTGGATTAGACAGGATCTATCGTACAGTCATCTAAGGGTGTTTGGATGTAGGGCATCCGTTCATGTACCAAAGGACGAGAGGTCCAAGCTCGATATGAAGATCAGATAATGTGTGTTCTTGGGGTACGGTAATGAAAAATTCGGTTACGGATTGTAGAATTCGATCGGAAGGAAGCTCATCAGGAGAAGAGATGTGGTTTTCTTTGAAGATCAGTGTATAGAAGACATTGGTAAGTCAGATAAGAACTAGCCTAGTTTAAGTGAGCTAGAGACATGAATCCGGTTATTCCTCTCGTGGTACCTGATGACGGGGGAGTACAACAAGGTGCAGAGGACGAGAGAATTCCTATAGAAGATGGACTGGGGGAGCAGCCCTCACTTGATTCACCTGTTGAGCCACAGGTGAGGAGGTTATCTAGGGACAGACAACCGTCCAAGAGGTACTCGCCACATGAGTACATTATGTTTACTGATGGAGGAGAGCTAGAAGATTATTCTGAAGCCCTCGCCAACGATCATAAGGGGGAGTGGTTGAAAGCTGTGCAAGAGGAGATGAAATCCTTGCATAAGAACCACACCTATGATATGGTGAATCTGCTTAAGAGCAAGAAAGCTCTGGGCAATAATTGGGTGTTCAAAAAGAAGGTTGAATAGAAGAATTCACAGACAAGGTTTAAGGCCAGACTTGTGGTGAAAGGGTTTGGTTAGAGGAAAGGCATATACTTCGAGGAGATATTCCCACTAATGGTGAAGATGACATCCATACGGGTGTTGCTTGGGTTGACGGTGATCATGGATCTAGAGATAGAGCAGTTAGATGTTAAAACTACTTTTCTCCATGGTGACCTGTAAGAAGAGATCTATATGCACCAACCAGAGGGGTTTGAAGTTAAGGACAAAGAGCATATAGTCTGTAGGTTGAGGAAGAGCTTCTATGGGCTGAAACAAGCTACACGGAAATGGTATAAGAAGTTTGACTCGTTCATGTTACAGCATGAGTATGACAGAACGGAGTCGGACCACTATGTGTTCATGCGCAAGTTCTCAGATGATGATTTCTTAGTTCTGCTATTATATGTTTATGATAGGCTTATCATGAAAAAAGACTTCAAGAAGATTAACAGGCTAAAACAGGGGTTGGGCAAGTCATTTACGATGAAAGACTTGAGTCCGGCTAAACAAATCTTAGGAATGGACATAACCCGTGACAAAAGCAGTAGGAAGCTTTGGCTGTCACAAGAGCGGTATATTTAGAAAGTCCTAGAATGGTTCAATATGAATGCAGTGAAGCCGGTCAGTACTCCACTGGATTGTCACTTCAGATTGAGCGACATGAAATATTCCAAGACGAAGGCAGAGGTGGAAGAGATACAGAAGATACCTTACACATCAGCTGTATGAAGTTTGATGTATGTTATGGTGTGTACACGCCCAAACATAGCATATGCAGTTAGTGTAGTTAACTAGTATTTTACCAATCCTGGTAAAGAGCATTAGGCAGCGGTGAAATGGATACTGCGGTATCTAAGAGGCTCATCTAGGTTAAGCTTATGCTATGGTGACGGAAAACCTATGTTAGAGGCTACACAGATGCAGATATGGTAGACGACATAGACTCCAAGAAGTTTACATCGGGGTTTATGTTCACGTTTGCAGGGGGAGCGGTTTCTTGGCAGAGCAAGTTACAGAAGGTCGTAGCATTGTCGACGACAGAGGCCGAGTACATTACAGTCATAGAGGCATGTAAAGAGATGCTTTGGATGAAGAGGTTCCTATAGGAACTTAGCCTGAAGCAGGAGCAACACGTGGTCTATTGCGATAGCCAAAGTGCTATACACTTGAGCAAGAATCCAAGTCAGCACTCCAAGTCGAAGCACATAGAGATTCGGTATCACTAGATCAGGGATACTTTGGAACAGAAAGTGTAACAACTTAAGAAGGTTCACACAGACGATAATGAGTTAGACATGATGACCAAGGCCTTATTCAAGGGCAAGTTTGAGGTTTGTAGAAACCAACCTAGCTTGAAGAAGGTAAATTCCCCCTTAGTCGAAAAGGGAGAGATTTGATGGAGATTTTCTCCTCATTGTTAGGTTTGATGAAATTGAACCAGTTTCGATATCATCGATAATTGCTTAATTTTTCACCGCTGGTCGCTGGACAGTTTTTTGGTCTTGTCGATATCATCGATGGACTTTAGATGATATCGAGGCTGTCATCAAGAGTGGCTCGATGACATTGATAATTGTTAGAATTTTCACCCCTAGTTGCTGGATAGTTTTGGTCCTGTTTCGATATCATCGAAGGACCTTAGATGATATTGATGGTTGTCATTGAGAGTCTGTCGATATCATTAAAAAGCTACGTAGATGCGATTACGGAAACGCAGATTCTGTAGAAATTATTTTCTATTTTTATTACACCTCTTTCTATTCTTATATAAAGGGGTGTATGTGGGACTCGAGTGTATTCCAGGGTTTTTTAAAGATATTCTAAGAGGGTTTAGGGCTATCAAAGGTGAGAGAGAGAGAAAGAGATAGAAAAAACTTGTGAAAGGGAGATTCTTCTCGTAGAGGTGATCTACTTCGTGTTGAGGGTCAAATATTGCATATTAGACCCTAGTTATTGCCTGGATTTATGAACATTGTACCGTCTAACGGTCCGATTTAACCGTGTTTGTGCTGCAAGGTGATTTTACGAGCATGGATTGAAAAAGAGAGCTTAAAGCATGGGTTTAATGCTCTAATGACACCAAAGGCAAGGGAAGGACCCTTGGGAACCAAGATCGACGCCAGAGGTCCGAGAAAATCGAGAAACTGAAGCTCAAGTACCCTGAAAAATGTTCAGAATGCAAGATAACGGGGTTCTCATCATCCGTTTGGCTTGAAACTTCATACATGACCTGAGGACCATAAATTAACCGTACACGATGAATTTCAGCTCCTGAATCTCTTTGGAAGTGGCCCAACGGTTAGATCAGCCCATGAATTATCAATCTAGGGCCCACCTGCTACCTGGATATAATTCAAAATTGGTCTCAACGCGTTAAATGAGCTGAAAATACAGATGGACGGGGCGGATTTCTCACGGACAACTCCATAAGACCGAATGTACATCACGAGTGCACGGTGCACAAGTGCACTAGCCGTGCACTGAATGTCTCAAAGTCGGTCAGCGCACGCTGACCAACTCCTTCATCTACCATTCACGAATGGACGCAGCGTCCTCTCGCCGTCCACCGTTTCTGTGCAGTGGGCCCCACACATCAGTTATTTGAAGGATCTGAGCCGACCATTACATCCATTAGTGCGGTGTAACCCTCGCCTAGACGTCCTTTTTGCCTCATATAGGCGTCTGCATGTTCCCAACCGTTAATCACAGGATGGACGGCGGAGTAGAAGATCTGCTGGAACACACTGATTTCACTGAAAAAACCGTCCATTCCTAAAAGTTTTTCGAGGAGAACGCAATGGGCGGAGTGGATTTTCCATAAAACATTTTCCTGGGGCCCACCGATATCACAACATCGTACGAAAGCTCTGTTATGCAATAGAGCTTGCGGAGAAATCTAGTGGGCCACCACCGTGCAGCGAAGGTCCGATCTGGACTGTCTATTGGTCTCCCATCGAGCCTCTCATCACTGCCTAGGTGACAGAATTTCAGAATATCACGAGGATCTCAGTCCAATCGTTCGAATGCAAGATGGACGGCAACACAGAAAATCAAGTGGGCCGCATCAAGGGTGATCCAAAACCATGTGTTTCTGACTGAATTCCGAGAGAAATTCGGTAGACGGCGTGGATTTACCTACAGACTTCAATTATGGGCCCCACCAAGAATCAACGCAGCTCCCTGCGTAAAGAGTCACGTCCGGGACTCTTCCTACGCAAGAAAGTCTGCGGAAGCCTCCACTGACCCAGCTATATCACCGACCCTGGCCGGCTATAAAAAGAAGGAAGAGAAAGAGAGAGGGAGAGCATCCGGTGGAAGTGGAATTGAAGTCAGCAAACGTCAAAGAGAAATTTAGAGTTTGTTTTTAGAGTTTTGTTTATTTATTTTTTTTATTATTATTTGAAAGAGATTAGCCAAATCATGTCTGGCTAAACCTCTTAGCTAGGGCTAAGAGGTGAAGCTTGTAATGAGATGGGTGATTCTATGCTTTTAATTTAATTTTAATGTATGAATTGAAGTTGATTTTAGTTTGATTAGTATGGAAATATTTTTAGTCTTTAATGGTCCATTGTGACTGAAATTACAGTGGGTCTGCGATGACTTTGAATATTTGCTTTTCCTTTTATGTTTATGACGTCAGGAAGCCCTGTTGTTCACCATAGTCTCCTGGGCATGGTCGGATGTCGGTACCCTTCCTAACCTTCATTCATGTGATTGGTTGGTAATTAGTTTAATTCTGTTGTTTGCCATAGTCTCTTGGGCATGGTTTGGTGATGGAATCCATTCTAATTCATATACCTTTCATCTCTTGAAAACTAGATCAATGACAATTCAGTAAATTCCATGATTCATGAAACAGGCATAAGATCTTTCTGATCTCTACAAGTGGATCCTCTGAATCCCTAGTTTCCTTTCCTCTGATTTCTATAAATTTTAGATTAATATTTTCACCATTATTCCTCAAATTACATTCAGTTTAGATTTCACCTTATTCTAGTCCTAGTTCTAGTTACTTTTAGATAACGTACAAGTTTCAGTCCCTTGGGATTCGACCTCGGTCTTATCGAGTTATTACTACATCACAACCCTGCATTTGGGGAGTGAACACTTCGCAGTTTACGTTTCAACGCTTCTATGTCCTCATGATCGGTGAGATCTCTCCATCTTCTTTGTTTCTCTTATTGTTTATCCACTCCTATGTGAGTACAGAAGGTTTGATCCAAGTGATGTGTGCTTGTGATCGGTTGTAACGTTTTGCTTTATAGTGGATTGTTGATCTGGATGAGGTTCTGTGATTTTTACCTCTTTGAGAGTTTTTAATGTAAAATTCTTTGGTGTGGTGTGGTTTATGTTTTGATTTAGTTCATTGCTTTATTATCCCATAACTCTATTTTGTTTTGGAAAGCTAGATCCTAAAGTTTTATGCATGGCCCCAACATTTTGCTCTTGACAGTGAAATGGTTCCTAAGGTGTCTATGTAGTTGTAAAAGTTTAAGCTGATACTCTCGCTTATTGCCATATGGTGTCCAACATAGATGTCTGTTTGCACCAATATTGCATATATATATGATAGGAATCACGCTGCAGATTTAACCAACCTATGAGATTTCTCATATTCCATACAATTTCATGTCGGCTGGATTCGACTCGTGTACACCTTTGGGCCTACTGGACTGAAGATTCCACGATTCCGTACAGGTGGCAAAGTCTTAAAACCATATTTTCACATTTGTGAAACGTGGGAGAGAAAAAGAAAAGTGGCTGGATCGATCGATTACGGCATCTTTATCTGACAAAGAGAAAGATTAATGCAACGTGAATAGTTTGATTTTGAGATGGTGACCTGTCTATTGTTGGCACCGTAATTTGAATTGATTCATGCCACGTATGTAATTCCCGAGTGTGTGCTTTCACACATAGAATATTGTACGTCCAACAAGTACCATCTAATGGTTGAAATGTCTCGTCAATGGCACATGCAACGGAGACATGACCAGTCAAAGAAGGAGATACAAGGATCAACGTTCAAACAAAGACGTGCCGCCAGAGTATTGGTGGGCCGACTAGATTTTTGGGCCCGGGAAGCCTACCGTCCAACGAATTGCAAGGGTCACGACGGCACCCTGTTAGCACATTTTCCAATTCAGAGAAAAAGTCGCGTAAGAAATTCTCCAAAGCGAAAGTCCGTGTGCAGAGGTGTAAAACGTTGATGATTCGGCAGGGTGGCGAACCAGGTGGTTCTGCCGGCATCATTCCCGGCGTTGGCTGTGGAGTCCAACATGTTGCATGTGTCTTATATCCACGCTGTCCATCAGTTTTGTCTCCTCATTGTAGTGCACGAAACAAAAAATGAAATAGATCTGAAGCTCAAGTGGACCACACCGTAGGGAATGAGTGGTGATTGAATACTCACCATTAAAAACTTGTTGGGGCTACAAGAGTTTTAGATCAGATTCATATGTGTTTACACCTGCCATGGCCTGACATGACCTTGCATGCTCAGGTGTGTCACTCGGGTACCATTGCATGACCTCACATGGCTTTGCATGGCTTGCTTGGCTTAGCATGGCTTGGGTAGCGTGGATGAGCCTTTATGGCCTGGCAGGCGTATGGAGGGCTGTACACGAGCAGAGTTAGCTAAGTAGCTCACCTGACTTCACTCGAAAAAGCTCGATTCAGGCTCGGTTTGAAATTGAGTTCGAGCCGAGCTAAGTTAATTTTTTGAGCTTAAAAAAATTTTGAACCGAGCTTGAGTTTGCCCGAGCTCAACTCAACTTGGATTGAACTCAACTCAAATTGAACTCGGATAAATTCAGTTCAGTGACTCGGTTACTTTGATATTGCTGATGCTCACAAAGTGTTGGATGAAATGACTATAAAATGCGACCGGTGGCAAGGAAGGAATGTATATCCCCTTCCCCCCCTCTTTTCCTTGATTTTTATGTTGCTTATAAGGTGTTTGACAAAATACTTATAAAATTATTGTTACTATTTAATATACAGTGAGATTTTGAAGGTGCAGACCATGTGTGTTTGCGAAAATACCGTATAGACGAACTCGCCACGATCTTGGCTCGAACTGACCCAAGCTGCTGACAAAACTAAGCTGAGCTGACCAGTCAAGCTTGAAGACCAAGCCGAGCCAAGTTCGAGTTGGGGTCAACAAGTGGGCGAGTCGACTTGAGCTGTGCCAAGCTTGACTCATGTACACCTTATGTGTATGCAAAGCCCTTCTCACCTCACCCATCACATAGCCACGCATGGGTTGCTTGTAGGTCCAAGTGACCTTATCAATGGGTTTGTTGGATGATAAGTAAACACCGTGTGGTTCACTTGAGCTTTGAATCTTGTTATTTTAAGTTCATGTCATAAAATGAGCTTGGAAGATAGATGGACAATGTATATATATATATATATATATATATATATACATATATATATATATATATATATATATATATATATATATATGGAAAAGGTACTATGCGCTCGAGTTCACGGCTCCGTCGCATGCGGTCAAGCTGTGTGGGCCACACCACATGCAGAAGTGGAGAGGGGCCTTACACCATTAAAACATTCATAATCATTTTTTGGGTCCCACCGAGATGTGGTTTGCAAATCCAGACCATCCATTATGTGTGTCCCACTAGGATTAGGGGTCATACCAAGTTTCAGCAACATTCAAAACTCAGGTGAGCCCCACCAAGTGCTTTTATATGTTTTAACGGTGTCTTCACATGATTTTAGATGGTATGGTCCGCTTGAGTTCCGTATACGGCTGATTTTTGGGATATCCCATTATTTAAAGGGGAACCATCAAATTCACGATGTTGATGGTCGACATGCATCACGGTGGGGCCCACACAGCTCGACCTCACACACACACACACACACACACACACACACACATATATATATATATATATATATATATATATATATATATATATATATATATATATATATATATATATATATATATAATTGGACCTACAACACCCGACACATCAACACACCACAGTACCTAATCCACGTCCATCCAACGGGGTGCCATGAATGACATGGAGGAACTGAGACATTAGAGATCTGGCACGGTAATAATTCAAAGTGTTCTGTCAATATGTTGGATCCAAACTTACAAGTGTCATAAACTAAAAAATGACAATGTTGTGTGTGTGTATATATATATATATATATATATATATATATATAAAATTGGGCCTACAATACCCAACACATCAACACACCACCGCACCACCTTATCCACGTTCTTCCAGCGGGGTGCCATGAATGACGGGGAGGAACTGAGACATTAAGTGGGTTGGAATTAACAAAAATGCAATAATTGTATGGTCTCAGCCATTGGAGCTTAATTCCCCATCCCACTTTATGTTTGGAAGAAGCACACCAAATGAGTGTGTTTCAACCTCCACACTACTGGTTCATCCTCTATGGGCCCCACCATGATGTATGTGTTTCATCCATACCGTCCACCCATTCTTCCAGATCATTTTATGGTATGAACCCAAAAATGAGTTTGATCCAAATCTCAAGTGGACATCATAGTACTGATTGAACGCCTACGGTTAAAAACTTCTTAGGGGCCACAAAAGTTTTGAATCAAGCTGATATATATTTTTTCCCTTCATCCAAGTCTTTATGACCTAATCAACAAGTTAGATGTCAAATAACCATTACAGTTAGCCCCTGGAGGTTTTTAATGGTGGAATTCAATCACTACTATTTTCCCATGGTGTGGTCCAACCAAAATTTATATCTATCTCATTTTTGGGATCAAACCTTATAATTATATTTCAAAATGGATGGACGGTGTAGATAAAACACATACATCATGATGGGGTCCACATAGCACCGACCACTAGCCTCCTTACGGTATCCAAACCGCGTCCATTTGCAATAGCCACGAACCACCACAGCACGCTTGTGCATCACCCAGTTATGTTACGATGTATGTGTTATATCCACACCATTCATTCATTTTGTGAGATCATTTAATGGGATGGGCCCAAAAATGAGATGAATCCAGAGTTTATATCGACCACACCATAGAAATCAATAGATATAGTAACACTTACACACACTCAAAGCAGGATTGCAGTAATACCTAGCCAAGGGGCCAATTCCAAGAAGGAGCTCGAAACCATATCTGTTGTGAGTCCTAAATATGACTTTGCAACGATCCATGCATCTTAAAACCCACTCCTAGCCATTCCTCTTTAAACCCATGTGCAAACGCCTGGCATAGTAGTAATTCGAATTGAACCGTCAATATAATGGATCCAAACGTACACGTATCATAAACTAAAAATGACACTTATTCAATTATGTAATTATTGGATTTGCCGACACCTGCTAGATGGTTGGAATTAAAATTAAGCAACGGTCCTATTTCAAGAAACAAGTGTCCACCAATAATAGGTTCAGATGTTGGTTAGCGTGTTAGTACACACCGTGTCAGTACCCACACTCCATGTTAGCCAACCACACTAGGGGTCGATACCAATGGAAACGGATTGGCTACTCCCCCTGACACCAGCTCCGGGGCTGATGGTCGGTGCTCTGTAGGCCCACCATGTTGTATGTGTTTCATTTATTCCGTTCATCCATTTTTACAGATCATTTTATTGTTTGATCCTAAAAATGAGGGGGATATAAATCTTAGGTGGACCACACCACATGAAAACAATAGCAATTGGATATCAACCATTAAAATCCTCTTAAGCCCACTATACTATTTATTTGACATCCAATCTGTTAGTTAGGCCATACAGGCACAGGTGAAGAGAACAAACAAATATCAGCTTGATTCAAAACTTTTATGGCCCCTAAAATATTTTTAACGGTCAACCCTCATTCAACACTGTTTATTGTAATGTGGTCCATTTGAGATTTGAATATATCTCATTTTTTGTCTCATACCATGAAATGATCACGAACAGATGAATAGCCTGGATAAAATGCATACATTGTGATGGAGCCCACATAGCACTGGCCACCAGCCATTGGCTGGTGCCAAGGGGAGTAGCCAATCCGTTCCCCATGCCAAGACCTAAGTGTTGAAAAGAGGTATCTACACAGTATACCAGTTGATCTACGAATCTGGGTGTGGTTTTAGCCAACCTCTTCCATGGAATATGAAAGCAGCTTGCAAATCATCCATGGGCAAGTAAATAGCAATGACACAAACAGAGCATCGTGATTTGATTGACGCGACGTGTCTGTGGCCTCAGGCCATAGGAAGTTGCGGTGGTCAGAAGCTACGTGGACCTCAGGGATGACCTGACAAATCCACTCATTTCATCAGTTTTGCAAGAATCCAATAATTAGATAGATCTACGGCCAATGTGTCACTTGTAGAATACCCGATCCATGCAAAAGGTAGAAGGTACCAGGATAGTCACCTTGAAAGAAATAAAGGTCCATGGACAAGTGCGGCCCACTCAATGAGTAGATATTCCTGATTTTCATACCAGTCGATCATCTTTGTTCAGTTCTCCCTTTGGACAGAGGCGATTTTCCACAAATGTAAGACATTGGCAAGAAAGAGAAATGGATCTATCAGATGTAATTTCTAATCATTTATCTCTGTTAATCTTGAGCTTGTTGAAGAGGAGAGATTTATACAACTGTACAATCTGATTTATGCAAGTGTACAAGGTGAGTTATACAAGCGGTTCAATAGCATTGAACGCAATTGGGCTGAAAAGATAGGCATGGGCTCAGCCCATTTAGTATTTGGGTCGTCCATCAACATCTAAACGAGCGTCTTTCTTTTCGGGTGGGTCTTTGATGGAAAAATTTGTAAAATTTAAGATTATATCTGAACGGTTTACTAATCAGGCTTCAAAAATCAGGACCGTACTTGACCCACAGGCCTCTATCACAGTCCCAAGTCCAATCCATAATGGCTCAGTAGAGAAATCTGATGGGCCAATCAGGGCCGGCTTATAGATTTTCCTCGTCATTTGCTTTAGCGATCATGCAAATCCATTTATAAGTGTCTTAGTATATGGAATTGGCAAACCACCATCAGGCTTTAAATAATACTAAACCTGATCCACATTTTGGTGGACTTTGAAAGATTTGACCGGCCCAACCCATGAGCCGTAAAGTTAAGCTCAATGGCCCAAAATTATCTGGGGCTTAAATGCCCACCAGGCATCCCAGGTCACAGACAACCCTTTATTAGCCAAATGCCAGGTTTGGCAATGTCAAATACAATCATTCCATCATCTTAATCCACCAAATGTGATTTTGGTGAGTTACGATATGAATTTGGGCAAGTGCATGAGTTGATACTCAGAATTCGCTGAGTTCTGAGTCAACTCAGTTTCATTTGTTGGGTTTTCTATGCGCTGAACAAGCACGAGGGCTCACCAAGCATGGCCTGACATTGGCCAGGAACTATGGTCAAAGCACGATTGATAAACTCAACTTGAGCTGGTAACAAGATGGGATTTTATGCCATTGAGACCCAGGGATGGACGTGATGAGGTTGATCACTGTCTTCCTCAGGAAATAACTACTCTGAATTCAGGGAGCTCTCTGAACTCCCCAGAGATTACTCGAATCTACTAGGGATAAAAATAGAAAATATTTCTAATCAATTCAAAATGAATTGATTAATAATTAAAAAAAATTGAAATTATAGTCCTTTAAATAATGAGCTCAAACTTAGGACAGAGTTTTAGACTCAAACTCCAATTCAAACACCCTAAAAATGTCACTTCCTATAAATAGTAAATTTACTATTTATAGATGGTTATCATTCCTACTAGATTTCATAGCTTTGGGCCAAAAATAGTAAATGTCCAATTTGGCCTAACCATGTTATTCTCCTAATTTTTCTAAAGCTCTTTTCATGGTGGGCCCGACTCTTACAACACAAAAGATCAAAAGTTATAATCAAACTAAAACTTACTATTTTAATAAAAACGAAAATAAAAGAAACTTTTGACGGTCAATCTGATGGAATCTCACAAATCTGATGTGGGCAACCGGCATAGCAGGTTGGTTGGCTAAAGTAGCTTCTCCTACCCTAAAATCATATATGATATGTTGAAAAACTCATCCCAGTTTGCGAGATACAAGCGTTTTAAGGTTCTGTTGGTCTATATCATTTCCACCTTCGATCGGGCCTTCTCTTATCCATCTTTGCCATGAAACTGTCTGCGACGAGATCTACATCACATTGTGCCTAGTTTCTAGCCTAATTCAAGGCTGAACAAAAACCCGAGATGGGACTCGACCACCTAGACTTGGGCTGGACCCAGCAATGGGTACAATTCCTGTATTGCTAAACATGTGCATTGTCGATGCACTTGGATTTTATAGGTAAGCATGAAGATTGAACTATGGTGACTTATTATAATGCAAGGCCAGGTCCATATAAATGAGCTTGGACCCACGTCTCAGCCAGGCCTCATAATCAAAGGTGCCAAACTAGGTCAGGTCCAGCCCATTTGTTAAATGGGCTTGTAATATTTTTGGTATAGGCTAGATCCCTAGGTTTAAAGCTGACTCAACCTTGCCCAGCGTAATACCTTGATTGAACCGCTGATCTCAAACACTTTTGATTGGGAATGTTTGGAAATGGGCCTGACCCTAGTTTGGTCAATTCACCTGGCCCTGGTCCCAATCTAGGTAAAAAGGCCTTGGCCTAGGCCTGCTGAGCCCAGCCACTCTATAGATTAAAGAGTGAAATGATCAAAGGTGCGAAACAGTCTAATCTATGATATATATATATATATATATATATATATATATATATATATATATATATATATATATATATATATATATATATATATATATATATATATATATTGAGAGTATCCACTTTCATCCACGATGAGTACCCCCATAAAAATGATTTGGATCAATGAAACATAACCTTAGATGCAAAGGTGCTTTTAAACTATATATGTATGTTGAATATGAACTTTCCACACATCTCCTTAAACCATCCATGCATTTTCATATAAAAGCCTGCCTATTTCAAACAGGTCGAGCAGGCCAAGCTGGGCATTCATCATTTTCTCGGCTCCCACCCAGCTTGGACACCGGGCCTAAATTTCAAGCCCAGGCCTTCCTAGGGCCACTTTTAACAGCCCAAGTCAGCCCATTGACGCTAGCATGGACACATCTATCATATGGAGCTCACGGTGAAGATGCCCTGGCCTAAAAGTAGGCGTCTCTTCTTTAAATGTGCTCCAAATGGATGAGAGAAATGAATGGTTAGAAAGGGAAACGATATGTCTTTTGTTGGACACAAATGTGACACTGGATTTTTTGTGGACCCAGCATCACTTTTGGACCAGGGTGTGCAAACAGCCGGTCGTAACTGATGAATGGTCTGGTTCACATATTGTCCCATTCTGATACATGGGCCACCCAACCTTTGACCTTTTCCACTTGGATGTGGACAGGTGAGGTATTTCTTTTCTTGACCATTTATTTACAGGCCATTCATTGGACATGGCCACTATGAGGCTACTTTGTGCAGCTTCTAGTGGGTGGCCGGACTAGTCTAGGACAAAGCCCTTTAGGGGATGAATTTTGCATGAGCTTTCTTCGGCAATTCGCACTGGTCAGATGTAGGGGTGTACAGGAACCGAGCTAGCTCGGTCAACTCACTCGACTCAGCTCAAAAAAGGTCGATTCGATTCGGTTCTTCAAAACTAAGTTCAATTTGAGTCGAGTTGGTTTTTAGAGCTTGAAAAATTTCGAGCCAAGTTCAAGCTAGCCCTAGCTTGACTCAACTTGGTCAGGTAAACGCTTTACAGGCTATCCAAACATGCAATTTGTTTACTTGAAAACAAATTACCACTTAAAAGCCAAGTAGAATAGCCTGTAAACCAATTACACCTAAAACTCTTCTCAGGCATAATGTATTTTCAACTAAAAAATGTCATGCATCCAAACCACCCCTAAGATAAACTTCAAATCTACAAGGAACCTATAATCCATTGGGCAGAAAATCTCTAAAAGAGAAAATATTATAGTGGATGATGAAAAATCTGTTTACTAAAACACTTTCATGTGACTTATATAAGCCATAAATTCTAAATTAGTAACTTTCTTAAAATAGTAATCTTTTATAAAATAATAATTTTGTTTAAAAATGGAATACAATTTTTAAATTGAATCAAACTCTTTCACATGACTTAAACAAAAGTGCATAATTAGAAATTTTCAAACTTGAAAATTGTATAAATCTTAGCTTACGAAAAGTAGTAAATTTTAACATCACACTCAAAATTAACCCTAAAAGACATTTTCAAAAACCATTTGGTTTTGAGATGGGCTAGGATGTAGAACATTTTAAGAGCTTTCTAATGACATATCATATATGCAAAATAGATAGGGACTCCCAATGTTATGGCCACCAGAAGTTGTGATATACGCCGGACCCTTGAAGTGAGCTTTTTCTCAATCTTTGCCCTCTCTATCATTGCCCTTAACTTGTTCTACATCAAACCGCTCTACTGGAAAATATAATTTCATGCTCGAGTTTATAATGGTATATCTGCCTTTGTAGTGCATATTCTTTAGCTTTGGTCACAACTAATGGGGAAGGCATGTCAGATTAGAATGTTATTCGTAGGATGACACTTAACACCTTATTAACTTTCATTTCTTTGTGTGCATCAATCTCCACCTTTTTTATAAGAAAGGATCTGTAATCGTTGATTGCCCGAGCGTCTATTGTAACTTCATTCATTGCTTAAGTTCTATTAACTATGTTATTGTCATTTTTACCATTAGCTTTTGGCCTGTGCACTTTATTTGTTGTTCAGAAGGTATAAGGGTGCTAATCTTCATAGAGCTTGATAGAATGATCACGAAAGCATTCATCACCTTAGACATCAAGCCATTCATATTTGTAAATCCATCAATCCCTTCTATCAATCCATCCATCAATTGATCTTTTGAACCAATTGCACATTTTCTAGATTGTCCGCCAATCTACCCAATAGATCCGTCAAGCAATTCGACAATATATTCATCAAAAGGTTCTCTTTATCGATCCACTCTTCTTCTTCTTTTATAAGAGGCACTCCATCTACATGGGCTGACTCTTTTTCTTCATTCTCAGGATTTTCATCTCTATCTTTTTCAATAATAGATTGGTCAAAAAGTATCTGGCTTCCTGAGTCAGCCTTGCCTCCATAGTGTGGTGTATGGTTTAACTAGGTTTTGTGCCTATTGGGATTCAAACTAGCTAACAATGAACCCCTTCGATAGTCATAGGCCATTCATTAGTATGAATATTTTTGGGATCCACAGCCTCAGTCAACCGAGCGATCATCGCTTTTATCTCTTAGATTGTTCATAAAATTTCCATGGAAAGGATACAAACTTTACCATAGTCGTTGGTTGTTTCCTCAGGACACCATTGATAGTATTTTTGTCTCCCAATTCCTTATTGAAAGCCATCAATCCAAGGCATTACTTTGATACCAACCAGCGTATGATGGAAAGGGAGAGTAAGAGATCATCATCTTATTCCTCTAAATAAACTTGTATTAATATGTCATTTTGTTAGCCTATAAAACAAGCATAAATGCACCTAGTGGAGTCTTGACACTAGTCTAAGACAGCTTCATACGTTCTACACTTGCCTTATAGGAAGAGTCTTCAAGAAAAACTCTTAATCACATATATAGTGATAGAACCCAAGGGTTGGAAACCCCCAAGTGCAGGGCTATGATGTAGCAATAACTCGGTGAGACCGAGGTTGACTCCTCAAAGAATGTGATGTAGAGCGGGTCGTGGACAATTTCACGGCCAAGATGGATCAGAAAAGGCACAGTCAACAACATAAGTGATCCGGACCATCAGACCTTAAATCAGGCATATCTCGCAATCCGGAATGAGTTATCTGACGTAAAATATATGATTTTGGGGTATAACGAGCTACTTTAGCCAACCAACCCGCTATTCCGGGTTGCGCAGCCTGGATTTGCGAGAAACCCCCTGATCGATGGTCGTTTTCCCGTTTTAATTTCGTTTTTACTATAAATAGTAAGTTTTAGTTTGCTTATAGCTCTTCATCCGTTGGGCTTTAGGAGTTGTGTCCAACATGAAAAGTGCTTAGAATAATTAGGAGAATGGTTTGGTGAAGCCAAATAGGACACTTACTATTTTTGGCCGAAAACCTTACGCACTAGTAGACATCACGACCGTCTATAAATAGTAAGTTTACTATTTATAGTAAGTCGCGGATTCTAGGAGTTTTAGTTGTAGTTTGAGTCTGATTTCTTTCCTATTGCTTGGTTCCCTTATTTAAAGGGGTGTAAATTCATTTTTATTCATTCAGCAATTAATTTTGAATTTTATTAAAGTTTATTCCTATTCTCTTGCTTTCTTTCCTCGTGGATTCGAGAAGTCTTTGTGAGGAGTCCAGAGAAGCTCCATGGATTCGGAGTAGTTATCCTTGAGGAAGACGGTGTTCGACCTCATCACGTTCATCCCTGCGTCAGAATGAGAAACATAACCTAGAACTAATCTGAAGGTAACAGTTTGCCAGGGTTTTTAATCCATCGGAGTAGAAAAAGGTTTTAAAATAATAAATAAAATACTAAGGATTCAGGAATTCACTTATAACAATCATAATATCTCATTCACATATTTAATTATTAACTTAAATCCTATTCAATCCAAAGATAATTATATTACACTAATCATCAACACCAATAATATTTGATTTTGATTGAATGATTCTCTCATAAAGCATTCGAATGTCAATCGTAGATAATCTAGAGTGCCTAAAATATACTTAGGCAACAATAAATCAATCAATTATATAGATTGATTCCTTCTCTAATTCAGGCTAAGAAATTGTTAAATCAAAGCATTCATCGTAACCATGGGTTCATAACAAATCCATAAATTAACAATTTAAAGACTTTAAAGTAAAATCCACATCAATTTCAATATACTATCATCATTCAAAGTATTGTCATTGAATTAAATAGATTGGATATTACAATTAACTACAAGCTTTATCCCTTAGCCTTAACTAAGAGATTAGTTAAACATAGTTAATTTAAAAATAAAAGAAAAACTAAAGAGACAAACTAGAACCGAAGGATTGAAGAAGAAAGATAACCCCTTGGAAGCTCTGCCACCCCTAGGTCTCTCTTTCAAGACTTAATATGTAACTAAAACAACCCAAAACACCCATTTAAATAGAAAAAAAATCCACACTGACTTAAAATTTTCATACTTTTTATGCTTTGGTTGCACCAAAGTCGAGCCGAGTTCAACCGAATATTCATTCCACTATAGTCGGATTTCATCAAATTTCTTCTGAAGTCTTGATCTCTTTTAGGTCGCACTGAACCCTCTTTCAGTGGCACCAAATGCACTTTCGGTCGGACTTAACTATTGAAACAAATTAACTCTAAAAATTACAATTTCTTGTTGGATTGTTCTAGGCAATTTCAGTCAGAATGAACTAACCTCTGGTGTGACCGAACAGTTTGTTATTACATTGTTTGATTTTTCAAACTTTTCTTCATCTTTTGTATTTGATTTTTTTTTTTTTATTATTTAAATCTTTGACATTTAAATTCTTCAATCCAAATCTCAAATTCTTCATTTATCATTCTTTTGAGCTTTAATTCTTTCTTTTAAACACGTATTCATCTTTAGATCCAAAATACTTGGCATGTAAAAAAACATATCTAATTAAATCAATTTATCACTTAAATATTAGGAATATTAATATAATTGAGAGGATAAATATACAATATTTAGGCATTATCACACCCAACCAATATTTTGCTAATCTTGAGCAAAACATGTGAAAGACATTTCAAAATCAATTAAATAATTTTTATAAACTTAAGAAATTCTAAAAATAATCTAAATTATAGAAATCTAAAATACGCTAATGGAGAGAACAACTTCTACCTAATTTCTAGCACTTGGTAAATATCCTAATTAAGTTAGAAGTATTAATCCTATAGTTAGAAAAATTCTAAAAATTGTAGTGAATTCTAGACTTACCACTACCAAAGGGTTAGCTATTTACTTTCATAATAACCTTGATAATCAAAAGAGTATTTAGGATAACTAAAGCTTAAATCAAAATTTGCTTTACACTCTAACATTGTACTTTTCCAACTTTTGATTTTTCTATCTATAACTTTCACACAATTATCAACTTTTTATTCTTTTCTTGTCCATTTAAATATTCTTTTTTTTTCAATGGAACTTCAATAGGTAGCCTTTTTCGACGATAACTATTTTTTTAACTAGATAATACTTTTTTTTTTTCTCTTTTTTATTTTATTTTATTTTTATTTTTATTTTTTAATTCACTTGAACATGATGGACAAATTCTGCAGGCTTGGTTCCTATCATTCTCAATAATCATCAAGGCAACAATTCAAGATCGAACTTAGACTTTAAATGTGTAAGGTAAATGTGACATGTAATTCATGACTCAGTCAATGTTTAAAACTTCCAATTAAAAATTAATAACTTCGAACTTAGCTTTGAAATCTATCAAATAACTAAAATATAAGCTTAAAAAATTCTCAACATTAAGGAACTTTTCATTCTAATCTTTGGATTATCTTCAAAATCACATAAATTCACAAAAGAATTTCAACTTATTTTTAAAAAAATTTAGCTCAAAAGTTCAAAAATTTAGCAAAAGTGAATAAACTTTATAAAGGAAACCCTACCCCCCAACCTAAATTCTAAATTGTCCTTAATATATAAATATATGCAATAAAAGCAACATGAGAGCAATGAAAATAAAGAGGGTTATATGAAAATTACTTAAAAGATAACAACATATAAGTACTAGTACGAACTTCCTATTAATTGGTGTTTTATAAATTAGACCTAAACTAATAATGTAAAGAAATCCTAAGAAAGAAAATAAACTCCTAATCCTAAAATATCAATCTTGATCATCCAAAGGCATCTTCCTCTGGTAAGTATCTCAACAAATTTCTCAGTAGGTTTTTAAACAAAATCATTCATAAACCTATTTTATAGTAAGTTTGGATGTCTTGGAACATGCTCGTCTAAAAAAATCTGTGAATCTCATTAAAAATTTTCTTTTTATTGTTGTGAGGTGTCTAAAGAATATATGATTTACCTGTTGCAGAAAAATTTTCAATATTAGGGCACCATGGTGAATAAGAAACTACAAATAGTTGAATAATAGAAAAAATTTCTTTTATTGGTGCAATCTTTACAAATTCTAAAGTTTCAGTCTTTGGTTCTAAATACAGCTTCTCCTCCTTTGATGGTAAACATTTCGGATCAGTAGAAGGATGTACTTCAAAACAATGATTCCTTGGGTGAATGTCAGGTACAAGGGTAGAGTCTTTGAAGGAATTTAATAAGTCTTTAATCATGATATCATTAGAATCCTCAAAGTGTGCCAATTAAACTTCTCTAGAGTCTATACATTCAAAGAAAATCGAATCATCTTCCACACTAGAATCAAACATGTCAAATTGGTGGATTGTATCAATATCACCATATTTGAAATTTTCCTGTGACTCTTGAACATTAACTGGTGCTTCAAATGAGATCAACACTTGAAGAAACTAAACCACAGACTTTTGAACATATCTTGACTCCTCATCATATTGATCATTACTAATTTCATCATTACTCTCATATTCAACATTCTCAGTAATGGTGTTGGGGAATTGAGATTACTTACCTCACATTTTCTTTTGGGTTGGACTGAAGTTGGGCTAGACTAGCCTCTTCCTTATCAATGAAGTGTGACTGAATTCTTTGAATAGAGGATGTAAACATCTGTTCACATACACGTATAGGGTTGCGATGTAGTAATAATCTCGGTAAGACTAAGGTTGAATCCACAGGGACTATACCTTGTACATAATCTGAAAGTAACCAGAACTAGAACTAGACGAAAATGTAATCTAAACCAGAGAAAATTAAGGGAATAATTGTAAATTTAATTAACTAAAATTTGTGAAATTCAAAGGTAGGAAACCAGGGTTTCCAAGGATTCACTTGTAGAGATCAGGGAGATCTACGCTTGATTCAAGAACACAACTGGATTTAGAGTCTCATCTTCATCCAGTTGGAGGATATAACCATAAAAATCAATTTGAATTTCCTTTGATCCAGTGTTTAAGAGATGAGAGATATGAGAATTATACTTGATTTCATCACAAAACTATGCCCATGAGACAAAGTAAACAACATAATTTAACCAATCCACATCTAATTAGAGAGAGTTATGAATGTAGGGAAGGGTTCCATCGTCCAACCATGTCCATGAGACGATGGTGAACAACAGAGTTCCTATGACCATAACCTCCATACATGCATGGAAAATATTAAAAGATATTGAAGATCCATTGTAATTTAAGTCACAACAAACCATTAAAAACTAAAGGCATTCCTTATAATCAAACTAGAATCAAAATCAGTTCAGGTTAAACATGAATCAAAAGGTATAAAGAAAAAGTCTTCTATCTTACTATAAGCTTCACCTCTTAGCCCTAGCTAAGAAGTTTAGCCTGGCATATTCATGATCAAGCTAAATCTTAAATAAACATCAAGAAAAATAAAGAAGAAAAGAAGGAGAAGAGAAGAAACTCCCTAGCCTTCTCTCTCTCTCTCTCTCTCTCTCTCTCTCTCTTCCCATGCTCCACGGCCTAAAGATGCTGATACACACGTTCTCCCTTCCTTTTATAGGCAAGGTGGGGCGGTGGAGAAAGTGCTAGAACGTCCATACGTAACACTTTACATGCGAAACCAGAACACACAAAGCTGGTTGCGTTTGGGTGAGATCTTTGGCCAAACGACGTCCAAGAAACATATTTTGACTCCATGGTTCGGGTAAAGACCCCCTGCCTACGCTTTTAAATGGTTTGGATCTTGCATTCGACCATTGTTGTGTTCACAGAATGGCCCATAGAGGAAACAACGTTTAGACATGCGTAGTTGGAGAGATTTCTTACGTTGATGTGTTTGGTGGGCCACACGGTGATGTTTTCAAAGAAATTCACCCCGCTCATTAGATTCTTGGTGAAAAACCAGTCAAAAAGGAGTGATTTTGATCGAGTTTTGGTGCGTTCCACTGTATCAAATCAACTTGTCGTTCATCCAACATTTTCTGGCGATCCACGTCTGTATGTGTGCATAGGGCCAAAAGGCCACCATGACCAGGGTCGTCCCCACCCCCTAGATGTAATGGACGGTCTAGATCATCGATCTGGATGATGAGTGGGCCACTAGCTTACCCCGACCGGATGCGGTGCGTCCGCTAGATGCCCGCGCGAAGAGGGATCGGGTCAGCCTTGCTTTTGACCGCTCCTTAGTTCGGTGCCTGTCCAGTGCACGCATGCATTGTGTACGCACAATGCACGTGGGGTCCACTGTAATGTGTATTTGAAATCCGCTTTGTCTATTCATTTTTGTCACCCCTTTTAAGGGGTTAAGACCAAAATTGAAGCATATCTAGATATCAGGTGGGCCCCACATTAGTGAATTATGGGCGGATCTTTCCATTGGGCCACTTCAACAAAGATCTAATGGCTGAAATTTGACGTTATGGTTAATTTATAGTTCTCAGTCTAGATATAAAGTTTCGAGCCAAATGGATGGTGGGAACCTTGTGATCTTGCATTCTGGACGATTTTCATGCCTCTTTAGCATGAATTGCTTGATTTTCTCACATTTATGGTATATAAATTCTTCGATCTCAGTCCCTTGAGGTCCGTCCCATTCCTTGGTGATTTCTGAGCGTTAAATCCATGCTTTTAATACCCTTTTTCAGTCCAGGCTCGTAAATTCACCTAGCAACACAAACATAATTAAAATAGGGCGTTAAACAGTATCATATTTATAAAATCAAGTAATAAATGGTGTCTAATATATAATTTTTGACCCTCAATACAGTCCCCAACCAACATTTTTCTAGTTCCGAGTAAAGTATGAGAAAACTAATTTCAGAATTACGGGACAATTTCTATAAACCTGAGTGATTTTTGAAAAAAAATTGAGTCAATAGAATTCTAATATTCATGAATGTTGGGCATTACTTTCTCTTAGACTCAAGTGTATGATAAACTTCATGGTCAAATTCAAAGTATTAATCCATAAATTAGAACAATTCTAAACATTGAGTTTCATGGGTGTAAAGTGCAACCTTAACTTATCACAATTAAATGTCCAATTGTCAATTTTCATGATAACATTGATAACCAAAAAGGAACACTCTGGATAACTGAACCTAAACCAAAACTTTCCTTACAGTTCAGTCTTTTTATTCTTCCAGCTTTTAATTTTTTTCATTGATGGCTTTTACGCTGTGTCAACCTTTTTAAAGATCTTTAACCGGTTGCGTTTTCGACGACAACTATTTTTTTACATGGGTATTCTTTTTTTATTTTTTCTTTTTTCGAACATGATGGACAAATTTTCCAAGTTGGATCCTTACATGCCCAGTGATTACCAGGTTAACAATTCAATATTGAACTAAAGCTTTAATACGTAAGCTAGGTGTGACATGTGAAATCATGACTCAATCAATTTTTAAAACTTTTAATCATAGATTAACAATTCGAACTTAACTGTGAAATCTAATAGATAGCTAAATATAAGAGTAATAAATTACCAACATTAGGTATCTTATAATTCTAAATCAAAGATAGCGGTCAAAATCACTTCGAATTCACAAGAATTTTCAGAAAAAGTTAAAAAATTTCACAATTTTGCTCAAGGCCAAGAGAATACTGATTAGGTAACTTAATCTCCCATCCCCAACCTAAAATCTACTTTGTCCTCAATGTAACAGATATAAGCATGCAATGCACATAAGACAATGAAAGTAAAGGAGAAGTGATGGAAAGATAGTACCTGATGACAGAGTTAAACGACTTTTTCTCAAAGAGATTTTAACATGAAGGTGACTCGGCACAAGAGTTAATCCAACAAAAGCAAATTATCCTAAAACAACTAGAAAGTAAACTAACCTAATGGCATAAAGCCGACTATCCTAGAACGAAAAAAGAAAACTACCTTAGTCTTATGAAAGCAACAAATCTACCTATACCTCCATCAAACTAGGATATCAATCCTGGTAAACAGGATCATGCAGGGGCATGGATATGTCCTCTAAATCAAATTTCTCAACAAATGGCTTTAATCAATGTCCATTTACTTTAAACTCATTACCATTGTCTGGATTCCGAATCTCGATAGCCCCAAGAGGATAAACATTGATAACAGTGAAAGGGCCGGTTCAACGAGATCAGAACTTATCTGGAAAGAGATGTAACCGAGAATCATATAAAATGACTTTCTGACCTGGCGTAAATGATTTTTGATGAATATATTGGTCATGAAACACCTTCATCCTATCCTTTTAAATTCTTGAGTTCTCGTACGCATTGTTCCGAATTTCTTCAAGTTCATTCAACTGAAGTTTGCGCAACAAGCTAGCGTTGTCTAGATTGAAATTCAGATTTTTGATCACCCAGTAGGCTCTATGCTCCAACTCCATAGGCAAGTGATAAGCCTTCCTATAGATGAGTTTAAAGGGAGACATTCCAATAAGGGTCTTAAATGTAATACGGTAAGTCCATAAAGCATCAGTCAATCGGATTGACCAATCCTTACAATCGGGGTTAACCATTTTCTCTATTGAAAATCTCAGCTTGCCCACTTTTCGTATGGGGTATTCACCTTATGAGAGATACCATTTTTTTTCATTAAACTCTCGAATGGTCTATTACAAAATTGCAAGCCCCCATCACTAATGATGGCTAAAGGTGTTCCGAATCGGGAAAGGATGTTCTCTTTTAGAAATTTAATGACCGTGCGACGGTCATTGTTTCGGCATGAAAATACTTCAATCCATTTAGTGACATAATCTATGATGAGAAAAATGTATAGATTTCCAAATGATTGGGGGAATGATCTCATGAAATCGATGCTACAACAATCAAATCCTCTATGATAAGGATAAGATTCAAGGGCATCATATTTTGATGGGACAACGCTCCCAATTTTTGATAACACTCACAAGATTTATAAAACTCATGAGTGTCTTTGAACATAGTGGGCCAGTAAAAGCCACATTGCAGAATCTTGGCCGTGGTCTTTTTAGTGAAAAAGTGACCACCACAGGCTTTTGAGTGAAAGAAGGAGATGATACTCTGATGCTCATCATCTAGCACACATCTTCTTAAGATTTGGTTTAGATAATATTTAAATAAATACGGATCATCTTAGAAGAAGTTGCGTACCTTGGTGAAAAATTTCTTCTTATCTTGTGCAGTCCAATGTGTCGGTGTGAAACTTGTGACAAGATAATTAGCGGTATCAGCGAACCAAGGTGAATGAGAGACTCTGAACAATTGTTCTTCAGGGAACATGTCATTGATATGTGTTGTCTTAAGAGAATTAGAGATATTAAGGCGAGAAAGATGGTCAACCACTACATTCTTTACTTCCTTTTTATCCTTTATTTCTAAATCAAATTCTTGGAGTAAGAGGATTCATCTTATTAGGTGGGACTTAACATCATTCTCAAAAAGAAGATACTTGAGCACCGCATGATCTGTGTAAACGATGATCTTGGATCTGATTAAGTAGGACCTAAATTTGTGCAAAGAAAACACTACGACTAAGAGTTCCTTTTCTGTAGTCGAATAGTTCACTTGGGTAGGACTTAGAGTTTTACTTGCGTAATGGATAACGTAGGGCTTCTTTTCTTTTCTATAACTTAAAACCGTCCCAAGAGCATAATCAGACGTGTCGCGCATAAGTTCAAAAGGCAGGCTCCAGTCGGGTGGCTGTATGATAGGTGCAGTAGTTAACATGCCCTTAAGCTTAGTGAAAACTTCCTAATATTGTTCAGTCCACTTGTATAGTGCATCCTTTTGAAGTAGATTACATAGAGGATGAGAGATGAGACTAAAGTCCTTTATGAATCGTCTGTAAAAACCAGCGTATCCTAAGAAGGATTGCATGTCTCGTATGTTCTTGGGTAGAGGTAGGTTAGAGATAAGATCGATTTTAGCCTTATCAACCTCGATTCTTTTGGATGAGATGATATCTCTAAGGACAATTTCCTTATAAACCATGAAATGACACTTCTTCCAATTAAGCCCCAAATTCTTTTCTTCACATATTTCTAGCACATATTTGAGACTCTCTAAGCACTCGCTGAAAGATGAACCGAAGACAGAGAAATCGTACATGAAGACTTTTAGATATTGCCCCACCATATCAGAAAAGATACTCATCATACATCGCTGAAAGGTGGCGGGGGCATTACATAGTCCGAATGACATCCTTTGGTAAGCAAAGGTGCCGTAAGGACATGTAAATGTAGTTTTTTCTTGATCTTCATGGGCTATCTCTATCTGATTGTAGCCTAAATACACGTCAAGAAAACAGTAATAGAAATGACCCACTAACCTTTTCAGAATTTGATCAATGAAGGGCAAAGGAAAGTGGTCCTTCCTCGCAATGGTATTTAACTTTTTGTAGTCAATGCACATTTTCTAACCAGTAGTAACTCTAGTTGGCACGAGTTCATTATTGGCATTGGCTATGATGGTGATTCCGGATTTCATAGAAACTACCTGAGTTAGACTCACCCATTGACTATTAGATATAGGGCATATGATACCCACATCCAATAGTTTAAAGACCTCAACTTTAATTACTTCTTTCATGTTTAGATTTAGTCTACATTATGATTACCGAGAGGACTTTGCATTATCTTGAAGATAAATGTGGTGAATACAAATCGAGGGGTCAATTCCCTTGAGGTCCACAATCGTCCATTCAAGGGCTCCCTTATGCTCAATGAGAGTGAATATGAGCATACTCTCCTATTCTTTCTCCAGGTGGGAAGAAATCACCACCGAGTATGTCTCATCTTGAACCAAATAAACATATTTCAAATCAAAGGGCAAAGGTTTTAGGTCAAGCTTCAATGGCTTGAGGTTATACGTTAGAGGCACTTTATTAGTTTGGGGTAACTCTTCAAATTGTGGCCTACATCGGTTAACTTCAAGTACCAGCACAACATTAAGCATTGCACACGTCTCCTTAGTCATATCATCATCAAAATTATAGGATTGGACCAGGCACATCTCTAGAGGATCAAAGGATAAGGTCAAAGGTGTCTTATCTTCCACGAAAGAGTTAATCATGTTAATCTCAAGAAAATCGTCATCATCCTCTAACCATCTGCCTGTGCTGAAAAAGATGTTTAACTCTAATGTCATATTCCTAAAAGACATACTCATGACACCATTCCTGTAATTGATAATTATGTTTGAAGTGGTGAGGAATGGGCGACTAAAAATGATGAAAATCTGAGTACTCATGTTGTTGATGGGTTTAGTATCCAGGATGATAAAATCTATAGGGTAGTAGAATCTGTCAACCTGGACCAATACATCCTCAATTATCTCTCTTGGTATATGAACAAAGTGATCAATAAGTTGTAGCATGGTTAGGGTGGGTATTAATTCACCTAAACCTAACTATTTGTATACCGAGTAGGGAATCAGATTGATGCTCGCTCCTAAGTTAAGAAGTGCATGCTCAATTCGATAGTTCCCGATTACACATTATATGGTTGGGCTCCCGGGATCTTTGAATTTCTGTGGCACATTTTGCTTTAGGATGATACTCACGTTCTCAGTCAGGAAGATTTTCTTTTGAATATTTTGTTATCTTTTTGTCGTACGTAAGTCTTTTAGGAATTTGGCATATGAAGGTATTTGTTTCACGACATTAAGTAGAGAAATTTTGACCTTCACTTGTTTCAACACCTCTAAAATGTCCTGAGAGTTAGAGAGAGATTTTGGTGTAACCAATCGTTAGGAAAATGGAGCAACCAGCTTCCCTTGAGGTTCCGATTTTAATTCTTATAGAGCATGGCTAGATCCATCATCTTTATCCTCTTCTGGTTCTCTAGGCTTTTCAGCCCTAACCGGAATAATTTTGTCAATGGTCTTCTTGCTCCTAAGAGTGGTGATGGATTTACCTTGTTCCATCTGATTTTAAGAGCTTGGATCACTTATCTTATATTGTGGTTTAGGATTGGGGAGAGGTTGAGCAGGAAGCATCCCCTTTTCTATAACCGTCATACGTGAATCCATCTTTTGCATAAATTTTGTAACTTATCATACTGCTTGAGTGAGCTCTTGTGTGAAAATTTGAACTGGTTCTTCTTGAGGTTTCCCTTTATTTGGATTTTGATTGAAGAAACCTTGAGGGGTAGCAGTTTGTCCATTCCTCCAACTGAAGTTTGGATGATTTTTCTAACCAGGATTGTATGTATTAGAAGTAGGCTCACTGAAAGGTCTTTGGTAATTTCTTACAGCATTAAATTGTTCATTTAGTACTTCTTAAAAAGCAGATATTATTGGGCAAGTTTTGGTTGTGAGTGTTGCAACTACAAATGCCACAAACAATTTCCTTACCCTTGTCCTTCTTTGATTCCATGGCCTTGAATTTTCTTATGAGAATAGCCACTTTAGAATTGAGATCATCATCCACTTTAGATTGAGTGAGCCTAGAGGTGGTACTTGATTTTGGGTATGTGTCCCATGATTGTGCGTTTTCAGCAAGTCTATCTAAGTAGTCCTACACATCTCGACATTTTTATTCATGAATTTCTCATTGCACATTGTCTCTACCAATTGGTGTATGGAAGATGTCAGACCATCATAGAAGAAGTGTGTAATGCGCTACGTTTCAAAATCGTGTTGTGAGCATGAATTGACAAGATCTTTGAACTGCTCCCAACATTGGAAGAATGTTTCATCTTCCTTTTGGGCGAAGTTCATAATCGACTTCCTGATGATGTTCATCTTATGGTATTGAAAGATTTTTTTTATGAACTCCTTCATTATGTCATTCCATGTGCCAATAGATCTGGGACGTAGTGAATGCAACTACGTCTTAGCCTTTTCTTTCACAGAAAAGGAAAAGAGTTTCAGTCTGACTGTGTCCTTAGACACGTTAGAAAAGTATAAAGTGGTTATGATCTCATCAAGCTCTTTCAGATGTAAATATGAATTTTCTGACTCAAGCCTATGAAATTTAGGAAGGAGTTGGATCATCCCTGGCTTGATATCCATGTGTCTTGTATTCTCTGGAAAAACCATGTATGAGGGCATGCCTACCCCCGCTGATTGTAAATAATCTCGTAAAGTATGAGGTGGGGGGTGCTTGATGCACCTTATTCTCATATTAGGCTTCCTCAACCCTAGGTGGAGGTGGCCCCTCTGGTTGATTGGCCAGTTGATTTGCGGTCATAACCTCAATTAACTCTAGGGATTTCGAGCAGTGCCTAGTCCTGCGATGGATAATCAACCCCTCAACCAATCCTTCTTCAGTCAAGAGATGCCGAGTGTTATCACGGACTCACTTGGACATGAAACACTCGTAGCCCTCAATTTAGATTCTAAACCTAAACATAAAAGAAAGAAAGGAAATAGAAATTTAGAAAGAAAGAGAGAATTAGAAAGAAGTTACTAAATTAGAAGTTCCTAAGTTAAAAACCTACAAAACAAAACAAGTCAGTTTCTAAAAATAGAAAATCTAAAATTAGAAAGTTCCTAAAACATAGAAAGTACACTAGTTCTAAAAAGGAAAAATTTTTAAAAACTGAAAATAGAAAGTTTCTAAAAACAAATTAGGAAAGTTCTAACCTCAAAAAATAGAAAGTAGATTAGTTTCTAAAAATTTAAAAAAAACCTAGAATTAGAAATTTCTAAAAATAAAAAATAAAACCCTAATCCTAAAAATAGAAAAATAGAGAAATTAGAAGGAGATTACCAATTTAGAAAGTCTATATCAAAATCCTACAAAACATGAAAGTTAGGTTAGTTTCTAAAAATCAAATAGAAAATCTTAAACCTAGAATTAAAAACTAGAAAAACCCTAATCTTAACCTAATTCTAAAGCTAGTTAATCTCAGAAAAACATAATCATCAGTCTCCGAAAATGCCGCCAAAAACTTGTTCACACCTATAACTTTTCAAAAATCGGGGGTTGAGCATAAACGCCACTCCCGAGTTCCAGAACATCACTTATGCAACATAAATGCTTATGATTGAATGTTGTCTATTTTAGTGTATTAAACATGAGTGGGATTAAGCCAAAATAACATATCATACTCCAGAGATAGTTAAATTATGCAAGCGGAAGACTGTGATAGTAAATATAACATATATAGACTGTTGTAAGTCTCCAGAGTGTGAACATGTTACCAGGTTAAATATATACATGTATACTCAAAAAATTAACAAAAAGAATATACATGAGTTCTCCAAAAGTATAAAATGATAAGTGTCATGGCGTCTAATCAACCTCCCTATAATCCCGCCTGATAGCTGCCTATAGGAGAAACCCTCATCATCATGAAAGTCCGACTCCGCTTCACAAGTAGCGCCATCATCTGAAACTAAAACAAGAACTAATTGGTGTATACAACACCGTCCCATAATGTGGGAGTGAGTGATCAACTTAGTAGAATCATATAGCAAAGGTTAACATGTTATCAATTCAGTCAAGCAGTAATGATAAAGCAAGCAAATCAAACATTCCTAAATACTATGATTAATGCAAGGATGAGATGCAATAATGATGCATGCCCTCGCCAACATACTCCCTCATGCGACACTATCTTACGTTCGCGGCATGCTTTCGTCCCTCAAGTGCTCCACATCTTCCAGGCACATGCAATGCGATATGGGCATGATTACCGAGTTGTTATTAGTCTTTTTCATACAGCAGGATTGAGAAACTAAGGTACCTCTCTTATATCATTCCCAAATAAGGATCCTGTCTAGGGTCGTCACTCCTAGTTAATCTCATACGATGATGTGGTTCTAGGTCGCTGCAAGGGCTGCCAGGGCTGTTACACGCACTCGTTGCACCGTTCCCTCATCACCTTATCAATACAAGCCTAGTTTATACTATGTTTACTACGGGAAGACTCATCGCCTCTCCGCAGATTCAGAGTATGCTCGAGGTCACTACAAAGGGCTGTCAGGGCTGTTACATGCACTCGTTGCACCGCTCCCCCATCACCTTATTAGTGTAGGCTGACAACTCGTATATAGTGTCCCATACCACCATAATCGGTTCATGAGTCTGGATTGCTCACTGGTCACTACGGGGAGGCTCGTGGCCCCAGCGTAGGCTGACAGCTCGACCACGGTGTCCCATACCACCATGCTTGGCTCATGAGTCTTAATGGATCAAGGGACCACGATTATTAGGGTTATCATTGGTAAGTTCAGTACCCTAGGTTCAAGCAGTTATGGCGAATACAAGGTGAACATACAACGGTCAATCGGGTTACTTGACGAGTTCGATTAGTACGAGCGCCCGTTGAGTTGTACGACATGAAGTGAATAAGCACTTCGTGTGGCCTACCTACTGCCGATAAGCAACGCACGACTCGGGTTCGTCAAACAAGTCTTGCGTGATGAATAGAGGCCAACCACGAGCTCAAATCTGTTACAAATTTTTTGGACCATAACATAGCCCCAAACACATTCCATATTAACCAATAAACATATACAGTAGCCAGAACAGAAATGACCAAATAATTCAAGCATATTTCCCAACATGTTATAAGATACAACATGAACAAGAATCCATACGCATGCATTTCAAAGTAAAGCGACTAAGTTAAACAACTTGCATGGAGGAAATCATAAACATCGCTAAAGTAGTTGAGAATCCTATCTCAACACCCAAGTAAAGCATTATTTACTACGTATATACTCATACAAGCATTTATACAAACACTTAGACTACACATATTAGCCTACACATCATATGTTGGCTAAAACCTGTATTAGGGCAAATCCTTTCGCCATACAGATACTGCATCTATAACTCGTATGTATATACGACAAATACTCATGGCAATCACATTTATAAAATTTATATGTATACGGTATTTTCTACAAATACCTAAAATACATAAAATTCCATATACTTCGTATGTATTCGAATTGAAAAATGGACAATATGTTCTACATGTGAAATAGCATCCTCGTCAATAATCTACCATTAGTCGACATTAAAAGCTTTAGAAAATGACAACCTAAGCGTCTAAAATCCGCACCTTACGCCATAAAAGTGTAACGAATTCAATAGAGACTCTAAGTCTTTGTCAATGACTGATTGACAACCTACAGTATGATTTAAGTCAGCTACTTCACCACTTAAACCAATTGAAACCCTAGAACAGGTTAGGGTTAGGCTTTCTTACCTAAGAACGAAGTTAGAATCGTTGAAAAAATGATTAGATCGTGATGATTAAGCACGTAAGATAGCAGGAAGATCCTCCCACTTCTCTCACACTTTCTCTCTCTTTTCTCTCTTCTCTCTCCTAGGTTTTCCTAAATTCGTATGGGATGAGAGAGTGAGGGTTTAAGGTCCTTATATAGGCCCAAAACTATCCAAATTAGACTCAGGGCCATGATATACTTAGTTATATCTAAATACGGAATGTTCCGTCTCAACGGAGCACTTCTAGAGGTCCTGTTACTAAATACGGTCGGACTTAAGCTCACCAATATTGGATCTAGGTGGAGTTAAGTTTTCTTCCCAGTCAGACTTTCAGATCGCACGTGGCGGATCAGTTTTAATTCAGCGGTCACCGAACTTCGATCAAGGCCACAAGTGCTATGACATGTATGGGCCACCTATCCTGATCCGAGGGTGAACTTGGATCAAAATCCAACGGTTATAATGCTTAGAAATAACGCGCAAGCGAAACGTGCCAGATTTCATAAAAAATATAATTAATTTTCTAAATATCTTCCTTTTCTCACTCTCTTCACTCCGGACGCAATAAAATGGTCTCAGGATATCGTTTGGGTGTGATTTTCACGGTGCTAGTCAAGTCCAACAATGCGGTCAATATCTTCTAAGTTTATCACTATCGGACTTTCAACGTGCGGTCCAGGTCTGATACAAGGTTTCAAAGTGCTCCCGAGAGCAACTGGGTTTAGAGATTGATCCTGAATTTTAGAATAGCATAGCGTTATTGATTCTACAGGTTTTGGGTCTTATGGATCGTATTTAAAGTGGTTGGTGCTTATTTCACAGGTAATCTAGTGTAGCGCTAGTTAATTCACGTTAAATTTTTAAAGAATTTCGTTCTAAATGATTTTTTTGGCTTTGAACTTGGGTTATGAGACGTTACCAATGTGTTATGGTTGACCCATTACCTAAGGATGTCTAAATTCGAGTTGGCAAAAATTCGGGGTGTTACAACACCCCAAGTATAGGGTTGCGATGTAGTAATAATCTTGGTAAGACCGAGGTCGAATCCACAAGGACTGTACCTTGTATGTAATTTGAAAGTAACCAGAATTAGAACTAGATGAAGATGTAATTTAAACTAGAAAAAATTAAGATAATAATTATGAATTTAATTAACTAAAATTTATGAAATTCAAAGGTGAGAAACTAGGGTTTCTAAGGATTCACTTGTAGATATCAGAGAGATCTACGCTTGATTCAAGAACACAACTGGATTTAGAGTCACATCTTCATTCAGTTGGAGGATATAACCATAAAAATCAATTTGAACTTCCTTTGATCCAGTTTTTAAGAGATTAGAGATATGAGAATTAGACTTGATTTCATCATAAAACTATGCCCATGAGACAAAGTAAACAACATAATTTAACCAATCCACATCCAATCAGAGAGAGTTATGAATGTATGAAAGGGTTCCATCATCCAACCATGTCCATGAGACGATGGTGAACAACAGAGTTCCTATGACCATAACCTCCATACATGCATGAAAAATACCAAAAGATATCTTAAATCTATTGTAATTTAAGTCACAACAAACCATTAAAAACTAAAGACATATTTTATAATCAAACTAGAATCAAAATTAGTTCAGGTTAAACATGAATCAAAAGGCAGAAAGAAAAAGTCTCCCATCTCACTACAAGCTTCACGTCTACGCCTGCACGAAGAGGGATTAGGGTAGCCTTGCTTTTGACTGGTCCTTGGTCCGATGCCCGTCCAGTGCACGTGCGCACTGTGTATGCACAATGCACATGTGGGGTCCACTGTGATGTGCATCCAAAATTTTCTCCGTCTATTCATTTTGTCACCCCTTTTAAGGGGTTAAGACCAAAATTGAAGCATATCTAGATATCAGGTGGACCCCACATCAGTGAATTGTGGGCTAATCTATCCGTTGGGCCACTTCCACAAAGATCCATGGCTGAAATTTGAAGTGTATAGTTAATTTATAGTCTTCAGTCCAGATATAAAGTTTCGATCTGAACGGATTGTGGGAACCTTGTAATCTTGCATTTTGGACGATTTTGAGGCCTCTTTAGCATGAATTGCTTAATTTTCTCAGATTTTTGGCATGTAAATTCTTCTATCTCGCTCCCTTAGGGTCCGTTTCTTGCCTTGGTGATTTCTAAGCATTAAATCCATACTTTTAGTACCATTTTTCAGTCCAGCTCCTAAATTCACATAGCAACACAAACACGATTAAAATATGGTGTTAAAAAGTATCTTGTTCATAAAATCAGGTAATAACTGGGGTCTAATATGCAATATTTGACCCTCAACAACATCCTTAACAATGTTCTGATGTCTCAAAATATTTGCATGACTTTTTATTTAAATTTCTCTTGATCGTTAATGAATAGCTGAACTCGATCCTCTTGGGTCTTGTTAAGCGGGATCTCATAAGTAGAAGGCCCAAGGGGATGGTTGCTAAAATCTATGGTTGGTTCACTTATCCATTTTAAATTCTAATGATTCCTCTAATTAAGAACAAACGTATCATATGTAGGTGTACTCGATGGTTTTTGATAAGTGTTCTCACCCATATAATAATCCTGCGTTGTCTTCTTAATCAGTAAAACATCATACCTCAATTGGTTCTCAATTATAGTTCTACTTAATTTACGAGACTTATGACATTTTCTAACATAATGATCTAACAACCCTTCAACCAATATTTTCTCTTAGAAGTTGATTAGGGTATTCTCATGTCCACTCCGGCATGAACATGATAAAGCGCTAATTATGAACCTAAACTTGTAAATAAAATCAAAATCTTATAAAAAAATAAAACCCTATAGTAATATGGAAAGTAATTAGGAGAAGAGAAGAATGGTGTTACCAAAAGAGAGGAACTAGAAATAAATAATCCTACAAAACAAAAACAAGTGAACGATGTTAGTTATCTAAAAAATTCTATTAAAAAATAAAGCTTAGGAAAAAAATAAAAAAAACTAAAAACCCTAGGTAAGAAAAATTTAGAAAAATAGAAAAATCTAACCTAAAATAGAAATTAGACCTTATAAACATTAACCTGATTATTTTCAACGGCACTCCGTAGCAACAACATCAAAAACTTAATCGAACCCAAGGTTTGACAACTTTAAGTGCAGGGTTGCCATGTAATAATAACTTAGTGAGACTGAGGTCAAATCCTCATGGAATGAGAAACACAATATAGAATTAATCTAAAGTTAACAGTTTTTTTAGGTTTTAGTAAAAGATGATTTTAAAACAATAAATAAAAAAGTAAGGATGTAGAAATCCAATTATAGTAATCACAATATCTCATTCACTGATTCAATTCTTAACTAAATTGGAATCAAAGTCATATCATATCCAATCGGAAGATAATTTTGTTAAACCAATCATTGACACTAATAGTATATGATTTCGATTGAATGATTCTCTTACAAAACTTTCAAATCTTAATTGCAGGGAATCAAGAGCATCTAGAGCACCCTTAGGTAACAATAAATCAATCAATTATATAGATTGATTCCTTCTTTAATTCAGGCTAAGAAATTGTTAAATCAAAGTATTTATTGTAACCATGGTTCGCAACAAATCCAAAAATCAACAAATCAAATACTTTAAAGTAAAATCCAAATAAATTTCAATCTATCATCATTATTCAAACAATTTTCATTGAATCAAATAAACTAAATATTACAATTAACTACAAGCATCATCCCTTAGCCATAGCTAAACATACCTAACTTAAAAATAAAACAAAAACTAAAAAGACAAATTAGAATTAAAGGATTGAAGAAGAAGGATGACCCCATGGAAGCTCCACCACCCCTAGGTCCCTCTACCAAGCCCTAATTCGTACCTAAAATAGCCCAAAAAATACCCATTTAAATAGGAAAAATCTTCATTGACTTCGGACTGGCTTTAAATTTTCACACTTTTATTACGCTTCAGTCGTACCAATGATGATAGCCTTTGCACCAAAGTTGACTCGAGTCCATCCGAATATTTCTTTCGCTATAGTCGAATTTCATCAAATTTCTTCTGAAGTTTCTGTCACTTGTAGGTCGCAATGAATGCTCATTCTGTGTCACCCAATACACTTTCGTTCAAACCTAATTGTCAAACTGAATTAACTCTAAAAATCACAATTTATTGCTGGTCTGTTCTTAATACTTTTGTTTGGACCGAACCAACCTTAGGTAGGATCGAATAGTTTGTTATTTCTGTTATTTCACCGTATGAGTTTTGAGTCTTTTCTCTATCCTTTGTACTTGGTTTTCTTATATCTTTGGCACTTGAATTCTTCAATATTGTTCTCTAAATCTCCAAATCTTCATTGATCATTCTTTTAAGTTTTCATTCTTTCTTTTAAACATGTATTCATCTTTATATCTAAAATACATTGCATGTAGAAAAGATATATAATTAAATCAATTTATCACTTAAATATCAAGAAAACTAATGTAATTGAGAGGATAAATATGCAGTATATAGGCATTATTATAGAGTTCTCTCTACTTGCCTAGCAGGGCACATGAGCTAACATCTATATGCCGGGCACCTCCTCACTTTTACAATAGGCGCCAGTCTGTTGGGTTCTTAAGATTATATAAAATGTAGCCTCTCTTATCCAATAGGAGGTTGACACATGTCCATAATCGTGTAACAAATTTCTGAAGGAAAATTAAAACCCTTAGAGATTATAGATACCCCTTAATGCATCATTTTTAAGAACATTTTTACTCTCTTTTGGATTCTCAAGACTTCAAACACTAGCATTCATCTCCTAGTTAAGGTGAGCCTCACTAGTTTGAACACTTTCATTTCTGTTGAGAAGGCTCTATGCCTAATTATACCTCCTCGAGGAAGCCTATGAGCTAGATTCGACTTTTCAAGAAATAAGGCTTTGCATCTAGGCATAAACTTAGTGTACCATCTATCACACGCAATTTATCACTTCCTCAACAATTATTCAAGGAAGAAAAGGTATTATAATTTGAAATTAGTTTCGCTCAACCTAACTCTCTGCACTAGGAGTATACCCCTAAACATTAGGTGTTAAGGACCTTATCACTAGATGACAAGTACTAACACGTAGTTTAATGTATTCTTTTTTATCATGTCTAGTATATGAGACCCTAGGAAATATTGGAATAATTTATGCTTATGTATGCTATAAGGTTATATGGCTATCGTAAGCTGATACCTCTTAAGACATGTGATATGCATCATTTTCTAGTACCTTGACATCTAGTTGCCCATGTGAGATGCCTAATGTCGAAGGATATCATTAGTATCTTAACTCAATTGATGATTTGAACATTATGAAGATAAAGGAATATAAATTTGGACTATTATATATTATTTACATTACTTTGCTCTGTAACATATAATATACCAATTCTCTATAGTTTTATATTTACTTAAAGAGTTTTTGCCCTAGGGAATTTAATTAAGGCCTCATGTCAGGCCATAGCCTACAGCGATCTTGTTCCTAAATCCATAAGAGCCTCTCGACATGACATGTTTTGGGTGCATATCCTTGAATTATACATGATTTTATTGAGCTATCTAAGTCAAGATCGAATATTTTGGTAATTTTTAAGAAGAAGAAGGAAATTGATACACTAATACCTACCCCCCCCCCCCCCCCCCCCCCCCCCCCCTCGAAAGGAAAAAAAAAACCCAACCACTTGCCCACCTCAAAGATGATGAACCTGACCATGCATTATGAATGTCTAAAACTTTCCTAAATTATAAGATCCTTGATTAAAATAGTAACATACATGTGTGTGTGTGTGAGGGCGAGAGAGAGAGAGAGAGAGATCCTGGTCCTTTGTAACCCCAACATGAGCACACACGTGTCCTGACTCACACCATCGGTAGCCTATACACATCACTCTTGAGCACTTAGCATCGGACCCTAGTGATTAATGCTGAATAACCTTGTAAACGCCTTCCCCCACACATGCATGCATGAGCGTGGCGGTAGTGCCCTTACTTTCTTTGCTTTGATATTGATTCGTTACTGTAGGTGAAGTACGTTATTGACTTAAGTATGAAAATGTATTTGATTTAGAGTTGCCACTAGCCAAATGATGCTTAAAATTTATGGTCGGCTAGATACCATAGAATCACTTAGTAGTCGGAGAATCTCACAATTTCCTAACTCAAGTGACTCCCGCGGTTGGTATGTGACTATAGATTCCATGCAAGGGCCTATATGATGGAAAAGAAAGGGATTAAGAACTATTTTTCACCCGTACAATGTGCGGTATCTACTTCATAAGATTTTACAATTTTTGAGGATTTAATAGAGTTTTAGCATTTTATATTTGGTTGTGATTTTCATAACCCATAAGGTTTGGGTATGGGGAAATAAGAAAAAAATATTTAGCCTTACATCACAAAGCTAAGTAGCCTGGGTAAGAAAATAAAGTAAAAATATAGTGAATAAAATAAAATGTTGACTAACCTCGCTTCATAAGATTTAAGATCCTAGGTAAACAAATAAATTAAGAAAAATGAAAGATGAAGAATAATGCAGAATGAGATAGAAGGAAATATGGATATAGTTGATGCAATTAAAATGTATGGACTGGAATGCAAATAGAGGTGGATAAACTCTTAGCTTTGTTGACTTCGTTGATGTCCATTTTTTTTTTGGATGTTGGGTAGCATGTCAGTATATTGAAATCTTTAAGACACCTTCGACAACACCTCCAGGTGAACTTCAATCCTCAGACCCTCTCTGTGTTTTTCTATATCTCTCTCTCTCTATTACTCGTTGTTTATTTCTCCTTCTGTTCCTCTTTGTTTCTCTATCTTTATTTTTGTATATCACTCCTTGTCTATGTCTCGCACCCTTGGACACCTTATATAAGCATTGACAGCTGAAATCCGCTGCCAACAGTCCTAATGCTTTAATCAGTGTTGTGGGTGCCTGCCCTTAGCTTGATGCCCGCCCTTAGCTTGATATATATATATATATATATATATATATATATATATATATATATATATATATATATATATATATATATATAATATATATATATATATATATATATATATATATATATATATATAAATATATATATATATATGTATATATTTATATATAAGTTAAAAGTAATCATATCTTTTTATATAATAATAATAATAATAATAATTATTATTATTATTATTATTTTTATTATTATTTTTGCCAAATGTTTAAATGCTTGTATCTTCTTCGTTATTTGTCCGTTTTTGGTAATCTTAATCTTGTTGGAAAGATAATTAGATAATATTTCTAATAAGAATAAAATCATTTTGATCAGACCTTAATTGATGTGCCAAAAATACATCCATCTAATATATGAAATTGATTGTTTGTAATTTGACCAATGGTATATTTTTGATGATATTAGGATCATTGGAAATGTCACCTGATAAGATTTTTATTACAACTGAAATCACTTCAATCGGATCTTGTTTGACTAGTTTAAAGTGTAGCCAAAGTTTTTTTTAGCTTTAATCGGTTGGAAATGTGTGGTTTTGATAAATGAGTCAGATCTTCCTCATTATAACCCGGATTGGAGGAAACTTAAGTTTGTTAGGATGATTATTTGACCACATTTCTAATGACTTATAAATCATCTTAATCTATCAAAATATCCCTTCAACAATACCATAGCCACTTTGTATACAAGGACGACTGTACTTTTCTCAATTTTGAAGATATGACCTCTCATGCCTTAACACAAGCTATTCAGGAAGACTAAGTGGTACAAAGAATGATCCGAGAGCAGAGAGGGTTCATTTTATCCTTTTTCACACATTGGTTATGACATATAAAGAGTTTCTGGGTTTTTAGAGTTCGGGTTTTGTTCGTGACTGAATCATTACTGAATTTAGTGTTTAGCCAATCAGGTCTGTTAATTGTCTTTGGTGCATGCCGAGTATACTCTTAGTTTAATCCATTTGAATTTTCAATAATTTTTAAGTCAGTAGGAGTCAATTAAAGTCAAGTTGAAGCTCAAAGAGTGGTTTTTTCTCATTTTAGGTGGGGTGTTAACAGATGCCTTTCTTTGGTAGAGGTTGCGGGAAACCAAATGCCAAAGTAAGTGGACACTGCGCTTTTTGTGTCCTTATGAGGATCCGCCTAACATATTTGATTTTGAAGAGTGGTTCTCGATGTCATACAATCCCCTATGACCACCTATAAGATTAGTCATTGTAATGGGTAGTTGGTTGTGCTTTTTACGGCTTTGCAGATCTACCGCATTACAATGTACTAGGTTGACAAGCATCTCGGACTGGAGTTACCTTGAGTTATTTCTTCGCCATTCAATTTTTTAAGTCTGACACTGTGGTTGTAATAACCTTTTCACATGATTTAAAGTGCGATTACACTAACTCGGATATATTCAACTCGCATTCTAAGATGATTGGAGTGACATTGAAAGTTCAGTCTGGTAGTCCCATATTCCACTTATGATCTTAGAGAAAACCGAAGACTCGGAGAAAAGTAAAATCAATTATTGCCTTTGTGTTGGTACCCACCAAGAAGTATGAAGAACCTTTCAGTGCCTCGGATACCATGTGCATTGTATTTTTTATTTTTTTAAAATTTAAATCCCACCTATAGAACATTGTTCCATGGGGTCTTTATTGCAAAAAAATTTTGAAAGATTTTTTCAGGCCGTTTATTTTGAAAAGATCGGCTTAATCTTGTGGGGAGGCATCATTGAATGACTTATTATTATTATTATTTTTGCCTCTTCTTTTTTAATAAGTCCATCTGGTCATTTTCACTAGCGATTTCAACGGTCCTGATCGAAGTTGGCTTTTATTAAAGCATTTTCTTTGCTCGGTGTCCAACTTAAAGTGTGCTTGCATTTAACACAACAACCCTACAGCTCATGGTAAAGTATTATTAAGGGAGCTTCGATTCCTGTAAAGAAAGAGATATAGTCTTAATAAGATGATTGAAGAGTTTTGTGCAAAGGGATCGAGACTAACCTGAGTAGCAAGTAGGGGTTACTATCGAGCCAAGTGTTTCAGAGAAGCGACCATGACTTGATGATGTAACCTGCAAGAGTTTTTTTTTTTCTTTCTTTCTTTAATATATATATATATATATATATATATATATATATATATATATATATATATATATATCATCTATGCAAATAAAGAGGGTGATAAAAATTGTAACTTTTTTTTTTTGTGACCAGACTTATCTTGTGAGCATGTTTTATGTTTTGGTGCTTTGGATGGCAGGGATTAGACACTTGACTTTTCCATCATTCATCCTATACTAGTTCTGAGTTGATTGTTGAAGAATTTTGAAAGTGTTCTTAGGAGTACGCAGTGGGAATCTATGTCTCTTGGCTTGGGCTCTGCTTGATAGTTCTTGAAACATTGCGATTTTCACATCTTTGACTTCGAATGCGAATTTTATGCCATGATCGAAGTACCTTTTCTTTTCTTTTCTTATCGTTCTTACTCGTAATGCTCTTGTGAGTTTTCATTATGTTTGGCTTTGAGATAGGTCCATTGTTATCACTCCGAGCTTAAATTCCGATATTAGAGATGCATATCCTATAATGAACCCATTGAGATTGGCCAATTAGGTCATCTTCCATCGTGTGCCAGGATTGGGAAGGGAAGAGGTATGATGAGCCTACCTACTATCGTGTGTCGGGTTGAGGGTATTGTATTCTGATTGCTAAGGCCAAGTAGGGTAAAACAAATTTAGGTCCCTCATCATCGAGGTGATGGCGAGATGGGAAGGGGTTAACGTGCCTAAGACTTGATTATTTGGAAATACATCATACACTTGTGTAGAAGATATGATCTTGCATTATGTGGTGGATTGAGATTTTTGTGAGATTATGATAAGCAGTTTGGTGGTATGCCATATGAAGAAAAGTTAACATTTAAACCATGCATTCATTCTTACACTCCTCACTCTAGTTAGTGGTGTGCAACCATACCTTCATGTGCCCATCCACCATGGTTAAGATTTCAGTTAGATATGGGACTAACCTGAGATCAGGAGCTTACCATATCAAGATTTGCTATCCAAATCAGGTATGGGGTTGGTTTGGATAGAAGTCCCTTTTGTTGGACCCTACCGCTTGCGAAACTGCGTATTATCATCCCGATCACACGTGTGATAGTTCTATTCTTTATTTGTTATAACATGCTTAGTTGTTTGCATGTATTCATACAACTCAGGTTAGTAGGATTGCAAATGTAGTCCAAGTGTAAGCATTTTATGGGCCATGGTTCTTTTGTCTTTTTTTTTTCTTCTTATAACACATGCACACACACACTCACACTGTAGTGGGGTTTCACCAACTATGGATACTCGAACCCTTGACTGGGTGTTGAAACTCTTAAGAGTCTATCATCTTAGTTCCTAATGCTTATTGAACTATTCAGATTGGAGTCTATCATCTTGGATGCACTCTTTACACGTTAGGTATGGGACTAACGTGGGTTGTGACCCTTGGTGTGAGGCCCTTATTAGCCTATGTGAGGCGCTTATCAGCCTATGATACTGCGCACTATATTCTAATAATTCATATTATTAATCTATGCTATGTGTTGAGGGTCAAATATTGCAGATTAGACCCTAGTTACTGCCTGAATTTACGAACATGATACTGTTTAACGGCTTGCTTTAATCATGTTTTTGATGTAAGGTGTATTTAGGAGCTCGGATTGAAATAGGATTCTAAAAGCATGGATTTAAATGATCAGAATTCACCAAAGCATGGTACGGACCCCAAGAGACCGAGATCAATGGATATACACTCCAGGGATCCAAGAAAATTGAGAAACTGAAGCTCAAGTGGCCTGAAAGACGTCCAGAATGCAAGATCATATGGTTCCCACTATCCGTTCAGCTTGAAACTTCATATATGACTTGAAGACCCTAAATTAACTGTACATGTCAAATTTCATCCATTGGATCCTCATGGAAGTGGCCCAAAAGATGGATCAGCCCCTAAAATCCTGATTTGGGGCCCACTTGATACCTGGATATGCCTTAATTTTGGCTCCAACCCCTTAAAGGAGGTGGCAAAGCAGATGGCCAGAGCGGATGTCTCATATACATCACAGTGGACCCCACTTGAGGGCGTGAATGTGCATAGTGTGCACGGTCCAGACAAGCACCAGAATTCACAAAATCAGTCAGCGTGTGCTGACCGATGTGTTTTTTTTTTAAAAAAATTCAAAAACCCAACAAAGGCCGCATGCCCTACCTCTGAGATGTGTAGTGCACTACTAATATCCATCGTGTGATCAATCTGAACCGTCCTTTGAGTCCAGAGGGAGGGCATAATCCTCACCTAGGTAGAAGTTTGGCCGCATGCACGTGTACGCACGAAATTAAAGTCCCAACGCAAGATGAATGGTGTAACGCCAAGTCTTGTGGCCACACTGAAATCAAACCGTTCTCTCTCTTCCCCAATGGTTTTTTATCCTGAATTCAATAAACGGGGTGAATTTTATCAAAAAATATCACTGTGGGGTCCCCCAAAAGTCGCAGTGCCGACGTAAAAGATCTGTTTCACAACAGAACTCTGTGCATGATCTCTGTGGGCCACCATCATGGTCCATATGATGCATCTGGACCATCCATCAGAATCCCATGGCCCATGTTATCATTGCCTAGGCGACAAAATTTAAAGAGGACAGTTTGATTGGTTTCCAATGGTTCAAACAGAAGATGAGCGATGTAATGAAAGACTCTGTGGTCCAAACAGAATCTGAGTTGAACCATGCCATCCTCGACTGGTTTTTCGAGACGCATTTAATGGACGACGTGGATTTCTTGAAAGAAGGATGAAGTGGGCCCCACAACACTGACCGCAACCTATTTTAAACAAGGAGTGCGCGTCTGAGATTTCTGATGCATAGAGTACTTGCGACCGAGATCACAGCCCCGATCTGGACGGTCCAAACATCATAAATAGGATATTCGCACCTCTCTTTGGAGGCAGAACAGATCAGGGTTTAATCTGTGAGTTTTCATGTTGGTCCGATCTTTGATGCCAAGAAGACAACTGCGGCTGCGTAATGCCTCTCTGCGTACAGAAAGAAATCCTTACGCAGGGGGGTGTGAAAAACTCCAATCGACTTCTCCAAACTGACAACATCCACCGTCATTCACAGCTATAAAAGGGAGAGAGAAAGAGAGAGAAAGGGGGGAGATTCAAATCAATTGCTGGGGCTGACGTGAAGCAGAGAAGAGAGGGAGAGTAATATATTTCTATTTAGTTATTTTATTTTCATTATTCCTTTTAAGATGATTAGCCTAATCGTGTGTGGCTAAACCTCTTAGCTAGGGCTAAGAGGTGAAGCTTGTAGCGTGATGGGGAGACCTTGGGCTTGTGTTTTTTTTTTTTTTTTAGGTTGAACTGAATTTGATATTAGTTTAATTAAGAGAATGTTTTTAGTTTTTAATGGTCTGTTGTGACTAAAATTACAATGGGTCTGTAATGGCTTTGAGCATGTTCCTTTTCTTTCCTGTTTATGACGTTAGGAAGCCCTGTTGTTTACCATTGTCTCCTGGGCATAGTCAGATGATGGTACCCTTCCTAACCTTCATACACTGTTGATTAGTTGGTAATTAGTTTAATTTTATTTTTTACTTTGTCTCCTGTGCATGGTTTGGTGATGGAATCCATTCTAATTCATATACCTTTCATCTCTTGAAAACTATATCAAAGGAAGTTCAGTTTAATTTTCATGGTTACACCTTCAACTAGATGAAGATAGACTCTAAGTCCAGTTGAGTTTCTGATGCAGGCATAAGATCTCCCTGATCTCTACAAGTGGATCCTCTGAATCCCTAGTTTTCTACATCTGAATTCTTTAGATTTTAGATTAATATTTCACAATTATTCCTCAAATTACAACTTAATTTAAATTTCATCTCATTCTAGTTCTAGTTCTAGTTAGTTTCAGATAATGTATGTGTATCAGTCCCTTGGGAGTCGACCTCGGTCTTACCGAGTTTATTACTACATCACAACCCTGCACTTGGGGAGTGAACACTATGGTTACTTGTGAAAAGCTGTCGTGTGCTCGAAACGTCGAACTCAACTATCTTGATAACATGCACATCTGTGATGACATACTTGATTGATAACATGCTCTTGGTTCTTTTGGATGTTTTTACGAAAGCATTTTGACAAACCGTATTTTTCTCCTAGCATGTCATAGACTCACAAGCCCAGAATTTGCTTACGTTGAAATTTTAAATTTTTTTTAGGATGTGTTTAGTATTAGGGTGCATGCAAGAGTAGTTGGAGCTTTGCAATTGTTTTCTTCATTGTTGTTAAGATGATTGTACTTCTTTATGTATGATATGGGTTAATGTATGTGATATGTTGATAACATCTAAATATTACATATTTATTATCTCAATTAATTCATTAATTTCCATGCATTTAAAGTGCTTAATCGATTAACGAATATCTATCTTGTACATGAAAGGTAATCTGTTAAATAAAAATAAAATTATGCTTAAGAATGATATTTAAAGCTCAAAAGATTAATCAAGAGAAGACTTGGATATTTGTAAATCATTAATGAAGAATTCATATGCCAAGGATCCAAAAAAATCAAGTACAAGAGATGAAGGAAGGAATGATAAATCACACAATTCAGTAACAAAAATAACATACTGTTTGGTCCCATCGGATGTTGGTTTGGTTTGATCGAATGTGCATAGAAAAATCCAGTGAGAGATTGTGATTTTTATAGATAATTCGGCTTGACACTTAGATCTGACCGAATCCAGGTTTCGGTACCACCAAAGGAGAGTTTGGTATGACCTAAGGGGGATAGAGACATCAGATAGATTTTTATAAAATTTGGATGTAGCCGAGCATATCCTCAATTAGACTCGATGCGACTAAATGTGACTATCATTGTGATTAAAGTGTAACAAAAGTGCACAAATTTGAAGTCGGTTCCAAGTTAGTACAAACTTTTTCTATTTAAAGGGGTGTTCTAAGCCTTCATATATACATCTCAATAGACCCAATAAAAGCACTTAGTGAGGCCCATTCAAGTTGTGGATAAAGCTAAAACTTGGTGTGAACCTTTATCCAAGTGGGACACACACACAATGTGTGGGTTAGATGTCTGAGTCACATTTGGACCTATAAACAATCATGAAGGTTTCAGTGGTTAGGTAACCACTCTTAACTGTTGTTTGTGGTGTAGCCCACCTAAGTCATGGATTGACTTGATTTTTAGGCCCGTGGACCACCATGGAATGGTGCATCTGATTGATGTAGAGGGTATACGACACACAAGTCCACATAGCTTGGCCTCATGGGAGCTTCCCATGAGGTCGACCAGTGTACCGTCTCTCTCTCTCTCTCTCTCTCTCTCTATATATATATATATATATATATATATATATAGAGAGAGAGAGAGAGAGAGAGAGAGAGAGAGAGAGAGAGAGAGAGAGACCTAGGTCGACTCAACTTGATTACTAATCAATTTTGAGCTAAAGGCCTAATTTGCAAACTAAGGGTTTATCCTAAGTAGACCTTGCTTTTGGAAACGCTAGAATAGAATGGACATATTTTGAAGGTACTTTCAATAAAGTTTTCA